>OY283141.1:54214669-54884072 GCA_958299785.1 Medicago lupulina | reverse complement strand
ATATGTCTTATATGTCTTTGACGGCTCATTTTGTTGACAAAAATTGGAAGTTAAACAAGAAGATTTTAAATTTTTGTCAAGTGTCAGGCCACTCAGGAGATGTAATGGCTCAGACGGTATGGAATTGTTTGACTGCTTGGGGGTTAATAAGGTGCTCACTATGACAGTCGATAATGCATCGTCTAATGATGTTGGAATATCGCAACTAAAAAAAGCTCTTATGCCTAATGGTTTACTTATGGGAGGAGAGTATTTTCATACTCGTTGTTGTGCACATGTCTTAAATTTAATCGTGAAGGAAGGTCTAAAGGATATTGAGCGTCAAGTTGTGAGGATTCGTGGTGCAGTGAGGTATGTTTAAGCTTCCTCTTCTAGGTTACAAAGATTCAAGGCATGTATTGATCCACAAAAAGTTCAATATAAGGGTTTTGTCAACCTAGATATTGAAACAAGGTGGAATTCTAGCTATTTAATGCTCGATGCTGCACTTAAACACATGCCAACATTTGCATTGTTGGAGATGCAAGATCATACATATGTCAAAGAGTTACGGAAAGGGAAAGGTCTCCCTTTGCCCGAGGATTGAGAATATGTGCGCTCTATTCTCCCATTTTTAAAGTTGTTTTACAATGCTACTGTTCGTCTCTCTGGTTCGTCCTATGTAACTAGCAATATGTACATGTTTGAGGTATTTGGCAATGGAAAAAAAATTAAAGAAATGTGCAATAATCCAGATACGCGTATAAAAGAAATGGCTGATAGTATGAAGATTAAGTATGATAAGTATTGGGGGGATCCCAATAGCCTGAACATGATGCTGCTAATTGCTCTGGTATTAGACCCTAGACACAAACTTAAGTTTATCATTTGGTATGCCGATAATTTCTTTGGTAGTGACGAGGCTAAGTGCTTCAAAGAGAAAGTCTATTCAAGTTTCAATTCACTTTTCAATGAGTATAATGGTTGGATTGGGGAGTCTTCTGCTAACTCACAAGAAAACCGATCCCAAGTAAGTGGACAATCTGATCCCTATGGATTTAATCGATTCTACAAGTCAAGTGGAAGCACTAGATCTGGTTCTGAAGTAACTTCGTAATTGGCTGCTGATTTAGAGGCAGAAGGGGAGTTAGATGTCTTAATGTGGTGGAGAGAAAATTCCAACCGGTATCCAGTCCTGGCAAGAATGGCAAGAGAAATATTAGTTATACCTGTCTCTACAATTGCCTCTAAATTTGCTTTCAGTACTGGAGGAAGGGTCCTTGGTCCATATCGAAGTTCTCTATCATCAACAACCGTGGAAGCATTGGTTTGCACCCAAGATTGGCTTAAAGTAAAAGATCAAGACATTGAGAGTTCATCTTTGGTTACAAATGATGATGTTGACACTCTACATGAACTTTAGCAAGGTAAGACTAGAAGATCATCTTTACTATATTAAAATATGGCTTGATACGTAATGAAATGTTTGTGTTTTGCAGATATTCTTTCTCAATTAAATTTTGAAGGCTATTCGGCTTCTTTGAGGCTTGATGATGATTGAAGGTATTAGTTTTTGCATTTCTGACATGGAAAAATTGGTGAATTTATCTGTTTGTTGTCTGGTATGTGATTTCATCTTATCAGTATATGGTGCCTGTGTTGCTTTCTCAGTATTTTTGTCACATGATTTTGGCACATAATCAACATGTGCTTTATCAGTATGTGTGTAGGTTCTTTACTATGCCTTCTTTATCAGTATGTGCTTTATCAGTTTGTTGAAGGAAAACTGCTTGACTTCATATCTATAAGTATGTTTTAGACTATGCACTAGTAACATATCTATAAGTGTGACATTTAATGAGTCCAAATTTTTACATGTACAGAAAGTAGCCTTATGCACTAGTAGCTAGCCAACCCAACAAGCAAAGGAGAATAATTCATGATTTATAATAACATAGCTTAGCCTTAAAGCAATATTATGAACCTTCACCAATGTCAGATATATTATTATGCTCACCATATCTAACTGAATTGTCAAATCTAGATATCAGATGAAGATGGATCAAAGACTTTATAGTCTTTCATGATTCCAGTTCTGATACAATGACCTTATTTGTTGTTGACATGTCTTTTGATTTTTTTGTGTAGGTGAGTTTGGTAGCTACTTGTTTGAAATGAGTCCAACTATTGCAAAACAAATTCCAGAATTTGACACTGTCAATGATGTTAAGTCTTTGTTTAGGATGAATGATTGCATTTCTATTTGTTGTTAGCTTTCTTGGTGGAGAAATTAATCTGAACACAAGAGTTCTCTTTGGACGATTGTAACTATTGTGTACATTGATTGATTTAGCTGTGTTTTTTTTTTTGGATGATTGTAACTATTATTGGTGTACAATGATTTGATTGATTTTGATGTGACTTGAAAAATTTGTGGAAAACTAATTTTAAAACCGGTTTGACTCTTTTTGAAGTAGATATATGTTATTGAATGAAATTTAGTATTTTCAAAAAAAAAAATGGAAAACTAGTTTTTTTTGAAAACTGAGTTAAAACCGGATTTTGAATAAAAAAACTGGTTTAAAACCAATTTGAAAAAAAAAAAAAAAACTGGTTTAGTTCAAAAAACTGATTTTTCTAACAAACCAATTTCAAACCGGTTCCAAACCAGTTTTAAACCATATCCAAACCAGTTATACTTAAAATCCGGTTTCTAATAAGGTGGTTTAACGAACAAAACCAAAACCAAATAAGTTTTGGTTTGGTTTTAACTTTGCACACCCCTAGCCGCAACAGCAATGTTTGGAAGTGCTTTTCTCACTACAACCATTGAAGACTTACTACACAAACTCGCTTCATCAGCATTCATCGATTACGTCAAATACACCAACCTAAATCTCTTAAAACTCACAGTATTCGAAACATCACTTCTCACTCTTCGTTCCGTTCTTCACGATGCTGATCAGAAACAGTTCTTCAAGGTTGAATGACTTGTACCCGTTACGATTCCGTTCCATGCAATTTCAATTTTGAAATCAAGGTGATATGTCTGAGGCTACAACTTTTTGTTCAACAAATTGATATCCTTGGTTTTCAATCTGTAAGGGATAGAGTTTCTGTTAGAATGCGAATGCGTGTTAGTGTAAGGATGAATGACTCTGTTGTAATTGGTAGGAAAGATGATAAAGAGAAATTGATGAATATGTTAATGTGTGAGAGTGAGAATGAGAGTGGTAATACTAATAATGATAAAAAGTTAGGTGTGATTGCTATTTTAGGTGATGGAGGTGTTGGTAAATCGACACTAGCTCGACTTGTTTATAACCATGAAAAAGTTGATGAGCATTTTGATTTGAAAGCATGGGTTCGTGTCCATGAGGATTTTGATATTTTCAAAATTACCAAAGATTTACTTGAATCGGTTGGTTGTGTGTTAGCTTACACAGGCGATGATTTGAATTATGTTCGTATTGCTTTAAAGGAGGAGTTGATGCGTAAAAAAAGATTTTTGTTTGTGTTCGATGATTTATGGACCGAGAGTTATAATGATTGGTATGAGCTAATAACTCCGTTGGTTAATGGAAACTGTGGGAGCAGGGTGATCATTACAACACGTCATGAAAAAGTTGCTGAGATTGCACGTACATATCCTATTCATAAATTAGAATCTCTGTCAGACGAACATTGCTGGTCTTTACTCTCCAAGCATGCGTTTGGAACTTGTGGCATTAAAAACCCAAACCTAGAAGCAATTGGGAGGAAGATTGCAAAAAAGTGTGGCGGATTGCCATTAGCGGCCAAAACACTAGGAGGGATTTTGAGTTCAAAGGTGGATGCAAAAGAGTGGAATGCAATCTTGAACAACAACATATGGAACATACCAAATAATAGTATTATTCCTGCTGTACTTTTGAGTTATCTATACCTTCCCTCTCATTTGAAAAGGTGTTTTGTCTATTGCTCAATTTTTCCTAAGGGTTATTCCCTTGAGAAAAAAGATTTGGTTTTGTTGTGGATGGCAGAAGGCTTCCTCGAACATTTTGTGGTTGAAAAAGCAGCTGAGGAGGTAGGTGATGACTTCTTTATTAGTGAATTGTTATCGAGATCCTTAATTGAACAATTCAACGATGACAGTAATAGAGAAAAGTTTGTGATGCACGATCTTGTCTATGATTTAGCAACAATTGTATCTGGGAAAAGTTGTTGCAAGTTTGAATCTGGTGGTAGCATCTCTAAAGTCGTTCACCATTTTTCATACAATCGAGACGAGTTTGACACTTTCAAGAAGTTTGAGACTTTCTACAATTTAAGAAGCTTGCGAAGTTTCATACCCATCGGTCCTTGGTGGCAAGAATCTTACTTATCCCGCAAGGTGGTTGATTATTTGCTGCGCACAGTTAGAAGGTTGCGTGTGCTATCCTTATCAGATTATAAAAATATCACTGTGCTACCAGATTCAATTAATAATTTGGTACACTTGCGGTATCTGAATCTCTGCCACACTGGAGTCAATTGCTTGCCTGATACAACATGTGACCTTTATTATTTGCAAACCTTGATTTTATCAGGGTGCAGGAATCTTGTCGAATTGCCGGTACATATTGGAAAGTTAATTAATTTACGGCACCTTGATATCAGCTATACAAATATAAAAGAGATGCCAATGGAAATTGTCGGACTAGAAAACCTTCAAACTCTGACCGTTTTCGTAGTGGGCAAGCAAGAAGCTGGGTTAAGTGTGAGAGAGTTTGGGAAGTTTCCTAACCTGCGAGGAAAACTATGCATCCAAAACTTGCATAATGTCACTGATGTTAGTGAGGCATGTGCTGCCAACTTGAAGAGCAAAGAACACCTTGAGGAGTTAGAGGCATATTGGCACCAACAATGTAAAGATTCACCAGCCGACGAAGTAGTTCTTGATGTGTTGCAGCCATGCATGAATCTCAAGAAATTGAGCATTGGCTTCTATGGTGGGACAAGTTTTCCAACTTGGTTGGGAGATTGTTCACTTTCTAACATGGTGTACCTTTGCCTCGGTTCTTGTGAGTACTGCGTAACACTTCCTCCACTTGGACGACTAAATTCTCTCAAAGACTTACGAATCAAAGATATGAGTAGGGTGGAGACAATAGGCCTAGAGTTCTATGGCATGATAGGCGGAAGTACTAATTCTCCATTCCAACCATTTCCTTCTCTTGAGAAGCTTCAATTTGAGAGGATGTTGAATTGGAAGGAGTGGCTTTCCTTTGGAGACAACAAATTTCCTTTTCCTCGTCTTAAAACTCTGAAGTTAGATCAATGCCATGAGTTGAGGGGAAATTTGCCTAGCCATCTGTCTTCCATAGAAGAGATTACAATATTTTCCTGTGAGCGTCTGCTGGCAACACCTTCTACTCTGCATTGGCTCTCCTCAGTAAAAGCTCTAACTTTGATTTCTAAAGGGTCCACTGAATTGTCTTTTTTTAGCAGTGATTCTCCATGTCTTCTACAGGTTGCAAGAATAATTAACTTTAACACGCTGCTGTCTTTTCCTAAAATGTTTCTGAACTCCACTTGTTTTCAACACTTGGAACTCAATTATATTTCTTCTCTCGCTTCATTTCCAGCTGATTGTCTACCCACTTCATTGCAGTCACTTCAGATTAATGGGTGTGGGAATTTTGCATTCCCGACTACTGAAACGTGGAGCAAGTACACATCACTTGTGACTTTAGAGTTAGAAGATTGTTGTGATGAACTCACTTCCTTTCCACTGAATGGTTTCCCCGTGCTTCAAAGTCTTTCCATTGAAGCTTGTAGCTATCTGGAATCCATTTTTATTTTAGAAAGTGCCTTCCTTGGCCCGTCAACTCTCCAATCACTCAAGGTTAGTCAATGTAAAGCACTTGGATCACTCCCTCAAAGGATGGACACCCTCATTGCTCTTGAAAGCTTGAGTCTTGACAATTTATCGTCCTGTTGTGAAGTAGCTTGTCTCCCTCCTAAATTACAATGTATGCATATTGAATCCGTGAGAGTAGCTACACCTTTGACTAAGTGGGGTCTCCAAAACCTTTCTGCACTGTGTGATTTGCATATTGGTGGTGATGATATTGTTAACATCTTGCTGAAAGAGAAGTTGCTTCCCATTTCCCTCGTGTCTCTGACAATAAGTAATCTCTCTGAAACGAAATCCCTTGAAGGAAACGGACTTCAACACATCTCTTTTATGAAAAGTATTACATTTAAATGTTGTTCAAGGCTCGAGTCTTTTGCAGAACACACATTCCCTTCTTTTCTGAAATCACTTGTATTTGAAAATTGTCCAGAACTTAAGTCATTACCTTACAAGTTGCCTTCCTCTTTGGAAACACTGGAATTTGACATGTGTCCAAGACTTGCATTATCGTCACAAGACAAGCTCCCTTCATCTCTTAAGCTATTGAGCATTGCCCTCTGTTAAAAGCATGGTATCAAACGCAGAGAAGGCAACATGTGTCTAAGATCGCTCACTTCCCTGTCCTAGTAATAAATGGTGAAGTGACAATATGAGCCATCGGATAGGGAAGGAATAATTGCTCTCCCATTTTAGGTATGCAGTTCCTCACTAATTAGCTTGAAACTTCTCTGTTTGCTTTTGCCTCTTTTTAATTGCAATATGAAACCATGAAGATATATGGCTCTATCAATTTTACTATAAGAAAATGTTCATGAAGTTGTCTCTTCAAATTTTCCAACTTGACCTGATGTGATTGTGTTGTTTTAGTCAGAGGTTACCTACTTACCTTGCATGTGGCAAGTTATGGTTAAAGCAATGTTACAAATTGATTGGATACAGGTCGTTGATGATACAAATTGATTTGATACAGGTTATCTTGTGAGCAATTCATTTGGAGGATATGCTACATTACATTATACTGCATGTTACCATCGTGTGGTGAAAGGTGTCACTTTGCTTCATTGCAATGCAACACCTTTTAGGGGCTTTTTTCCAAATCCAGTAAAATATCTCAGAATAGTCGATATTTTTTTGGGCTTGAACATTGCGCCTACCATTTCGTATAAAGAGATTTGCAGAATTTTTGTAAGTATATAGCTTTATTTTATTTACTTTTCATTTCTCTCCTTTTGTACTTCCATCTTTTCATTAACTTAGTTATGAACTTTTGAGTTTTTTTTTTTTTTTTGATCAAGCATGAACTTTTGAGTTAATACTTTTCTTTCATGTTACTTAATTATAAATTCTGCTTAGTGATCCTTTTCTTCTGTTTGGAAAAGGAAATTTCAAAACGTTAATTGAATTAGCAATTGTGTATACGAGTGTTATCTCATGCGCAAGCAGCTAAAAATGTTAGCAGCTTGTATTAGGTTTTATTACTGCATTCTATCGATTAGTTAGATTGTACCTCCTCAACATATAGTGCAAGTTAGCTTAGAGAGCAAGTTTGTTAGATCTGGGTGCAGGATAAGCACCATATAAATTTCGCAACTCTTGAGTTTTCTCATAACTGAAATATTCAAAAGGAATTCATGAAATTCCAGATTAGTTTCAACTATTACTTATGTGTTCATGGACGAGTTCTATAAAATAATCTCCAATTAAAAAGGGTCAAGCTGAGTAAGAGTGGTCAATTATCATTTACTTGCTCAATCACATGAATTTGTTAGGATTGTCACACTTGCATTGTTACGACAGTGTGGAATCCTGAGAAAGAAAAGGAATATCATACATTTTGTTTGAACTTCTTCAAATTTAGTTCCTTATGATTGATTGTTTTGAGCACAATATATATAATAACACCAGTCTCCTTGTTCCGCAGGTTATCAATTTCTTACTTTTGCTTAAAGACTTGAACGGTATTAATTTCAATATCCACAAGGAATCAGAATTTCCAAAAGAAGTTTCAAAAAGATAAGCGATGGTCAGATTTTTTTGTTTGCAGCTTCTGGATTTGGTTCAGGATAAGATCTTACATCAAATCTTGCTTCAAGTGCATGAGTTTTGCTGCCAAATTTCAATGACATTATGAACTATGTTGTCCTCAAATATGAATCAATTTTCTGTAATGATTTCCATGATCATGTGGCTACTGATATTGTTCAGAATATAAAATTTGAGAAATACGGGTCTACACTTAAGTAGGTAACATTTGAGAAACTTCTTTAGGTTTTTTTTCCCACTCCTTTGAAACTTCGGATGGTTATGTGTAGGGTTATTTTCGGAACTTTGGGGACTTGTAACTTGTAAGAGCAATTCTATTTGCCTAATCGAATCATCAATCATTAATTGATAGTGGTTCGTATGTGTTTAATAGTGGAGCAAATACAATAACCACTAGTATATATAATAATTATATGATGTCGATATTTCCTACAACAAATATAATGATCTATTTATTTATAATATCGCATTGTCAACACGAGCATCAAAAGGGACCAGATCATTAGAACTAGGTGATATATATATATATATATATATAAATTTATAGTTTTGAATCTTTTTGATGGAGGCCATAAAATAATCTAATACTAATCTCAGACATTAATGTTCCCTTTTTGATACAATAGGGAGAACTAGTCCGGTCACCAATTTGGATATGATGTGTGCCGTAAAGCTTCACTAATTTTAAAAAATCATATTCATTTGGCCCTATAAAATTTATCGTATTATTGTTCCTGTCTCCCATATACTCATGGATAAGAAAACTATCACATTGCCGGTAATAAACTAAATTTACATTGATGACTAACCTTTTTAATGGTTATTTTTAAAGTATGTCAATAATGAATGTTTTCCAGAGGGAGTTCATTAATTATATCATTATACTATCTTGTTAATGTTCATTGTTCATGCCAAGGTATTGATGATAAAAGTATCCAAATAAAATTCAGATTTCCGAATTTGTTCTTGACCAGCAGTTTTGGATTAAAAATTTGGGATACCCAAGTTTTTCCTAGTCTTTGATGTTGCTAAATCAATCACAAATGAAATATGGTTGAGTAGACATCTTACCCCTCATCATCAGACCTCAAGTTATCTGATTTTAGTGACCTTGACTTGGCTTAATGCTTGAATTCCCTAAGACTTGCAACATGGTATTCGATCTTTTTTTTCGCCCAGTTTCGATTTCATGGAAATCAAAGAAACAAGTCACCATCAAGCTGAGTAGCTGTATCTTTCTTGAACTACAGGTGAAGTTCAATGCCTTTTTTGTCCTTGTCGTGTCCTGATCATGTTGACGTGTGCACGAAACCTATCGAAATAGATTGTTGCTTACTTGGTAACGAAGTTCTTAAGTGGTATCATTTGTCTTCTGCCAATCTCTTCTGCTAATCAAATTGTTAAACATGAACACAAAGCCTCCACATTCTACCACTTTTCACTCTTTATCATCCAAGCTTGGCATGATTAACATATATGCCACAGCTTGAGAGGGATATAGTATTAACTGATATAGCTCATTGTTGGTTAGTTAGTTATGTTAGTTGTAATTCTGTTTTTAGTTGTTAGGCTTTTTCGTAAAGAGCTCTTAAGCTACTCTTTGCTTAAATGTTCCAAGTGTTTGCAAAGAGCGTAGCGAATGAGTATGGAAAAAGGGTCGGTGTACTTGGAGTAGCCGAAAAGATTGAAATTTTTGATGAAGCACTGACACAGACACGACATTGATAATATTTTGAGAAAATGAATTAATTGAATTTAATCACCTGCGTTGGTGTCGTGTCGGTGTTACAGACACCACATATGTCTTCAATCACAAGTGTCGGTGCTACAGAGGAATTTTTCACATGCATGCAGCAGTAGAAGCAAAGAAAATACTACCATCAACTTTGAAAGAGATTACCTTTTCTCTGGTATGATACCTCTTTTGTGAAGTTCCTTTGTAATGCCAATGGTCAAAGTTTCCAATTTATAACCTATTGGGAAAGGGTTTTATACCTCTACATTCACACTCCAATTAGTCCTATACTATCTATTTTTGCAGCACTCCCTTCAGCACTAGAAAAATTAGGAGTGAAAAGAATATTTTAGATCTATACAATGACACTGATGAGGAGAAGAACATGATGCATTCTTTCGCAAAACTTTCCTAGGCTCTTATTTCCTTTATACACAAGTAAAATTTACATGGCTATCACCTTAGATACTTTTCAAGACACTCTTTCAATTTTAGGAATGTCACTGGTTTTGACACAAATGCGTCCATACCGTTGGCGAAACATTCTTCAGCACTCTCTGACATTGTGTTTGCTGTCATCTGCATCAATATGAGATGGTATAAAAATGATAATATACTACTAAAAGATTGTGTTTATATGAAAGCTAACACGCTCCAATATTAAAAACCACTTCCTAAGCTTTTTTATTGTATAAATGCATCCTCACACACAATTGCGGAGACTAATCTCTCTATAACTTCCTAAGATGTCTGTTATTGTTGTTTGTATATTTGTAAAAATTAATATGTAATTGCTCACCGCGACAATGTGGATGCGCTTTTTAGGTGGCACAGAACATTCATCTGAAGCTGATATACTTTGTTCAACTCCAGCTTCTCTGGCAGCATCCCAATTGCCTGTTTCCTCATAAGACCTAATCAGTTTTGTTGTTTGAAGACCATTCATAACGGGCATGTAAACATCCTGTAAAGCGAAAGTATCAAACTTTAATGCATAAAATCCCATAATATGTGAATTTCAGGAAAAACAACAAAATAAAAGATACGGTTTGAGTTACCATCAAAATAATGTCGTAAGAATGGCTCTGAACTGCACGTATGGCTTCCACTCCATTATTCACGACATCCATGCTATATCCTAGCTGCTTCATCATTGACTTTGTCACCATGATATTAATCTTGTTATCTTCAACAAGAAGAATATTCGGCTTTAATGTCGATTTGGTTACTTCTGATGATGTGCTAGTGCTAGTAGTGCTATCTTCCTTCCCTTGACCCTGACATGTTTGTTGTGGTTCACTTGACTTTGTTTCTAAATTCATTTCTCTACTTGCTTCCTTACATTGGCTAGAGTTTGCGCTTCCATTTTGTAACCTATCATGCGCCTTATTATCATCATGGTTTTGTTTGTTTCCATTAACTAAACTTTCATGTTTAGTTTCTAGGCTGTGACTAAATGAACTTGTTGAATCTGACATATCTGAAGCATCAACAATAACAGAAGATGCATCCTCAATTGAATTTGTTCCATTTGAAATGATGTTACTAGAATGGTTTTGGTAAGAATTGTTGTCCGGAAAACCATTGAACTTGTGTGAGATTCTGTGTGGCCTGGTGGATCCATTAGAAGTGAAAAGCGAGCCCAAAGTTCGTGGTTGGAATTGGAAGAATCCCTCGGTGGTGTCATCTTCATTATTATCGACATCCGAAAGCTCGTCTGGATCATCAGAATTTTCACAAGCTGTTGTAACCTTGTATGGTAGTATGAATGTGAAGGTAGAACCACAATGTTCTTTGCTAGTCACTGTTAGGCGACCCCCCATTAACTCAACCTGTTGCAAATCCAAGGAAATCTATTAGATATATAGTTAATTAAGAGTTTGTTAATCGGTTTTTGTAATATGGTTAGTTAGGTTAGTTATCCTTGTTAATCGGTTTCTGTAAAAACTCTTAACACGGCAGTGCATATGAATTAAATTTATAACTGAAGGAAACTAAAGATTAAGGCAGAATAGTTTGTCAAATGAAAATGCTTTGCTGGAAGAGTTTACCAGTTGTTTGCATATTGCTAGTCCTAGACCTGTGCCTCCATATTTTCGAGCATGGTCTGCACTAACTTGCATGTACCTTCTAAATAAAGTAGGTATAGCCTTTTCTGTGTGACATCACAACACGAGAAAGAAAAAAATTAAGTACACTTGCTAAACAAAAATCAAATTTAACTATATGAATACAAAATATAATCAATTCTAAAACAAAAGGAAGGAACACTCTAACTAACACATACCTGGTATGCCAATTCCTGTGTCGTACACATCACAACGAATCCACACTGTTGTTTCAGTTGAATGAGTTTGTTCTTCAGTATCATCATTCATTGAGCATTCGCTGTTAACTGAAGATCTACACTCATTGCTAAACGCATGATTCTGGATAGGATGGTCAGCGTGTTTTCTATCATCGATAAGATTTTGATCACATCTCATACTTCTCGGTGATGGTGTATGTTTATCTTCCTTCAATCCATTTGCTGAAATAGTTGAATGGTCTTCTGTCACCTTTTGGTGAGATTCTTCTTCTTTGGCAAATGCTGGCTCCGGAACAACATAAAGGTTTATACCAACTTTGCCTTGATGTGTAAACTTGACGGCATTGCTGCAAAATAACAGATAATCAGAACTACAATATTTAGAGGGGTAGAAGGAATCACAAATAAAAGTTGGTTGTTAGAACAACCAATCCGATTCTAAAGAAAACAGATAAATAAACGCATACAAGGGAGAAAATACTAACAAGCTCAAGAGATTAGCAATCAAATATATCATAGTACCTGACTAAATTTGTGAGAATCTGCCGAATTCTTAAAACATCTCCAGTGACCTGCAGTTTTATGCATGAAAGAATTGTAAGTGTAAATTACTTGGCATTTATATGATAACTAAGTATACAAGTGTTACATACCTCAATAGGTATATCATCTGCTACATTTCCTTCCAATGTTAACATTTTCTGCAATGGTGCTGCAGCTGTCTGGAGTACATGCCTTACTACCTCTCTTGGCCTGAATTTTGTAGCTTCCAATTTCATAGCTCCTATACATAAGTTGTGAAGTGGGAAGAAATTTAATCATTTGTTTGCGACAGTTTTTAAGTAAAAACTGCTTAAAATCGAAAGTTGTTTTGAGTAGCTTATGCTGAAAATCATTTTCAATAGATGATTTTTATCATGGTAATCAAACACAATAATTTATGCTTTTCTTTAAAATCACTAGAAAACCATCTGTAACTTATTGAATGTCAAATTCACCCTTTTTTTTTAATCTGTAACAACTGAGCCCTAAATGGTCAACAGCTGCGTTCAAATCAAAAGCACTTTTATGGCTTGTTTGGCTTGACTTATTTTAGCTTATCTACTGGCATAAGCACTTGTGATTCTATTTGAGAGACCTTATAGATATAGCTATGTCCATGAGATGTTTTCAACTTATTTCCATAAGTTCTCCAAGACAGCTTATGAAAACAGTTATACTTTAAGCGCTTATTCTATAAGCGCTTAATTAAGCTGTTTATCCAAACAAGGTGTAGTCTTCACAAAACATAAAAATCAGTATGTGAATAATTTGCTAACAAGCAATGGCGAAGGAGATTTCTAACCTGACTCAACCTTGGAAAGATCAAGTATATCATTTATAAGTTGAAGAACCAAATCTCCTGAAGATAACATGACATCCAATAGCTGTCTTTGCTCTTTATCAAGTTTTGTTGTAGTAAGAATTTCAGCCATGCTAACAACACCAGAAAGCGGCGATCTTATCTCATGAGACATCGTTGCCAGCATTTGTTTTGCTCTCATTGTCTCCTCTATTACAAGGAATCAAGAAAACAATAATAAGCTTCTTGATATCAAATCAAATTAATTGTAACACTAAAATTCATATATTAGATTTGGCTTGATTGATCAAACCTGTAATGTGAATGGTTTTATTAAGTTCGGTTTCTTTGGCTTTCTGAACTGCAATTTCTTCCCTTAGCTTTGCCATTTTTTCTCTTTTTCTCACCTGCCATTTTTTCGATATTATGAATATTCTCTTCACTAGAACAATACTGCAATCAAGTACCTTCAAAAAATTCAAAATAATAATTTTTACCTGATCTGTTATTTCCATTCCCATATAGTTTACTCCAATTGTTTCACCTGCCTTGCTAAACACAGGTTCTACATATATCAAAAATGTCTTAAATCCAAATAATTCTGTCTCGAAAGTTATTTCCTTTTTTGCAGGTACTCCTTTCTCCATTACTTCTCTCTTAAAATCTTGAGACTCCTTCACACCTGCTCCCGTGAAAATTTCGACATCTGTTTTTCCTATAATGTCCTGGAAAAATTATGAGCAAGTTAATTAACTCATGAAGTTGCATATAACCTTGCAACAAGAGCTTCAAAAGAAATCATTACCTCTTCTTGTAAACTTGGAAAATGATTATAGATAAAACGATAGCGCAACTCTTTGTCCTGGAAGAGATAATCAGAATGTTAAAACAGAAAACCTGGTTCAAATGAAAATAAATACGAAAAACACAAACAAAAAACATACAAGATTTGATCACAAAGTTCAGCCAATAGTCCTTACCTCTCCGACTGCAAAGTAGCTACATAGCGTTACAAATTACAGCTTGTGTTTAAATACTACAATCCAGTTTACAAGATTACCCCTAAACCATACTTACTTATCAGAAAATTTTGAGCCATACCCAACACAGAGTCGGGCTTTTGAAGATTGAAAGATTCATTACATTGGCAAAAACAAATTTAGCATCCAAAATGATGAATCAACTAAAACTTCAATAGAAGATATATAATTTAACTATTACAAATAACATGGAAGTATTGAATTATATGCCAAGCCATACACCAAGTGTTTTTGCAAGTAATATCAGGTAAAGAAGAAATAAACACAATACTCACTGTAATATACCTGATGGCCAATAACAACAGGTGCATTTTGAAGTATAAAATGTAAGAAATTATCTGCTCTCTTAAGAATCTGTGACAGTTCCTCCACAGGTGATGATTGTCTTTCAATAGTCTCTATACTTTCTTGCAATTTCTCCTTTAATATATCCTCTCTCCGAATACTCGCCTCCAACTGTTTTTCAAAATCCTGCGCCCGATGTTTCCAGTAAACAACAGTATCATATTCAGCCTCAATTTCAATTCTCTTGTTTTGCACAACGACATCACTTTTCCTTATCGCCGCCGGTAGATCTTGCCAAGTATAGTAATCATCATCCAATATCGAAACCGGACGTTTGTCCCCCCCATAACTAATCTCTTCCTCGAATCGATTATTCTCTTTAAGTATCTCCAATTTTCTTAGCTCAACTTCCTTCCTTTGTTTGCTAAGATTGTCAAGCTCTTCTCGGAGAAGCCGAACCGCGTTCGCCTGCTTATACTCCCAATGTTGCATTAAATAAGCCAATTGAGATGACCCTTTATCTGTATAATTTGTAAGCTCCATTAGTCTTTGAAAATCAGCTATAGCTGGTTCTTCTAAGATTGTTACTTCTTCCAACATATCTTGGTCTCTTCCTGGTTTTTCTATGTTGAACTGTTTTCCAACATCAGTTCCAACATCTTCTGGCCACATTGAAGATAAAACTTCAATGTCCATCATGTCTTCAATACAATCACTCTCCATCTCACAAACCATTTCAAACAAACCTCACTTATTATCAAATCCAATTTTCCTTTCTACAATATAAAAATTTTGATCTCAACTTCAATGCCAATAGAACTTGCATCTCAAGAAATTTTTGGTCCAAATACTTGTGAATCACCTAGAAAAACACAAAATTAATACAAACTTTATGAATTGCAAAAATATACACAATTTATATGATTGTTAAAATTAAGATATGGAATACATTAAAAGAAAACCAGTCTTACATGTTATAGTGAATCATCATGGGAGTGAATTGTTGAAAAAGCATGAACCTTTAAGAATGAATAGAATTAAAACAAGTGATCAAAAAAGACACAGAAAAGATGAATAGTTGATGATGACAACAATGTACAAAAGTTTTTTCCTTGTAGATCTAAGGAATCTCTTCAACTTTGGAGTCAAAAGCATTCAGCTGAAACAAAAACAAGTACTAATGAGGAGAGAGAAAGTAGAGAGAGAAGACAGCATATACATATGCATATGATTGTAAAGTAAACTTGTGATGTAAAGGAACAAACTTTATAAAAACACAAAATTTAATACAACAGAAACCCAAGCAACCATGTGCATTAAGAGGTCAAATATGTTAGAAAAATGAAATTGGACAAATTTTATATTGTTTTGCTTTATCTTATTTTAGTAGTTGTCTTTCATGTGTCATATTGTGAAGCAACAACGTTGCTTTCACTGTTCAGAAGTTTTTTCTTACAACCTGCAGAAACCTCATGAAGCCAAAATTATAGGTGTTAGCAATTACAGCCATGCAACTATATTAAGTTTATTCAATATATCTTATAAATTAACTAATTAATTATTCATGTGTCTTTTTTTCTTTAAGGGGAATTCATGTGTCTTACAATGTCTTGTAATGTATTCTGCAGCAATTATTTTTAACATTATCTTTATTTAACATAAGTTTTTTATTTTAACCAAGGTATTCTTATGCGCAACTGCAAGAGTAATCTTTCGAGGTAACTAAGATTTTTATAACGAGTTGACGTCTTTCAATATATGTTTTTTTCATATTTGAATCCTCGTCTTCTCCTCATTTTCTCATTCTCTCTTTTTCACCAAGTTGTATTTATCTCTCTCTAAATTTTAGAAAGAAAATCAAAAGAGAAAAACTAAAAAAATACGATCAACAAAGGGATAGACACAAACTAGATTGTAATTTTACTTGTTGAATTTCATGTGAAATTGGTCTTGCAAAAGGGGTTAAACTACTACAAAGTGGTGAATTAAAGTTTGAATTTCGATTGAAAGAGGTATTCACATTTAATATCAGACACGATTCCTATTGTAAAATCCAAAAAAAATAAATGGTCTCATGACCAATCTAGTCTATATAGAAATAGTTGGTTATGCCCATTTCTCTCTACCGCAAAAGGAAAGAAAATGAGTTTTATTATAGTCGTCCATTTAAAAGACAAGTTATCTCTTTACGAAAAAATTAAGCATTTCTCTATCAAATTAGAGACTAGTCTCATAATGTTTTAAAAGAAAAAACTAAGTTATAGTTAAAAGTATATTATTGAGCTATAGAAAGCTAAACTTTTTTTTTTGGTAGATGGAAAAAAATAACAACTAATTATTGAAGCTCACGCATAAGTGAAAGAATAAGGGTTTGAATCCTGATCATGACGTCCGACTTAACAATTTTGATATTTTTGTTCGTTAAGGTAAGACTTGTAGACGAAAGTCAAAGGTTCTAATTATGGTGATTTACATCAAAATTAACTTGCACCATTCAAAATCTGTAAATAAAGAATACCAAGAAAAAAATATGAAATTAATATTGGAGTTTAATAACATAATATTATAAAAAAAAATTATGCAAACCTCTTGTGATATTTCATAATCATTTCAATTTTTTATATATGAATTGAATGTGTATGTAAAAAAAATCATATTATTATTTTAACGATATAAAAAATCATATTATTATATGTATGGAGATAGTATTATATTTTTATGTTATTGCACCAAAAAAATCTTTTTGTTATGATACTTTTTTTTGTTTTTTTATGAAAGAGAACACTTCACTTATTAACCCAATCATCAGATTTTAGGGGACAGAAAATAGAATTGCCAAAAAGAAACTATCAATTGCATAAAACTTAACTTGTATAGTCATATTTCAAAATAAAAAATACCAAGAAAAAATCAAATTTATATTGGATTTTAGTAACACTATATTATAAAAATATAAAATTATACAAACTTCTAGTCGTATTTCATAATAATTCCAATTTATTATAATGCATTGAATGTGTATGGAAAAAAATACATTCTTTGAATATGTATAATATTAAATTAAATTCTTTATGTTATTACTTTGATGCCTTTTATGAAAGAAAACACTTCACTTATTAAACCAATCATCAAATTTTAAGAGACAGAAAAAATAATTGTTTTTATGGGGGATTGAGTTTTTTAAATCCAAATGAAAACTATATGTTCCCCGCCATTTCTAATATGACGTGTGTAATAGTGGCGCGGCGCGTGGAATAACGCGCTATGAAAGTGTTGTATTTTTTGTCCTTGAAACACCCCCACATGATAGATCTGTGATTAATGTTTTGTTTACTATTTTACTTTGTGATGTGATACATTGCATTTGAGACCTAAAACTCATTAATTAAATGAGTTTATATCTGATAAGCTTTTACATTAATCTTAGATTAACTATTATATTTGTTCAGTTGTTAACATGCTACGTTTGTTTGGTAATGTTATTTTATCAACTCATCATGTGTCACTATGCACACGTGTATGTTTACTGTAAGAAGTTTTGATAAGATAATTGAACAAATAATGTAGTATGTCAATGGTTACTTCAAGGTTTATTTAATTTAACTAACCCGGGAAGCAATACCAAGCACACCGGCCAGAAATTAATTGGCACACCTTTAAGGCTTTAACCATGTTTCAAGTAATCTAATTTAGGTTTGATTGTGTTTAATGACTTCTTATGGGTGCTTCAAATATTTTTTTACACAATAGTCTAATTGTATCATACCATTCGATGGATACATGGTTTACGGCTACCAAATATTGATTTTGAGGTTGATTTAAAACAAGTAGAGGACTATTTCAATTGAAGTAACGACAACATCATCAAATTTGGCGTTATTATAGATAATAACATACATTATTGTTCTCTTTATTTAACAAACTCTCATGTTGAGTTTACTATGAGACAAACAAATTAGATTGCTCATGAATTAGCAAAGCAACCACATCCTTACCTAGCTTCCGTATTTTTTATAATATGCCGACATGTATAAACGATTTGATTGTTAATAAAATGTTATAAGCATATTTTTCTAAAAAAAACAAACTTATATTTTCAAATGGCGCTTTACTAGCATTTGAACTTAGTTTATAACTTATATTTTATCATTTTTTTTACTCTTTTTATTCTCATTATTTTAATCAACGATGATATTTGAAATCTTAACCCTTTTTTTTTTGCCTCCATTCAACACTTCGTTTTTTTTTTCATTATCTCTCTTTCAATCACACTATCAACATATCACATTTCTCTCTCATTTTTATCTCTCTCTCTCTTGAGATGTATACACATTTAAGGCGTTTAAGAAACATTTTCCTATTTTAATTGAAAATTTAAATTAAAAAATCTTATTTTATGTCATGTTATATTTATCATTTACTAATTGTAATTTTCAAACACATCAAATTCAATATGCTAGTTTATGCATTGATATATTTTATAATTTTTTTTTGGTAAGTGATCTAGTGATTAGAAATTCACATTTAAGGTGAATTAGTAGAGTGTCTAAAATTTAAATTTCGGCCCCTACATATATTATCGTTACCAACTGAGTTAAATTCATGAAGCTAAAATATACATTTATCTACTATCAACTAACTTTTATATATATATATATATAAAAAGAAAAAAAACTAACTTATATGTAATCATATACTTTTTGTCGAACAAAGTTTATATATCGTCCGCTCTTGATTTGTGCTTTATGTGAGGATTTACATGGGGTGATCTATTGCAAACAACTTTAATGGGGTATGATATATAGAATAATTGGTAGATCATAGGTCTCGTAAGCTTGTAATCATGAAGAGTTCCATTATAAGAATTAGAAACATGCATACAACCATATTTTTTGTCCCCTTAAATAAATTTCAATACCTATACTTTTTCTCTTTTTTTATTTTCTATAGATTACATTTATTAAAGATAATCCTATTCAAGGTAATGTTAAACATTAAATTTGGACATAATTTTTTAATAAAACTTAACTTTGATTCATCATGGTATGTAAGTCTAACTCATTCCATTGTACTCAACTCTTGTTTATTCTTCAAAGAATTATGGCTTAATTACACTTTTGGCCCCTAAGTTTTCTAAAGTTGTGATTTAAGCCTCCTAAAAAACAACTTTTTTCAGGCCCCCTAAGTTTACTTTCTGTTGCAATTTTGGCCCTCCACGCCAATTTTGACCCAGTCAACGGACATGTGAGCGCCACGTGTGTAATTTTTTAATTTAAAAAATATATATTTTTGCAATTAAAAAAAATGTTTTTTTTAATTACAAAATTAAAAAAAAATAGTTTTTTTATTACAAATGAAAAAAATTAATTACAATTTTTTTTTGTCTTTTTATTACAAAAATTAAAAATAAATTTTTTTTAATTACAAAATAAAAAAAATATTAAAAAATACAAAAATATTAAAGTGCGCGCCATGTCAGCGTTGACTTGGTCAAAATTGGGCTAGGGGCCAAAATTGCAACAGAAAGTAAACTTAGGGGGCCTGGAAAGAGTTGTTTTTTTTAGGGGGCCAAAAATTACAACTTTAAAAAACTTAGGGGGACAAAAGTGTAATTAAACCAAAAATTATTTGTAGACTAAACATAGTGATTAATAAAAACGTTATTGTTGAAATATTTTATTGTTTTCTAAAAACAAAATAATTATTAACTTAAAAAGGAGTGAATTAATCAATGATGTGTTAAAGTTTTGCCACTCATTGCATTTCTATTCTTCTAGAGTTATTAGAACATCCTAACGAGGGAGTTTTAACTCATTGAGCCTTAGTACCTAATAGGTATCTTTACCGGTAAAAATATGTAAAAGATGTATGTGGAGTAAGAGAGCTCAACTAAGCACTCTCTCCCCCATGGTGCTACCATTTTTAATGTTAAAATATTAAAATATAATGATATATTATTATTGATAGATGATATAAAGTTATTTTTGACACCTATTTAAAACCTTGTTTAAAGATGTTAAGTTAGAACGATCAAATGTTTATTAGGTTTTATTATTAAAAAATTATAAATAAATTATGTCTATATATTTGATCTAGATATCTCAAAAATGAATATTTTTATTGTGGATGCTCTTATCTTTTTCATATATCCGATTTACAGCTAAAAAATTAAAAATATCCTTCGGTTAAGAAATGAAAGATGTCTTAAAATTTGTCTATGCTATAAACAAATCACGTCCTTGTCCAAAAACATGATAATATTATTAGCAATAAATAGTTGGAGAGACATGGGTGTGCTATAAATTTGTCTATGCTATAAAAAAAGCACTAAAATTGCATATTAAATCATTTGTTTATGCATTTGAACAACTAAGCCATATTCTGCTCTGTTGTGTCTGCTTGTTGAACTCTGTCAAATAAGCCAATTCCCATGTGACAGTCTGTTTATTTTAGTAGCATTCGTACAACCACATCAATTTAACTACTGCCATGTAGCACGCTGACTTTTGTGACATTTGGCTTTAATATACATATTTTTTTGGTAATTAACTAACTATATGACATTAATATATGGTTTATATAGTTATGTGCCTTTTCTTTCTTTTCCATTTATGAATATTAAAATTGAAATGCCAGTTAACATTCAATCATCCCTTCTGGATGGAATGATTAACATCCACAACACAAGCCAAGTTGCAAAACTTTTTATTTTCAAATGAAAATTATAAAATATAAAGGTCATATGTGTCTCAATTTTTCATATTTATGTTTCAATTGAGGATTAGTTTTGGGGAGTCAAGATGTGTCACGGTGATTTTGATCATAAAATTACAATTTAAAACATAAAAAAATTAGAGAATTACTCTATCCAACCTTATATTCTTCAAAAGTCGTTTAGGTTTATCACGTCGTCGTAACTTCCGATTAGATAAATCTATCAAAAGTTACGACCTAATAATTGCTTTTTTTATTAGATTGTCACTCTTAATCGTCTTATTTTTAAGGGCCGGGCAATTTGAGGGTGGATAAAACAATTTTCAAATTATGATGTCTTTGTGATTTTGTCAAACTCATCATCAATCTAGAAAAGCTATGTTTTATGATTTACTAATAGATAAATTAAATTAGTGAAATTTATTGTTTGTAGTGAATTATTAAGCTGCAATAATTTTACTCTTGAGTTTAGGTATCTCCGCTCTATATGTATTGAATTGAATATGTATTGCTCTCATAACTTTAGCACACATGTCATAAAGGCTACACCGTAATAACCGGAATCCTAAAGGTAATGAATTTTGCTTTAGAGCTCAAATTAGAAAAATAATGAATACTCACCGGTGATTTAAATTGTCTGTATCTAATAATTGTTGAGAATTTCAGTGAGTTGTTCTTTCCCTGCCTACTTTTATAATGTTTTGTCACTCACTTATCAATGCTTGGATATGGAATTGGATGGTTCTTTTCATTGCAATGATATTTGTTTTTTAATAGTTTTTTTTTTTTAGGGAATTTGTTTTTTAATAGTTAAAGTTTGTAGATTTTGGTAATTGTATTTTACGGGAGTTTTATTTTACCGTAAACTAAACTTTACTATTAAAAAACTAATATCATTGCAATGAAAAGAATCACTATTTATCTTTTAGCCCTTCAACTATCACTTTTTATTGATGTGGTTCATCTTTATTTCTATTATAAACATTTTTCTTCGTTTTGATGTTCTAACTCTCATTTAATGCTTCACTATGTTGTAAAAAATAGAGTAAATTACACTCCCCTCCCCTCAAAGATGCTTGAATTACACTCCCCTCCCCTCTTATGTTAAAATATACATTCTCCTCCCCTCTTATTCAAAACATATTAGAAAAAAAATCATTCCCCTCCCCTAAGAAAAGCTTGAATTACATTTCCCTCCCCTCTTATGTTAAAATCTACACTTTACTCCCTCAATATATATTTTTTTATTTTTAATAATCTAGAAGAAAAAAAAATAATCTAATGCACTTCGAAAAAAACAGTATTGCAGGTCTATTTTAACATAATAAAAAATTGAATACATATTTTTTTGCTATTTTTTATTTACAATTTCATTAACATGTAGTTTTAAACCCGATTATAAAATATGAAACAAGCCAAAATAAAATTAAAATATGTGAAAAATTACTAACGACAATAAACCATGGTTATTTAAAAGTTAATTTTAAACTCTAAATTATAAAATCAATAGCAAAATATTTAAATTTAATTATCATTAACATTTAAATTATAAAGAAATGAATTAATTTTTCTTAAAGGGTGGTTTAAAATTAATATATATCATAAAAATATTTATTTATGTTAAAATAGATTAAAGTGTAGTGCATATTTAATTATCAAGGGAGAGGGTTGTAATTCAAGCATCTTATAAGGGAGGGGAGTGTAAGTTTTATTTTTCAAGGGAGGAAATTGTATATTTTAACATAAGAGGGGAGGGGAGTGTATTTCAAGCATCTTTGAGGGGAGGGAAGTGTAATTTACTCTAAAAAATAATGACACCTATGTTGTATGTGACAAGTAAGTGTACAAGTAATCACTTATTAGTTTGTTTCCTTAATTGTAATCATTGGTTATGATACTAAGAGCCCGTTTGGTGCACAGGATAGGAAGACAGGATATGATAAAACTATCATATCCTGATTCAATTTGTTGTTTGGTGCATCAATAGGAAAGGATAACTTAAACCCATTTCTTATCCTATCCTACTCACCCTTTGTTATTTTTATCCTTAGTTTTTGGTGGGTTAGAATTATCCTATCATGATTAACACTAAAATGTTTATTTTGCCCTCTCTCAATTCATCACTCATGCTCTCTTTGCTCTCCATCCATCGACTTCTACCTGTTCCTCCATAACTCTTCATCACCATCTCTTCTATTTGATACAGATCCGACCCCAATTCCAACCTACAATCATTTTTTCCTCAATTTGCTTAATTTTTTGTTTTTTTTCTTGATTATCTATTTTGTACTCAAGTTAAATTTGAAAAGGGATGAAACAAAGAGTTTAAGAATTTTGTATTATTATCTTCAACAAAGACAACTATTTTTTTTAATTGAAGAAACCATGATTTTTTTTTTATTGAACTTTAAGAATGAAGATGACGGCACCCCTAAAATAAGGAAGAAGACGATTGACAATGTTTTTTATAACTTTGTGTAATTAATAATAGCTTAATTACATTTAATTAGAATTAATTACAAAGGTAATTATGTCATTTAATTGTGAAATATATGATATTATATTTGTTATCATGTGTGCACCAAACATGTGATAGGATAAATGTTATCATGTTTATATCATTTTCTATCCTTATCCAATTTCATATCATATCCTATCTCTATCATATCATGTGCACCAAACGGGCCCTAAATGGTTATGGTAGTAATTAAGAAGATCAAGTTAATTATTTTTTTGATCTCTACAACAAAAAGTCGTACCTAAAAAATTCAATATTCTTTTGATTTCATTCTTAGCTTTTTGTAACCGAAAATAACATTTTTAGAGCGCAAATAAAAATGTTAGTTACAAACAATCAATTTTAAAATTATTGTTTCCTGGTTAATTAATTTTATTAATCAAAAATTAAAATTTTAAATTATTTCTGTGTCATTATTGTGTTGTTGAGCCAATTTTATTACATCGTTTTGCTACGTCTTATTTTTTTTTTAAGTACTTCAAATTTTGTTTTTACTAGAAAACTATCAAGTAATCAATCTTTAATTTTATTTGGTCAACTAATTATAACCACACTATTATTGGAAATATGTTTTTTTATTGCTTTATTAAGAAAAAATTTCAAAATATGATTCCTTAAACAAATACTCCAGTAACCGAAAATGTTCTTCCCTAATCACCTATATTAATTTGTCATTACTAAGATATTTCCCTAATCAAATATACTCCAGTAAGTTGCCTTTACGATTTGATTTGACTTTACGTATTAATTTCACAAAATAATACTCCAGTAACCGAAAAATGGTAATACTAAAACTTCTAAACTAATCTTAAAAAAAAAAAAAACATAAGTTAAAGGTGTAAAAAATCACGTCATTAAACAAATTTCCTCCAATGATGGTTTAACATGTGTCAATATTGTTTTTGTTGAACCAATGATATTGCTTGATTTTGGTTTTATTGTGTCATATTTTTAATTTTTAAATTGCTTTAAAAAATATTCAACTTAAACTATTAGCCTATATATACCTAATGTTTTCATCGGTTCTCTCACCACTTGTTTTCTTCTTCTCCCTGCAACCTAAAAAATGATATTATAATGACACCAAGATTTTATAACATCTTTGAGATCAGCCATGTGAAGGAAATGGATCGTAGTTGTTCGAATTGTTCGTGCTTGGTTTGTTAGTGATGTCAATCGCGACTCACACCCGTTTTCTCTTGACATGGTTCTGATGGATGTATCAGTGAGTATATTCCGTTTTTTTTCTTTAACTTTTTTTATTTATTAATTGTGTTGTATTATTATTTAATTGTTTGTTTGCGTTTTCAGGGAAACAAAATTCATGCCACTGTGATAAGAACTTTGATTTACAAGTTTGGTAAAGACTTACTGGAAGGAAATGTTTACTCGATGAGTAACTTTGGTGTTGCTGCAAATCTCAGGTCTTATTGAACAACAAAACATGAGTACAAACTCAATTTTCCGTTCAACATAAAAGTAAAATAAACGAGATTATATAAAGAATTGGCAATGTTGATTAAAAAAATGACCAACATCTCATTCAATAAATGTGTATCTCTACTTTTTTTTAAAATATTCGTAGGAATATTGCAAAAAAATATTACATATAAAGAGAGTGATTTTTACAAAAGTTATGTCTTTTTTTTTTTTGTTACAACAAAAGTTATGTATTAGAAATATGCAAATAATAGCATAATTATTGCCTTTAGAAGCACTTATCTCTACGGATTTTTTGTTGTTGAAAGAATCTGTATAGAGGTTAAAAAGCAACATATATACAAAGAGACATAGAAAATAATAATTAAAGGAAGAAAAAAATATCATCTCTATATGGGTTATTTTTGGAGGGATTCTATAGACGGTTTGTATTTTTTAGCAAGGATTCTAGAGAGGTTAATAAATTAATATTGCATAATTAGCCTTTATCTCAATTTATTTTTAGTAAACATAAACCTTTCATTGGACAACTTGACAAAAAAATAATTTTAAAATTTAAGATATATAATTCGATGGCATAAGAAATGCAATTATTACTTATTAGTAGGTGGCTGCAAACAATAGAAATGCACAATAATATTGCATTGAATATAGAGGTTTTTACATTGTTTCTTAAAATTGATCATTGTATGAAAAGATGACGTTCATGTTCATAGGAGAGAAGGCTTTAATTTAGCATGCTACAATTCGTTATTAACACGGTTCAAATATAATTTGATTTTTTAAATCATTATTTTTCAATTCACACGGTTTACACATCATCAAAATGTTAAAAGAAAATATCTAATGTCAAAATATCATGCAATCATGTTATAACTTCAGCTGATCAAATTGTAGCATACGTCACTTTTTAATTTGTAGACAAATCAGATCACAACACATATCATTTGATATTTTTACGTCATCCGCATTCTTTGCTAAAAAATAAATGCCATCCAAATTCTAACATGTGTTGTTTTTTCGTCATTAGTACTAAGGGTTCAAACGTAATTTGTTAGTTTTTCCCTCTAAATATAGTCTATCAGACTTGCATCATTTTCATCTCTTTGCTCATTTCATATAATGTTATTTACTTAAAAGAATTGTCATGACATCAAAAACTGATAAATGTCAATCCAGTTAGAAAATCATCGACTGTCATGTGAATTCTACGTGTTTGGTTCATTTGCGATGCAAACCGTGACTCGCACATGTTCACACTGGATATGGTTTTGATGGATGCACCATTATGTATATCACGAAGAAAAAAAAACATTGTATCCTTGATTATGTAAATCATGGCAATGTTTTAAATTTATTTGAATTGAATATGTTATTTTTCCTTTATTTCATTATGTTTGACATGGTATTGATCTATCTATAAAAGTTTATTGGACTTATTGCCAAATACACCTAAACAAGTAAATTAAACGGATAATTAAATGATAATAAATCATGAAAGGTTTTAAAGGGGAAAAACCCTTTAAATAAGCCTATCTGAAGAAGAAGAAAAATAATGTTCTCATTAAAAAAAAAAAGTTTCAAATAAGAATGTGTAGATTAGGACATTCTTTTTAGTGATTTAATCCCTGCAAGAGTGTTCCGAGGATCCTATGAAAATCTTTTTCTGTATTAATTTTCTCTAAGATAAAATAAAGATTTTAACCCTTTCATTGTTTGCATTGGTAGAAATTTGTACCTTAATATAATTATTTCTTGGCTTTTATTTGTGTGTTTATATATAATTTCATTATTTTTTGTGAAACTCATAGAGAGATTGTCATAGACTTAAAATCAGCACAACAAATATTTTGTAAATTTTTTTTTTATTATCTATCAAGAACTCATTTCATAAAAGTAAAAAAAAAACCTATTTATTACAATTTTTTTTCTTCTTAGGATTTCAAAAATTAGACTCTAAAAATGAAAAAAGAATGACTTAAAATAAACTCAATTAAAAAATACCGCGTCATTTAAAAATAATCTAATAAGGTATTTCCTAAAATCAACATAGCACATATGTATTTTTTTTATTGTTACATTAAACCAAAGACCAAATGTGTAGGAGTTTGAAATAATAAAGGTTGAAGAAATAAATAGCATGAAAGGGGATGACATCAAAAAACTAAATTTTAAAAGAATAAAATTAAAATAAGCAAATGACATTCACACACTAACAAAATAGTTCATTATAATGTTGGGACTTCGGGGGGAGACTACATTGGGTTGGATAATCATATTAGATTAAGGAAATAAGCGATTATGCTAAAGTGGTCAATGAGCTCAACCAAATGATGAATCATTCAATAAAACTTGAGTTTGATTCCTAGGTGGAACAATTTTTGGCTAAAATTTACTTACCACACCTCTGGATTACTATGACCCCTTCGTCTAAAAACTAGAGGGTTAATATACAAAAATTTCACATGAAGCTAAGAACAGCCACACAAATGTGAGTGATACATCATCTTCAATTAAAATGTCTAATAAACATGTATTAACTCACCATAACACATCTATATTTTGTCAGTGTCAGATCCCACTAAAGACCAAAAGGAAAGAATTTGAATGATAGAGGATGAATTAAAAATTACATCAAAGCGAATGACATCTAAAAAACTAAATTTTTGAAAAAGAATTAAACAAATCATTCAAATACAAGAAAAAAACAGTTCATCATAATGTTGAAATTTTCGCAGGTTAAACTAGGATGGATAATCACATCAGGTTAAGATCAGTCACACAAGTGAGTTTGACATCACTTCTTTATCTAAATCTTTAAAGCAATAGGTATATGAAGTCATCTTACTTATATGTTTCTCACCATATACTCTTCCATCTAATATGAAACTTTAACTCACATATGACATATATTAACATATGTCTGTTAAGTGCGAGACTCTCTACATCTATGAATAGATAACATAGTCAAGTTAGACATGAGAAGACGTAACATGGTAAAAAGGTGAGATGGTAGTGATTTAAGGGACTTAGAGTTTTATTCCTTTCTTTTAAGAGAGATAAAATAAATTAGAAAGAAAGAAGGTAAAAATTGAATTTTGACCTAAGAGGAATGATAAGGAAAAAAAGGTGTGTGCTTTGTCAATGAGATTATAAAGAATATAGTGAGTTGTTAGTAATCTTTCAAATTTATTGAAAGAGTTACGGATTTTTGTGTAAATATTTGCTTAATAAGCATGCATTTTATCAACTCAGCAAAATACCTTTGTAGTTTTCTATTGTCAAATACTACCAAAAATCAAATGTGAAGGAATTTAAAATAATAGAGGTTGAATAAAAAATATAGCATCAAAATGAATGACATCCGATAACTAAAATTTTAAGTTAAAAATAAATAAAAACAAATGACATCCAAAAACTAACAAAACAGTTTATTATAACGTTGGAATAATAGTGTGACTTCCGAATGAGCCTACACTGGGTTGGAGCATCATATTATGCCAATAGAAATCGTACAGGTGAAAATGACAACACTTCTTCACACAAAACCTTAAGATATTAGGAATATGATCCATCTCACTTTTATGTTGTTTAAAATCTATTCTTCTATCCAATGTACAACGTCAACTCACACTTGACACATTAACATCTCTTCATAAAATGTGTGACTATTCTCATCTATAATCATGTGACATAGTCAAATAAGGTCAAACTCTAACGACGTGTTCAAAAAGGTGAGCTGAAAGTAGTTTCAGGAGGGAGATTTATGTTCATTTGTTTCATGAGAAGAGAGAAAGGAAATTTGAAAGAAAAAAAAAATTAAAATGAATTTGAACATGAAAGAAACGATAAGGAAAAAAATATGTTGTGTGTGGCTTTTTCGTGCGAGTATAGAGAATATATTCAGTTGCCGCTAATTTTATGAGTTTGTTGAAGGAGATGAAGATTTCTGGGTATTTTTACCAAAAAAATAAACATTGTATCCAAAATAAAAAAAAACCGTTCATTATAATATTGTGGCTTTCGGGGAAGCCTAAACTGGGTTTGATAATCACATTTGGTTAAGATCAACCACAAAAGTGAAATTGACACTACATGTTCACCCAGAACCTTAATGCATTATGTATATGGATCATCTCACATATATTTTTCTCATCATCTACTCTTACACTCAATCTGAAATTTTAACTCTGAGATAACACATTAACATCTTTCTTTTAAGTGTGAGACTCACTGTATTTGTAATTTGTTGATATAGCCAAATAACGTTAGATAGAGGCAAACATGGTAAAAAAAGGTGGGTTGAAGGTGATTTCATGCAGGGACATTTTTGTTCCCTTATTTCAAGAAAGGTTTAAATATTTTTTTACCTTTTAACTTTAAAAAAGTTGTGCTTTTGACCCTTAACAATTAAAATAACAATTTCACCCTCTAAATTTACAAAACCTTGGAAAAATATTGAGATGATGCTACGTGTCCCAAAACAGGGGGTCAAAATCGTAATTTTTTGTAAAGATAAGGGGCAAAAAAAGCATATTTCCTTATAGATATAGAGGGTGAAAAAAGCAATATTTTTCTAAGGATAAAGAGTCTAAAGAACATATTTTCTTAAAGATAGAGAACAAAATTGTTATTTTTTTGTTAGAGGACCAAAATTGCAACTTTTAAAAAGTTTAGGGATAAAAAAATGGATTTAAGCCTTCAAGAAAATAGAGAAAATATATTATAAAAAGAAAGGGAAAAAAAAAAGAATTTTGACATGGCATAAACGGTAAGAAAAAAATATGGAGTGTGTGTTTTAAACGTGAGAGTGTATGGAATAAAGTTAGGTGCCGATCTTTTTACGTGTTTGTTGAAGGATTTAAAGATTTTGAGCCAATTATTTTACGAAAAAATTAGACTCAATTAAAAAAACGCATCATCATTTTAAAATTTCTAATGAGCATAAATTTTACCAACTTAGTAGAACACATTTGCATATTTTCATTGATATATTCTACTAAAGACATAAGTCAAAGAATTTTAATAATGGAGGTCAAATAAAAAACAACAATAAGCAAATAACATCCAATAACTAAAATTTTAGATAAAAAATTAAACAAACGACATTAAAAAATTAACAAACCAATTCATTATAATTTTTTGGACTTACAGGGTTTCCTGCACCGAGTTTGATCATCATATTAGACTAAGTTAAACAAACAAGTTAGAGTGATATCACATCTTCGCCCAAAACCTTAAAACATTATTTATATGAGTCATTTCACTTATATGTTATTCAAAATTTACTATTTCATTAATATAAAATTTTAACTCACGTTTGACACATTAAAAAAATAAAATTATTATAATATTGTGACTTCGGCATGAACCTACATTGGGTTGTATCATCATATTAGACTAAGAGCAGTCATAGTCGTACAAGTGAGATTGATATCGCGCCTTTACACAAAGTCGCAAGGCATCATATCATGTATATGGATAATCTTCTTATATTTTTTGCTAAAGATCTATGCTTGCATCCAATGTCGAATTTTAACTCACATTTGACACATTAATATATCTCCATTAAACATAAGACTCTCTGTGCCCGTGATATATAACCAAGAACTACTCCCTCTCTTCCACAATGTTGAACCGAGATATGATATCACCGTTGGGCCTTCTAGAGGAGTCAGCACTGATGTGAATCGACACATTCTAGGAAGAGCAACCACAAAAGTTGTAATGATACCGCATCTTAATCCAAAATTTGAAGGCTTAAATATATGAGTTTTTCGTTTTTTGTTGTTCAACCTCCACTTTTTTATTCAATGTTGAGTTTTAATTGACACTTTATACATCACAATCTTTTCTCCCTCAAATACGATGCAATTCTAGCCCGTGCTTAGCACGGATGTCATACTAGTTTTCTACATTTTGGTTTCAATGAATGAGTTTGATCTCTAAAAAAGATAGACATAATATTTGATTGACTATTATTTAATTAACGTGGACATTGTTGAAGAATCACATTAGAGATGGTCTTATGAAGTTGAGACTCTCCCTTAAAGATGGTCTTAGTCTTCTCTATATGAATTGTAGTATCATTTGCACTTGTGTTTAATATAATTTTGCTTATAGAAAAAAATTGTTTGAAATAAGCTTTTTTTGGAAATTATATTGAGAGCAAAAAGATTGCTTTGGACAAAACATCCTTAATAAGCGGAATACCTTGTTTTTTCGGTTAACGTGATCCATTCCCTTTAACTAATTTTCTAGATGATACGAGATGGTCTTGAGTTAGTTATATTAGTGTGAATAAATAATTAAACCTTATAATTGAGAAGGAACAAATCCACATAAGTTTTCGTTTAGCCTTTCCGGGTGAAAATATTATGTATTTTCATAGATCCGATATGCTTAAATACAAGAAGAATCCCTGAGTGTTCACCTATTTGATTTTACTAAATTACACCATCCTAAGTATAGGTAATAGACCCTTAGTAAAGTAACAACATTGTAGCGACTAGGTTCGAACCGAGTACCTATCGAAGGAAGTAACGAACTTCTAACCAAGAGATCTCAAGCATGTAATAATGTTCTTGGTTCTAATGATTCGAAATGAAACGTTTGACAATACGATAAAGATCTTTGACTAAACTATTAAATGAATGGGTTATCTTTCAAATGAATAAACTTTTATCTTTGAGTGTTTACAAGACGATCCTCTTTACCTATAGTTAGAAGACTCATTTTAAATAACTCTGATAACATGAACAAAAGACTTGACTTATTTACATTTATATTGAGTTACTCCAATAACAAAAATAAAAAGAGTGGACGACACCATTCCGGTTTTTGTTTTTGTCCGTACTATCCTATGTCCTCCTAACCTAGATTTCAATTTCTATCCTTGCCAACATTTGATAGATAATTTCCGAAAAAATGGATAAGATTCTTACACTAAGCTTAATTACATTCTTTGGAGTGTATAAAGTCATAAAAAAAGTGAGAGGGAAGGAAACAAATTTAATCGATTATCTTATACATTATCAGTTATCGATTAGCTTATAAATTATATGTTCGTCCGTTATAAACAAGCATATAAACTATCTAATATTTTTTTTTACTAATCAAAGCTTTAACTGATCCTCACAAAGCTAACTTATGTGACGAGTGCCACTTTTTCTAAACTGTTTTCATGCCTTATATTTTTACATATGAGACTTAGTATTTTCCTAATAAAACGAGTCTTAAAAAATGGAAAGAAAAAAAAAATCAAAGTTGTATATAAAACTAATGTCCACTATCATTTTCAGTTAAATTTTTTAATTCATATGTATATAGCTCTCCACTAAAAGGCATAGTACCCTACAGTACGCGTACCAACATACATCATATAGGTCCTAAATACCTAATTATATTTATAAACTTAATCTAAATTTTATTTAGACAGAATCTTATTATTTTTATTGCAACTTGCTTTTTGAGAGAAAACTAATTTGATCCAAAGCTTAGGTGCATGTTTGCATTCCCATTGAAAAGAGGCTCCAATGTACATTCTTGTGGAAGCACCAAAGATAAGCTTTCTGGTTGATTGAGCCTCTTACAATGTGTGTGATCTAAAAACCAAATTAAGGAGTTAAGCATATCCATGCATGTCTTGATTTTTGTGCTAGAATCAAACCACAATGCAATGATATAGAGACCCCCCTTTAATTTAATTGACTAATTAATCATAAGAAGAAACAACAAGGAAGGTTGCTTTGCCAAAGAAGAAGGGGGCAAAAAAATAGTATTATATTTCATTATTTCACCATTATTCTTTTTATATGCATAAATATATATATATATAGTTCTATATCAGCAACAATTAAATTAATGGAGCACAATGCGTGCCTTTCCTATAATATATAGTTCCTCTCTCATCTTCATATGGCACATTACAAATAAAATTGGATGTATTTTAATTAAAAAAAGAGGAGAGCTAGTTCTTATATTTAATAAAAATAACCAATTAAGAATGGTTCAGTTGAACTTGAACATAGATGGATTACTTTATTAGGACACAAAGGTTCCTTCCCACATGCTGGTTCTACTTATTTAGAGCAGAAAACAATTTGGATCCACTTAATAGTCCCCTAATCCTATTGTTTATAAGGGTTATCTTATATAAAAATAGATGTAGTGGAAGTTTGACTAAAAACTAAAATAGAAGAAACCAATTAATGTGTTGTGATCCAAATAATGCTTCCTTGGTGGGGATTCCATTAAAATTGCATTATTCTTTCTTTTCCTTGGCCAAAGCATTTATTCTTTATTTTTCACTAAAAGAAATCGGGTCAAAAAGCCCAATATCACTACTCGAGAAGTGGGTCAGAGTTCTCCTAGATCCACTAAAGGCCCATGATACTCACACTTTCTTTTCATAAATACTATTTAGGCTCTCTCTTTTTCTACCCTACTTTCTTCTCGCGCGCTCTATTCAATTCCAAAAATATCTTTGTTCGGATTATATAATATGATCAAATTTTTGGATGTTTTCAAATAATATAATCCGAAAACGTGTTTAACCAGATTTTCAATCAGTTTTTCAAAGCAGTGACGTATATGATTAACATGACATAGGTGAAAATGAAAAAAATAAATAAAAAAATTTAAAGAGACATGAAACAATTATATATCATCACATTTTCTGAATTAGAAATTATTAAAATACTTTGGAATTTTTCTCATGACTGAATTTTGAATATTCTGCATTATGGAATTTAATAAATATGTGCTTTGTGTAAAATAACGGGAAGAGATACTCACATTTAGTGAACGACACTCCTTAAATAGGATTACATCTCCAGTAGTGAATCTATACTTTTAGGCGGCAAGGAGAAGTTCTTATATTTAATGTCTAAAACACTTTAAATATGATTACTTCCGGTCTTTTATATTGATTGAGAGATTACCGTTATGATTCGGTAGCGTCTTGATAGTCAAGATACTTTTGTATACATACATAATTATGTACATATGTATATATACAATAGTGTCTTGACTATCAAGAGACTACAAAATCATAACAATAATCTCTCAAATCATAAATGAAAACTTGTAGGCGTACATCCAATCATATTCACACTAACTTTCTAGTCAAGTCATAATATTTCATCTTAAAACCTGATTGTGGCAAGAAGGTGAAATATCGATATATTTCCATATCGATATATTTCTTGTTGAAACTTGACTGTAGAAAGGTGATCAAATATAATTAGACGTCAGTGTAAAATTTTGCTGCATTGGTTGGTGTATAGTTGTTAAAGTCATAAATGAAATACAATGAACACTTCAGTTAAAAAAAATGGATTTTGTTATATCTGTTTTTGGACATTTGAACATGTTAAATGATGATGATGATGGTGTGCTTTCTTATTTGACAAAAGTGAAAAACTGGTAGTTAAGATCATATTAGGAATGCATTTTTTGAAGCAGAATGTGTTTTATTTGTGGCAGAATTACAATGTCATTCCTTACGACGAAAAAGTGATGGATGGGTTTTATAATGTCTATATTGTGCCCACCTCAGGAAATGTTGATTTTTATGAAGTAATCTCGGTGAACAGTGATGTTGATGTTGAGCTAACTCCGCTTGAGAATAACGGATGTACCTTGTTTGAAGAGTGTTCTGTTTCGAAACTAGGACCGTTTTGGAGTGGCTTAATCCACAAACTTGCTGATCTTGCTGTTAATAGAATGGGTGGACCGGTTGGTAGTGCTGATAAAATGACAAAAAATGGGCTAGGAGGAGTCATGAATTGCGAGATTGTTTAAGCATTGGCGTCGTTCCTCTTGGATTTCTAGATGTTGACTTGTTGTATGCAGAATAAATTTCATTGTTGAGTACATGTATATCTTCATAATTGGCAATGCTTATCATTTGTACAACAGCAGAATTCACATTATATTAAAAAGCAATCAATATATTTACTTGAGGATGGAACGTATTTATCTTATGGCTGAAAGAAATTTTGATTCCCTTTTTAAATATTGCTTTTCGGGAGGTTTAATTCGATGATCATTTTTAATTTTCATCTAGCATCGTTGATGAATGATTCAAACTAATTTCCTTGTGTTTTTGGAAAATTGGCATGCACTCTAATTCTATTAAGTCAGAAACTCCTTAGTATACTTCTTCGTAATCATATTCCGGACTCCTGATGCAGAGATTTCAAAAGCAATTTTATTTCACATTTTCTGTTCTGTATTTCTGATGCTTTGCAAAACTTTTCCTGTCATTTGAGTTGGAGAAATTGTCCACCTTTATGAAGTTAACGAGTATATGAAAATTGTTAACTTAAATTAAGTATATGATTTTGTGGTAAATATGATTTAGCACGTATGGGAACAATCGTTTAATTTATGGCGGACGAATAGTTAGGTTGTTTGACTTCATTAATCGCAACTTATACTTCGATGTTGTTATGACTTATGGTTTCTTTATTTGAACCGTCTTCTTTCATAGAAATCGGACCACCAACAGTTTATCTCTTATCTTTAGCATTATGCTTCTGTCATGTTATTGATATGATGGGTGCTCCTGGTATTCCTGCTGAGGTGCCCGTAAAATGTATACTTTAGATTTTTTATAAATGCATGTACTAGCAGTGAGTACGATTATCAGACTAAGGCTAGTCTATTTACTAGCCTCCGTCTGATAATCGTACTCACTGCTAGTACACTGCCTTTTATTGATGAACATGCAAAAAAAAAATCCTTCTACAAATGGACTCATGTAGGCTGTAGCGATTTTATCTATTCTGGGTTCTGTCTGTCACTTTAATTTGGTGTTGGAACTTTTATTGCTCGTCTCCATGGGATGGTCTCATGGTATATGTTTCGCTTGGTTTGTCTGTATGACTGGGTTGTCAATGGTATTGCAGGATGTTGCTGTAAAGAAGTGTCTAGACCAAGATCTCTATGATGGTTCACTAGTTCGGTTCAAATCGGAAGTGAGCAACTATTACTATATACGTATGCTTAATGCATTCAAATGCACATTTAAGATTCACTCTCTTGTATTGCCTTCTACAGATTAAGATTATGCTCATTTTCTTTTAACTTAGTTTTGTACATTGATGTTTAATTCATTATGATTGTCAAACAAAGCAGACCTAGGACCTATCATTCATTGGGAATTCCACGATGACTTCGTGATCTGACAATTGCAACAACTATAAATGGACAATAAAAATAATTCTCTACTTAGAACAAGTAAATATGGACAAGAATTTTGTAATGTGATAACATTAAAAGCGTTTGCATAGGTCAGTCCATTTGTATCAAGTTATTATTATCAATCATATTCAAAATATTTTTCTTCTATCTAAAATCCATTACTTAAACAATTAACACAACTATAAATTTCAGACTACATTCAACTGTCTTTCCAATTCAATTTCATACAATCAATCAACTCAAACCATAAAACAGTTGCTACTTGCTATCAATAATACAAAGCAAAGTACATAATAATGTTACAAATCACATTAATTATCGATCTGCGAATAATATACAAAATCATTGTGTTGCATTTTAGCCAACATTTCTGATTACACTTTTAAGGTCTATGTACGCATCTCAGGTTTGAAATGCTTCCTGTTTTCTCATATTCTTTGATCAAGGATACAACTCCAATTGTAAAAATGACAATACTGTAACTGCAAAACCAAAACCATATAGTTAAATCTGTCGTAACTGGTAGGTTTAGAGAGACTGCTAATGGTTCAAAACTTAGGGAGATCACCTTAAAAGCCATCTCATCAAAATCGATCTTCTTTGATTTGAAACATCAACTAAAAGCCTCAAAAGTAATTCAAAAAAGGCAAAAGTAGGTAATCAAGAACAATGACCGTTTCACACAAGATAGTAGATGGCTCCATGCATAAATTAGGATAATTTTGGGTGGTAAGTGTGAACTCTAATTGTAGTTATGGATTATTTTGATTTTGACGCTAGTATAAACACTAAAACTAATAACAATAAGAACAAAGATGTAATACAGACGAAAAATTGAACGAAAAAAAAGAGCAAAGAGACCATATAGACAATATTACAACTTCAGAGCAGCTATAGCTTCTGGTTTAAAATCAACTTGCAGACCAAATACACACCTAACCTTTGCTGGACTTAATATTCAAGTCATAGGTCTATAGTTCTCACCCCATAAATCTAGAAACTCAGACACCTTTTCTAAATTTAGAACTGTTGCCATTTGAGTAAGACGCGCAAACTTTCCGTCTTACTCAAATGACTTGACAATTTTGTATTTGACTAATGACAAACATGGAGTAGTTAATTAGCAAAAAAGTACCAAAGAAGCACTGTTCTTTCTTTACTGAATGGATACATACCAAGATTTGAGAACTGACACTAAACAATATGAGCATTAAACATGTAAATATCCAGTTCTCCAAATGAAACCATCAACAATATCATTTCTACTTTGACAGATTTCATTGTCAAGTATCCGCCAACTAGATCTTTATGTGAGTTCCTATTAAAGAACTTAGTCGAGACAATGTACGAGAAATTCATATGGTTTTTAATCAACTACATATTCATTAATCACATATTGTAGCATTTCTGAAGAGGACGTGGAGTCCCGTCGATTAGATAATTTCAAGTTGCAAGCTTCAACTATCAACTTCTCATCAATCTGGCTCACTCATCAACTTATAATTTTTAGTGCACTTTCAAGTATATAAACATTATCAACTACTTTTTTCAGCCAATTTGGGACTATTTTGTAGTGCCCCTATCTTGCTTCATTAAGCTTTAGAAGAATTTCGACCAAAGAAAAAAGAAACTTTAGAAGAACAAACATAAACGAATAATTCAGCAGCAGCTCAAAATCATATTGTAAGCAAGCATTTATCCAATAACTCTTACCAGTTTAATCGACCAACACCAAAATTAAAATTAGTTTTGAATGAAAGATCCATTCAATTATTGACCGGAACCAAAACCAAATTTGAGACTGGTTCTATATATACATACATACATACACCGGATCAATACCTGTCTAACGTGGTTTTAAATTGTTTCTTTTAATTGATTGTGTTATTTACTGGATTGATTTTATTGTGTTGTGCACATTAAACATTGTCCATAACATAGCTATTTTTTAATAATAGCAGAAGTTGTTTCTTGGTTCAAAGAACTAGTGAAAAATGACATAAACAGAAATGAGAAAGAAAAAAAAATGGTACCTAGTATTAACATTTTTGTGTCTCCCCATTACTCAACTCGAGTTTTCTTGATCATTTTCTGCTCAAAGCTAATTTGACTATTGGCATGGATTGGGATTTGCAATCTCAAATCTGCAAAATCTTTCACGATAAACGTTAGTTGTATTTGATTTTACTAAATTTGATGACTATTAATTTTTTTGAATATTATTTAAGAATTTGGAGAATGTTTTACAAGTAACTTGTACAATGATATATCATACTTAAACATCTGTGTAGATTTGACTTCAATAATACAAAATTTAACATCCTTTATCCAACCAACACTATAGGTGCTAGATAACTCGTAGAAAGCTCATGGTTTTTCATCTTCATGCCTTCTTCTCATCATGTTTTTTTCTTTCTTTAAATTTTGGTGGAATGAAATGGGAGCAAGAAAGTGATTCCAATGAAGATTAAATGAAATGTTGGTGCCTGATAAGCAAGTTTGTCTCCAATGATCCAATTAATAATTACGTAGTTTGGTTTGAATTAGATTTTACCATGTGTTTGCTTTTGCGCTATCTTTGCCATTTCCAAGGTGAAAAACCTCGTTGATGTAGAAGCTTGCTTTTGGAGCTGTAAATTGCGGTAAAAGAACGCCATAAACGTGTGTTTGGCAATGGAAATGCACAACCAAACAGGTACTAAATGATAAAAGTGTTGAAAAAATTAATTTGGTTGGAATGCCAATAAGGCAAGAGGTTGCTTTATCTCCAAGGAAGCAACAATATGAGATTGATTGGTACACTTCGCCCCTCATGGTTTGTATTCGGACGAATTTGTTTTTGTTCTTGCATTAACTTATTTTAAAAGTTCAATTCGACCATTTAACTTTAAAATTGATTTGTATAACGTTTTAAATTTTACGTGTATACCACTTGATCTGAGAAATAGAATTGTTAGAAGACTTAGTCGGATGCATAACGAAGTATTACAAAAAATATGTGTTAATTATTTCTCTACCTATCTTCAACACTTGTTGAATATTGCAACTTTGCAAGCCTGCAACCACCCTTAACTTGATCATGCAATCTCACTCTCATTATTTCAAACCAACACAAAGAAAACTACAAATCCAACCCTCCATCAAACCCTCTGACCAAAGACAAATACCAGTAAAAGACGGCATTCTGCACTGCTAATTCCAAGCTAATAACTTAGTCTGTTCCACGATAGTGCCCACCGAAACAGATTTTCCTTGAAAATCTCTTGATTTTGCTATGCTCCTTCCATATAGCAGCAAACCAAATTGAAGTGTGTTTTAGAACAAAAACTCTTCCACCATGGATTAAACCAGAAAAATTATTCAGGTGAACAACTCTGACATTAGGCAATGCTGCTTCCACACCCAGCCACCTCGCAATATCCAACCACACTTTGGAAAAAAATGTGCACTCCAAATAGGCGACACAGCCACCACTACACAGTTGAGAGTCTCCAAAAATCAAGCAAACACCATCACTTGTATCCAAGAAAAATCAGTCAAACCATTGCGTTATAATCTTCAGCCACGTAATTTATGCTCCTCGTTATAATCATATATAGCCTGAGCATGCTGAATAAATACCCGACTGATCCTCCTTCCTGACCACTCTATGAGACTATGACACACAAATTCTTAATGCCTTATCCGCTCAAGCAAACTCTATCCCATTTTACAAAATTCACTCTTCTAGCCTCCTTTCTCCATCCTCAAGCAAACCCTATTCCTACTTAAGCACCACACACAAATTGTTCATTCTCCAAAGCTAACTTTAGTTCCAATTTTTAAATGGTGAATTTAAAACTGTAAATAATATATAAATTAGAGAACAAACTCTTGAATATAATAAACCAGAAATCCATATCAAAATATAATGTCAAAATCATTCTTCAAGGAGTTCCATCTACCTCCAACAATAGGAAAATTAAAATAACATAGTTTAAAATGAAAAACCAATAAAAAGATGTTACATAGTCCTTCAGCATGAGCTTTTGCCTTTCAACCGCAGCTCCACCTCTGAGTTTTTCATCCTCCTCGGTTATATTATCTGATAACAAGAAATGGTAAAGGAAATTTCTAACCCGACTCAGCCTTGGAAGGATCAAGTATATCAGTAATATGTTGAAGAACCAAATCTCCTGACGATATCATGACATCTAAGAGCTGTCTTTGCTCTCTGTCAAGTTTTGTTGTAGTAAGAATTTTAGCCATGCCAACAACATCAGAAAGTGGTGATCTTATCTCATGAGACACTGTAGCCAGCATTTGTTTTGCTTTCATTGTCTCCTCTATTACAAGGGATCAAGAAAAAAAATAATAAGCTTCTTGATATCAAATCAAATTAATTGTAACACTAAAATTCATATATTTAGATTTGGCTTGATTGATTAAACCTGTAATGTGGATGGTTTTATTAAGTTCTGTTTCCTTTGCTTTCTGAACTGCGATTTCTTCCCTTAACTTTGCCATTTTTTCTCTTTTTATCACCTGCAATTGTTTTTTGAAATTTTAATATTTTTTTCATAAAAACAAGATTGATATGTAGTAGAATTTGGTGAAGACTTATAAGGTGAACACATCCCCCGCTTATAAACACATATTCATGCTATATCTTATCCAATGTGAGACTCTTAACCTATCACCCTTACGCTAGACATCTGGAGAGTGGCCTTAGTGGCCAGATATCGAGTCACTCGGGTCGCACTTCATAGGCCACATTGGATGAGATATGGCTTGTAAGTTTGTTTATAAGTGGGGGGAAGACGACACCTTCGAAAACCAAAATAACAATTTTTACCTGATCCGTTATTTCCATTCCCACATAGTTTACCCCAATTGTTTCACCTGTCTTGCTAAACACAGGTTCTACATACATCAAAAACGTCTTTGATCCAAATAGTTCTGTCTCATAAGTTATTTCTTTTTTTGCAGGTACTCCTTTCTCCATTACTTCTCTCTTGAAATCTTGACATTCCTTCACACCTGATCCCGTGAAAATTTCAACCTCCGTTTTTCCAATGATGTCCTGTAAATTTATGTGCAAGTAAAATAAATCATAAAGACAAAAGAAAACTCTATTCTAAAGAAGTTTCACTACAAGTTTTATGTTGTTTTTGATTTCATTTAGAATCACAATGCAACTCAATCGTAGAACCTTGAAAAAAGACCTCCAACAAGAATGACTACCTCCTCTTGTAAACTTGGGAAATGGTTATAGATAAAACGATAGCACAGCTCTTTGTCCTGGAATTCATAACAATAGCAAACACAAATTGAGCATTCAAATGATGAATCAACTAAAATTACAATAAATGAGATATAATGTAAATATTGCACATAACATAAATTTGATATAAGTTGAAAAAGATAACAAGTCATTTAGCACTTAAACAAATAACAACAGAAGAAAGAAACTAAATACTCGTTGTAGTATACCTGATGGCCTATGACAACAGGTGCATTTTGAAGTATTAAATGTAAGAAATTATCTGCTCTCTTAAGAATCTGTGACAGTTCCTCCACAGGTGAGGATTGTCTTTCAATAGTCTCTGTACTTTCTTGCAACTTTTCTTTTAATATTTCTTCTCTCCGAATACTTCCCTCCAATCGTTTTTCCAAATCTCGTGACCGATGTTTCCAGTAAACAACATCATCATACTCAGCCTCAATTTCAATTCTTTTGTGCTGAATGACGTCATTTTTCCTTATTGCGACATCATTGTCTTTAAGTATCTCACACTTTTTATGCTCAACTTCCTCCCTTTGTTTGCTAAGGTTGTCGAGCTCTTCTCGAAGAAGGCGAACTGCATTCGCCTGCTTATACTCCCAATGTTTCGTGAGAGTAGCTAACTGAGAAGACCCTATATCTGTATAATCTGTAAGCTCCACAATTCTTTGATAATCAGCTATAATTGGTTCCTCTAAGACTGTTACTTTTTCCAAAATATCTTGATCCATTCTTGGGTAAAGTATTTAAATTCAAGTTTCCTTTCTACAATATACAACTTTTGATCTCAACTTCAATGCCATATAGCACCAAGAAATACAAAACTAAATTAATACACATTCTAACAATCTCAAAAATATTAATAAAAAATTAGATGATTGCTAAAATTAAAATACAAAACATTTTAACAAAATCAAACACAGAATGGAAATTAAAATAAAATCAAAGATTGAAATTGGGCACCCTTTAGTATCAAAATCAAACACATGGATACATTAAAAGCAAACCAATCTTACATGTTATTGTGAATCATCATGAGAGTGAATTGTTGAAAAGCTTCAGCATTTAGGAATTAACAAAAAGATGAATAGTTGATGTTGACAATGTCCAAAAGTTTTTTCCTTGCAAATCTGAAGAATCTCTTCGACTAAGGAGTCAAAAGCATTCAGTGAAAACAAAACAAGTCCTACAAAGGAAAGAGAAACAAGCATGTGCATTAAGAGGTCAGATATGACAAAAATCCAAGCATGCATGTGCATTAAGATTATTATATGTATACTAGTTTTTTTTTTTTTTTGGGTACAATGTATACTAGTTGTTTATTAACAATAATAATTGAATAAATTAATGTAGCTAGCACATAATATATCGTTCCTCTGTCATCTTCATAAGATGAGATCATGTATATATATGAGGTGTTTTTAGATAAGCTAATGGATAGAAGCCATTTATGGATCGAAGGAAAGTCATTCTTAAGTACCATCAAAAGTGAAAAGAAAAAAAATAAACATCTGGAGACTTGGCAGAAATAGCATACCAACCAAAGTGAACATACAAAGAAATTGAAACTATGTAACATAGTACCTTCTTCGGCTGCCAATTGCTAAATAATTATTAATGAAATGAAATAACTATAATCTAGTCAAAAATAAAATGTAACCAGTGTAGTTTGATTTAGTTGGTAAAGAATTGACTCATATTTTGCAAGAACGTGTCGGTTCAACTAAGATCTTCGAGTCTAGATAAATATTAAAAATGAGGGTGGCCTCTTAGCATATAGGATGTAGATCGAGATATTTTCTAAAAAAAAAACATTATCAACGTTAACAAACTGATATATCGATTTGACCTCGGTAAGATAACTAGTTGCAATGTTGATAAAAAAGATAGAGCAAATAGTCACTTTAGTCTCTGACTTTACACCTCGTTGTCACATAGGTCCCTGACTCATTATTAAATACAAACAAGTCTCTGACTCTACACTTCTGTTATCACTTTAATCCCTGCCGTTAAAAAAATCTGTTGAGTGATGATGTGTGTCATACCCCAATTTTTGACCTAAGACACCACTGACACGCGTCCGTTGGTCCGTAATAATCTCCGACTTTTCAGACGAAATTTCGGCAGAGAGGTATTTTAAAATACCTCACTTTTTGTTCCGATTCGGACCCTCTTCTCTCATTTTAAATTTTTATCTTTTAGAAATTTCCATCTTTTATTTAATCTTCTAATTTTAAATTCAATTTTAATTTTAATTTATTTTACCTTTATTATTTTATTTTTGTTTTCTTTTTAGCCATTATTTTTTTTATTTTATTTTTGTCCAGAAATCATGATAAGTCCAAAAATATGCATAGTTATCTTTTTTTATTATTATTATTTATTTTTATTATTAGGTAATAAGTCCATAATCCAAATGCAAGCTGTATATTTGCTCCCATTCTAATCCAAAGCCACGATTTTTGTGCTGCTTTTAACAAACCATAGGATTAAAACCTGTGACTATAAAGATCATCCTGCAAATCAACAAAAGGGGGACGGCCGTAATTTTATTTTAGGTTCTGCTTAATACTCTCCAAGTTTCATGTTTTAATTTTAGTTCTATGCAAATGTCTTGATTCAGTACCATATATTCCATTAAAGTTCCATTATTACCTTTGTTGTTGCTATTCCATGAGTACTGCTACGTGTCCCATGGATTGGTTTATACACGTACATGTTTCAATTCCCTTATTTCTTTTAGGGTTAATGATGTGTTTCGTCCTTGCAAATAGGGGTCGTTTAAAAAATCATCCCTCTAATCGTTAATCCTTTTTTTTACCCTTGCAAAGTTTAATCAGTTAAAATTATTTCGTCCCTTGACCCAGTTAATGACTGCCATGTCATCTGATTACTGACGTGGCATTGTTAACCCGGTTTCCACTTGAATGACTCAGCAACTGGGCACGGGAATGGACTAAAATGCCCCTCTTCATATGAGACCAACCGGAAATGACAAAAATACCCTTAGTTGTTCATTTTCTTCTTCTTCCATTGAAGAAGAACAAAGCCAGCACTGTTCCAACACATCAAAACCCAGGTTGATCATCATCAACATTCATCATCATCACTCAATCGAAAAAAAAAATAAAGAAAATGAAGGAAAGGCACGTCGATCATCATCAACATTCACCATCAACAACACCCACCATGAATTAACTTACTTTTTTTTCTTCCTCAAATCACTCAATCTCACTCCCCCTTCCACTCCAACTCTCAACTGAGTTTTCTTTAGGATTGAATCCACAAACTATTCATCAACTAAGCAACCCAAGTCTTCTTTAGGATTGAATCTGTGGCTAAACCTGGTTTTCTATCACAACATGGAACCAACAAATTAAAACCCCTTTCAACCGGTTTCTTTGATTTCTTCATCTCCTCCAAATGGATCTATAAGACGGTGGCCACGGTGGGTTAATGGTGGTAACTAGGTGGACTTTGAAGGTGGCTCTGATGGTTCCCTTCATACATTTCAACATCAAACTTCCACTTTTCATAATCAACAACAACAAGGCTTACAAGTGATTTCTTCAAGATTCATTTCTTGATGAGTTTGTAGAAAAGAAAAAAAAATGAATGGACGGAAAAAGAAGAAAGGAAGATTTGGATTACCACCATCACCACTGTAAATCAATTTGATGAAGGATTGGAATAGTTTGGTGAAGGTTTGGGAATCCGAAAAGATTTGTTTTATGAGATAATTGGTTTGTTGCTTTAATTTATTTAATGGGTTTGTCATGATTTTGGTGATGAAGATGGATTTGAATGAATGATTTTTGTTGAGCAATTTTTTCTTAGGTGTGATATGTGCTAGAAATTCATGAGTTTTATTTATATTTAATTAAAACAAACAAAATCTAGAAAATGAAACTTAGGAGGAGGGGTATTTTTGTCTTTTTGCAACATTTTTTCCAATCAACATTGCCACGTCATCAAATTAGTGACGTGGAAGTGATTAACAAAGGAGAAGGATGAAATTTTAACTGATTAAATATTGTAAGGGTAAAAAGCAAGGATTAACAAATACATGGACCAATTTTTAAACAACACCTAGTTGCAAGACGAATAACATATATAACCCTTTCTTTTATTACTACACACATGATTTCATCCTGCTGTGCCTTTAAATTTCCATTCCCATAGTTTTATTCCAATTCCCTTTATTTCAAGTGCTGCTACGTGTTATTTTTATTGATTCCAATTGAGTTGTTGTTTATTTCAATTTGCTACCTATTCAATATCACAGTTGTTGCATCTGCTATTCCATAGTTTCATTTTCACCGTTGATGCGTGATTGAATTAATGATACTGCTGCTGATGTGCCTTACGCCGTTGCTACTTTGTTTCATCGCTATTGGCGCATAACAACACTGTTTTGTTCAATTCTAATTCCTTGTGGTGCTATTCTTATTTTATTTTTCTATGGCCATAGTTATTCTTTTCTGGTAACGTACTCAGCCTTTATACATGCAAACCGTGAGTGCATAATACTGCTGCATGAGTATTTAGTTTTAAAATTCCATTGATAAAATTCATTGATGTGCTCGTGTATGCTGCCGCTTGTACTTATTATCCCTGTTGTGTTGCTTTCATGCTATTATTTGTTTAGTTTGTTGTGTTTTGCAGTACGTTTCCTTGCATAGGAGTTTACCTCAAATTGTTCGAGAGAATTTATACTCAATTACAGTTTCCAGATCTTTAAAGTTTCCATCATTAACAGGTGTTTGCCGTGGCTGTCCTATTCCATTCCAATTGCGAGGCCGTGGCTGCTCCACAAGGTTAAAGAGATTCCATTGTTGGCCCTTTTGCATTCTTTTAATTTCTTCATGCATTTTTACTCTACTTTAGCATTTTATTTTTCTTTTCTCATACATTTTATTAGTTTAGGTTTATTATTTTGCAACCTTAGTATTACTCATGCATATTTGTTTAATTTTCGTTATTTATTTTATCGCATGGACTTTAGAATGTATAGTTAGGTTTAATGTAATTTATTTATTTTATTTATCGCAGACTCTAGAATGTATTAATAGGTTTTTTTGTAATAGCTTAGGTACATGTGTGCGTGAGTGGGTGTATGTCTACTTTTATGCTCGTTAGCTTAGGTGAAAGGTCCTTGTAGTGGTCCAACGCTACCATGAGTCACCTACGCTTTATCTTCTCGCTCCGTTAGCTTTATTTTTAGGTTTAGTCAATATTCAAAAAACAACAAAAACATGCAAAAAACAAAAAAATCAAAAACATTTTTCACAATAAACCTCGATCCACAAATCGAGTGATTCCATTTTTCTATTTCTTTCTTAATCAAATTTCAATCAACTTAACTTTATTTTAAGTCTTCTTTTTTCAATATAAAAAAAAATACAAACCAATCTCATTTTGCCACTTGGCTTTTTACTTTAAAACCTTTTTCCAAAACTAATAAAAAACACATAACCAATCAAACGGAAATTTTTACCTCGAACTACGAGGTTCTGATCCCTCACGAGTACGTAGAAAAAGGACCTAGTCCTTCCGAATCAATAAAATGTAGATAATTAGGTCTTTTTTTTCTTTAATCATTTAAAAACTCCATTTTTTCAAAACAAGCTAGTTTATAGCACAAAAAGTAAAATAAAGTCGAAAGGTTCTCGTAGAGTACTACGAACATAAAGGGTGCTAATATCTTCCCTTTATGTAACCAACCCCCGGACCCCACCTTTAAATAAATTTTTTCAAATCAAAGTCGTGAAATAATTTAGTGAGTCAAAAGCTAATCAAATAGCCTTGATCTCCGAAAAATGGCGTGACAATGTGGCACGCTGACAAGGAGTATGACGTGTCACAGGGACTAAAGTGAAAGTAAAAAACGGTCACTTTGGTCCCTGAGTCAAAATCAATATTCTCAATTTACTGTTAGATCCCTGATTGTGTATACTTACTGTCAGTTAGGTCCTTGAATCGAAAATCAATATCATCAACTTACTGTTAGGTCCCTGACTGTGTATGCTTACTGTCAGTTAGGTCCTTGACAGTAAAAACAAAATTTCACTAACATCCTTGGCAAATTACTTGTAATAACAAGCAAAAGAAAAACATATATGATTTAAGTGTGAACGAGTTCTACACTACAGGTTCACTTTTTTTTTTTTTATTATGTTTGAGCTCTATCTTGTTTATCTATTCTATGATGATTTAAGTTATGCTCCTAATTGGAGAACTACCTTGTTTATCTATTCTATCATGCTTTAAGTTTGTGTGCAGGTTTAGTGAAAAAAAGAGTTAAGACTAGAAATATAAAGTAGAGGTCTTAATCATTCACTAATGCTTATTGGTTGCATTGTAGTACCTACATTAAAGGTCTTAATGAATTAAGTATATTATAGACAATTCTGATATTGATTTTCGATTCAGGGACCTAACTAACAGTAAGTATACACAGTCTGCAGGGACCTAACAGTAAGTTGATGATATTGATTTTCGATTCAGGGACCTAACTGACAGTAAGTATACACAGTCAAGGATCTAACAGTAAATTGAGGATATTGATTTTCGATTCAGGGACCAAAGTGACCATTTTTTACTTTCACTTTAGTCCCTGTGACACGTCATACGTCAGCGTGCCACATCATCACTTAACATATTTTTTTAACGGCAGGGACTAAAGTGATAACGGAAGTGTAGAGTCAGGGATTTGTTTGTATTTAATCCTGAGTAGGGACCTATGTGACAGCGAGGTGCAGAGCCAGGGACTAAAGTGACTATTTGCTCAAAAAGATAAATATTCATTTTGGTGAATGTATGAGTCATTGTCACTTAGTCTTTAAAGGTATCAAAACCGTAAATACACCTCTACTGTCTCTTTTATTTGTAGTGTGTGTTTGGTTCAGCTTTGGATAGGATTGATTCTGAGAAAATTGATTATGATAGAATTGATTATGATAGAATTGATTTTGAGAGAATTGATTTATGTTTGGATACAATAATGTAGAATTGATTAAACAAACTGATTGTTGTTTGAATAGTTTTTATCAATATTGCTTTTGAATGTATAATTACTAAAATGGACATAGCTAAATTCAAATAAATGTACATAGTTGAATGTATATGTAGATCAATATTAAATGTGGATATATTATTTAATTTGAATAAAAAAAGTTTCTATATATTAATTTAAAACATAATAAATACGATCATTAAACTAATTTTTTTTTACAAAATATTTGTTCTTATATTTTATATTTTTTGATAAAATATATTTAAGTTAAATAATACTAGAGTTAGTCGCCAAAAATACAGTAAATCTGAATGGGGACACCGTAAAGGAAAATCCAAAATTTGGTAACTCATGACCATAAATATTTTTGGGGGGATAATTTGGTTCGTTAAATTTTTTGATTAAATTTGGTTCATCAAATTAATTACAAAGCAAAAATAAAGAGAATTGATAAAGGGCAATAAAGGAAAATAATAGGTTGTAATAATCAAAATATAAAATATAATGTAGAATTGATTCTTGAAAAGCCAGAAGCTAGGAATTGTAGCTTCATGAAGAATTGCTTTTGGAGAATAGAAGCAATTCTGAAAAGTCAAACCAAACATATTGAAATGTTGTAAAATTGCTTTTGGAATGTTGTAGAATTGCTTCTAGCTATATAAAAGCCAAACCAAACATACCCGTAGCTGTATAGATTAAATTTACCAATGGGAGGACCAAAATGATTAAAAAGAGCATCAAAATGGCTAACAAAATAGATACTTGTGAATTGTTTGCAATTTTGTTACCATTCAAAAACTATAATGACCGCACCTTATACATTCAAGGATCAAAGTGGTTGTTTATCCGTTGTTAATTAAAAGGATGATTTTGCTCTTAAAGTCGACAATCTATTTAAATTTATAAATTTATATTTTATATTTTTAACCCATTTATAATTTGTTATGAATGTGCACATAACATCAATGGTTTGTTTATTTATAAATGATTAAGATTACTTAGTTAACTCTTGATCACTTTAGGGGAGACATTTTTTAATGAAATATGAAGAAAATTAGAGGACTCGTCTGGCATGTAACTATACTAGTAGAAACCTTATCATAAAATGATAGATTTCAGACTCGACATATAATTTTAAATATTGTGTTGATTTTTTTTCCTAAGTAATCTAGTGACTAAACATTCATTCCGTAAGGTGAATAAGTGGAGAATTTGTGGTTTGAACCCCGACTCTTAAATATATAATGTGATGTCTCTTTCGACTGAGATATGCTCATGAGGACCACAAAATAAGAAAGTTAGTAAGGAAATAAACTGGCACTATTTCTTATCTCTTAAATTTGTGTCCATTTGGGTTGTTTTGGAGTGTTCCTCTTTAAAATTTCATGTTCGATTCTCTCCGATATTAATTTTGGTTGAGTAATTTTGCTTATTCAAAAAAAAATATTTAGATACGCTTACCAATATTTATTTGTATTTACATAATGGTCTATCACGATATTCTTACTAACCATTTCTATTTAGTAAAGACTTATCATCATAAAGACTAAGATGAGCTATATTGGACAGAAAATACTATTGAGTTGAAAAGATTGAGAAACAATGGGTGAGCCTATGAGGGAAAACATAGGGTTCTAAGAGTCGGGTGTGGAAATTTTTAGTGTCATGAACTCATGATGAACAAGCAAAGCCTAAATACGTTGAGAAGTCACTTAGTATTTTCATAACTGGTAAGAGTGTGATTCAAGGTAACATTCACTTAAGAGATTTGGTGTATCTACATATGACTAAGAAATGTGGTTTTGTAACATTGTATGTCAAATGTGCTGTTATTAGGAGGTTGTCATGTGTCTTGAAATTCACTTGGAGCATCTCCAATGAAAGTATATTTAAGTGAGTTTCATAAAAGATGAGCATGTTTTTTATTTTTTCTCCATTAGAAATTTGACATGACAAAATATGTAGCATAAAAACAGTAAAAGTAGCTTAAATAATTTATGGTATCATCATTAATGTTTGATGGTAAATTAGTTGTCCTATAATCATTAATATAATAAGGGTCCTGCTAACCGGTGTATCGGGCATTGGTTACGAATTATTATCATAAAAGGAATGTGTTTTTGACATTATTATAAATTAATGAGTAAATTACACTCCCCTCCCCTCAAAGATGCTTGAATTACACTCCCCTCCCCTCTTATGTTAAAATATACATTCCCCTCCCCTCTTATTCAAAACATATTAGAGAAAAATACATTTCCCTCCCCTAAGAAAAGCTTGAATTACATTCCCCTCCCCTCTTATGTTAAAATCTACACTTTACTCCCTCAATATATATTTTTTTATTTTTAATAATCTAGCAAAAAAATAATAATCTAATACACTTCGAAATTAACAGTATTGCAGGTCTATTTTAACATAATAAAAAATTGAATACATATTTTTTTGCTATTTTTTATTCACAATTTCATTAACATGTAGTTTTAAACCCTATTATAAAATATGAAACAAGCCAAAATAAAATTAAAATATGTGAAAAATTACTAACGACAATAAACCATGGTTATTTAAAAGTTAATTTTAAACTCTAAATTATAAAATCAATAGCAAAATATTTAAATTTAATTATCATTAACATTTAAATTATAAAGAAATGAATTAATTTTTCTTAAAGGGTGGTTTAAAATTAATATATATCATAAAAATATTTATTTATGTTAAAATAGATTAAAGTGTAATGTATATTTAATTATCAAGGGAGGGGGTTGTAATTCAAGCATCTTATAAGGGAGGGGAGTGTAAATTTTATTTTTCAAGGGAGGAAATTGTATATTTTAACATAAGAGGGGAGGGGAGTGTATTTCAAGCATCTTTGAGGGGAGGGGAGTGTAATTTACTCTAAATTAATTATACAATTTCAATACATTAACTACTATATAATTTTCTTTTTTATATTTTCAACCAATGTCCGGGGTACCGGTTAGTATTTCTCATATAATAAGGTAACTTAATTTATTTATTTTACCACTAGGGCAAAATGTGTGTGAATTGCATAAATATGACGTAACATTATAAGAACCGTTTATATTAGTATATGAAAACTTCCTTAAAACAAGACCATTGGAAATGATCTTATTCTTTGCAAGACTTATGTATTATGTTTATTTTTCCCACATTCTAGCATATGACGGTGTGTCCTCTACAACCCTTCATAGGAATTGGATAAAGTAAATCCATATTGCTACTGTTTGTTGAACTATTATTAAAGCAATATTCTTGTTTATCGAAAAACAAAGTTTAGTTGGATGCATCATGCATTCGAAATTTTAGAGGAGATTCAAAAGGAATATACGATAGATGCTACTCTTGACTTTGTTATTTTTGGGATTTAGAAATCTATTTTCATTCTACTCAATTTATATGTTAGGAGAGTAGGTAATCATATGGCCAATGAACTAGCTAGGTTTGCTATTAGACAACATGCTGAACAAATTTCTCATATGTTGTTCAATCAATTTGTAGTTTTTTGGTATTGACTTTTGAGGAACATCTGTACATTTTTTACAACAAAGTGGTTGATAAGTTATAATTCTTTGATATTTTAAATTTTTAATATGATATGTTTTTCATGTCAAAAAAATTACTCCATTAAAGGGTGGAAATAGTTATGGGCTTAAAATGAGTCTACTTCATATTCAAATCAGTTCATTCTTTTAAAAAGTAAAAAAATAAAAAATAAAAAAGTGGACCATGTTAAAGTTTTTAAAAAACTCTATAGCTAAAACTACCAGTTTTGATTTGACCATATTTTTAATGATTACTATACCATCGACCTGTGCTATATCGAAGGTAATATATGGCGGTAACATGTAACAAAATAGTTTAGTTGAATGTCATTATTGTCCTAATTCAATTCATAATATTAATTATGATAGCCATTAGTAATGTACCGTGTCATATTAAGTTTGCTGACCCGTGCATCGCACGGGTCTTATAGAAGTGAAGACTACTAAGTTTTTTGACAAATTATCTATAGACACCTATATTCCACCTATACCTTGAGAGAGAGAAAAGGAGAGAGATATGATAGATCACAACAACAACAACAACAACCAAGCCTTATCCCACTAAGTGGGGTGGCTACATGGATCAAATTACGTCATAGTGTTCTATCATAAACCAAATTTGGATCCAACTCATTAACCTCTAAGTCCTTTCTAATGGTTTCTCTAATAGTTTTTCTAGGTCTTCCTCTACCTCTTTTAACATGACTCTCCTCCATTTGATCTACTCTTCTTAGAACGGCATCTACGGGCCTTCTCTCTACATGCCCAAACCATCTAAGCCTATTTTCTACAAACTTTTCTACTATAGGTGCTACCCCCACTCTCTCTCTAATGGTGTCAATCCTAATCCTATCATGTCTAGTCTTAACACTCATCTAGCGCAACATCCTCATCTCTGCTACACTTACTTGAGTCTCGTGTTGACTCTTAACCGCCAAACACTCCGTACCATACAACAACACCGGTCTAACTGTTGTCCGATAGAACTTTCCTTTCAACTTAAGTGATACTTTGAAAAGATCTGAAACAAAAAGGGATTAATGAATATGGTAAAGAGACAAAGAGGAGTTAACAGAGAGACAAAATAAACACATGCAAATAAAATACACAAAAGAGAGAAGATCAGTAAGAATAGCAGAACCTAAAAATACCAAACCAATCGGTCCCTTTAGCTCGTTGGCTCGTTGGCTTGCAAAACGGCCTATGTGATCTCCGAAATAATTACCCAACAGGTTTGGCAAGCGTACGGCACCATGAGAAAACAACAAAACGAAATATCAATAATCATGAGCAAGAAGATAGGTCGTTCAAAAAAAAAGAAGCGATTATTGTGCCTTCAAAATAGGAATGGACGAAACACATTAGGTTTAGGTTGCTGACAAAAAAATAGCATATTAGGAAACAATGTACCTATTCCTTTTTAATTAATTAAGGTGAAAATTAGGAAGAATGTTGAATGCACGTTTTGAATAATGTTGATTCGAAAAAAATATGATTTTGTTTCCTTAATAAAAATTATCGTTTTCATTCAATTAGGAAAATAAGTTGACTATTAGTGTTGGGGGAAACTAGGAATGCAGGTTTTGAATATTATTGATTCCAAAAAAAAACAAAAAATGATTTTGTTTTATTAAGAATAATTATCGTTTCCATTCAATTAGGAAAATAAGTTGGCTATTAGTGTTAAGTGAAATTAGGCAGAATAATTATGTATTTAAAATTAGAGTTTATTGCTTTCCATAAAAGTAGGAAACAATTAGGGAAGGCATCGAAAAAATAGGAAAGAATATTTGATAAGAATGAACCACGAAAAAATAGGAAAGAATATTTGATAAGAATGAACAAAAAAAGAGGCGATTTAAACCTAGGGTTAATATAGCAAAAGCATGCGTTAAAATTAGGTTAAGAATTAGGTAAAAAAAATGGGAGACGGGTTAACTTTTAGTAAAAAGAGAAGAGAAATAAGTTGACTATTAGCGTTGAGGGAAATTAGCATTTTGTATATTATTGATTCGAAAAAAATACGATTTTATTTTCTTAAGAATAATTATTGTTTCCATTTAATTAGGAAAATAAGTCGACTATTTGTGTCGAGGGAAATTAGTCAGAATAATTAGGTATTCAAAATTAGAGTTGATTGCTTTCCATAAAAGTAGGAAACGATTAGGAAAGAGTTAAAGTGAGAATTAATATTTCAAAAAAAATTAGGAAAGATGGTATTATTCCAAAAAATTAGGGAACACATCGAAAAAATAGGAAAGAGTATTTGATGAGAGATGAACCACAAAAAAAATAGGAAAGAATATTTGATAAGAATGAAACAGAAAAGAATCGATTTAAATCTAGGGTTAATATAGTAAAATCATGCGATAGAATTAGGTTAAAAATTGGGAGATTAGGAAAGAGTTAAAGTGAGAATTAATATTCAAAAAAAAAATAGGGAAGATGGTATTATTCGAAAAAATTAGGGAAGACATCGAAAAAATAGGAAAGAGTATTTGATAAGAGATGAACCACAAAAAAATAGGAAAGAATATTTTATAAGAATGAACCAAAAAAGAATCGATTTAAATCTAGGGTTAATATAGTAAAATCATGTGATAGAATTAGGTTAAAAATTGGGAGACGGGTTAACTTTAATAAATAAGAGATTATTGTTTCCATTCAATTAGGAAAATAAGTTGACTATTAGTGTCGAGGGAAATTAGTCAGAATAATTAGGTATTCAAAATTAGAGTTGATTGCTTTCCATAAAAGTAGGATTCAATTAGGAAAGAGTTAAAGTGAGAATTAATATTCCAATTTTTTTAGGGAAGATGGTATTATTCCAAAAAATTAGGGAAGACATTGAAAAAATAGGAAAGAGTATTTGATAAGAGATGAACCACAAAAAAATAGGAAAGAATATTTGATAAGAATGAACCAAAAAAGAATCGATTTAAATCTATGGTTAATATAGTAAAATCATGTGATAGAATTAGGTTAAGAATTAGGTTAAAAATTGGGAGATGGGTTAACTTTAATAAACTAGACCATCGACCCGTGCTGACGCACGGGTCATATCAATAGTAATAATTGACAATGAAATAAAAAATATATAAAAGTACAATGACATAGTTCATTTTATAATGAAACATCTACTCTGCGAATATAACATAATATTGTAATAGCATGAGTCGTTTAACACAAAAAGTTTAATACTTTGCTAATACCTTTAAAATGAAAAATAATATTATACAACGAAGTACTAAATATTACAAAAAACTTGTTTATAAACCACATTCGACTTAACATTGGTATCTTCACCGTCTTCATCATTTATCAAGATCTTCAAACCATCTCTTGAAGTAACCCTTGATATTGCAACATACAATTGTCCATGTGAAAAAACAGGAGAATGTAAATAGACACCAACAGTTTTTAATGACTAACCTTGGCTTTCGTTGATAGTCATTGTAAATGAAACAATTAACGAAAACTGATCTTGGAATATCAATGCTGATAGTTTTTTTGTTATTTACAAATGATATTCTTTATTTATTAATTTTTTTGTTGCATGATATACTTTATTATTTATCCTCATTGAACATGTAACACATTCTTTCAGTCTTTGGACATTTTATCCTCCAAGCATTTATTTAGTGTTTAATGAATCATCATATTTTTCTTTCTTTTCTTATTATACTCTTAACTTTGGATATTATTTCTCAATTCCTTCCAGAAATTTTTCTTTTGATAGTAATGGGAAAATTTTGCTAAAATTCATTCAATGTATCTCAAACTTTTTAACCAAGGACTAACAATTCTTATGTCTTCCATATCTAGAGTGGTTGTTGCCTCTTAATCATGAATTAGTTGTTGCCAAGTTATATTTATGTCAATCGACTTGTATATTGCATATGAGCATCTTTAAGGATTAACAAAAGTTTATTCTCTAAGCTAATGACAGTTCAGTTTTATAATTGTTTGATTCGCACAGGAAAGGTAAATAACAAACATCATACATGGAGGAAAAGAAAAACAGAAAGAGCTACTTCACATTAGCCACATGTAACAAAGGAAAGAAAAAAGAACAATTGAAAATTTTAGATAAATAAAAAAAAAACAAATAAAGTGTAACACAGGTGAAGAAAGGAAAAATTAATGTGCAAAAAAGCAATCCTCTCGTATTTTTCTTTAATCGATCCTCACAGACCACAAATCAAACCTGCACAAAAAAAACTAAAATATTGTTAGAACTCCCAATTTAAAATAGCAAATCCTTTCAATGGTCCTTGCAAATGTTCAACAATTTTGCAACCGAACAAATGTTCAACACTTTCAATCTAAAAAGCAACCGAACTTAATTGAAGGAACAACAAATTTCAATAATCATTTAGAATCATGTGAAAAGTCTACACATACAACAATTTTGCCGACTTAATGGCTGAACAGTCTGATCCTTCAATTATGCTTAAAACATCATGCAATGCAAAACCAAAATTCAATTATGCAAAATAAAATATTGTCCACCCCTTGTTCATTTTGAAACCATCACCAACAACAATATCATTCTATACACCAGTATAGTTGAGTTAGTTCAAGTGGTTCTCAAGAGAACAATCAAATTTGAGCTTCATGAGCAATTCGATTTTTCCTGCTACTTCATTCCCATAACACAACATAAATTAGAATACATAAATAAGAATATATAAGAAGACGTAGATTGTAACGCCCACTTTCGTTTAATTATTTATTTAAATCAAGTTTAGGTGATTATATTATATTTATATAATATATATGTGTTTTGATATGTTTTGATGATTTTGGATGATTTTGTGATAAGTATAATTTTAAGGATAAGATTAAGGGACTTATTTTATTGTTAAATAAAATAAGATTTGAAAAGAAAATAAAATATTTAGTTGGGGGTTAGTTTTGGATTTTAGAGAGTTATGTGGGAGAAAGAGTAAATAAGATAAGATTTGTTGGGAGTATAAATAAGGAAATTAGGTTAGAAGTCAGTAACGCTTTCAGACCTTTTGGGAAAAGAGAGAAACGCACGCGTGAAAGAGAAGAGAAGGAGAGAGCTGCGATTTCATCAATTCCAGGTAAGGGTGAGACTAATAATTCTATAATATTGATTAGCATGATTCTGATGATTAATTAGCATGAATTAGGGTTGAATTGGAAAGTGAGAAAACTAGGTCAAATCCTTAGAAAGTGATGACTTAACGGTTGGGATAGGTTCAATTGATGAAGAAAGTGTTCCTAGACCTTGGATTATGTTTAGGACAAACCCAGGAATCAGTATTAGGCTCTAAACCATGAGAATCGTAGGATTTTTGTGAAAATAGCAAGTCTGCCCGCGGTGACCTTCATCGCTCGCCACGGCGAGCAGTGATCCTCGCCTCGCGAGTGATGAGCTTCGTCGCTCGCCACGGCGAGTACTTATCCCCGCCTCGCGAGTTGCTTCTGGTAGCTCGCCATAGTGAGCTAGTTCACTCGCCATAGCGAGTTAGGTCTGTTGGTGCGTAGGTTGTTCAGCTTTGACCTTTAGTAATCCCTGGATATCCTTGAGATACCTGATCATGAATGATACCTTTTAGGTTTGGTTGTGAACCAAGAATTGAACCTAGAATAGCTTTGTTAGGAGCTGGTCTACTCGCCATAGCGAGCAGACATACTCGCCTCGCGAGCACTACCAGGTTGGAGTTGTGAGAGTTAGTGTGACCTGTTTTCGTGTGATTGATTGAGAGATGATCCCTGAGTGTTGAATAGACCTAGTGGTAATGTTGAGAGTAACGTGTAGAGCTGTTTAAGGTGTGGTTTTGATAATTGAGCAAGGATTAAAGTATTATACCTTATGCAAATATGATAAAGTTTATGTTGCTTTGAATTGTAATTGATATAATAATATCATTCTGCTCTTGATATTTGAATTATGCTGCTGATGTTATTAAACTGAAATCGTATGATATATATATGTATATATGATGATAAATTATTGTTTAGCTCCAATTTCTTGGATGCATATTGATGAAGTGATTAAGATAAGTTGTTGATTTGATTTGAGTCCATGCATTAGCATACATTGAGCTTAGTCCTCACCATGATAGGAGCTTTGTCCTCCGCACGTTTATTAGGAGCTTTGTCCTCCACACGTTTAAAAGTATATTAATACTTATGATGAAGTTTGGTACCACATGCATATAAGGAGTCTAAGAGCATTGTTGCATTGTTGTGTCTAAATGATGCATTATTGATGAAGATTGATTATGTGACTACGTGCTAATTGTTATTTAAATATGCAAAAATGTTAAGAATGTTTTGATGTTAATTATTATTCTAAATTATGTTGATTAGTATTATTTTGTTATGAAATCTCACCCCTTCTGCTGGAATTGCCGCCTTGTGGGCAAGTGCAGGTGATCGTGCTTAGTGTGCAGGTGCTTCGTGAGTGGCCTTACCTCACTGTGTCGTCTAGGTCGCTCTGATACGTAACGGGATGGGGTTGTCTTATGCATGCTTCATTCTTTACGTGTATCTTTATGTTCTTTTGCTAATAATGGAACTAATTTATTGAGATATTTTATGGGGCCTGCGTGCCAAATGTTTTATGGATTATGAGTAATTTCCGCTGCTATGTTTAAGGTTATTTAGTTAAATTATAATTTAACTGTTTGAATTACGTTGCATGTGATATCCCGTTGTTATGTTTGCGTACTCTGATAAATGTTTTAAGGAATTTTTATGTTGGGAAAACGGGGTGTTACATAGATAAGATGACATAAATAAGAAGACATCTTTTTCACTAAACTACTATTAAACTATAAGAAAATAGACATAAGAGTCAAGATATTAATTGATCAATGAGCAAACCAATATAATTGTGTGTCCTCTAATTGTAAAGGTATGAAAACTCCTAATGCTTACAAACCATTCTGCAAAATAAAGTGGATCAAATGAGTATGGTTTATAGGAGTATAATAACAAAATCAACTTAGAAAAACTGAAAACAAAAGTGAATATATAAACTAAAGAGAAGAGTAGAAAAAAATAAGCAAATGATTTAATCTATAGTCATCTTGTGTAAATCTTGCTACACAAAAAAAAGTACCTTGATACAAAGCAAGCCATAAGTGACACAACAATCAAATTTCAATAGTGAGCTAAATATCCTGCATAGCATAAGCAAACTCAACATCATTGTGTTAGGTTAATGATATCGCAGTACCCATCAAATAAATAAAATATATTATTTAGGTTAATGGTTTGCATTGTAGTCCCGGTCAAATAAAATATATTCTTTAGGAACATTGAAAGGAAAAAAATAGAAAATTTTGCATTTAAGCCAATTAATATATTTTTAAAAATGGGATAATAGCAATGTTGTAGAAAAAATACCTCTATTGGAGGATGTAATAATTCCCCAAAATACTGAGTCAATATGTTAGGAATCCCTAATAAAGAAAACCAAATGAAAATTAGCTCATGAGACTTTTCATGCTAAATGAAACCACGTAACAGAAGAGATTGATGGCTATATAGAGAGGTAAAGAGAAAAAGGCACAAAAAATACACTAAAAAGAAAGTAAAGTTGGGTATTTGCATAATGGAAACATACTTGGTACCTGCAGTGCACATCAACATAAGAGGTTACAATCAACCATCATCCATATGCTAGTACTACAACAGTAATACCATTTATAACGATGATGAAGATGTAAAACACGTAACACAATGAATTTTCATCTAGCTAGAGTTGTATTACATTTTAATCTAGTAAAGTAAGAAAAAAACTCACTGAATTCCCAAGCAAGGTTGCTTATATAAGAAAGCTAAAGCTATCATCAGAAAGTGCATTTGATTGTCGTGCATATTCTGTTTTCTCTATTTCTTTCTTAACAGCCATCCTTCTTCCAAAATCAAAGGCTTCCATACTCTATATGAGCATCACTTTTTGGAGATATTGTGCAACCTATCAATATATCAATTCACTCATCTATCACATTTCCAAAAATCAATAAGAGAAACAACAAAATTGTTTGAATTAGAACAAATATGAAAAGAAAAAAAAAAGGATTTGTGCATCACAATTTAAAAAAGGTATGGCAGTGAGGAACATAACATATTGATTCAAATGAGCTAAAAAAATATATTTAGAATCCATTACTCATGAAAAATGCCTTAATTCTTTATCTCAAAATCTATCATTCGTACTACCAAAATATTTCTCCAATCGATCTGAAAACTCGATGCCTAAGAGAAATTACAAAAGTAATAATTAGAAAATAGAGATATAAATCAGTGTCAGAAGAAAACCTAGAAAATGAGACATTTCTTCATCATGATGGCGTGTCATAAGATGGGAAGGAAGAGAATTGAAGAGATAGTGGGAGAAGAACAAATGACGAGGAAATAGAAATAGAATGGAAAAAAGAAAGGTTTTGCATCATAAGGAAACGTAGGAAAGGATTGCATCATAAAGATAGGACATTTTGTTATTATGGAAAGGATTGTATCATAAAAATAGGAAAGTACTGTTTTGATAAGCATGAGCGAGTACGTTTAAGAGGAAGAGAAAGGAAACGATGGAAACGATTTTGGAGAAAGAGTAGGAAGAAGTTGTTTAAGATCAAGGAGAAATAGTAGGAGATAATGGTTAGGGTTTGGAGGAGGGGAATTTGGAGATATGGTTAGGTTTTGAAGGAGGGAAAAATTTTAGGGCAAGAAGTTGTTTAACATCAAGGAGAAATAGTAGGAGATAATGGTTAGGGTTTGGAGGAAGGGAATTAGGAGATATGGTTAGATTTTGAAGGAGAGAAAAATTTTAGGGGAAGAAGTTGTTTAAGATCAAGGAGAAATAGTAGGAGATAATGGTTAGGGTTTGGAGGAGGGGAATTAGGAGATATGGTTAGGTTTTGAAGGAGGGAAAAAATTGGGAGACGGGTTAACTTTAATAAATAAGAGATTATTGTTTCCATTCAATTAGGAAAATAAGTTGACTATTAGTGTCGAGGGAAATTAGTCAGAATAATTAGGTATTTAAAATTAGAGTTGACTGCTTTCCATAAAAGTAGGATTCGATTAGGAAAGAGTTAAAGTGAGAATTAATATTCCAATTTTTTTAGGGAAGATGGTATTATTCCAAACAATTAGGGAAGACATCGAAAAAATAGGAAAGAGTATTTGATAAGAGATGAACCACAAAAAAATAGGAAATAATATTTGATAAGAATGAACCAAAAAAGAATCGATTTAAATCTAGGGTTAATATAGTAAAATCATGTGATAGAATTAGGTTAAGAATTAGGTTAAAAATTGGGAGACGGATTAACTTTAATAAATAAGAGATAAGTTGACTATTAGCGTTGAGGGAAATTAGCGTTTTGTATATTATTGATTCGTAAAAAATACGATTTTATTTTCTTAAGAATAATTATTGTTTTCATTCAATTAGGAAAATAAGTTGACGTGTCGAGGGAAATTAGTCAGAATAATTAGGTATTTAAAATTAGAGTTGATTGCTTTCCATAGAAGTAGGAAACAATTAGGAAAAAGTTAAAGTGAGAATTAATATTCCAATTTTTTTTAGGGAAGATGGTATTATTCCAAAAAATTAGGGAAGACATCGAAAAAATAGGAAAGAATATTTGATAAGAATGAACCAAAAAAGAATCGATTTAAATCTAGGGTTAATATAGTAAAATCATGTGATAGAATTAGGTTAAAAATTGGGAGATTAGGAAAGAGTTAAAGTGAGAATTAACTAGACCATTGAACCGTGCTAACGCACGGGTCATTTTAAGAAGTTAATATTCACCGTTAGAACTAAAACAATGTAGTTCGCTTGAATGTTAAAATTGTCATAACTCAAATCATAATGTTAATTACCATAGACGTTGGTATTGTTCCATAATTCTAGTACATCGTTCATGTTACTTTAACAAAGGTGTAATACGTGTGAGCAGAGTTTGATGGTTAAAATAAGAAGTATTGCTTATAACGATAATTCCAAAACTGATGCACTTGAAGATGAATAAAATTAGGAAATGCCCAACATTTTAGGATAAAGATTAATACAGAAAATATGAAATTATTATTTTGTTGGGGGACTTGGTTTGACTTTATAATTGACGTGTAAATAGGGAGGGGGCGCATAATTAATGACTTCCAAAGTCTGACTTAATATTTGAATAAAATAAAGTGGTAGTGGCAAAAACAATCTTGAAGAGGTGTATATCACCTACAACTAATTAGGCAAAAAATGTGGATGAAATCCACTACTTGATTCAATCATAGAGATTAGGTTTTGGATTTTTTGCTGTCATAAATAGAGGAAGCGGAGCACATTGTCTGCAACAACAAAAAAGACGAGGATGAAATCTCTTAGTTGATTGAATCAGAGTAATTACGATTTTTGTTTATAATTACCATAAAAACAGGAAGGGTTTGAAGTGAGCATGAAATAATTATGGCTGTTTAAGATATTCTAAATTATTTACGTCGTGGATTATTCGATATTATAAAAAATTTGGTATATAATTGGTTAAACAATAGGTCTAAAAAGTTAAACATATTGCCAACGGTTTCATAAATTAATTGCTAGCAAGTGACCAATATTGGATTACATGATATATAAGAGAAAAAGAAAATTGATGTGAAGGGAATAAGACAATTAATTTGTTGAAAATCTACTATTTGATTCATGTTACTAAAAACCATGGTTTGTTACTAAAAGTCTGTAATTGTTACTAAAAGGTAGAAAATGTGTTTTGAATATTGTTGTCTCCAGAAAATTAATATTTTGGTTCTGATAAGGGAGGAAAGATGAGGGAAACGTGAATCAGTATAAGATTAATTAGAATATCCCTGGAAGTAAATCGTTTTCATAAAAGTAGGCAAATAAGTTGAACTTAATCGCAGAAGCAGGAAAATCAGTTGACTACGTGAGAAAAAATTATGGGAATTAAATAGGATAGTTAATCGCTTTCAAAGAAGTAGGGAAATCAGTTGACTACAGAGCAAGGAAAAATTATGCCAAGAAAAATTTATGCGAATTAAATAGGATTTAATATATGTGATTAATAACATCCAATGCATTAATTTAGGAAATCACGGTTAGGTTTAGGAGGAGGGAAATTTGGCAAAATTTTTAGGTTAAAATTAGTGCAACTGAGTTAGGTTTATGAATAAGAGATAATAGATGTTTCCTTATTTATTAATTTTGTTAAGTCTTAACCTAATTTTTTCCCTCCACTAATCCCTTATTAGGTTTACAACAACTATATCCTAAAATTTTGGCTCTAAATTTGCATCATATATCTTTTTTTTTTATTTCTCTCTCTAATAACCATGAATATTTTTCAAAGCAAAAAATTAATAAATATTTTAATCCTTATCCTTATTATTTATTAATTTTAGTAGGTCTGCAGCAAATTAACCTATTGATTCTGTAGATTTTTTTTTTTTACAAGTTGTTGTACACTTATTTAATACGTTTACAAACATAATACCCTAATTTCTATGCAAACTCTGCTACCCTAAATAATTTGTTAGGAACCATGAACTGCATTAATTTTTTATGTTTAACTATAAAAGTAATAAATAAAATTGACACGTGCAACAATATAATTTTGTATTCTTTTTATCTTTTTCCTTTATAATTTTTTTATTATCATTTGATTGTAATATTTGTATCTTCAATAATCTAATTTGCGTTTATTGATCGACCCAAGTTGTTGTACACTTATTTAATACGTTTACAAACAGAATACCCTAATTTCTATGCAAACTCTGCTACCCTAAATAATTTGTTAGGAACCATGAACTACATTAATTTTTTATGTTTAACTATAAAAGTAATAAATAAAATTGACACGTGCAACAACATAATTTTGTATTCTTTTTATCTTTTTCCTTTATAATTTTTCTTATTATCATTTGATTGTAATATTTGTATCTCCAATAATCTAATTTGCGTTTATTGATCGACCCATGATCTTACGGGTTAAATATTATTTATTGGTCTCTATTATAATCGAGAAGGTCCGTACGTCGCACGGGTCAAAAGTCTAGTTAATTTAGGAAATCACAGTTAGGTTTAGGAGGAGGGAAATTTTGCAAAATTTTTAAGTTAAAATTAGGGCAACTGAATTAGGTTTATGAATAAGAGATAAGAGATGCAAGGACAAGACACATATTTAAGCCAAAAATGATATACAAAATAGTTTGATCATATTTCTACATAGAGTATAATGTCTCTTTATAAACACTTCAAAACAAGTCCTACATATTATTTTGAGTCCTTCATGTTATTTTGAGTTTAAAAAAAAAAAATCCTTCATATTAATTTTTTTGTCAAGAAAAATCTCAAAAAATGCTTATAATTTTTAGTTAAGTTTATATATTTATTAAAATTCCTTCCCTCAAATTTTTTTCTCTATTAATTTATATCTTCTTTTTTTAATACACAAATAAGCCATAAATCATACCTATTTCCAATATACTATTTTCTCTTCAAAAATATTTTAAATATCTTCCTCGGATATAGAAAAATTAATTTGTATAGTATATGATACTAATAAAAAATAAAAATAAAAACTAAATCTTTTTTTATATTTTTTTTTGAAAGATCTTTTCTTATATTCTTAAATTTTACATTTTTATGAATAATTGATATATAGAAAAATATAGAATTATTTTGTAGCCTCCGTGAACATAACTCAGTTGACAATTGCATAGTTTATATAGTGGCAGGGGTTCGAGCTGCAGAAAAAAAAAAAAAAAAAGAACGACCCTGATTTATAGTACAGGAGAAAGAATAGAAAGTAAGAGAGAACTGAGAAGAAGGGATTCTAATTGTGATTGTGATTTGGGAAAAAATTGAAAAGAAAGAAAACCCTAATTCACGACCAATGAAAAACCCTAGAATCACAATTCAATTCGCACATCAACGTAGATGCTTGTAATCGCTGGTGTATCGTGGGATCTCAATCGATTCCTTCAATTCATATTCACCGCTCTTGTAATCGCTATTGGATTACACACTCTTGTCAAAAACACCGCTTCTAAATACTTCGAAGTCGACGCTAATTTCGAAGGAGATAATCATCCTTCTTCTCCGACCTCCTCAATGCCCGGTGTTCTTAACTCCGATGAGCCTGTTTGTGCTGTTTGTGCTTTACATGCCACCAAGAAGTGTTCGCGATGTAAAGGCGTTCGATATTGGTATGATACTCTTGTTAATTCGTCATTGTTGTTATGATTATGATTAGATTTAGTCCTAGTGTATTTAAAAATCGTTGCTTTTAGTCCTTAATGACTGTTTTTTATTTAATTCATCATAATTGTGTGTGGTTATGATGATTATGATTAGTTGTTTTGATTTGTTTTTTGGTTAATTGATTATTGTGATTGATGTTTTCTTATATGATTAAATAGAGAAAGCAAAAAAGGAACTGAATTTAGTTGTTTTGATTGTGTTAGGATACTGGTACCCTTTTATTTCATCATTATTATGATTGTGATTATGAATTATGATGATTATTAGTTGTTTTGCTTTGTTTATTTGGTTAACTGATTGTTATGATTAGGAATTAGGATTTGTAATGATGATTGTGTTTGTTTTAGAGAAAACAAAAAAGGAACTGAATTTAAGGCCCGTTTGGATTAGCTTATTTTAGAGCTTATATAAAACAGCTTATGCAAATAAATACGTTTTTATTTATTTTTATAAGTTTTTAAGGTAGTTTATGAAGATACAATTTTTGTTAGTGAGAGCTTATAAATTAAAATAATAGCTTATTTATTATCATAAGCTATTTTTCATAAGCTCAATTCAAACGGGTAGTTGTCTTGGTTGTGTTAGAATACTGGTACCCTTAATTCACCATTATTATTATGATGATGATTATGATATGATTAGTTGTTTTGATTTTTTTGGTTATGTGTTTTTAATAATTATGAATTAGGATTTGCAATGATGTTTGTGTTTGTTTTTAAAATTTAAGATCTGAATTTACTTTGGCTGTGTGTGTTGTGTTGGTTTTCCAGCTCACCTAAATGTCAACAGTCGCATTGGAATTCCGGGCATAAGGAGAAATGCAAAAGTAATAGTGGTGCCAATGGATTTAACTCGGCTCCAAATGGGGCAACTAATGGTGGGTTTAAGGCTTCTGCTGCTGGGGGTAAAGGATCAAATTTGATTGCACTGGTACCTAGCGGTTACGGTACTTCCAGGCCTATCAAGAAGCCTAAAGATGTAATATTCTTTTATTGTTGTTTTGATGATTTATTTTTATGTTTTATTATCCCTTGTTGTCGAAGGCGAAGTGCATCCTTGAGGTGCTAGGATGTTTAACTGCCTTGAGGAGAGATGCCAAAGAGCACAGACTCAAGTGAAGAATTACACTTGAATACTTTCAAGTTTCAACTATCTTATGGTTTATGTAGTTAGCACTCGATATAGTAAAATTAAACATATTATGACTTTCAATTCGTAAAAATCTAAATTATTGGCAAATAAGCAGTCTGAAGACTAAAAAACTAGTTTGTCTTTCAATATTCTCCCCAAGCAGCATGATTAGAAAGTTAGATGACTGAGCTTTTTGGAAATTTTCTTTTTGTTATCGATAAAACACCAAAGGCATATGCCTCCCTTGAACTGACAAGGTTTTACCAAGGCACCAGAGGCAAATCCTTTCCCTAAAGGGGCAGCTCCTTAACCAGCAGGAGGTTTCTGACCCTTTCTAGTTCCTTGCCTTGGTGACTTTGTCTATATTTTGTTTATAGGATTAAATCTTGTATGGTCTCTCTCTTGTACGCCAAAATTACAAATGTTGTGCTTTTCAGGTTCTTTTTCCTTATCATGAATTTGTTAAACTATTTAACTGGGACAATCCGGGATTTCCTCCTTGTGGACTCTTGAACTGTGGAAACAGGTTTGCCCTTCTCATAATTGAACTTAAGCTTTGTTATATACTATCATTATTAACTGAGATATGAGGATACATGGAAATATTTACTTTTCTTTTCTTTGTAGTTGTTTTGCGAATGTGGTTCTTCAGTGTCTCTCATTCACAAGGCCACTTGTTGCCTACTTGTTGGAGAAGGGCCACCGAAATGAATGTAATTTCTTAATTTAGACTTCTTTTTTTCATAATGGATGTCAACTATATTACTAGTCCTTATGTTTGTTGATGGTGTTTTTTCAGGCACTTGTAATGATTGGTGCTTTCTATGTGAATTTGAAAGTCATGTTGAAAGAGCAAGGCTAAGTTCACAGGCGTTTTCTCCAATGAATATTCTCTCTCGTTTGCCTAATATCGGTGGTACTTTAGGTTATGGAAGACAAGAGGATGCTCACGAGTTCATGCGGTTTGTTTTTGTCGCAACATTACCATTTCAATTGTTGTAGTGGATTGTACTTGATTGTCTGGGAAGAATGCCTATTCCGTATATAGTTTTGGAAGATCTAAAAGTTTATTTTTTCAATATTTTTTTAGGTTTTCAATTGATACTATGCAATCCGTCTGCCTTGATGAATTTGGTGGAGAAAAAGCCGTCCCTTCTAACCTTCAGGAGACAACCATTATCCAACACATTTTTGGCGGTCGCCTCCAATCTGAGGTTAGACATCTAGTCTGACTAAAATTAACAGTTTGTTGTTGGAAAGCATGCTTCGCTGTTATTGCATTACATCAATAATAAAATAGAGGCTAAAGATTATGTTCTCCAGGGCTATCAAAGGGAATTTGCATTGTTTTTCTTTCCTTTCCACTTTTAACTTAAGAAGTTAGTCTAGCCCAATTGCCACGATTTGATACTATGCGATCTTTATGGATCAGTCTTTAACTTAAGATATAAATTTTTAATTTTTTTTACTCTGATTATCAATTTCCACCATTTGCCTCTATCTTAATCTTCTGTTTTTATTATTGTGAAATTAAATAGGTTATTTGCACAAAGTGTGACAAGACTTCAAATCAGTATGAAAGTATGATGGACTTGACAGTTGAAATTCATGGTGATGCTGCCTCGTTGGAGGAATGTCTAGATCAGTTTACTGTTAAAGAGTGGCTTGATGGGGAAAATATGTATAAATGTGAGGGGTAAGGTTATCTATCCTATTTAGTTATACAATAACTAGTCTTTTTATTAATTGAATGTAGAGGACATCATGAGGATTTCCTCTTATTATAATAACTATTTTTGTTAGGAACTTTGAGTGGTGGAATTTATCATTGTCAATGAAAATAGAATTCAAACACTTACTTTTGATGATGTATTTTTCTGTCTTATAACATGTTATGCTGCTGTTTGGCAGGTGCCAGGACTATGTAAAGGCATGGAAACGTCTTACTGTGAAATGTGCTCCAAATATTCTTACAATTGCCTTGAAAAGATTTCAGGTCTGAGTAATTTGTTCTATAGACTGTGTGTTCAGACTTCAGATGCTTTAGGTTGTTTATACTTTAGATTTCAGTCATATTTCTAGTACTTCCCCTTTGTACATTGCTAATGCAGCATGATTATAACTATATACTGTTTCATTGCACTTTCATATTTTTCCTGCTAATACATAGAAACTTGAAACTTCAGGCTTACGTGAACTTCCTTTGTCAAATTTTCTCATGATTTTTTTTGGGATGTTGTACATGCAGAGTGGGAGGTTTGGAAAACTTAACAAGAGAGTAGCCTTCCCTGAGACTTTAAATCTTAGCCCTTACATGAGTGAAGCTGGAGATGGATCTGATATCTATAATTTATATGCTGTTGTAGTCCATATTGATATGCTAAATGCTTCATTTTTTGGTCATTATATCTGCTACATCAAGGATTTCCGGGGAAACTGGTATAGGATTGATGACTCAAAGGTAGATTTCTGTTTCCCAATTAAACTTTTTAGTATTTTTCTTTTTGGTTGCTGCATACTTTTTATGGTTTTGAACTTTCAGTATCCTCATTTGTGTTGTAATACATTTCTAAGGTTGCCTGTGTGGAATTGGAGGAGGTGCTTTCTCAGGGAGCATATATGCTGTTGTATAGAAGGTATCCTTCCCTCAAAATTTTCTTTGGTTTACACGTCGAACCCTTTGCCTACGTGATATATTCAGTTTTTTAAACTTTAAACATTTAATAATGTGCTCAGATAATTTTAGATTGAATGTTTAGTTTTGTATTCCAATATATACTGCATTTGCTCTGACCTTCAAATTTTAGAACTTAGAAATTGTTTTCCACCTATTGAGACCTCTGGTTATTTGAATAACTTACCGTTATCTGGTGTTTGTTTAAAGAATGGTTACGATATTTGATGTTGGGAAGATGCATCATTCATATAACTTTTTTAATAGTAATTTGTGCTGATTACTCTGAGTGAAATGGCAAGTAATTCTTGTTTTGATCCTGGACAGGTGTACTGCCCGACCATCAAGCCTTCAAATTCAAACTACCAAATCTTCAGGGAAAGTAGAAGAGCGAACAGTGAATGTGGAACCTGGCAAAACTGAACAAGCTGAATGCCTCTCAAATGTGAAGGCTTTGGATTGCAATAGAGAGTGTGAGGTTTCACCATCTGATATTAGTCCAGAATCTAAGGTTTCTTCTGGTGATGAATACGAGTCCTCCATTGAATTGAACTCAGAAGCAAAAAGAGAGCAGTCTGAGGACACACTCTCAAATGTGAAGGCATTGGCTTGCAGTAGAGATTGTGAAGTTTCACCATCTGATATTAGTCAAGAATTGAAGGTTTCTTCTGGTTACGAATACGAGCCCTCCATTCAATTGAACTCTGAAGCTAAAAGAGAGCAGTCTGCGGACACACTCTCAAATGTGAAGGCTTTGGCTTGCAGTAGAGGTTGTGAGGTTTTACCATCTGATATTAGTCTAGAATTGAAGGTTTCTTCTGGCTATGATTACGAGTCTTCTGTTGAAGTGAACTCAGAAGCTAAAAGAGAGCAGTCTGAGGACACTAACATGATCGATGTTGAGTCAACTGATAATGGTAATGATATTTCTTATAGTGCTGTTGATGAATCATCTTATTTACCCATTTCTCATGTTGTCGAAGATTTGATGAATGTGGATATGGGAAGACCTATAGAAGAGACTTCAGGCTGCGCGCAAGATCAAGATGATACTGGTGTGACTGGATCCTGTCCTTCTCCAGGTTTACCAAATGATTTTTCTTTCTTGGATAAGCATTCTTCTGTTTCAATAGATTATCGAAATGTGGAGGAAGATTTGGAAGATACAGATGCAGTTAAATGCAAGTTGCTAACAGCTAACAACGATGCATATTATGGCAATGGATATGTTAGTGCAAACCAATCTGCTACTTCACATGAAGATGCTGGCACTCTATTTTCCAGTGTTGCTTCCTTTCCTGCAGAAAAGGACAGAGGAAATGGAATTAATAAAGTGGAAATATCAGCGGATAAGTTAATAATGTAGGTCTAGTTTTTTAAATTTAAATTCTTCATATCATTTATATCCCATCATCGGAAAGAGGTGGTGAGTTGGGAATTTTTTTTCTGGGGTTTCTTAATTTGTGGAAACCTTGGATCTGATTTTAACTTTTCTAGATGGATTATCTAATTTAATTAATTATACTGATAGAGCATAATTCCTTGGTCCTTATTTCCCTTCATTCTGTACATAAAGAAAAGTATAATTTTTATTTATTTTTATTTTGCTGCATAGATCTATTGTTTTTACTGTTGACTTTCTAATCTAGTTTCATTATTAAGAAATTTGTTTCTGGTACAAAATACTTTGGCCTGATACTAATTGTACAAATTCATGCACAGGTTCACAATTTGAAGAACAGTGGGCAACTGCAAGATTTTCACATTTTTTTTGCCATACATTATTATAGCAGGAGTCAATTCTTTTATTATTTGTAAAAAACTATATACATTCAACTATGTATCATAAAAACGAGCTAACTTGTCAACACACATAGTCGAGAACTCACTACCTCAGAAACCTAGAGAAATGATGACGCTCAGGTTCATAATCAGTGAGTGTTGTTTCGGAAAATAGAGTTTTTAGATAACGCTTGTCTAAGCATGTGATTCATGGGATGATAAAAGTGAGTAGTATCTTTAAAATTTCCTTGCACATTTAAGTGACCTTAAATGTGTTAATTAGGTGAATTTTCATAAATCTCTTGGGTGGAAAAGTGTTTTTTTTCAAGTAATTTAGTGATTAGAAATTCACTCTTAAGATAAATAAGGGAAGAATTTAAAGTTTGAATCACGGTCTCTGCATATTGCAACATCCTAATGAACTTTTTATTATTTCTATTGATTTTTCTTCCACGTTTAAATCATATTAAGATTAAGTTCATGTACGTCAAAGAATAGTTTTTAGTCAAGAATAGTCTTCAATTGTAAGCAAACAATTCATGTACAACCTGCAACGTCAATTCAGTATATGTGTACACTTACCGCCTTAGAAAAATCACATAGGTAAGTGCTACATGACGTCATATTTCAGGGAACTGAAATACAAGTATGTGAACTCATAATTTAGCACACAATTTTAGCCAAATTCACGGACACTTGCCTTATCTTAGTTCACGTCAACATTCATATTGTATGCCTCTACCGCATCAGAAAAAAATGGAGCACAAAAATGGGTAGGGAAATTGAGTTAAAGAAAAAGACAAAGAAAGAGGTGAAATAGGAAAAGAAATTAAAAAGGCTATTGGTTAAATATTCAAAAAGAATTAAGGATATTTTTGTCAATTAGAAGTGTAACAAAAATATCATGGAGTATAACTTAGGATAAATTAAGGATATTTTAATATAGGGAAAGGATGTTTGGACATCTATATTTTATATAAAGGGTTAATATGTCTTTACCCCTTTGTAATTTGGGCGAGTTCCGGTTTTCACCCCTGTAAAAAAAAAAGTTTAGATTCCAACCCTATAATATGAAGATTCTCCACAAAACACACCTGTAATATAAAGATTCTCCACAAAACACCCCTGACCCCATCCAGACGCTGACGTGGCACGCCACTGTGTAATTATTTTTATTTTTATTTTTTTTAAAACCTGACACGTGTGTAATGGACGCTGACGTGACACACCACTGTGTAATTATTTTAATTTTAATTTTTTTAAAAACTGACATGTGTATAATGGTTTAAAAAACTATTTTTAAAAAGATAAAAAATAAAAATAAAAACTGAAAATTTATTTTAAAAAATAAGAAAAAAAATCGATTTTTTTAAAAAACGAAAATAAATTAGACTTTTTTAAAAAATAAATAATTTTTTATATTCATTTAAATTTAAAAATAGAAAAAAAAATCAGATTATTTTTTCTAAAATTGAAAAAATCGGAAGAAAAAATCAGATTTTTTTTAAATTTAAAAAAACAGAAACAAATTCAAATTTTTTTTCCTAAAATTTTATAAAATCTTTTTCAAAACTAAAATATTAGAAAAAAAATAATTATTTTTTACGAAAATGAAAATTTTTGGAACTTAATGTATTTCAAAATTTTCGAAAATAATTAGAAAATATAATTCGAAAAAGTTTAGATTTTTTTTTCGTAGTTAAAAAGCTTCATTTTCATTTTTATACAAAAAATAAAAATTTTGGAAAATATTTTTCGTAGTAAAAAAAATTCCTGAATTTTTCAAAATTTTATTTTTTCGTAAAATCAAAATTCCAGATTTTTTTCTTCTTATTTTTAGAAATTTTTTATTTTCCTGAAAAAAATTTTAATTTCAAATTTGTTTTCCTAAATTTTGGTTTTTTTAAATTTTAAAAATTAAACTCCAGAATTTTTAATTTTTTTCGAAAATATTTTTTTTACGATTTTTTTTATTCTAAAAAATTAATTTTCTGATTTTGAAAATAATTTTTTATTTTTCAATTAATATAACTTCATTTATATTATTTTTTATTTTAAAAAAATAAAATAAAAAATTAATTATACAGTCAGCGTGCCACATAATCAAATATGCACAGTCAGCGCGCCACTCAGCATGCCACGTCAGCGTCAGGGTCTAAAACGAAAGAATCTTAAATTACAAGGTTGAAATCTAAATTTTTTTTTTTACAGAGGCGTAAACCGGAAATCGCCCAAATTACAGGGGGTAAAGACATATTAACCCTTATATAAAACATTGTGACATTTGATTTTTCATGCATTTTTAAATGTGTATAAGTTGTATTGAAAAGCAATAGAAATAAATATAAACATATACTACACTACAAATGGTGTTTAGATTTTTATTTTCAAATAACCCAAATGTTTAATATAAATAATTTGATAAAAAAAAACTATTCAATGTAAATAATATACATCGATTAAATGATATTTTTAACCTCAATAGAAAATATCCTAAATAATTAAAGATTGGGAATGAAAGTAGTTACGTGTAAAATTTTCAACTATGTATTTGGTGTTGATTTGTCTTCACCCATACGATAATGTCCTCCATTTCAGTTGTGGTAAAACAGGTTTAAACAAGTTGGACTCCCGATTAATATTATAGTTCATCCTGTAGTTTTTTTCTTTTTTTTGAGGGAAGTTCATCCTGTAGTTGAATCCAATGAATCAATCTTTTACGAACCAAATCTATTTTCATTTATGTTTTTTAATATATAAATTCATATGTACAAAAAATCACGATTTTTTTTATTATCTAAATTTATACGTAGAAAAAATCATTATTTTATTATTTTTTATATAAATATACCATGAGCCTATCTTTTAGTCATGTACTACGAAGCAGCATAGACATACCTCAAATTAGGTGTGTCTCGATATCAAACATGTGTTGATATCAGACATGCGTTGTATTCGACACAGACACTTATAATTACATTAAATTATGTTATTTTATCAAATTATTAGTCATGTCAGTTTATCCGTCTCCTAATTCGTGTTTCATAATTGAAATTAAAAGTTGATCGTAACATCATCACATCATACCGTACGTGTCGTGTAACAAAAATTTCCCACTTTGGTAGTTTCGTGTGCGTACCTAGAATTATCACACTTAACAGAAACAACAAAATCCAGCAAGAATTGTGCCTTGTTTTTTTGTTGTGTAGCGCGTGTACTGTTGCAAGTGGTAACACAAAACACAACCATGGTTGTGACGACATCGAGAATCTCTTCATTGTTACACTGCACACAAACATTTCCTCAGCACCACAGAGACACTATCATTACTGCTACTACTACTGTACCATTCAGTAGAAGAAGAAGAAGAAAAGGGTCATTTCGTGTATCAATGGCGGCGGTGAAAACTAAGGGGCAAGAAGTTATGATAATGGAAGAAGAAGAGAAGAAGAAACTTCAGTTGGGTATTGCTGAGTTTTACGACGAGTCTTCTGGTATATGGGAGAATATTTGGGGTGATCATATGCATCATGGTTTTTATGACCCTGATTCTACTGTTTCTGTTTCTGATCATCGTGCTGCTCAGATCCGTATGATTGAAAACTCTTTGACTTTTGCTTCTCTCTCTGGTATTCTTTTTCACTTCTCTTCTCACTGCTCACTTTGTACTATTATCTTATCTTATCTTATCACTTTCTAATGCATTGAATGTATATAGTATAGTACTGTTTTGTTTGGTTTTGAATTTCACCATGTCCAGATCAAATTCACTATTGTTCGACTCAAGTGGTTAACGAGTTCCACCGATAATCGATTGTTCAATAAACCTAAGTTCCATTGGTGGAACAATTTTTGGCCAGACTTTCCTTACTTTCTGGCCGAACTCCGGATTAACAGGACCTATACACAACCGAAGGGTTAACACAAACAAGAGAACATATACGTGGGGCCTGATTTGATTGAATTATTTGAGCTAGTTTAGGGACATAAACACTTGTGTGATTCTTTGAGAACTTATTTCTATAAGTTCTAAAAGATAGTTTATAAAAACAACGAGTAAATAGTCAATTACCCCCTGAAATTGTAAGTTTATCAATTACCCCCTTGAAATTAACAAAACTTCAATTACCCATGAAATTGCACAACGTTAATCAATTTACCCCCTCCGTCAAATTCTTCTGTTAGTCAACATGACGTTTTGCAATACCCTTTGAAGTTTTGCACTAATGTGCAAAATGCCCCCGAAGTTGAAAATTTATATTTTTTTTTTTATCTTGACTCAAAAGATATTAAAGGCAAACAATTAACATCAATACTTTAAACTCTACAAATCACCTAAACGTTAATTCATGATCACATGCCTCATCATTCTCCTCATTGTTAACATCTTGATCACTAATAGTTTTTTCATTCAAATCAAAAGATATTGAGCACTTATAGGAAGATCCCATTGAAGTGTCCTCAGCATGTTCTTCACTCTTCCCAGTACTCTCATTCTCTTGTTTCTCATATCCATATGACATATTCATTAACAACTACTTGTTCTATATTTGTTGTTTGCAAATTATGTTTTCAAGTTTGAAACAGATAGTAAAATGTACAAAAAGTTGTTAAAATGAACAAGAATTAAAAGTGACGAGAAGAGACTGTAAGATGTCTACTACATGTACAATTACTTAGCTTTAAAACTTTTAAAATATAGGTACTGAGATGCTAGAATGGCATGGTAATAAAGGAACATTGTGTGATTATGAATTAGTGATCAGGAGGTTTGTAAAGTTTAAAGTATTAAAATTAACTGTTAATTGTTTGCATTTAATATCTTTTGAGTCAATGATAAGATAAAAAAATATAAATTTTTAAATTCGGGGGGCATTTTGCACATAAGTGAAAAACTTCAGGGGGTATTTGCAAAACGTCATGTTGATTAACAGAAGAATTTGACGGAGGGGGTAAATTGATCAACGTTGTGCAATTTCAGGGGGTAATTGAAGTTTTGTTAATGTCAGGGGGGTAATTGACAAAACTTACAATTTCAGGGGGTAATTGACTATTTACTCTAAAAACAACTTATAGCTAATAAAAAAATAATTTAACTTTTTTATTTTATTCTTGTGTTATAGAAAAAGCTTATACATAAGTGTTTATAATGATAAGTGTTTATGTTAGAAGTTGCAAATTAAGATGTATACCAAACAGGGCCTTATACCACAAAATAAGGTTTTTCAATCATTAATTTATCACCTTTGGGGAACAAACAAAACCTATGAATTAAATTTGTCAGGTTCGTTGTTACTATAGTCGCCAAATGTATCAAAATCACGATAAATGTGTATTTTGTTACTGAGTTTTGTCTTGTATATGTCTTGCTTTGGTTAGTTTGGTTATCTGATGTCTTTCATTAATCAATTTGGTCCATGAAATTACTAACATAAGTCACACTTAGAGATGTTTTTACAATTTTGATATATTTATAGATTATAATGACAACACCTTACACATTTAAAGACCAAAAAAAGCTACGAAGCAAAGAGACTAACATTAGATATGACACTTAACACTCAAGAGTTAAATATGTTTATTAGAGTAAATTGTCATTTTGGTAATTGAATGCGCGAGTTGCTATCACTATAGTCTCGGAATGCATCAAAATTACAAAAATGTGATTAAATATGTATTTTGATTGTTAATTTGTTCCTTGTATGTGTCTTTCGTTGGTTAGTTAGTCAAATTTGGTCTACGGAATTACTAACCAAAGGCACACTCGAAGTCACATTTGGAGATGTTTTTATAATTTCGATACATTTAGAGACTACAGTGACATTTCCTCACCCATTTAGGGACTAAAATGATTGCTTATTCAAAGCTATGAAGGAGAGACATGGACATTAGACACGACATTGACACGTAGACAACGATGATACTTTGAAAAAATGGAAGTGGTTGAATATAACCTCATAGGTTGATGTCGCGTAACGCCAACTACATCTTCCATCTGAAGTCTTGGTGCTATATAGAAAAAGATTTTAGTTGCTGTAAATAACTCAAACCACTTCTCAATTGGAGAATACAAAATACTATGTCTGTGTGTAATTTCAGTTATTAACAGCACTAATTATTATTATTTTTCCATTGTTTGCTGGTAAATTATATCCTGGTTGGACTGGCTAGTACTGACTACCTGCTGTTATTGATGCATGAATGCTCAGAGGACCCATCAAAATGGCCAAAGAGTGTAGTTGATGTTGGGTGTGGCATAGGGGGCAGTTCAAGGTACCTGGCCAAGAAATTTGGGGCAAGCTGTGTAGGAATCACTCTCAGCCCTGTTCAAGCTGAAAGAGCTAATGCTCTAGCTGCTGCTCAAGGATTAGCTGATAAGGTCTTTCTTTCTTTGCATTTTCTCTTTTATCATCTATTTTTATACATTTTACTACTTGATGCTCAATGTGTTAAACTATGTTATGTATTATTATTATAATGAATCTCACCAAGGGTGTTAAGAACTTGTATAGAATAGAATCTACTCATATGTGGCCTATGTAGCACCGACACTTCTGATTGAAAACACGTATCATATTCAACATGTGTCTGACTGCAACATGATACTGACACATGTGATTATATTCAACGACTTTCATTATTTTAAATTATCATCAGTGTGTATGTATCAATGTCACTATCGTATCTGGTGTCTGTATCTATGTGTCAGTGCTTCATCATGTGGCTGATTTAATATTTACCTTTAATGCTTATGTAATGTAATGCAATTGTAGGTTTCCTTTCGAGTTGCCGATGCTCTAGAGCAACCATTTCCTGACGGCCAGTTTGACTTGGTGTGGTCAATGGAGAGTGGAGAGCATATGCCTAACAAACCAAAGGTTCCAATTTCTCCTTTTGTCTCACTTGCATACTACACTTCACTTTCTTTGATATTTTCTGTTCTTTATGCTAGTAAAGTTGTAATCAATCTCATTTCAGTTTCCTGTTTCATACAAAACTGTTTCAGTTTGTTGGAGAGTTAGCTCGGGTAGCAGCACCAGGTGGCACCATAATAATAGTAACATGGTGTCATAGGGATCTTCGCCCGGATGAAGAATCCCTACAACAATGGGAGAAGGATCTCTTGAAGAAGATATGTGATTCATTTTATCTTCCAGAGTGGTGCTCAACCGCTGATTATGTCAAATTGCTTGAAACCATGTCCCTTCAGGTAGTTAATTAATATACCTAATTGTAAAACTTTTATTCTCTGATATGGGTTGAGAAATGTTAAAGAGTTTGTTTAGAGTTTATTTGAGTCTACGTGAACAGTGAACACTTAGATTAGTGTTTGGATACACTTGTTATTAACTACGTCTACGAGTTTTTTAAGCAATTTCTTATATTAGTTGATAATAGCTTTTTGTATCGCAATTCTTCACAAGTTCTTATAAGCTTATAAGACTGCATTACATGTAAACAACTGTAAACTTTTTGAAATGGAAAAACTTCAGGAAATTAGAAGCTAATAGTTGCATATAATAATTTATTGAATAAGCACTTAAACAATCACTATGTGATATTAAGTTAGGCTGTGTGGTTGTATTGACATGTTTGGTTGCTATCTATCTAGGACATCAAATCAGCAGATTGGTCTCCCTTTGTTGCTCCATTTTGGCCTGCAGTGATACGTTCAGCGCTAACATGGAAGGGTTTCACCTCAATCTTGCGGAGTGGTAAGCACAACATTTTATATTGCATTTACAAACAACTCTTTTATCTCAATTCGCGAGTCTTATTAAATACTTTCCATCCTATATTGAGTGTCACAGTAGCAAAAGGAAAAGTCTCAAAATAAGTGTTGCTTTACATTTTTTTCTTAAACGACAAATGTTGGTATTGTTAGTATTTTGTCGAGGGTGGAGATTGAACCCTCAACCTCCTTATCTCTCCTCTCCTAAACTCCTTCACCCAATCACCAAGCCAACTTTATATCTCCGTGTTGTGTTACGTGTTCGATGTAACATTATTTTATTTCAGTTCTGTTCCAAAATTAATGTTATATACTCCAGTATGCATTTAGGATAATGGCCATCAGTTAATGGTTTATATGAATACTTTTGTAAAATTATTACACTCTTTCATTTATGTATACCTTTTCTGAATATATGTGAAATAATCTAACTAAAGTGACGCTCGATATGTGACTGAGGGAGTACATAAATTGATAATCATCTTGTTAGATGAAATGACTTAATAGGAATTATGTCATTTTTGTTGTTGTGTGCAGGACTAAAAACTATAAAAGGAGCTTTAGCTATGCCATTGATGATAGAAGGATTCAGGAAGGGCGTGATTAAGTTTGCCATTATCACATGTCGAAAGCCTGAAATCGCAGAGGGTCAATGATTTTATATGATGAAACAGATTTCCTACATGTCGTTTATTTTGATAGTTCACACATAAAACAAATAAGAAACAAAGAATACGTGTTTCTGCCATGTCAGATCCTATTGGGATTGAATAATTGAAGGAAAGATGTAAGCTAGTTCTTGTTGTGTAGCTTCCAATTGAAATGTCAGTTCAATTTTCCTTTGTTCAATATTGCTTTTGTTTTTTTAATCATGTTATTGCTGCGAATTATTAATTGACTTTGTTGTTGACTAATCTCTGTGGGAGAGCTTGACCGGCCCCCTTCAATGGGATCTCCCATTCTAACACATTTTTTCCATCCATATAAGAATGTCAGCAAACTTATTTTACTATTAAGGTCATACATTAGTAAGAGTTTTTCTTTTTGTTTCCATAAGCTGTTTTGAATACACATAACACATGTCCTAGTCATATAACTAGTTTGTACACATTGTGCCCTGGTTGTACACATTGTGACCTAGACAGTGAAACAAGTTTTACTGAGATTCTTATATATGGGAATTTAAAGATCATTTGTTGATTGCATAGACATCTATATATGTAAATGGTCACTTTACCACTTATATCAATTGTACCACATTGGAGAAAATTCTAATGTAGACCGATAATCAGCATCTTCAATGTTGTGTCCATATTTTTTGTGAATACAGGAGTACAGTTTTAATATTTTTTGTAGCACTGGAGGAGTATGATGTGGCGGCCGGCCATTGAGCAATAACATGTTCTTAGCCATTGTGGATTGATTGTGGGGTCTATGTAAAGTAAATTAAGAACAAAGTGAGTGTTTGGTTCCACATCCATTCACTGATCGGCGTCCACAAGTTTTCTATTGTAAAAGAGAAGAAAATACAAAGTATAACCTCAAGTTAATCGTACATATGAGTTTTTGTCGCAAAAACAAACACGCTAAAAATTGGGTTCGGTGAAAAGATGATTTTTTTTTTTTTTTAAAGTTCTACATAGCACTTTTGGGTCTACAAGAAATAGTTAAGAATCTAATTTGTGTTATAGCATTGGAAATGCTTTCACAATTTATTTGGTGCTCCAATGATGGCATACATCACCTTTCAAAAGTCGAAACTCAATCATTTTCATCCTTACAAATGAGACTTAATCAGTGTTAGTTGAGAAAAATAAGAGAATATGAGTATACATGTTCACAACCCAAATCATATTGTTTTTTCTTTAATTGATATAGGCCAGCGTCTCAATCACAAAAACAAAGAGTATCGTGAGTTTCTACTTCCAAAAAAATCGTCAATCATTATAGACGATTATCAAAGTAATCCACCGTAAAACCACATGTGACATAACATTAGTAGTAGTTGTCTGTTTGGCTTGAAATATAGAATCGCAATCTTATGTCTCAAGACCAACATCACCGTGAACTTAAGAACTTAGAAATTGGATAGTTTGGTGGATGTGCGATGTGAACACGACTTTCAAATGTTTCAAAGACGCGATAAATTTAGTTTTGATTTTTTTTTTGTCAAGAATTTTGTTTTGATTCTTAAATGAGTGTAAAGAGCATTGTTGATTGCATAAACACCTAAAAAAAAAAAGTAAACGGTCACTTTACCAAAGATATATTTTCAAGTGAAGCTTAGAAGCTATGCCAACTTGTTTTATACCTTTATTATCCAGATTCCACTGATTAAGAAGTTCATCAGACCCTTCTTTTCCATTGCATTAAGATGAAAACGTGAAACCTTAAAGAGCCCTAAAGCAAAAACCAATTTATTAAACAAATGAGCATGCATTAACCTAATGACTTTTGTGTATGCAAGCTAGCTTCTAGTTGAAGTGAAAACACACACACGAGGAACAAGAAAAGAAGAACAAAAAAAAGATCAAAATAAACGGCCATTACTTTTCCATATTTTCCTCCACAAATCTAGTGTTATTCTTAAAAAATAAAAGAATACTTGTCTTGTGAATGGGGTTTGATTTGAGCATTGACTTTGTAATAAAAGAAGACAAAGATTCCATAACGAGGAGCCAAAAGGGGTTGCTTCTTACTTTTGCTTGGGAAGGGTCAGCTGCAACAATTGCAAAACCCAACACTTTACCTTTGACAATTTAACATCGTGATTCCACTTTCTCTTTCTTTTATGCAACATCAAATTATTAATTTAATGTTTTTTGTTTCTGTGCTTTCTCTACTTTTTCATTTCTTCAACCCGAATCCAAAGCTCCTCTAGATTGTCTTTTAACAAGAGTCAACTACTTATGTCTTACATCTTGATTGGCATATAGTTGTAGATTTTATTTATCCAACTTCTTATAGTGAAAGTTTTATACCCATTATACCTTTGCTAATTTTTATATGGGTCTTGTTAACCAGTGTTTTAGACATTAGTTAAGGATTTAAAAATAGAAATAATTTAAGTTTTATGTAGATAAAGTTACTTTTTAAACTTTCAATATATTAAATGCATCATTTCTAAAATAAAATTTCATCTTTAAACTTCTAAACAAGTGTTCGGGACACTTGTTAACATTTCCATTTTCATATAAGGAATCACACTCATTTTGATAATTGTCAACAAACAGACATGTTTTTAAAATTTATTTTCTATTTCTACTTTTGATTATAAGTTATCACTTTTTTCCAATCTATTATTTTGTTTTTGCAAACATTATATGTGAAAATAGTGAATTTTCATTTTCAACACTTACCATTCTATTCTCTTAGAAAAAAATTAAAATGAAAACAAAGTGTGACATTTTAATTGACATTTTTACTTATTCATATTGGTAAATATTTTGACACAATTTTGACATTTAATTAAAACAATTATTTTTGCGGTGTCCGGGGTTCAAACCTCAGACCTTCCATATATTATGCATTGTCCCTACCAACTGAGCTAAGTTCACGGGTACATTAAAAATATATTATCAAGTTTTGGCGTTCCTTCACAAAAAAATAAATAAATTAAGTTTTGGTGTATTTGTTTCTTCCAATTTTATTCTTTATCTAAAAAGTCTTATTTACAATTTTATCATTTTTATCCAATCAAATAATTTAATTTTTAAATATATACACCAATTATATTCAGGCAAAATATTTATACCTATATATAAGATAAGGTTTTTAGTTTTGTAATTAAAAATAAAATAGAAAATAAAACAAAATATTTTTTAAAAATTAAATTGACCCATTTTTAAAATAAAAAAAAAAATGAGTTGACCCATTTGTTTTGTATATAATACCGTCCAAAATAAGAATAATGTTTATTAATGAAAAATTGATGTAAGAAAATCCGTTGACATAGAGATATAGATATGATCCAATCTAATGTAACACACTAACATTAAGCCACTCGTGTGTGTTGTTTTTGTTTGTGCGTGTGTTTGTGACTTGTGAGTATATAGTACTGTCAAAGTGTCAACAATCCATTGTTGTTAAACAAATACTATTTTATTATATAAAAGTGATCCCTGCGAACCTTCCTCCCTCTCTCTTTGTGTTGTGGACAAATTCACTTTCCCTTTTTCACTTTTTTTGGATTTCATTTTAAACACCTAATCCATACCCCATTTTCATTCATTCTCCTCTTGTCTTGTGTGTGTCTTTGTTTTACACTCTCACTTTGCAGCTGCTGAAACATCTTCACTTCTTTCAGGTACTTTTTTGTTCTTACTTTCATTCATCATCTTGTTCTTGTTCTTGTATTAAGCTATTATATCATCATTATTGAATACCCTTTTGAAGAATATATGTTCTTGTTTTAGTTAGTGTTTTTAGTATTATTTAGAATTTCTATCATTTTTTATTTTAACTAGTCCTTTTATGAGGGTTTCTAGTAAAAGTGGTGAGATTTTGTTTACAGTTTGCAATTGAGGTCTCAAGGTTAACCTTTGCTTGTGAACTTTGAAGAATAGCTTCTTAAGCTATGAGGGTTTTTTAAAAGTTATATAAAGTCTTGACCTTTAATTTTTTTGTTACCAAAATGAATGAAGTTTTTCAATTTTATTGCAAATATTAAAAGGGGTTGGTGAATGAAGGGGAAAGTTTTGAACTTTTTCATGGTTACCCTTTTTCATGATATGTTAATGTGTTCATGTCAAAGTTATTATCCTTATCAATTGCTTTTGAAAAATTGTTTTTTTGTTGTTGTTGTTGGTAACATCTTAGTTCTTTTGTTTCTGCAGTTGTTTGCTCTAAATTTGTGATCAATGGAACATAGATTGAAAAGAAAGTCTCCGGAGAATGGATTCAATAGTTTTTCACTGGATGACCTGAATGAAGATGTCTTTGAAAAGGTGCTTTCGTGGTTGCCGACTTCGAGTTTCTTTCGCCTTACTTCGGTGTGCAAAAGATGGAAATCAGCTGCTGATTCTGCGAGTTTCAAGCTCGCTTGCTCACACATCCCCACAAGGGATCCTTGGTTTTTCATGGTTGCTCCCGATCTCAACCAGTCTGTCATCTTTGACTCGGCTGAAAACAGTTGGAAAAGACTCAATCATCCGAATCTTCTGCTCGAAGATTCCAACAAAAGTTGCATTCCTGTTGCAGCTTCTAATGGCCTGGTTTGCTATCGAACTTTGTCAGGAAACTTCATTGTGTCCAATCCTGTGAGCGGATCTTCTACCGAACTCCCTCCATTGAATTTCGCCTCAGAAAATCAATCTCTCAATGCTGTTGTTATGAGTTCTACATCTTTCAATGGCCAAATATCCTACAAGATTGTATTAGTCTTTGGTGAACTTCCCAATCTTTCGTTTAAAGTTTATAACTCTAGCTCTGCCTTTTGGGAAAATGAGAACGCTCTTGGGAGGAAGGTCGATGATAGTTCAGCTGATTGTGATTCAACCGATGACAATGTTGTGTACTTTCTGAGCAAGGCTGGAAATGTGGTAGCAAGTAGCATGCAGAGAAGTCCAACCAAGCAATATTCGTCGGTCATTACTAACAAAGACGGTCAAGAGGTAGTCTATTTTTTGAGTTCGTCCGGGACCGTTGTAGCTTGCAATTTGACCTGCAAGTGTTTCTTTGAGTACCCTCGGTTGTTGCCAGTTTTCTGCGAGTACTCTATTGATATCGTCGAGTGTAACGGTGAGATGTTAGTTGTTTTGTTATCGGAATTCTTGGAAACCACAAGTCTTAGGGTGTGGAGATTCGATGAGACCAACCGATGCTGGCAACAGATTGCAGCAATGCCTGCAGCAATGTCTCATGAATGGTACGGAAAGAAGCCGGATATCAACTGTGTTGGTGCCGGTTCTCGGTTTTTTATATGCTTGAACTCTCCTGAGCTATGTACTTATGTTCTGTGTGATTTGGTAACCAACAACTGGGTTGAATTGCCAAAATGTTGCATAAATGGAGAAGTCATGGAGTTTATGTCGGCATTTTCTTTCGAGCCGAGGATAGAAGCTTCTGTTTAACAGTGAAATGCCCTAGCTGGATATCTTGGTTTTGGTTATGAACCATTTTTTATGTTTTTTTTTTCTTCTTCTTGTTTTTGAAGAAACCATTTTTTAATGTTCTGCTAGCTTGAATTTTATTTTGATTTGTGCTTAATTTTTTTTCTTCTTCATGCAACGTAGCTAGATATGGAAGCTAACCAAATGATTTGATTGTTGACAGATTATATTGTAATTTTCTTAATTGATTGTCAGATGTAACATTGTTCTCATTTAGTGGTATTATCAATGAATGATCTTGTTCATTGTTTTTAACTATGTTGAGATATTAGATGCATTTTCATTTTTTGATCTTGTCTCATGTTAATGCTTGTAAAATATTATTACCTATAACCTTTGTCTAGGGTGTAATTTATTTGCTATGAGATTTTGGCATAAGGAAGGAAAACTTGCAAAGTTTTGATAGATTGCTTAAAGCACGGACACGTGTCGTGTCCGGCACCGACACGACACAAACACTTATAATTACACTAAATTATGTGATTTTTTTAAATTATTAGCGGTGTCGACGTGTCAGTATCCATGTCGTGTCCGGTGTGCGGTGTCCGTATCCGTGCTTCACGTATAGTTCCATTGATAACTTTATAAGTAAACACTCATTAGTTCTCCACAAATAGAGAGGAGACATCCAATATGGCTTTTCTGAAAGAAAATTGACATTAGTTTATTTTTTTTATACATTGAATGATGATGATATCAAAATTACCTTTTTGTTTTGTTATGAACTGTGAGAACACCACCATGCCGTGAACCTTTTACGGATGAAGTAAACTCGTGTCATTTATGACTGATTGTTTAAATTTCTTTGAAGGATAAAGGTGACACTAATTGTTGAGTCTTCTGTGTAGATTTTCAAGCTAACTAACATGTGATCTTACCTTCTTTTTTTGCAATAGAAACTATTCCTAATTTTTTATTGGTGCTATTTTATGTAACCACTCACCATTGTAACATTGATACGTTAGTTTTTTTTTTTTAAACATACTATTCACCTCATAAGTTTGCAAAAGTAGCGATTTTGACCCTATTAAAAAAAATAGCAAAAGTGACCCTCATATTTAGCCCCTTTTACAAAACACCAATTTTGACATAGTGAACGTTGTGTGGCATGCCACATGTGTAAATTTTAAATTAAAAAATATTAAAATTGCCACGTGTATATTTTGAATTAAAAAAAATCAAAAAAAAAAAAGAAAAAATGGAGAGGCACGCGAGTGATAGAGTCTCTCTTCTTTCTTTTCCTCCCAATTCTTTCTTCCTCTTCCTTCTTTCTTAACTGCCACCCCTTCCTCTTCCCTTTTTCCGGCCACTCTTTCCGGCCACCTAACGTGGTGTTTCCAACCATCCTTTGTCAAACAAAATACACAATATTTAATCTCCATTTCTTCTCTATCTCATCCTAAATTTATTTTTCCATTGGAGATATTTTGAGTTTTCAAACCACCACCTTCATTGTTAGATCTTGACCACCACAACACGTTTTTCAACAAATTGCCACCATAAAAGTACTCTCCTTCGTATTCCCTACAAAAAAATCATATTTGGATGACATTTCTCCGACGATCACTGCACCGGAAAACATCACCACCGCGTCGGAATTTAAATCTATTGTTTTCAGTTTGTTTGCCTGAAGCTACACTTCTTACGACAGTTGCCTATAATGAACTCGAACCCGATTCATGATACAAAACATTCCAACATGGGTAACCGCTGCCTTCTTCCATGGATTTCTTCTTAGTGTTGATGCTTTTAATAATTTGCAAGTCTTGGTTAGGAAAGAAGGAAGAGGAAGAAAGAATTGCAAAATGCCTTCTTTCCAGCATTCTGGACAAACGAAACAACACTGATGCTATTGTTCATGTTGTTGTTTCTTCACTCACGTGCCCTCTCTTTCTAATTTTACTTGTGTTTTTTTTTATTTCTTTAATTATACGCGTGGAATTTATGGATTAAAAAAATAAAAATAAAAATAAAAATGTCCAGGTGACATGACATGTATGGTTGATTAGGTCAAAATTGATGTTTTGCAAAAGAGATAAATATGAGGGTTGATTTTGCCATTTTTTCTAATAGGGGTCAATTACTACTTTTGTAAACTTAAAGGATGAATAGTGTATTTAAGTCTTTTTTTAATGTTTATTACAAGTGAAATGGAAGATAAAAGTAACAACGGAAAAAACGTTGTTAAATGTATATTTACAAAAACTGAAATCAAAATACCTTTTTTTTTTTTGAAACAACCAATATTATTCACGTTGAATGAGTGCAAGGCGCACAAAAAAACACTCACGGACAAATCAACAAGACAACAAATACAAAGTGTCGTATATAGATGGAATACTGGAAAAAACAAAACACACATTTGGAACCCCATAAACAAGAGTCTAGGCAAAGCTAAAGCATGATGCCAAGGTATACATTAGACCCCTAACCAAAATAGTGCAACCTAATTGAAAATATATTAAAATTCAAAACAAAATTTTGACACTAGTAAATCACTTTATTTCATTAATAATGATCAACTACTCAATATGTGATGGAATATCAATTGAAAAATTGAGGGACAACCTGATGATATATGAAATTCATCAAATATATCGCAACTTTTTTCTTTAAAATGTATCACGTCAAAATTTTTATCGTAAATAATTTCCTTTTTTAAATACCAAAATAACATTTTATCCATCACCTTTAAAATATATATTTTGTCTTCCAAGCATCATACAAGATAAATAAATTGATCAATTGTTGTTCAGCATTAGCGCATTACGGTTGAAATCAAACATTCATCATCAATGACGTGGCAAAAAACGATTGGATGACCTACTGAAAGAACGGTAGGAACATTTGTAGACGATCATTCCCTTCAGTATCCCCTTGCCGAAGTAAATCAATTCCCAAACCAAAGATATAAAAAATCATACAGAAAAAGGGTTTCTCAATTTCCAAAATCTAAGTGAAAAATCATTGCAATTTCAATTCGAATTTGAGTTTCGTAATCACAAAGAACAGAAAAAAAAATGGAATCAGAAAATTTGGTTAAACAAGAATTAGAGGAATTGCAGAAACAATTGGGGAAGAAGCAGAAATTCGAAGACGCTGTTTCATCTCTCAAATCTCTGCTCCAAACCACGTATCCATCAGCTTCCACCTCTCTTCGAAAATCGGTATACTTCTTTGATTTCAATTTTTCATTAATATTCAAAAAAATTGTGTTATAATTGTATATAATTAGTTGTTGGTGTGTATTTATCAATTTAATTTTTGGGTTTTGTTTATTTTTCTGTGTTTGTTTAGGTTTGGTAAAAAAGAACTGATTTTTAATTTGTTTGAATTGATCTATACTATAGTTTATACTGTTGTGTTATGTTATGTTATCTATGCAATATAATTGGAGGTATTCTGAGGAGTTAGCACACATGGTTAACGATACTTGCGGGGATTTCCAATGTCGAGGTTCTAATTGAGTAGCTGGGGCGGTGTGAAACTGTTTACAGTTATGTAGGGCGGACACATACATGGACACCAATAAGAATTTTAGAAAATTATAGTAATTGAATGTAACAATTGAGTAGCTGGAACTGGGTGAAACTGTTTTATGCGAATAAAGCACTGACATATACATGGACATCGAATATATTGTGTCATGTCATGTCAGGTTCAAACACCGACATGCAGCAGCTGAGCTTCCTTGGAATATGGGAGGGTGCTGGAAGTTTTTTTATACATATATACTAAAATGCTAATATACAGTAATTATTTATACTTTGTTGTGGTGGTTAGGCAGAGGGATGGAAGTAGTAAAGTCTAACGTGTGGGTTCGATCCCTGGATTTCGTGTTTTTGCAACTCATCTATTTTTTCCATCCAAGGATAACAAATAAAATCTCCAAATGCTAAATATCATACTCGATTCTAGTATTTCTATATAAAACAGAGGTGCCATACGGCTCAGTGCTCATCAACATCAATTTGATATCAATTTCACTATAAATATTGTGATTATATGTATGTGTATTTATGGCCCCTTCATAAATTTTTGCCAAGCTTCGCCATTGCTGGCATGTGTCGACTACTGGACACACTTTCAATTGAAAGTGATAGTGCTACATAGGCAGTAATTTTCTGGTTAACTTTGTTAACACAGCCTTGGCATGCTATCGGTGCCCTGTCGATAAGTCTTGGGATTGAGGTTTCCTCCCTTTGCTCTCATTTTCAACATATAAAGGAAATTAAACATATGCTATTGATATATGTGTGTACGCATATATATGATGAGGTCAACTGATAAGTTAGAATGGCACTGTCAGGAAGGTTTTTAGTGTTGTTCCTGCTAATGATCTTTCATTGTTAGGTCATTCGTAAGTAAGTGCTCTTGTTAGGCGTGATTTGAATAGGTTAATGTTGTTATTGTTTGATGGATAATTAAAGGCCCAATAAATTGACTGTGGTGTTATTGGTGGTGGCAGTTTTATTCTGTTATATGCCGAGTTGCAACAGTGTTGAAGACAAGATATACAGCACCCGGTTTCTGGAGTGCTGGCCTGGGCCTTTTTGAGCAGGCTATATTGTTTGTTTCTGAACCTTCTGAAAAGGAGCACTTGAAGGCTTGCATTGCTCTGGCCAGGGAACATTTGCATCTAGAAGACAACCCTTCACAAACTTCCCAACCTGCAGTGAATCGTGAAAATAGAGGTGATTTTCGTTTTGTAGAGTTTTTTTTCTTCTTGATGTGTAATTTATAGCTTTTTCATGTTGATGAGTTGTGGGCTATGGATATTTTTAGATAGTTTACTTTAACCTTTCCGTGTTTATCACGTTGTGTTGATTCAGGATATCTTTTTGAGGGGCACCTTACGGTCGATCCAGAGCCACCACAACCTGAATGGATGGTGCAGGCAAACCTCTTGAATGAAGCTGTTCGACTATTTGAAGCTCAACCCTCTCAGGGTTCAGCAACAAATGACACCACACCAGAGGATGTTGCTAGTGTGCTTGAAATGCTTAGAAATAGATTGGAAGAAGTCGTGCCCCTGGTATTTATCCAAAAACTTTTCATGTATTTTTGGTCACCCCTTATTTGCTTTCATTCTTTCTCTTGAATATCAACCTGGGTTTGAATTTCTCTAGATTCAGTTTCTGTAACTTCAAGAAAGAAGTTTGTGGCTTAAGCATTGTTTGAAACATTAACAAACCAGCTATCCTTCAACAAATTATGTACGCTCAACTTAGAACTTGAGCATACATAGTTGACTTCGGAATAGCATTTCTTGAGGTTCTATTAAACAAACCAAGCTACTTTAGATTGGTTCAATAGGATAATTTTTCACCACTTCATGAATCAACGCAAACAGCCTGCTTAACAACATAATTTCTTGGCTTAAATATTGCACTCGTCCTTGTAAATACGGCCCGTTTAAGATTTAGTCCTTGTAAAAAAATAATTCAGAAATTAGTCCCCACAAAAAATTGTCTTTTAAAAATATCCCTAGGCCCATTTAAGCCAAGCCATGTCACCAAGATGCCTACGTGGAGCACGCTGACTGTGCAGTTGTGCCCACGTGGCATCTGACGTGGAATTTTAAAATAAAAAAATGATTTATAATTTTTGAAAAATCTTTTTCTGTTTTAAAAAATAAAAACCATAATTTAAACTAACAAAAACTTATTTTAATTAAATTAAAAATATGGAAATTAATTTTCCAAAATTTTAAAAAATCAAAAAATACATTTTGAAATAAAAATTTTCCAACAATTTTAAATGTTATTTTTCGAAAATTTAATTTTGAATTTATTTTTTGTAAATTACGAAAATTAATTTCCATATTTTTTTAGAAAATTATTATTAATTTAAAAAGAAAAATCCAAAATTGTTTTTTCATTTTTTTTCTAATTTTTGGAAAATATATTTTCTTTTCGATTTTTTTAATTCTGATTTTTATTTTCCAGATTTTTGAAAATGTATTTTTAATTATGTTAAAAAATTAATGAATTCTTTTTAATTTTGAAAGAAAAATCTGAAGATAAATTTTTTAAAAATGTTATGTAACTTTTTGTTTTTTTTTAATTTACGAAAATTAATTTCCGAAAAAAATAAAAAAATCTGTTATTTTAATTTTGAATTTGTTTTTATAATTTTCAGAAAATGTTTTCTAATTTTTTTTCTTTTTAATTTGGAAAATTAAAATCCATATTTTTTTATTTTAAAAAAATAAACTGATTTTTTTTATTAATTTCGATTTTTTTTCTAATTTTTTATTTCAAAAATTAATTTCCAAATATTTTAAATTGTTTTCGCATTTTTAAATTAATTTAAATGCCACGTGGGCACAAGTGCACAGTCAGCGTGCGCCACATAGGCATCTTGGTGACATGGCTTGGCTTAAATGGGCCCAGGGGTATTTTTAAAAGACAATTTTTTGCAGGGACTGATTTCTGAATTTTTTTTTTGCAAGGACCAAAACTTAAACGGGTCATATTTGCATGGACGAGTGCAATATTTAAGCCTAATTTCTTATGCATGATGTTCCTTGCGCGGTGTCTTTAATGGATCTATAATTGATAATTTGATTGTGATGCATTTTTTTGTTAATAAGCGAAAGATAATGATGCATCCTTTTATGGGTGATTAGATATAAACAACCTACTCAGCTCACTCATTTTGTTAACTACTATATCGCATTTTGCTCATTTCAACTTGCCTTTTGATTGATATATACTCATTTTTGTTTCATTTAATTGTTACACTTTACACTGTTTCATTATAAGGCTGACTTGTTTTTCTTTTTTAAAAAAAAATAATAATTGATTAGATGGAGAATGGTGGTCCTGCAGCTCCAAGAGTTCCTCCTGCGAGTAAAGAACTTGTCGCAAAACTTCCTGTCATTACTCTCACAGAGGAGATCCTGTCAAAGATGGGGAAAGATGCAGAGTGTGCCATTTGCAGGGAAAATTTGGTGTTAAATGACCAAATGCAAGAGTTACCGTGCAAGCACACATTCCACCCTCCATGTTTAAAGCCATGGCTGGTATTGTTTCTTAGTCCACTTACTTACTGAAAGTTCTGTTTTGCCCTTTTAAAACAATTTTTTTGCATTTGATACTAAAGAGACGGAAGAAATTACATGATCAGATATGAAGTTTGTTTAATTTTTTTCCTTATGTGGCAGGATGAGCACAATTCTTGTCCTATCTGTCGTTATGAGCTGCAAACTGATGATCATGCTTATGAGAGCTGGAAGGAACGTGAAAAGGAAGCCGAAGAGGAGAGGAAAGGTGCTGCAAATGCTCTTCGAGGTGGTGAATTCATGTACGTTTAGACGGCTATTCAATACGATTACGATGTATACTATGGTTTACCCTGAAATAAGGGGTTAAAAATTTCCTTTTGGCGAATAGTTGTGTATTCTTCATTATTTGAAATTAGAGTTATCTCGTCTCATGTTTTTAGTGTGACTGCTATTCCATGAAATTTATTATCTCACTTTATAGTTTTACTGAACAATGATTGTCTACAAATACAGTCCTCCAAACAATGTTGGATCATTGATTCATGTGTTCAATTTTATCCTATGCATGTTCATTCTTTTCCGAACATATGTTGAAGAGGTTGAGCTATAAGGATAATGTGTTTATTAACTGAAAATTGAGCTAAAACACTTACAATATGAAAATAAAAGAGAAGGTGTAGAAAGAAAGTGATTCCCAACTACTCCAGAGCAAAACGCCTCAAAGAAAGAGTAGAGAACACTCTTTCTTTGCCTAACCATAATGGTTCCCACAATAATCTTGCATACTCATTTCAATTTGGTTCATTTGGGCGACTTTGAATTTTGTTTCTTTCTCTCTTATCACCAATCATTCTCATTAAAAGAATTTATTTTAATTGTCATCTATCATTCTCTTTTTCAAAATTAAATAAATTTCTCTCTTGTCAAAATACATTAAAGTCACCAAAACCTTATACTATCACACAAGCATTTTTCTTACAATTCACTCACTTCACTATTTATACTACCAGACATAACAAACTTGCAACTTAACATCCCAACCCACTCTTTATTAAATATAAGAGCATCTTCAACGATAGTAAACAAAAAAAAGTTTTTCAATGAATTTTACACACAAATCATTTGTTTATAAATTTTTTAATGAAAGACTCAATAACTTTAATGGTGGTAAATTAAAAAGTCCTTAAATATTTACTTTAATATGTACATTTAGAAAACAAACAAAAAGAAATTGAAGAGAGCAAAAGTTACATAAACTTGAAATGATGGGACCAACTTTTATTTATTTTCTTTTCTATTTTAATCCTGTTAATTGTTGATCAGAAATAGGATCCTTATATAGATGATGGTAAATAGATATTCATTGGAGGTCCTTATTGTATAAATAACTCATAATTGGATATACTCCAACCTCACCATACTCTTTATCACTTTTTCTTTTAAAAAATAATTGATCTTTTTGCAACAAAAATTTATCTCTAAATAATAAACATTTTCAAACTTAAACACAACATTAATAAAAAAAAATTCCTTCCAATTATACATTTTAATTAATATCTTGTATCGCTCAAAATCTAAATTCAATATCTTGTGCTTCACAGCTACTGATAAATACATCAATAATGTACTTTGGTAAAAGTATCATAATCACTTTTTTATTTATACATTTTTTAAATGGGTCTTCTTAAAAAATGACAATAATCGATAACTTTCATGTATAAAAAGTAGTTTTTTGATATTTCAATGTGTTGAATGCACAAAATTCAAGATAAAATTTTCATTTTAAACTTCTTATCAAGTACTGTTGTTTTTCGTATTAAAAATTGTACCAAACGAATTTACCGGGTGAGTCACGACCAGGTCGCTTTCTTTAAGACGTTTTGCGACACTACCCAAGTTTGTGCAAGGTAGACTAACAACCGTGCCGCCTCCAGGATAAAACAGCCCAGATCACTGTTACGATTACGTACTGCACTGTATGTAATCGCTCGAGAGTATACACCTCTAATATGGTTTAATCGTTCGATTAAAAACCACTCGAATATGGTACGTAACCACTCTTATCGAAACCGAAGGGACAGAAAGGAGTAGAAGGAGAAGAATGGCTTGTTAACACAAGTCGAAGGGAGAAGAGAAGAAAAGCACAGGAAGCATCAACTGTGAATTTCGGTGTGTGGAATGCATTGTGTGAGCTCTCTATTTATAGAGAAAATTCACAACTAAATATTAAATCTAGTACAAAAATATCTCAATTGAGTACCAAAATATATCATATTGAGTACAAAATTATATTATATTAAGTACCAAAATATATTTCAGATCAAGTACTAAAATATATTAGATTGCCTACCAAAATATTTTAGATTGTATTCCAAAGTATTCTAGATTGCATTCCAAAATATTTTAGCAAAACTTGGGGACTAAGAAAACACTTTCTAATAATGATTAAATTAATTATTTAATTTATCATTTTCAAATAATATATATTTTCTCTAGTGCTTACTTCGTTCACGTAACTATGTACCCCCATTAATTAGAGGTACACCCCCACTATATAAACACTACTAATGTGTGTGTTCCGTCCGATGAGGGACTTCCACTTTTTTCAATTCACACAACAATAGTTTACCCAACATGGGAATTTGTGTTTAGTCTTTTAACTCAATTTCCACACATGTTCTAACAAGTACCCTAACAAGGGCGCTGGTTAACATTTTTCTTTTTTAATATAGGTGAATGATGGATCTCCATTTTTTTAATACTATAATATAGCCCTTCTCTTCCTTATCCCTCTTACTCGGGTCTCTACCAATTAGTTAGAGCATTTGCATTTTAACGTACACAGTTTCACTATATGCAGAATTGCAGATAAAGAGAATCTCCTACTACTAAATTTAATGGACCTGACTCATCTGAGTGAGTGTGAATAGAGGCAGGCAGGTACTAAGACCGTCTCTAATGGTTTTTTTTTTTCAATACCCTTGAACACTTATTTTTTTAATTTCTAACACTTCACATCATTTTCTCTCTCTTATTCAACATTCATTCAACTTTTATCTTCTTCAATGGTTTTTTTCTTTCAACAGCCAACCCCACCACATTTTATTTCTTATTCTTATTTAATTTTATTTTTTTATTTTTTTATTACATATGATATGGATATCCCATCATAGATCTATGATATGGATTAAAGTTGTTTGGAACAGATGATGGGTGATTGAAATTTGATGCAAAACCAAAATTAGGCATGTTTTGAGGATGTTGGTTGGGAAATTGATTTGGGTTTTGAAGATGTTGGTTGGGAAATTGATTTGGGTGTTGATAATTGTTGGGATTTTGGTAGTTAAATGTGTAATCAAAAGAATTTTGGGTGTTGAATTGATTACTATTGGGATCCATTTCACTTAAATAAAGACTAAAACTTCACAAGAAAAGCTAATAATAAGATTAAGAGAGTGAAAAATTTGGTTTTTTTTGTGTCCAAATCAAATGATCCAAGTCTCTATTTGAAGAGAAAAAAAATCACGAATTTTGGTAAAATAAAATAAAATTATTTGCATTGAAATAATTGAGTCCAAATTATTAAGAAGATAAAAATCCAAGCAGCCAATCAAAACATGCCAAGTGTCAGAGCTTTTCCCTTTTTTTCTTTCTCTCTCCATGTGTACAGCTTCCCATGCGCCCTGTCGGCGCGTGCATCACACGCGCCCATTTCAAGCAATCGCAACACGTCACGTGTCCATGCGGGCCAGACTTTCAACATGTTGAACCTCTTCATAACAAAATTGAAGTTTACTTTTTTTAAAAAAAATGTATGTTTACCCATGATTTATACTTGATAAGTTGTATAAACGACACAATTCTGATATAGGAAAATTTCAAAATTTAAAATATGATATGATCGGATTACTTTAATAAAAAATAAAATTTAAAATTCAATATATAAATGCACAATATATAAACATAAGTAATATTCTCTTAAAAAAAGTAATATTGATGATAAAAAATGTGACAATTAGTCAATTACATATATCAAAAGAAAATATCATTCCAAAAAGAACAGCATTACATGATGTATATATATTATAAGGTTTTTTCGTTTTGTTTTTTTAAGAATAAAAAGAATTAGAAAAATCTTGTTTCCACTATTATCTTTTAAAGAAAAAAAAAATCATGTATATCACACGTATCGATTTCCAATGCCTTATCACTTGCGTATCACGATCATATATGAAATCTACCAGATAATTGCATTTTAACAATAAAATTTATTCATCAGATACTCTCTCAATATGTATCAGAGCAAATCAGATAAGTATTGATGCAAGATACGTATTGGATACATGTACTTCATCAATTTTTAAGTATATGAACTTCAGAGATGTTTACGTATGATTAATTATCATTATACATCAAATTAAAAATTTGTGAACTAAATCTAAAATTTGTATTTATTAAAAAAATCTAATTTTAGTGAAGGCTTATTTGTAACTTACACGAGTTTTTTTTTTTATTCTGACAGTACATTGCACTCTCTCTATCCTACAATCAATGGTTCATTCGTAGAAGAAAAAAATGTCTGAAAATAACATAAGAGGTTTTTCCCTTTTAAATAAATCCTACAATATCAAATTATATTTGAAAAATACATCAACTTTTTATTTTCATTGATGAAGTCTTTAAAAGAACTTAAAATAGATCACACAATTTACCTTTCCATTTTTTATAACCTGGAGGGCATGCTATCAGATAATTGACACATTTAGGCAGCTGTACATCTCTGATCGTTGACCTAATACCGAACGGTTCGGATTTGAAGCTCGATATTTTCATTGCAATTTGAATTGACAATTTGAAGAATGAATTTGAATTGACAATTTGAAGAATTCAATCTCGATCCAATGGCCATAAATATTCGCCACTGCGTGAATGTGTCAAAATGTTTAACTGCAAGCAATCTGATTTCAATGTTCTATTTTTCGTTGGCTATGATGTGCAACATAATTCTTTAATGACCAGAACACTTTTTTCCATGAAAGATCAGTTCTTATAATTAAGATCCAACACCAAAACATTCCTTCATGAAAATAATCTAAAATAAATGTGGTTAATATCAACCAAATAACATAGTTTAAATATAACAAATAATGTGAATCTATATCAAGTACTTGCAAACAATATATCAAACTTGTAATGATCAACAATATGTATAACTGTTTATTGTACTAAACAACATTCTTCAATTCATCCTTCCACAAATAAGCAATTTCAAAATGATTAGATTCCACTACAAGTCTCAAACCAAGCAATGCAGTGCTAAAAACACTGACCTTACACAACCAAGTATTATCACCTCAAAAATGAATATTTTTAGGTATAAAGCATCAACCTGAAAAAATAGAAGTCAATATATAACCCAGCTACATTCTAGCTTGGTACTAAAAAAATGAAAAATACAAGTTCTTGCTCAATTTAATATACACCAGCGCCTCTGGCTAATGAATTGAAGGTGCCAAAACAGCCCCCGATCGTCATATGATAAAATTGCCAGAGTAAAGCATTCTCGAAAACCAAAGTCAAGAAACCTCCATAACAAATCTATTCAACATCACCAAGTGATGGGCATAAAGATCAGAGAATTGACTTAACTGTGAACCAGTATGAGCCTCAGATCCTAATAATACACCGCCTTGTTAACTGCTCGGCCTTACCCTACTCCACCTATTTGCAGATCTTTGTGAACTTTGCGGCGACTCGCGAGGCTCAGAGAATCTGTCATTTCTGGGCTCAGAGAATCTATCATTTCTGGGTGCATATCTTTGTGAATTTTGATTCCACTCACGAGGCTCTGAATATCTATTGTTTCGAGTTGGTGCAGATCTTGGTGAATTTTGAGTCCACTCACGAGGCTCTGAGAATCTATCGCTTCTAGGTGCAGATCCCATTCCATCAATCCTGCCACCTCTTCTATTATCTCTCCTCATATAATGATTGTTAGGTCTGTTTTCCCCGTTTTCCCCAACAGTTGACTTTTTTTCTTCCTGCTCAGCTTCATAGGTCAATGGTTGGATCCCCTGAAGATCAGGTTCTGGGATATACCCAGCAGGTCGCTTGGATTCATCCATTCTTCTAAATGTGATTGATATCCTAGCAAAAGTTTCAACAAAAAGAACACAAATCAATAACCATTTAAAAAAAAAATGGAAAAGGGAAAATTATTATTAATTAAAGTAACACTGACAGCCATTTTAACACTGAACACACACGTCATGGACAAATCAATAACTTGTCATTGGTGTTAAAAGCCGATAAAGGGGAATCCCATGCTATCATATCAGTAAATACCTTTTTGAGGGAACTGCAGGTACGCAATGCTTAGCTACATCAGCTCCATTACCATTTAAAACAAGTACAGATCTGTAGAGGGAAAAAATGATTATAAGATTTGGAATCATTAATAACAATGGAAAATTGGTAAATAATTTAATTCAAATAGATCCGACACCGTGTAGCAACAGTTAAAAAACTAAATAGACATAGTAGCAGATAAATCAAGATTGAATACTTACCCTACTGGTAGAGGAATAGCAAACGAACCATCAAATTTACCAGGACCTGCAATCCTCAGGTTTGATCCGAAAAGTATGTCGCACTCACTTAGAAATGAGACAGTGCAAAATGGTCGAACAAAATCGTGATTATCAATGTGTGGAGGTATGCAGTCCCCTTCTTCATACACATTCACGATACAACTATCTGGCACACAAGTAGTTGGAAGTACATGCCACTTGACTAGGCGTCGAATGATGACCTTGAAAAGATCAGGTAAAGGATCTATGGATGCATGGTGGAGAATACCAGGTGGGTTACCATCCTTATCCTGTAACCAGAAAGTTAATTTTAGAAGTTATACATCCATTTATGAAGCTCATCAACCATAATAGTTTTCCGCAAACGATAGCTAAGTTAATTCTTTCTAAAGAAAGAAATGTGAAGACATTATGTGAGAGAAACTAACCATTGCATAATTGTAACAGCACCCAAATTGGATAGTTTGGCGTCCCTTGCCCGGCATCCACTTTCTAGGAGCTGAGTATGTCCGGTCTGAAAAAGTTAAGAATCAACACCCATATAGTCAGTTCCTCAGAAATATTGCTATTTATCACATTGCCAAATTGTCAAAGTAGAATAGCCAATTAGGGAAAAACATTTATTTTTTGTTTTCGGTGTCTTATGGTGTGAAGTTTTCATATAAAATTTACAAAGTGCAATGAATTTAAAGATGGGCCCAACCATGCTTATTCCAAAATGATAAGATTCTTTCACTATTTCCAAACCCGTCGGCCTAACTAAGTTTTGGGCAACACTTAAAACTCTGGAAATATGTGAAAGTTACTTCTATATAAATGTGGTATTTCCATGGCCAGTAGTCAAAGGGAAAGGGTCAGAGCATGTGGCTGATTGAGGCCCATTGAAGTGTTTTTGAGCGGGACAAGGTATTGCACACCTTTAGCAACTTCCTAACTGTTAGAAACCCAAAAAAGTATAGCTACCTAAGTTGATAAGTAAGTTGCTGAAGGTGTAGAGTTGTTGAGTGTTAAAATAAATAACTAGTTGTCAACCATTGTTACTTTTGATATTAAGCAGCTCAAGGTTAAGTAAATTGAAGGTTTTTATTATGAACGATAAGCTTGAGTAGTTAAGTTACAAGGCATTTGACTATTTTTTCATTGCAAATTTGCAATCATTAAATTACATATCAAGGTACAAGTACACATTCGGCAGCCATCTTAACAGTTAAAATTTCCATCTCACAGTTAATTTATCAATACAGTCTTGACAGAAAAAGAAATTAAGACGATTCAAAACAGGAATCCGCACTATAAAAAGAACCAAAGATAGACATTTGATAAGTCAACAACAATTGTATAGCTAAAAGAAATCTTAATAGAACAAATGACACAGTGGAATTAACTAGATCTTGATAATTTATCGTTGCAGATAAAAAAGGCAATCGGGTTAATTAGTAAGCTATAGATCATCAAATTCATGATATTACTACATATATACAAGTCGGTCTATATGCATAGGAATATCACAAACCTTTGAGCTCTCCCTTTTGCCCCATCTCTTGTAAAGAAGCAACATAGTTAACAATCCTCTTCTGTTCAGCAGCACTAAAGATACCGGTATGCAACTCAAGACCGTCAAGAATGTTCACCAATTTTCCATTAACCCTTTCATAACAAATAAAATCTTTCTTACGCCTCACATTCATAAACCTAATATACTCTCTTTGTTCCCTAGGCAAAACAGCCTTATCAGCAACAACCCTATTTTCTCCTGAGTTGTTCCCTGAAACCACACCAACATTGCTATCATTCTCTTCATGTTCATCTTCGGCAAATTCATCATCTTCTTGTGCCATATCAGCCCAAGACATGCGTGGACTTGGAGCTTCCGAGATTGAATTTCCCTGCACACCATCATTCCAACTCCCAAGAGAATGACAATCACAATCGTCTTCTACATCATCCTTAATCACGGAACTTTTGTTTTTGCTTACAGAGACTGCAAAAATCAATGAAAAAAACTTAAAACTCGAAAAAGAAAGATCTAGATTTCAATAGCACATAAACTCGAAAAGATTAGCGCATAAACTCAAAGAGATCCTTAAAATTAAATGAAAAATTAGTGGCTTGCTAATTGTATTCATTGTAATGGTGCATAAACTCGAAAAGATTAGCGGTTTCCTAATTGTATTCATTTCAACTAAGCATAAATGCGAGAAAAGATCATTAAAACTATGTTTCTCCTATGTGAAAGCTAGTGAATCTATCCACTCCCTTCTTGATTCTACTTGAATGAAGCTAGAATTTGTAGCTTTCCATTCTAGAATTGATTTTTAAACTCAAATTGACTGTTATACTCAATTTTACATAAATGTATCCAAACATAAATCACTTCACCTTCAACTCAATTTTTTCCAAAATCAATTTTACATAACCAATTCTAGTCACTGCATAAGCCATAACCAAACGTACATGCACTTGTTTCCTAAATATATTCATTCAATAGTTCAAGAGCGTATAAGCTTGAAAATATTTCTAAAACTACTTAAAAGCTAGTAAATCTATTCAATAATTTCTAGATTCAGGAGTTCATACCAACTAACAATTAACTAACAACAATGTGAATCTAGCAACGGCAAGCCATTTGATAGCTTATAGTGTTATCAAAGTACTTAAATCATCCAATTGACCCAATTGATAAAACTAAATTTTTTGATGACCCAATTCAAAAAAACTAAATTATTCGATGACCCAATTCAAAAAAACTAAACTTTTTTATGATCCAATTAATTGAAAAAACTAAATTTTGTGATGACCCAATTGAAAAAAATAAGTTTTTGAATGACCCAATTGAAAAAAGATAAATCTTTTTGATGAAAATTTAGGGTTTAAGTTACCTGGGGCAATTGAGATGGAATTGATGCGATCGGAAAGAGATTGAACACATGTGCGGCAGAGACCTTTGGAGAGAAAAGGAAGCCAAGTGGAGAGAAACTCAGAGGCGATTTGAAGCTCGGAAGGTTGATAATTAAGGAGGAATGGGTCGTTGTTTGAAGGTTGTTGAGGTCGTTCATCCATGGCGGTGAAGAGAGAGAGAGAGAGAGAGAGAGTTGAAACAAACGCAACTGAAACAAGACCAAGATAGTGAGATACTATGCTATGCTTCCTGAAATTTTATTGTTTTTTAAAAAAACTAATATTTATCTTTTTTTTCTTCTTTTTTTGTTAATAAAAAAACAAATCTTAATTTTTTTTTTTTTATAAGATCTTGATTCAATTGTGTATTTTTTTTCACGCAATGTTCACGTTAGATTTTGAATTTTTTTTTTAACATAAAAAAGAATATTTCTTTCAAAAGTCAAATTTATGATAAAAAGACTTTTTTTTTTTAGGAAATGATAAAAGACTTGATTTGAAATGAATAAAAATATTACTATCAAAATTAGAAAACATTCCATTTTATTTTGACCGGAGAATAAATTATATTAATGTTAGGATAAAGATTTTGTTTAATAGTCTCCGTGAGGTTAACTCAGTTGGTAAGGACAATACATAATATATGTATGAGTTGAGATTCGAACTCCAGACATTTCACTTCAGCACATATTAATGTGTGAGCTCAAGTCACAAGGATACTTGACAAAAAAAATTTGTTTAGTAAATAATATACACCTAAGAGCGCTTAGATGACACGCGTCTCTTCTAGTTTAACTAATGTCTCGTTCGAATCTAATGTTGAGCAAAACTCATTAGGAGAGTTGCTGTTCATTTGGGTCCTACAAAACTTGAGAATTAGTATATGCAAGAGAGAGTTGCTTCCCATTTAGGTTCTACAAAACTTGAGAGATTAATTTTTGTAAATTGCGTGTGGAGGATTCATGATCTATGCCAACGAAAAAATAATGCTAAACTTAATTTAACATGCGAAGAGGCGGGTAATATAGGTTCGTTTATCCATATTTTTTTAATTGTATTTTGTAGTATTTATATTTTATTAGTTTTAAAATTTAAATTTTCAAAATTTTCTTAAATTATTTTGGGCAACTTAAAAATGTTCAATTGAATTGATATGGGTAATTTTGTTCACCAAAATGTAGTTAAGTGCTTGAATATGTAACAACCAATTTGATCGAATGAATATTCAAATCAAAACTTTTCTTAACATCCGATGTTAGTATATACTCCCTTCGTTCCTTTTTAAGTGTCTTTTTAGAAAATTTCCATCAAAATAGCAAAGTGTATTTTTTTACGTTTTCTTCCAATTATACCCTCCTTTTAATTCAACAATAAATTCATATTTTTTTGCACACACTTTATCTTTCCAATAAATTTAATATGTTATCTTTTTCTCGTAACAAACAGTTGTTAGTTATTATCTTTTTCTCCAACAAATTTCTATTTTTTTACGCGCTCTCTCTCCCAAAATAAACAATTGTCAATTTTTTAAATATTTCGCACATCTTTTAAATTATTATAAGTCAATATAAAAATTATTCCAACTTCACATTAATCAAAAACTAAGAAAAACTTTACTTCCTTCCAACTCCTTTAATCAAAGTTAAGACTTCAACTATGACTTCAACCAATGCTAGATTCGCATTGTGCGACATCTTATTTATAGAATTTTTAAATTTATAGAATTGTTATTCATCTTATTTATAGAATTTTAACTCTTCTTTGAATCATTGTTTGTAACAAAATTTTGTTTAAATTTGAAGATAATAAGAAACAAACTTTGTTTAAAAAAAACAAACAAACTTTGTTTTAAAAAAACAAACTTTAGCTTTCCAAATAGATAATATTAATTAGATTTATTGAAAAAGTTAAGAGTAATTGAAAAAGGGTATAATTGACAAATCATACCCTAAAAATACAAAAAAGACAGTTAAATAGGAACGAAAAATACACGCTAAAAAGACACTTAAAAAGGAACGGAGGGAGTATTTATATTTATGCTTAATAGCAGTTTTAACCCTATAACTATCTCAAAGTTGTAATTTTGACCCTCTAAAAAAACTACAAAACTGCCCCCTGAGTTTTGCATCTGTGACAGTTTTGGCCCTAATACCAATTTTGACTCGGTCTACGCTGACGTGACACCCTAATTAAGGTGCCACATGTTTTTTTTTAAAAATTTTTTTTGGCCTTGGGGTCTAAAACTGCTACAGTTACAAAACTTAGGGCACGATTTTGTAGTTTTTTTCTTAGAGGTCCAAAATTACAACTTCGTAAAAGTTAGGGGCAAAAACTACTATTAAACCTTATATTTATTGTCAATTTGTTAGTATTTGTTAAAGGCGTGATTAGAACATGAAACCATCCTTATGAATTACGATTCAATCCTTAACTCTTCTATCTTAAACCATCGAACCAATCTTATGTTCAACTTCTTTCATTAAATATCAACCAACATTTATTTTTGAAAATGAAATGATAACTAACATTTGTTATTAGAGAAGCTCAACATGATATCTCACATATATAGCATGTATTTTGTTTTACTCTTTAACCACTTGAAATGAATTTGATGTGTATTTTTGTTACGATACTTTTACATAACTTTTTTTTACATCACTTTTACTATTTCAATCAACAATTTTTTTAACTCAATTTTCAACGCACTCTAATTAGTTGGTTAAAATTTCTACTAAATCCGTGTAAATTTTAACTAATCAACAAAAATGTATTAAAAAGTATATCTTAAAGAGTATGTTGCTTGTACTTATATTTGACCCTTATAGAAGTGAAACTAAACATATCAAAAGTCTCTTAACTTTCTTCATCCAAACGTCAACCTCTATTAAATTTTAAAATCTAATAATGAATATTCAATTTATTCATTCACAATTTTCTCGTGGTCTAATTTGATTATCAAAAAAAAAAAAAAAAAAGTCTAACATTTCCATGTTAACAACAAAGCGGTTCTAACGAATCAAAAATTAATTTGTCCTCGGTGCAAAAACATCAATGACTCGTTTAATATTTTAAAGTGAGCCGCAAACTTAAACAACATGGAGAGACCTCAAAATCGTGGCTAAATCTTCAACACACATAAACCATCATTTGTGCTACTTTCCAATACCATAAAAAGAAAAAGACTCTCAGAGACAAATGTACAACACAAAAATAATACTATAAATAAATAATTCATTAATTTAAAATTATAACATCTTTTTTTTTAGGAAAAAATATCAAATAAAATTATAACACTTTGCACTTTGCAACACTTTCCACAACACTTCACTTCACAATGGAAATGGCAACTTCCTCAAATTTCAAATTCACTCTCCCTTTGAAGAATACTAGGTACATGTCTATGTTTCATGGATTGAAACATCAACACTCAAATTCATTCAACAAATGTTTCAAACTTCAATCTTTGTCTCCTAGGATAGTGTCAGCTACTACAAACATAGCTTCTGATATGTATGTTGGAAGAAACAATAGTAACAAGATTTACACAAACTTGAACTCTTGTCTTGTGATTCCACCACCTACTTCCACCAAACCAAGAGCTATAATCAAATTCATTGGTGGTGCTTTCATTGGTGCTATTCCTCAACTTACTTATGGGTATTGAATGTTGATATTATTTTCTCTAACCCTTTTGTTTTTTTGATGTAAAGTTTGATTTTTTTCATGTTGGTAGTATAATTTTCAATTTTTTTTTATTTAATTTTTTTTTTTCATTTTGTAAATTGTAGATATCTTATAGAGTTATTGGCTAAGGAAGGTTTTGTTGTTGTGGTGGTGCCTTATAATGTGACATTTGATCATTCTCTAGCTGCTAAACAAGTATATGACAAGTTTCATTCTTGTTTGGAAACACTGCTGAATTCAGGGTTGCCTCAGTACAATTTGTCACCTGCTCAGCTTGGAGGCCTTCCTATTTTCTCTGTTGGCCATAGGTATGTATGTCGTACTGACACTTCAGATTTAAGGCGTTTCCGGTGTCTGACATGTGTCAGTGCCATGTCTGTCACGCCGACAATACATTAATACATGTGGTTATATTCAGTTATTTCATTTTGTTAAATTATCGTTGGTGTCGAAATGTCAGTGTCATATTTGGTGTTTCTGTCTATATGAATGATTTGTAGTTTAGTACCAATCTTACTGGAATTAAGGTAAAGTAACTGTCTTTTTTTGTTTTCGATTTGTAGCAATGGTGCACTTCTTCAAATACTCACAGGAAGCTTATTTTCTGAGAAACTACCTAAGGTTTGGTTATTTTTCTGGCTGCTAGAGTACAAGACTGTATCTATCTATGAACAAAAAGGGTTTTATCATAAGAATGTTTTAATTTATGGAAGCACAGTGCAGATTATAAAACTTTATTTTCTTTAATAAAACTTATAGACTTATAGTTATATCAATTCAAGGAATGTGATGAAAAGGTATGTATCTCTTATGGAAGGCTAATGCTGTAATCGCTTACAACAACAGACCAGCGACGGAGGCTGTCCCCTACTTTGAGCAGGTATTAATAACATTCATACTTGTTGAATGCCAATACTGCAATTTATCTATGATTTCTTTATTATAGGCTACTTTAATAGAATGATTGATTTCTGTAGTTGTGGTTAAGATGGATTTTTCCAACAGGCTATAATGTAGCCACGATATATACCTTGCCAATCGCCATAGAAAGTTTTGATATGAAAGTTAAAATTTAGTTTGGAGGATGGACTTGCCAAGTTACCTAAAAGTATAAAACATTGTTTGGATACAATTTATTGACATTTTGTGATAATATACGGATTTACTCGAAGTAATTAAAGTAGTGAATGTTGATGGAAGAAATCTAAGCATGCTAAATACTAGTTATGAATATGTTAGAAACACACCTGAATGTGCTTCGATATATTTTTTTTTCCAACATATTTAGCATAGCTAAAGATTCTGTATATCTGTGCAAATAAATGGGAAGCCAATAAATATGCTTAAGAAAGCTTACGAAGAAATGCAACATTTATATTTTATACTGCAAATGCAATTAAGTTCAATTTGTATTAGCATCATCGGCATACCATCAACTTACTGGAAAGTTTAAGATGAATTTATTATGTCTAGAACATTAAATTTTGCTCCTGATGGAATCAATTGTTCCCCTTTACTCTTACCATCCAGTGCAGCATCAGAACCACTGAAATAAACATTCTTCCTGACTTTATTTCATATGGCCGTATATCATTCATCTTCATACTGCATTTCAGATGATAAAGCATGTGTGTAAGTTGTTCGTGTCATTTCTGATTCAAAACTTTGCATTGATGTCCTGCAGTTAGGTCCTGCAGTCAGCCAGTTGATGCCGATAGTGGAAGCAAATCCAATTTACTCAATAGCTAGAAATGCACCAGGTATCTCCTGAGATTGCACATTTTTTGAAATTCTGTACAGTTTGGCTATAACTTTGCTGTAAAGTATCTTACTTTATATAATTCTGTTATCGCACCTGTTAGATTTCATATGTAGAGAATTTAGAAGATGAGATGCAATATAATAATTTTCTTCTAAATTCAAAAGTCTTGGTCTAATAATATAATTCTGATGTTAAAATCAGTTAATGCAATAGGTGTGCTATGGCCTCATCATTCTCTTAGAACTGGTATATATTGTTATTATAAAATAGAGAAAGGAAACAAAATATAGTAGTAAGTATACTCTCTGCGACACTGTATCAACAGAGGACTCATCTTTATTTAACCAATCACACACTAGAACAAAATGAAAGTGTCAGAGATATATGGATCATATAGTTTCCACAAAGCCGACCAAAGTCAGTTTTGGCCTTCTTGGCCTCTCCTCCTATTAGTAATTCTTAATGAGAGGTCTAACACATTCTTGTTGTGGAATTCATTGGTTTTGTTTAATTACATGTACATATTATCTTTTCATTTCATAGATTAACTATAAGGATTTGTGTATGTAAAATCATATGATGATTAAGCATGTCATCTGCAACTTGTGTAGGAGATGCATGGAAGATGGTCCGTGATACTGTTGGATCAATTCTGCAGGAAAGCGAGCAGGAAGTTCTGAATTCATTAACTAAATTTGTTGATCAGCTGCCTTTGGTAATGAATGAGGTATGTCTTAACTGATGGTTTTGGAGATTATGTGATGATATTTATTTCAATAAGCAACTAGTATTATGTGTTGAAGGGAAAACCTTGGAGGTCAAATATTGCTGTTAGTGGTTATGTTAGTTTATGAGATCAAACCCGGGACCTCCTGCTTAAAACTCCTTCATTGTCCCTTATCTCACCAACCGAGCTACCTTCGTGGGACAAAACTGCTGTTGATTTTTTTCGCCGTTAATTTTGCTACCATTTGAAGCTTATAATCCCTTAGGTTAATCTATAAAAGCTTATGCTGATCTTTGTGGCCATGGTGTGTTATGAACACTATGAAGCACCGACACAAACACATGACACGACACTGACACGTAGACACTAAAAATAATTTGAGAAAATAGAAGTGATTGAATGTAACACATGTGTCGGTAACGGATGCTAGAGACGCCTGCAGTCCGAAGTCTAGGTGTTACTTAGATGATGATTGAAAAGTATGAAGCCCAACATACGTCTTGCAAGGAAAATTTCACTTGATGCTTAAAACCCACTCTTTTTTACAAGTTACTGGTTCTGTATATATGTATGTACTTTCTTCTTGACGTGTATATATCTATCTGTCAGGTTACACAAGGAGTCTCAGAGTTCAAACCAACACCATCCGAAAATCGTGATTGCTTTAAAAGTTCATACAATGTCAAACACACATTATTGGTTTGTCCGGTACCCTATATCTGATAACTTACTTTTGGAAGATGGCTAGCATTGTTAAGATATATCTGATGTTGTCTTTCTTTTTGTCTCTTAAGGTGCAATTCAATTCGGACACAATAGACGAAACAAATATTCTTGAAGAAACACTCAAGCCTCGTGTGGAGTCCTTTGGTGGGACAATAGAAAAAGTAGGATTGAGTGGTAACCACGTCACACCATGCATCCAGGTAAAACTTCTCGGCACCATCTATAATACATTTCATTTCATTGAAATTTTGTGTTGCTTCTTGTTCACTGATTGGTGGTTACGCTGAAATCAGGAACCAAGATGGCAAGTAGGTAAGTTGTATACTCCAGCAGATGCTGTTGCTCAAAGGCTTAAATCTTTTTCTTTGAGTGATACTAGAATCCTTGCCAGAACCATTAGTGACTGGTTTAAACGTTTTGAGGATTGAAGTGCTAGGGCATATTTGCATTGCGTAAATCATGCAATATAGTTTTGGCTAATAGAAACTTACATGTTTTGTATATGTGCATTAATGAGTCAAGAATGTAGAAGACAATCTTAGTGTAAGCCAACTACCATTATTAAGGCTAATAAATACAACAATAATCCAACACAAATATATTCATCAATCTTAGTTTTATTTTTCACCATTTACTTTTGGGCTGTATTGCATTTATTCACATTCATTACTTATTGTATTTGACTTTTATACATTTCTAAACGTATTTACTAGCCTTTAATTAGGCCTAGTTATAGTTTATAAAATCTGCACTTACGAGCTTTTTGAAGAATTTTACAAATCCAGCTTAAGAAGTATAGTCAATTACTTAAAGAATCCCCTCAAGATGGAGAGTGGCTCTCAAGTGCAGAGGCATAAGGGAGCTGACTGCAAGACTCATTTGTCGAGCAGGGACAAAATCCGACCTTAGTGATATGACAGTACCGAGTGGAAGGGATGTCAGCCTGTCACTCAATAAATAGTGTTACTCTAGGGATATATAATAGGCTGATCTTCCCTAACAGCTCAGATGAATGGGGTGAATAGTCAGCTTGATGCTGATAATTTGCCTCTTGTAACTGTGTGTGTCCCAAGCGTTAGATTGTTCAGCCATTTAAGCAGTACCTGAGCCAAGTTCAGAACATCGTGAGACAGCTCGGTCCATATTTTGCAGGGGTCTTAGAGCATTGAGAGGACCGAGAAGGACACACCTCTAGTGTACCAGCTATCATGTCCACGATAAACGCTAAGAAGTCACATGTAGGGCAGATGACCGCTGAAAATATCTAAGTAGTAAGCCTGACTCAAGACGAGTCCTTTCTTTTCTGACTTCGTCAAAACCTCCTATATCACAATTGAGAAATCGACGAGTTTGCTTGTACACAATTACATAAATAGTGATTAAATACCATAATAAGGTGGACAAGAATTTAGATTTGTCCACCATCCAAATAATATCATTGTTACATTTTCAACTCTAAGTTTTATCCATAACCAACTTCTAACTTAACCAAATCCACCTCATACATCCTCAGCATTTATTTCAAGAGTTATATCAAATTTTATTTCTGTTCAACTATATTGACTAATGGATGTATATCTAGATAAGTTCCCAAATATGATTTTTCTACTTTGCATGAAGTCCTAAATTGACCAAAAATGTGATTCTCCATAGCAAAAATACTATGAAGGTGTTTATACCTTGATATAACCTAATAATATCTTGTTGCATTTTCCTTATAACACCAGCAATCCAATTAGCCATTAACTATAGCTGCATTATTAGTGAGGTTAAGCAAAAAATAAATAAAATCCAACTCCTTTCTCCCGTTAAACAATTACCTATGCCAACTTAAGCTTCTATCAGTTAGTTGACCATATAAAGTCCAAATATGAATTGTAGAAGAAATAAAATCAAAATTATATCTCTTTAAGGAAACTGTTTTTTCTCAAAACTATGGGCATTTGAAAGTCAAATTGGATCCCACCTAATTTGAGTCAAGTAGGATGTACTCATTTAAGGAGACAAAGCTCTCACGCCATTTTATTTGATTTTTTTCTATTACGAAAATTTGAATGTTAAGAAAAGTCAAGTTTTTTTTACTACTTATGTGTGTTGGTTAATTAATAAAAGTGTTTGATATGAATTGAACCAATCAACGTTTTTGATCTTCTTCTTTTAAAATTAAAACTTGATAATTCATAAGATTTTTTTATTTCTTTTCACAACTAGGATGGATTAAATTGATCATTTTTAATTACATTTTGAAAGAAAATGAAAACTCATTTTATATAGCCTTTTGCAAATGGGACCATGGGAAGAGATCACCACTTGTCTTGTGATCAAAGCAAGGCAAGTTACTAGTATGGTTCATGCATGGCTGCTCACAATATTTGAAGACAAGTCAATGAGTAAAAAAGTGGACAAGCTTACCTTGCCTCAGTAAAAAAAAGTTTGAACAATTAATATAGAATGGAGAGTTAATGGAGTCAAATGTATGTGCGACATGCTTTAATCTTTAACAACTAATATGCCTCCTAACTATTACTCCATCCGTCCCTTAATATAGCCACCTATGACTTTTTTCATATTTTTTAAGAAATGTTGTTGGTGTAGTTAATGTGTCTGTTTTATAGTACAATTGTACAAAATTACCCTCATTCTATTATTACTAATCTCCTGCCTCGGTTGCCTTTATTTTACGTACATCAATTGTACTTTTTCAATGCACATCAAGCACCACACCGCCATAGCTGACATTTTCATACTCATATTCGGGGAACTTCTCAATGTGCACACCTTTGACTTCATCTTCTTCAGCATGTACCATAACAGCAGCTTGTTGGACTACCTCTGATGCAACACTATCATAGGAATCTTCCACTACCTCCATTGTAATGTCAAAATCGTAAGAATCTTGGACTACCTCCATTTGTGCCGTAGTACTAGTATGGTTCTTATAATAACAATGGCTTCTCATTTTATACTACTCCTACCAAACTAGAGTAAGGTTATCAAGAGTCCCTAGGGAGTAATTATTACGGATGCATGCAACGAGAATTAAACTTTTCTCTCTTCCCGGTGTTGTTTAAAGAGATAATGTGAAAAGTCAATTTATTGTAATTTTAGAATTAATAGTAGTATTAAATAAGGGTATATATGAAAAAATAATAATTAATGTGTGTTGTAATTTGAAAAGGGAGTTATATTTAGGGAAAAAAAAAACAAGAGGAGGTTTATATTAAGGGACGGTGGGAGTACTTGTTAGTGTCCCTTAGTTAGGACCATCCTACTAGTAGTGGTAGATGCTTGTTTTTGGTCCAATTCTAATTAAACTGCACCATGCATCTTAAATTTTGGTGGGGAAAACCAAGCCTCATGCATGAAGTTTTGTTTTGATGAATCCCATGATTGTGCTTGGTAATTAGTTGAAGATTGAAGCAATGAAAACCAAATGGAGTATCAGTATCACTATAGGAGTAAGGTATATATCATTTTTATTAGACAATCAGGTGTATATCTTTACAATCCACTAAAAAAAAGTATGTTTATTGTTTGATTATTTGAAGAGAAATTATAATAATTTTCTTTAAGATATTGTTTAAGGACTTAGAAAATTTTACATAAAAAAAATGATGTATTTATTATTTTGATAAATATTTATTTTGTAACAACATTGACAAGTAAATAATATCATTTATGACACTTGTTAGAAAAATATTAACATGTGTTCTAAGTATTCATGTTAAATAAAATGTCTATTTAATTTAGCTGGGTCTATCACAATGGAAAATGAAATTGATGCAGAATTTTTTTCTCTATATCACTAAAGTCAAAACATTTGGTTGTCATATGAAAATCAGACTATTCATATTTAGACTTTGTATTTTAGATTTGATTTTGTTGAGGTTTTAATATGAAACGTATGTAATGATAAAATAAATTTTAGAATTTGAATGCCAAGATGATAACCTCTAATTAAAATTAGAATATACCGTAACTTGTCACTATTTTTAATTTAGTCTCTGAGTTATAGAAAAATATCAAGTGTTTTAATTATCTTGTTCTTAGAAGAACGAAACTCTTATAATGTTGAGTTCGATTGCGAGATAAATAAAGCGTAGTCAAAAATTTGTCCAACTAAAAATTGAATTTATCTCAAACGATACATCTTTTATTCATTAGCAGTTGAAACACTTTTGTCATAAAAATAATTGTTCAATTTTTTTTTAATAATTTATTGGTACAGAGAACCATACCATAAAAATAAGCAAAATACCAAAGAGATGGAATGAATCGGTGCACCTGATCTAATTATTTATTTATCACACACTTCGCTTGTGTATGGGTCTTGTAAATCATTGTTTTTTTATGAAATGATATTGTCTTTGATTGGTAGCAACTTTTCATCCCATAACCATATGTTAACCAGAGTTGATTACAACTAAATAATGTGAGCAAAAAATGTTAGAAAATGATAATTAATATATGCCCACGGTCAATTGTTTTTCTATACTAAAAAAGGGCAAATTCTTACAGGTCATGCTAACTTGTGTACTTAGGACACAAGTTAGTGAGTTTAAAATAGAAATAAAAAAAATAAGTTTTATATTGAAAATATAGCTTTTGAAACTTTTAAGACATTGAATGTACAATTTTTAAGAAAAATATTTTAGATTTGACTTCTTAACTTATGCCTAAAGGGCACAAGTTCACATTTTTCAACTCTTATTAATCCATCAACTAAAGATGGGTAGAATTACTTATGTTGAATTGACATCAATTAAAATCACTTATTTTTTTTTAATTTTTCGGTCATATTTATAAGAGACATTTTGGTCAACAGAAATTGATGTATTTGATCCAAATTCTTAACTAGATACATCATCTTTTATTGACCTAAATTTTTTTTATAAATAGAATCGAAGGGAGTATTATTTATTTATATACATAAATAACAAAAGAAAAAATAATAATTTTGATTGGTGTCAACTCCACTCACCTTTTATTGATGTGCAATGCACTTGTCACACAAAAAACAAGCAATATTTTAAGGAGAGTTAATGGTGTTGGTTGCATATTAAGATATAAAAATAGTGGTCCCTCATGTGTCATGCAAACTTGTATAGAAAGTGATCTTACAATTTTGACGATGCCAATTCATAAATGATAATTTCATCTTGTCACAATTTCAATTTTATTGGTTGCAATTCTTTACACTATCATATTTCTCAACAATGTCAGCTCAATAACACTACAATACACTTTGTATAGTATGTAAAATTTTGCAACCCCTTGTTTCACAAGCAAACAAAATTGTTGCAATAATGGAAATAAATGCAACTTGTTTTCTTCTAATTTATTTTAGTAGAAGAGAAGAAATAATCTAATTGGTGGAGTATTCAGCAGAGAGAGGCAAGATTTGTATTTTTATACTTGAAAGCTTTGAAGACATAGCATGGTCTATAACTGAGATAGAGAGAGACCACTGATCACTCGAAAGAATCCATTTAAAGTAGTACAATAATAAAAATAATATTAGTAACGAACATAGTTTACCAAATAGAGAAAACTCCGAAAGCAAAAACATTACAATAAATAAAGGAAAATGATAAAGAGTGTCATAGAGACATTGATTAAGCATCTAAACCAAGTGAGTTTTTATAAAAAAAAAAAATGTAATCGTCACTTCATAAAAAATAATAACTTATATTTTCAACACAAAATTTTTATTTATAGATTTCTTAACCAATATTCTGACGGTAATGATCAAAACCGTACGTTGGGCCAAACTATTTATTATAACAATGAAGTTCATCTATTAAGACCAACACTTACCTTTAAATCTTCTATACTTTTTAACTTTGTGCCTCAAAATTTTAGTGTAAGAGAAAAGAAGGGAAAAAAACCCTGTGGCTCTATATACACCAAATTTTTTACATACATAACCGCATATAAATATATCAAGAAACCAAAGAAGGAATGTGATGGAATTAGAACAAGACCCTGCTCTCTCCAATGCTTATATTCGAAGCTTAGTGAAACAATTGACAACAACAAAACCAAAAGAAACCATGAACACTACCAAAGATTGTGTTTTTGATGGTAGTGTTTCTCCAAGACAACAAAGTTTAAGAAAACATGTCAAAGTTCAACACCAACATCACAAAAAACAAGTTAGAAGAAGGCTTCATACTAGTAGACCTTATCAAGAAAGACTTCTAAATATGGCTGAGGCTAGAAGAGAAATTGTCACTGCCTTGAAGTTTCATAGAGCAGCCATGAAACAAGCTAGTGAGGAAGAACAACAACAAAAGCATCAAGAACAACACCAACAAGAATCATTGTTAATAGTGTCTTCTAACCAACTTTCACATGTTTTAAGTTTTGACTTTGAGAAGGATTTAAGGTTCAATTCTAGGAGCAATAATAGGATTTATCCATCATGCACAAACAAATTTTCAAATGATTTCTCCTATTCTTCTTTTTCTCATTCTTCACTTTCACTTCCACACTTTCACACATGGCCTATTTCTTCATCATTTTCTCCAACCCTTATGAGCGAAAATTTAAATTTTACCCTCCCAAATCAAACTTTAGGATTGAACCTTAGTTTACATGATTTCAACAATTTAGATGACACCCTTTTACTTAACAACAACAATAATGATAACTCTTCTTTTTGTTCTTACTCATCTCAAACATCATCATTTCCTTCACTTTCTCTACCAAATGATCATCAAGTTCCTTCAATTAATAAAGTATCACAAGAAGAAGGTGTGACCTTAGAGGTTGATACCATTGAATCAAGGGTTACAACGAAGGTCAATGAAGGAGAATCTCATTCAGCCGTGGATGATAAACTTATAGAAGAAATGAGATCATTAGGAGAGCAATATCAAATGGAATGGAATGATACTATGAATTTTGTTACATCAACTTTGTGGTTAGATTTCTTGAAGAAAATGGAACATGATGCATATACAGCACAAGAGGATGATGCATGTCATGTCTTTGAATCATGCAATTTTCAACTTGGTTGAATGGATAAGAAATCTGTTTAGAACAGTGGTCAGAGGATCACTTCATATATCTCAACTTACTTTGGTAAGTTCAACAAAAATTTCATAACTTTTGAAATGAAATTTTGTTTAAGGAAGTTCATTTTGGTTGTACTTTTGTACCTATGAAAATAAAATAAAAGGTACAAGACAATATGTGCACCTTTGTTTAAATTTTCTTGTAACATAGCCAAAAAAACTTTTAAGTAAATCTTATGTTTTAATTACACCCTTATTTTTTGTTACGTAGATTTATGTTATTTTATTTCTTTTTAATACTAGGAAATTCGATCTAACCAAACATCCTTAAAAAACATAAACAAATATTTGGATCCTGCCTTTAGTAAAAAAATACAAGAGTGTAAAGACAATTTACTAATTTGGGAGAGAAAAAAAGAATTTAGACAAAGATAAATATATTTGATAGGGGCACAAGAAAGAAATGTTGCATATTGAAAAAAATAAAGACTACAATGGGTTGAAAATTAAGTGGTTTAACGCAAGTGGTTGGTGCCCAATGCATCTGAATGTTTTAAATTTTAAAGAATTTGATTTCTACTCATAAAAAAATTGAGAAATTAGTACAACATACAATCCATGTTCAATAAAAAAAATTCTATGTGCATTATTTTCTTATTTTTGGGGTCATATGGATCCATTTGGTGTTACTAATACTGATGGTTGGGTGGTGATGTGAATGATTAATCAGACCAAACAGGACAATATATTGAATTCAAGCCTAATGCACATATTGGTTCTTTTTATTTTATTCACTCTCCATTAACTTCCTGAGTCTCTAAGTATGTGTTTCTCTGCTCTAAATAAAAAGTATGTGTGTCTCTTTCAATTTGGGAATGACAGGAATGAGAAATTGAATTAATTACTTATCAGGTTTATTGGAAAAAAATTGATGATTAATAAGTGGTAAATCAAATGATAAAACTTTTCAAGTTCAATAAATCAGGACTCAGAATAACGTGGGTGCATTGCAGCCACGTGTAAAAAAATAAAGATATAAAGTGTAGCAAGCAAAGAATATATTGCGTTGGATTTGTTGTAAAACTATATAATACAAGATTATAGATAAAAATATTAGAGAGAGTATCACGTACAGTAGAAAATATATTTAGATGGTTTAAATTGTAGAGAGAAGATAGGTAGATTTTATAGTAAGAAGAATACATCATATGAAGATAGTCATATCACTAGGGATAGAAGAAGACCTAAAAAAACTATAAAAATGAAACCTATTAGAAGAGACTTGGAGATTAATAAGTTGAACTAAAATATAGTTTATGATAGAACATTACATCGTAATCTGACCCATGTAGTTGGCCCATTTAGTGGGATAAGACTTTGTTGTTGTGTAAATTCAAAATCATGTGGAAACGAAAATTCATAATTAATTAGTCTCTCGTTTAAAAAGTTCAAAATTTCCTAGTATAAGTTCTTATGATGTTCTAAACAAGCTAGAAAAATTAAAGAACGAAATTTGACATGTGACTATATGCTTACTTGAAACAAAATTGTCATTTGGCACGTATATGTCAAAAATTAAAATAAATTGATTATTCTTTAAAATGGTATGAAACTTTGCATGTCCTTTCTATATATTGTTTTTAGTTGTCTCTACAAACAAACTAGCTCAAAGTTTGATTTCTAAGTCGAGGTTTCCATTGTTTTAATTTTTTTTTTTTAGTTTTTTATGCTTTAAAAATTCATAATAAATTTGTCCTTTTTCAAAAATTTCAAATATTATGTTGAAAGCCATATTTTAAAGTCTTAAACATGTCCGTAAAAAATCATAAAAATTCAATTAATAAGTTATTATTTTTCTGGACTTTATATCTAAATAAAAAAAAAACGAGATTAAAAATAGAAAAAATATTAAACTTTATGTATATTACATGGTCAATTTAAATGATTAATCCTCGCAAAAAGTATAGAAATTTTTGTTTTTGTTCGATGCAAAATGCAATGGAAGTTTATTGCAGACTTTTCACTAATTTTATAACTTCATATTCCACGACACTTTGCAATCGCATAAGCCAATGGTGTTCTTGTTTAGTTACTATTATTCATTTAATTTCACAATGGAAATGGCGACCTCCTCCTTCTTAGCCTCATGAAATTTCACATTAACAATTTCTTTGAGGAATAATAGGTATCTACTCCCTCCGTTTCAAAATATAAGCAAAATTTACTTTTTAGGTTCATTCATTTAATGATGTATGTAGTTCATAATATGGACCACATACATTATTCATTATGAACCATATACTTCATTAAATGAATGAACCTAAAAAGTGGATTTTGCTTATATTTTAAAATGGAAGGAGTATGTTTCATTTGTCAAAAAAAAAGTATCTATGTTTCATGGATTGAAACACCAACACCCAAATGAGTGTTCATTCAATACATGTTTTCAATTTCAATCTATGTCTATTAGGATCAGGGGAGAATATGTGAAACTGAACTATAGAGGTCTGCGACCTAACTTATATAGGGTTAAGCTTTTACCAAGTCTACTTAGCTAAAACGTCAGCCGAAAATTAGTGATGTTAAAAATTGAACCAATTGAATAGAAAATCCGTAAATTGAGCTAGTCCAACTGAAACCATAAAAAACCACATTTGGTTTGGATATATTTGGATCACTTTTTTACTCAACCGCATGATTTGGTTTGGTTTGCGATTTTTATTTTATCAACCGAACCAAACCACAACATAAGAAAAACACTAATTAAATCTATGTCACCTAGACCAATGCTCATAGAAACTTAATGAAAACTTTTATAAAATGACATATTTTTTCTCTTGTTAACTTTCTTTTTTGCTTTTTATTTCAAAAATATATTTATGTGCTACTTGAATTTTTAGAGAATAATAAAATCTAAGTCTTTTACATTTCTTACAGGATATGATTACTTTTTGTCCATGTTTTTAATTTGGTCTATGTTATTGGGTGAAATATGTTGTGTTTTAGCTTTTTAACTTGATTTTATTGTTGGAAACAAAAAATGTATTGTCTTAAAAAAAACCGCATCAACCGATCCAACCAAAACCACATTGATTTGGATCGGATTTGATTTTAAAAGTCAACTGAACCAACCAAACCACATGTTTTTTCCCAAATAGGTTTGATCTCATTGGTTTATTAGTTTATCAATCCATTTAAACATGAATCAAAGTACTTATTTAAATACATTCATATAAAATACATTTTTAAATATGCCTTATAAATAAGATATGGAGGGAGTAATCAACTTCAATTATAAATGAATCGTTTAAAAGAATTTGAGTTCAAATTCTAGCTGAAATATGAAACCATCATGGACTGAATTGTGCTTACCGTCGACCTTCAAAATATAGGTATTTTTCTCCTAGAAACCATATGTTAAAAACAAAAATAAATATCGAAAATGATAATGAGTGTTGTTAGGGCACTCTTAAGGACCTTAAATGATAGTCCTCCGTCTTAAACCCTATGGCGTTTTAGTCATTTTACACAAATTAAGAAATGTAAATTAATGTTGTATGGAAGAGATGAATTGTATGTAATTTTATAAAATTATCCTTCATTAATAGTGTATAGATTAAAGAATTGAAGTTGATAGTATATAGGAAAAGTAGCATTTAATGCTTCATTGCTAATGTTAAACAACTTATAATTTAAGGCAATTTTTTTCTTCCAAAACGATTTATAATTTGGGATGAAGAGAGTAAACTTTTATAAAAATTTGTCTATTTAATACATTAAAAATTGAAATATTTAATTATTTTAAAAAATAATTTCTTAATTTAGAATCATTAAAGAGGGTTTTGGAACACTTTTGTTAGCAAGACTCAATAAATAAATATGATGGAGTTAATGAAAATCAAGTAGATGTGCGACATGCTTTGATGCTTAACAATTAAGTACATGTGAGTGTCCCGTACTTGGACCATCCTACTAGAAATGGTAGATGCTTGTGTATTTGGTCCCCGATTCTAACTATTTACACCGTGCCATTTAAATAGGGTGGGGAAAACCAAACCTCATGCATCTGCTGATGAATCTCCCACGATTGTGTTTGATAATTAGTTGAGGATTGAAGCAACCACAGCAAAACGGAGTATCACTTAAGAACATATGTTTATCTCACAATTTGATTAATTTAATTATTACAATGTTAAAGTACGGAAGCAGACTTGCTCAAAAAAAAAAAGCAAGGAAGTAGAAAGGGAGGATAAATCATAATCATTCGGTCTCATAAATCATAACTTAACGGATAATAATGTCAAAATTGTTAGATCAGATATTTTGACCGAGGTTCGAACTCTGACATCTCTACTTTGTGTGTGTAAGTTTATAATCGTTTTGTCATTTCGTCCATCAACTAAAACAAATCTTAATCAATTGTTTTTGCATGAATATATATCGGCTTCAAATCAATTGGACCTCTACAAAGATATGTAAATGATTTATTTATTTATTTTATTACTGGATGGTAGATGAAACTTTGCATGCCTTTATAATATATTTTTTCCTAAAAGAAAATGTCTTTATGCTATTTTCTTTTAAACAGCCATGTTTTTAGAAGATTCTTTCCATTTAAACAATATGATGATATGCCTGATGCTTTCATTTGGGGAGGACCTTGGAAGTTATAGTGCTAAAACAGGATATCATTGACTGATTGGAACAATATATGGTGTATGATAATGCTTTGAATTAGCTTTGCATTTGGAAATTAAAGGCACGAGAGTAGTTCCTCATTTGGTTTATATGTCACAAGCCAATTCCCACTTTACAATTTTTCTTCAGGACACTTAACAATTCTTGTATCATAGAAAAACGGTGCAATCTAATATATGTCCCAGGTGTAAGAGTAGGTTGGTATTAAATAGATTTCATCCTAACATTAACTATGTGAAACTTCAGTACATATCCTCACGCCTAACTTGGATCCTTGGTTCCATGTTGGTTTTCTCAGCTTTTTCAAATCACTCAACTTATCATATCTCGTTATAGCTTTACAATAATAAAATTGTCTCGTAAAACATCATAATTAAATTACATGCAAGGTAAATACTTATGAATTAATTAACAATGTGCTCGATATGTCTTTTTGGCAGGATGAGTATTATTCTTGCTTTGTAGAGGAGCTAATGGATCACAAATGAGTTTGTTCACCCTTTTGGTAGGATGAGTATTCTTTTTGCTTTGTGGAGGAGCTGATTGATCACCCATGAGTCAATTTGAAATGATGAATAGAACATGTTAGGAATCAAAGTAAAGATTATTGATAAAATAATAGTTTTTGTATATGGATAGAACCATTTTCCAAGATTTTCATGTTTGAATATTTTTCCATATCCCTCCATGATGATCTTCCATTACAACATTTTTCGCTTTAGGACCGAAAATCGTGGCTGGAAGCCCAATAACCATTGCCTAAATGTTTAGGCCATGACCTTTAGGCGTGGTATATACGGTCGTTGCCTATTCATATATATCACGGTTTTTGTGCTTTAAGTCACGGATCATACAATCCGTGGCATAATTCATTAATTTCCACGGTTTAGGAGCTCCTTTTAAGCCACGGTTTCAGTTTAGCAAGGAATGAAAAGTGTGGCAGGTAAATAAAAACACCATACATATTTAGAAGCAATGTGTTTTAACCGTCGCTAATAATGTATAAACAAGCCACAATTCTGGATAGACAAGGTATATATGACTTTTGCCTGTAGTTTAAAAAACCGTTGCCTATAGTGTATAAAACCGTGCACTGTTGTTTTAATCCATTATTCTTATAAATGCAACTATAGCCATACATCTTATAATTTGATCATAACATCTTATGGATTATGTTTGCTTTTACTGCTTTGATTTTGCATACTGGTATCAGAGCCTGTTGGTTCTGAGACCCCTTTGAATTAAGTGCTTTTAAAGTTTTAATTGTTCACACTTTAAATTATTTTACTTTTGATTCAACCCGCAACCCTGAGTGTTGACCAGTTTTGTAAGAAGAATGCTGAATAGCTGGGTGGTCCAGGTAGTAAGACCCGCAGATAGGGCAGTGAAACCGTTGGTTTAGCCTAGTTGTATTTTTCTTTAGAACTCAAACAAAAATAAGGGGGAGAAGAGAGTCACATAGTAAAGTAAGTTTAGAGTCATTCAATCTAAACTTTAAAAGTAAACTTAGATCAAAGATGTCTCGGTTACTGAATAGGGCTTGGAGCAGTTTTAGCAGTAGAAGTAGTAGATCTAATAGAGCTTTAGTTCCACCTACTTCCTCCGAATCTGAAACAACTTTAAATCAAGATACTTTTCAAAATCAAGAATTAGAAGTACAAGAAATAGAAAATAAATTAATAAACTGGAACATGCCAGAAATTAAGTTAAATGAAATATATAAAATGAGTACTTTTGATTTTAAAAGTCAAAAAATCATTCATACATTAGAACAAGCTAGAAATGTTAAAAATAAGCAAGAAACGTTTACGCTATTAGATAAAAAACTATTAGATCAACATTATAAAAATGGATTTAGATACATTCACTTAGGCTTAGTCCAAGTGGCTGTAAAACCATTACATAAATTAGGTTTAAACTCACCAATATTACTAATTCTAAGAGATTCTAGAATTAGAGACTTTCATGACTCTGTGATAGCCATGTTAGAATCTAATCTTAATGATGGTCCCGTTTATTTCAATTGTTATCCTAATTATTCGATGAGTTTAGGAGATGAAGTTACTAGTTCGTCTTTAGTCATTTGCGTTCAACATCAAAATGATAATTTTACTGAAGGAATATCTAATGTAGACATCATTACTAGAATAACCTATAAAGTTACAAATGTTAATTATAATTATAAATCGTTGAGATCTACACCTAGAAATGAAACATGTGTTATAGAAGCTAATCTTAAGAAATCTAATATAATTACCCCTAAGATATTAACCATCTCTGAATTAAAAGAAAAGATTCCAGAAGAATGGATAATAGAAAATGCTACTCAACCAGAGAAACTAGAAGCAAGATCTATAAGAGATATTATTGCTGACCAAGATGGAAATATTAGAATAAGAATGAATAGGAGTCAATCTTATAGGTACAATCAGAGTCCTAGTATAGGACCTTCCTCTGCTAGACATTCAGTAGATTCTACAATCAGATTAAACCTAGCAGGAGTTAATTTTACTCCAACGATACCAAGACCTATTTATCAAGAGAGAATTAGTAGGTCTCCTTCGCCAACTGAATCACAAGTATTAAATATGATTAATAAGGAAGAACCTTTTGAAATTGATAAAACTTGGATTAAAGAAGAATTCTTATCAGAATATAATAAAGAAAAACGTAGATGGTACTTTGATAACTTTTCTAAATCAGAAAGAGACTTATACTTAAAGTTATTTTATGAATTTTTAGAACATCAGGAGATTAATATTTACTTTTTTACCTGGTTCGAATTATATTGTTTAGATAATAACATATTGAATCCCTATGCCAAAGAATTATTTTTAAATACTAAAACTAGGATGAGCATTAAATGGAAAACTTCTAGAAAGGAAATAATTGAATCTATTCACCCTCCTTTGGAAGCTATAAAAATTATACCCTCTAGAGAAAATATAGAAATAGAAGCCTCGCCTTTTAAGGCCATAAGCAACCCGTCTGAACAAAGAAAAGATTCTAATAATATTCATAGTCAATTAAATTACACTAATCAAATCTTACATACTATGTCTCAACAATTAGATAGAGTTGAACAACTATTACCTGACACGCTAAAGGTAAAAATATCCGATCCTACAAGACCAATTTATCATTATAATATTCCCACAGATAAAGAAATTAAAGATTTAACTTTAGGATATAATCCACAACAAAAATTAGATGAATTGGCTGACAGATTAAAAGTTTTAAGTATAGGATCCACATCAGAAGTAAAAATTAATACATTATCTTTTGAAGAAGAAGAAAATATTATTTCTCGAATTGATAAGCCTCCGCGACCTAAGACTAGAAACTATTATCCTAGGCCTTCTTTTGCTGATGTTCAGTTTGAAGAAAGGAATAGTTTTATAGGAGATAGTTACTCAGGAGACTGTATTATAGAATGGAACATAGATGGTGCGTCAGAGCAGCATATATTAAATATTATTCAAAATATGACAATGGCAGCAACTGCCTTTAAAATCAAAAAGAATTCAGATAGAAAAACAAAAGATATGCTAGTAATGGGATTTACAGGTCAATTAAAAGGTTGGTGGGATAATATCCTTAGTGACGAAGATAAGTTAAGGATTGATTCTGCTATTAAAACTGAAACTAATGAAGAAATCTGCGTTACAACTTTATTATACGCAATAACTAAATTCTTCATAGGAGAACCTTTGAAATTACAACAAAGGGCGTCAGAACAATTACTAAACTTATATTGCCCTACCATGTCAGATTACCGTTGGTATAAAGATATGTTTTTATCAAAATTATGTCTGCGTCCAGATGGGGCAGCAATTTATTGGAAAGAAAGGTTTATTAGTGGTTTACCTAGATTATTTGCGGACAAAGTCAAGAGTAATATTAGGCAAAACTACAATGGAGAAATACCTTTTAATTCGTTAACCATGGGAGAAATATCTAATTATATTATTGAAACAGGATTACAAATTTGTACCGATTACAAATTACAGAATAAAATAAAGAATGAAAAATTAAACAATAAAAGGGAGATGGGATCTTTCTGTGAGCAATATGGTGCTACCCCCATACGAGCTCCTAGTAACCCTAAGAGTAAGAAGAAAACTTTTAGTAAGCATAATAGGAGTTCTAGCAAATATTATAAGAAAAAGAATTACCAGAAAGAAAACCCTCAAGAAAGTAAAAAATATTATAAGAATCCAAGAAAAAAGAATACTAAAAAACCCTACCAAAAACATAGTAATAAAAATAAAGACATTAAATGCTACAAGTGCGGTAGATTTGGTCATTATGCAAATGACTGCAAAGTTAGAGAAAAAATACAACAAATTAGTGATTTAAATATATCAGAAGAATTAAAACGAAATTTAATTCATACCTTAGAAAACATAATGCTAATATCAGAAGATGAATATTCGTCATCTAGTGAATCAGAGGTAGAAGATATTAATCACTTAGTCGAATCAAGTGAATCTAGTGAAGAAGAGTTAGATGAGTGTTTAGGGTTAGAGTTTTGTAATTGTAATAATTGTATTAAAAGCATTAATGTTTTAACTAATCATCAAGCTAATACATTAATAGGAATATTAGATAAGATGGAAGAATCGGAAAGTAAACAAGCTTTCATGAGGCAGATTAAAAACATTATAGACGATAATGAAATAGAAACCCGCTCAAAATCCTATAACCTTAAAAGATTTGCAAGAAGAAATTAAGATCCTTAAAAGAGAAATTCAATCTTTAAAAACTAAAGATGATGAGATAGAAGTTAAAATGCTAGAATTACAAGGAACTATGATTATTCAAGAACAAAATAGGTTGAAAAAGGCTATTTCTCTACCTTCTACTAGTAAAGAAAAAGAAGAAGATACATATATTAATAAAATAGAAAAATTGATATCACATAAATGGTATACAAGAATTAAATTAATAATTAAAGATTCAACTTACGAGTTTACGGCTCTAGTAGATTCTGGGGCAGATTTAAATTGTATACAAGAAGGATTAATACCTACCCAATTTTATGAAAAGACTAAAGAATCATTACGAGGAGCTAATGGTAATAGATTACAAGTTTCATATAAATTATCTAACGCTAAAGTTTGTAAAGATAGGATATGTTATGTAACCTCCTTTTTATTAGTAAAAAATATTACTGAAGAAATTATTTTAGGAACACCTTTCTTAACATTACTTTACCCTTTTAATGTCAGTGAAAATGGTATAACTACCACAGTATTAGAAAGAGAAATTAATTTTGAATTTTTAGACAAACCAAAAATTAGAGATTTAAACTCTATACAAGAAAGAGCTATATCTCGAATTAATTTAATAAATAAAAAGAAAAAACAAATTAATTTTATAAATAAAGAAATACATTTTAAAAGAATAGAAGAACAATTAGAGAGTCCTATCATTAAGGAAAAAATTAGCCATATGTTAGAAAAATTTAAATCAGATCTTTGTTCAGAACAGCCCAATGCGTTCTGGAAAAGAAAAGTGCACACGGTGTCTTTACCTTATGAACCAGATTTTAGAGAAATAAATATACCAACCAAAGCTCGGCCAATACAAATGAATAAAGAACATTTAGACTATTGCAAAAAAGAAATACAAGAATATTTAAATAAAGGACTAATTAGACCTAGTAAATCTTCTTGGAGCTGTTCAGCTTTTTATGTCATTAATGCTTCGGAATTAGAAAGAGGAAGTCCTCGATTAGTGATAAACTACAAACCCTTAAATAAAGCATTAAAATGGATTAGATATCCTATACCCAATAAAAAAGATTTAATTAACAGATTACACAACAAAAGTATTTATTCTAAATTCGATTTAAAATCCGGATACTATCAAATTCAGTTAGAAGAAAAAGATAAATACAAAACGGCCTTTGTTGTGCCTTTTGGCCATTACGAATGGAATGTTATGCCGTTAGGATTAAAAAATGCTCCTTCAGAATTTCAAAATATTATGAATACAATATTTAATGATTATACAGATTTTACTATTGTCTATTTAGACGACATATTAGTCTTCTCAGACTCTATTAATCAACACTTTCACCATATGGAATTGTTTTATCAAATTATTAAGAATAATGGGTTGGTTTTATCTGAAAAGAAATTAAAAATTTATCAATCAAAGATTAGATTTTTAGGCTTTGATATAACCCAAGGGATGTATACCCCAATTAGTAGGTCTTTAGAGTTTGTTAGCAAGTTTCCAAACGAGTTAAAAGATAAAACTCAATTACAAAGATTTTTGGGATGTATCAATTATGTTTCCGACTTTATTCCTAACCTTAGAACAATATGTATTCCTTTGTTTAAACGACTTAGGAAAAATCCACCTCCTTGGGACATTACTATGACTCAGAGTATTTTAAACTAAAAGAGATAGTTAAGAGATTACCCTGCTTAGGAATACCAGATCCTGCAGCCAACTTAATAGTGGAAACTGATGCCTCTGATATTGGGTTTGGAGGAATTTTAAAACAATTACTTCCGGGATCGAATAAGGAACAAGTTGTCAGATTTTACTCTGGAACTTGGAACCCGGCCCAATTAAATTATAGTACTATTAAAAAAGAAATTTTAGCCATTGTTTTATGTATTACTAAATTTCAAGATGATTTGTTTTTAAAACCATTTTTATTAAAAACTGATTGTAAAGCTGCAACCAGTGTTTTACAAAAAGATGTTAAAAACTTAGTTTCTAAACATATATTCGCAAGATGGCAAGCATTACTCTCATGTTTCGATTTTGAAATTGAGCATATATCAGGAATTAAAAATTCCTTACCAGACTTTTTGACAAGGGAATTTCTACAGGGCAAAAATGAGTGACGCTCCTGATCCTCGAGATAATTATGGTCCAAAGAAGGTCACAGATAAAACACTAGCATTAAATTCATCAAGTTCCACAGAAAAAACATTAGGATCTTCCAATTACCTGAATAAGCTGGTGACTAGTCCCCAAACTATTACATCTTCAAAATTTAGACCTTTATCTGGAATTAGACCTGCTCTGGTTACACCTTTGCAGTTTACCTCACAACTAGCAAGTCCCTCTACATTAAAGTCTCGTCCTACAAAATTAGCCTATTACTCTCCTCCGGAGACTACCCCAAAATCCACTTTCATTACTAAAAATCAAATTGTACCCATTATACCATTAGAAAGTCTTTATTGCCAACCAAATGCCTCATTAATTCAAACAGTATCAAAAATACTACCTCCTGGGTTTTTCTTCCTACCAGAAGATTCAAATCTTCAAAAAACAAGAAGATTCTATGAATTTATTTTAGTTGATACAGATTCAATAACCCTTACGCATAATTATGATACTAAAGATCCATCAAGAATTACTTTTTCAAAATTTAAGATTAACAAGGTCTTAACTCCATCAGATTGGGGTCAACCCCCTTTTAAAGTAAAGTCTCTCAGCAGAACCTTCGTTCCCCAATGTTATAATTATTTTGATTATATAAAAGCATGGTACCATTTTTTAGATATTGAACCTTATAATCACACATGGTTTATTTGGTTTAATAAGAATATTTCAATTAATTTTCCATCCTGGTTCATTGAATGGTTCTACACCATTGGACCAATTTTGGACACATTACCAGATTATGCCTTTGACGCCTTTAAAGTATTCAATGAAACTACTTCATGTCCTCAACATAAAGCCTTACTTAGTTTTTGTGCAATATTTGGAATCACTTGGATTACCTCTTGGACTTTCTCTTCTGAACCTTTATGGGAAGAGGCAACTCCATTACAGTTAGTAAAAAGATACTCTGTCAAATGGTGGAGTAAGTTTAATCCGCAATTACTCTCTACGGAAAGATTAAATGCTTGGTTCAAGGCAAATCCAAATCTTTGCCAATCATCCAAGGCTTTACCTTCATCTGATATTAATAATTTCTCAACTCTTCATCCTAAGCTATTAGAGTCACTTCAGAAGATTACCGACCCTCAAGAGTTTTTAGAAAAAGTGAAGGATGCTATGTCAGTTCTATCTGATAATGAAAGTACTAGCATTACCAGCGCAGCAGAAAATGAAGATGACTGTTATGGAATCCAAGACCTCTAGATTACTGTTCATGGTGGACCTATATTTTGGAATTATTTGAAAATAATGTTATCATTACTTTATGTCATGTTATCTTTATGTCATGTTATCTTTTGTAACTTTTACTTTATGTCTTTTTAGTTTTGGCCTGTTGTAATAATAGCTCGGATTTGTAAAATTTATAGTCTTAAGTTTTTATTTTTAGAATCCGGTTGAGATCCTTGGTCTATAAAAGGATCTTTTGTGTTTGTAATAGGCATGCAAACAATTTTTCAGAATCAAAACACTGAAGAATCTTGCCTACTATTGTAAGTAAATTTTATGAAATAAAATGTTTTGTCATAACTTCTTCTTTGCTATATTAACTTTTCAAATTATATTTTACTTAACAACTGAATTAGACTTATTTTTAGATGATTTACCTGTATTTGATCATAACATCTTATGGATTATGTTTGCTTTTACTGCTTATATATATATATATATATATATACACATTTTCCATTCATAGATTGGTCTGAAATCAAACTTTATGCAAATATTATCAAGGTTTAATTGCACTTTCCCCCTATCTTTTGTTAATTGTGCGATTTTGCACCCCATCTTTTGTCAATTGTGTTTTGTTCAAAATCATCATTAAAAAAGGGGCAAAAGATGGGGGGCAAAATCACTCAAAAAAAGAATAGGGGGGGGGTGCAAAATCACACAATTGGCAAAAAGATAGGGGGCAAAAGTGCAATTAAACACAAAGTTGGGGTGCAAAATGAGAAAGGGGTAAAAATATAGGGTGCATAATCGCTCAAAAAAAAGAGGGGGTGCAAAATCACACAATTAGCAAAAGATAAAGGGAAAAGTGCAATTAAGCCTATTATCAATTAGATACATCTCATAAATTGTTCATTTACCTTCAAAAGATTAAAATCTAAAAGATTATAACTTAAAATACACAATCCTTAATTTTAAACAAATAACAAACTCTAAAATTGATTTTATAACATAAGATACATTACTCGTAATCTAAATTGATTAATTACTTAATCAATGTAGTACAAATTGGGTCAAATGAAAAAAAAATCCCAAATTAAAAACCCTAAAAATGAAATTTGAGAGAGAGATAGAGACCAGGGCTCATTGTGATTCGTTAGTGAATGTTCTGAAGATTCAAGTGAGGTTCTAAGTGAAAAATGGTGAAGAGTGAAGATGGAGGGTTCGCACTTCGCAGTGAGTGTTCTGAAGTTGCGTTTTTTTTTTTGAAGTACACGTTCATGTTTTTGAGGTGTTAATGCATTTTTCTTCTTAATGTTTATTATTTTATTATTAATTCATATGAAAATACAGAGATGGTCTAAAAAAAAAGAAGAGGGAATCTAAAAATTAGAGGGAGATTTGGCGGGCTATGAAATTTTTTACTCCACGGTTTGCAAAAACTAAAAGCCACCGTTATTTTAAAGTGGCTTAAAATATTTAAAATCCATGGGCAAATGAAGTATATGCCATGATTTACTACTTGCAGCTTATTAAAAAGGATTATGATTGAGATTTAAATATCAACGAATAAAATTCTTTGCCTATTAGGAATTGGCAACGACCATGTTAACTCTACACCTACAAAAGGGTTGCTTAAACTGAATAGGCAATGGATTTCTTTAGGGTAGTGAACAAAATATAGAAACTTGTCAACGAATGAAAATCCGTTGCCTATCAAAAATGTTGCAGTGTTCACAAGTGGCGTACACATCGTCCACTATAGTTTCCTCAGCAAAAATAGATATCCTTTGAGAGAAAGGAGTCTAAAAAAATATCTAGGGAATCTAGACTTTCAAAAATTGTTGTTTCAAAGGATTTTTTAGGATGTTTAGTGTTGTGCCACATCTTCCATGGCCCTAAAGTATTTCTAATTCAGATTAATATCTTCAAATCTTCAATTTGGACCTGATAACCTGTTTCCCCCATATATATGTGCATACAATGTATTGATGTTATGTACACTTAGGTTAAGTTTATTAACTACATAAGAATGTCTAGGAATTACTCTAACTAGTATATTAATTCCCAGGAATATAGGTAAGGAAGTATCAAATTCATATAGTAGAGGTGAGGTGACTTGGAACCATATTTTAATGGAGGCTAATCAAACAACATATGATCATGCAAAGCATTGTTTGATATTAGATATTGGTGTCAGGATTTTTAAATTTCTTTGCCTTTTATTCAAAATACCTTTTTGACTGATGTATCTTGAACTGTGTTTCCCATAAGTTTTTACTTTCTTGGGGCTTAGGTCCCTTTGATTCAGAAAAAAAAAATTATATTATGATCTGATGCACCTAGAAATAATTACCAGCAATTGAACAGACTAATCATTAACATGGACTTCATTTGTCACTAAAAAAGTTAAATTACATTTTTATCCCTTAATTATTTAAGTAGTATCGTTTTGGTTCCTTAATTAAAATTCAATTTATTTTGGTCCTTTAACTTATCTCCTTTACACATTTTAGTCATTTCCGTTAATTTTCATTCAAAAATGTTAGGTTTAAAACTATACATTTATAAAAAAGTATTATGCATCTATTCATTTTCGTCACTTCACATTTTTGGATGCCACTAATATAAACCTCTCATAAATGGTTTAAAGGATAAAACAAATATTTTTTTAAAATTTACTAAAAATAGAAGAGTCCACCTTTGAACCGAGTCCGTATTAGACTTTTCTCGTTTTTTTATATTACTTTCAAAATATTTCAAAAAACATTTTTGTATATAGTAAGATAATAAGATCTGATTGAAGGATTGTGTGGATTATTTTATAATCGGTGTGTAATCTTTAAATATATAGTAATTAGTTTGTACTTACTTTTTTTTTTAAATTTTTTTAGGGTGCAGGGCCCCAAACTAAGGCAACAAATATCTTAGAGTTCAAAAAACTAAACGTTAAGAGCATTATTTAAGAAATCTATATTATCTTGAAAACATAAGTTAAATATTTATAAACGTTATCATTTTTTATTATTTAAACAATGTTTTAAGGGCATTTGTCGGCCTTAATAAAAACCATTTTTTTTTGTCTTGCTAACTAGTGTCCACGAGACACCAGTTACGGAACTAAAAGTAAAACGGAAAAGACAAATTTTGCATTGAAAAAATATAATACATAATTTTTAAGGTAATTTTCGTTTTATAATTCTTTAACAAGTGCACCCAAGACATTTGGTATTATTTCCCTGTTTTTTTATACCAAAAGTAAACAATAATTTTAACCCTTGAAATACACCGACATTGTAGTCAATAAATGTACATCAAAGTTATAAAAATATCATTAAACATGTTTTTGTTGGTTAATATGATTATTGAACGTGATTTTCATAAGTCATGTTTGTCCAAACAATTAGGAATAGGAGACCACTGAATTTCAATACATTAAGTTTTGATCATCTAATCATTTAGACCCTCCTTTTTTGTTGTTGTTGAAAGGTAGTAACTCCTACTTTCGTGTATGATAATCATCTTGCGCATGTAAAATGTGTGCGTTGCAACATGAATATATTTAAATAAGAAATTAAGATAGTACAAAATTAACTTTTTAGGCATACTACTAACTAACTACCAAAATACAATTCATTCCTAAAAAAACCAAACAACCATAACCATTTCTTTTGCTATTTTAGGCGACGTACTAAACTTTCCACAAAAACCGCATTGGGGACTGAAGTACTTACTCCTTATCATTGTTTCCGTCCATGCATAATTTCAACTTTCAACTTCTAGTATACATGTCTTTAATTGATACAAACAGATTAAAAGTCAAACATGCAACATAATAGAAACAGTTAATTACAATTAACATATGGTCTTTAAAATAGTTGGTGCCTCTATTTTGACTAGTATGAGTTCACAGAGAGACAGATGGAGGGAGCTGCTAAAGAATATGTTTGTATGTGTAACCAAATTGAAATTAAAATTGCTTATTGTGCCAAAAATATTAATTAAAGTAGCTATCAATTAGTACTATCGAAAAGGATTGAAAGTTATACGTACATGATTGTTCGTGCGTTAGTTGGGTGTTAGTTGACTTCATGACTTGTAGTAAAGTCTCGTGCACAATTAACTGGTCAGGAAACGAATCTATATGGAATGTCATTACTCATATGTAGCAAAAACGGCTATAAAGTTACTACATGTCATTGACGACGCAAGCAACGTGTGATAAATAGAGAACTAATGGAAGACCAGGTCAAGTAAAGGATGACATGGCATAATTAAAGCAAGAAAGATATTATCACCATTTTTTTGTTTGGTAACCTATACATGGTAACAGTAAAAAAAACTACATGATGTTATAATGGCGTATAGGTGCCATTTAATTTGGGAAAGCACACTTTTTTTTTCCATTATAGGAAAGTTGAATTTGGACCATTGATATAATAATATATATAATCAATGGCTAAGATTAAACACCGGCAACCGGATAATCATTTTTTGTTACATTTGTTTTTGAGTGAATCATCAACTTCGTCCCTGAATACGGGTCAGCCAAATTCGTCCTTCAATTATACAAAATATCAATTTAATCATTGAATTTGTTAAATGTCAATCAAGTTAGTCCTTCTGTTCAAACGGACCGTTAACGGGGCTGCCGTGACTGTTAACCTCTCACATGTCAGACGTCACGTAGGCAGGGACTAATTTGGCCGATAATAACAAACATTTTGAAGGACTAAATTGATTGATTTGCAGAAAATGTTTTGGCTTTCTTCCCAAACGACTCATTTCTTCCCAAACAGTTCTTTCTTCCCCAATTGTATAAAATTGGAACCCTAATTACACAATCTGCAATCTACACTCTAAAATCACCTAAATTTCCTCCAATAATAAGGGGTCCAGTTCTTCCCCAATTCAAAAAACTTCAAACCCTAATTTTTTTCGTATTGAATCTGAAAGCCAAAATCCTCAAAATATCTTGAAGCAAAACTATTGAAATTGAATTTGAAATGATAGAGGGTGAGAATATGGGTAAAAAAACAGTTATGAAAGTCGAGTTTCATCTTCGAGCTCCAAGTTTAATGGTGCTGTGAGAGTGCTTGAATATTGGTGTCCTAGAATTTGTGTTGTTAGAAAATCAAATACTTCAAAAAAAAACCCAGGAAGGTCATTCTATGTTGTCACCCTCTGGTAAAGTTCTAATGAAAAGAGGTTGAAGATGATTGAGGAATGTAATATTTCTGTAATAATATTACCATCAAATTAGTCCCTGAATTATTTCTCTATCTATCAAATAGAATACGTTATATTAAAAAATCATCAAATAAGTCCCTGAATTGTTTAATCAGATATCAAATTGATCCATGAAACATATGTGTACAAAATAAATTAAAAAAGCCAGAACACACAAATTGAAACTGAAATATTACATAGGCAAAAGTCAGGGTCGGACACAACAACTTCAAAAACGTGAGAATTGTCGAAGATGATGATGATTTTGGACATGTGAGAATAGAGAAAATTTTAGCGGGAAGGAGAATAGTCAAGGACGTTTTTGATGTTTCTAAGAGAAATATGAGGAATGAGGTATGGGTAATATAGGGGCAAAATTGGAATAACAAAAAATAAAACCGAAAAGTAAAAACTGGAATTTTTCCATTATCCATCAAATTAGTCCTTGAACACGTGGCTTCCTTTTTGCCACGTGTACAAGACAACACAGCATGCAGGGCGACAGATCAGCATGGCTAACGGAGCACTTGGACGGAATGATCTTTTTGATGGACGTCTGACAAATTCAAAGACTAAGTTGATATTTCACATAATTGAGGGACGAATTTGACCGATCCGTTAAAATTTAGGGATGAATTTGATGGTTCACTCATTTGTTTTTCTTCTGAAATATCACTAATTTGATGGTGGACTTTAACTAACACTTGATACATCACAATATTCTCCCCCCCCTTAAATATGACGAAATTCTAGCTTGTGTTTAGCACGACATACTAGTTTCTTATTTAAATATAGGCTTAATTACACTTTTGGCCCCCTAAGTTTCCAAAAGTTATGATTTTGACCCTTAAAAAAACAACTCTTTCCAAACCCCTTAAGTTTACTTTCTGTTGCAATTTTGGCCCCCCACGCCAATTTTGACCCAGTCAACGGACAAGTGGGCGCCACGCGTGTAATTTTTTTTATTTTTTTAAATTTGTTTTTTTAAAAAAAAATTGTAATTAAAAAAATTTGTTTTTTTAATTACAAACAAAATAAAATTATTTTTTTAATTACAAAAAATAAATTTGTTTTTTTATTACAAATATTAAAAAAATTACAATTTTTTATTAAAAAAATATCAAAAAATACAAAAATAATTAAAACATTATACACTTGGCGTCCACGTCAGCGTTGACTGGGTTTAAATTGGGCTATGAGGCCAAAATTGCAACAAAAGGTAAACTTAAGGGGCCTGAAAAGAGTTGTTTTTTTAGGGGGCCAAAATTACAACTTTGCAAAACTTAGGGGTCCAAAAGTGTAATTAAGCCTTAAATATATTCATATAAAATATCTTTTTAAACATACTAACAAATCATATCGTACTTTTAAAAAACTAGTCTCAGATCTAGAAAATAAAATTTCAATGATCAAACTTAGTGTTTAATTTTTTTTTTTTTACAGACCAAACTAATGTGTTAGACAAGGCGATCCCTTGTCTCCTCTATTATTCTGTATTGCTGAAGATGTACTCAGCAGATCCATTACTAAACTTGTTGAACAAGGAAAGTTATACTTAATTAGCAGCTCAAGGTATCATTGTTTCCCCTCACACATACTGTATGCTGATGATGTAATGATTTTTTGCAAAGGGAACATTTCTTCTGTCAATGCTTTAAAGGACCTATTTTTATCTTATGCTGGTTGTTCTAGTCAACAAATTAACCCATCAAAGTCCACTATATATTCTGGCTCCATATCAACCGGAAGGTTAAACTACTTGGTCAATTATCTTGGTTTTAATGCTGGTACCACTCCTTTCAATTATCTAGGGGTGCCAATTTTTAAAGGTAAACCAAAGTCATCTCATTTAAAACCAATTGCAGACAAAATCAAAGTTAAGCTTGCTACTTGGAAAGCCTCATTATTATCTATGGCTGGCAGAGTTCTTCTTGTCAAATCTGTTATCAAGCCATGCTAGTTCATAGTTTTGCAGTTTATTCTTGGCCCATCTCTTTGTTAAAAGATATTGAAAAATGGTGCATAAACTTTATTTGGAGTGGGAACATTGAAAAGAGGAAATTGGTAACAGTGGCATGGAAAAAGCTTTGCAGACCCTTAGCAGAAGGAGGCATTGGTTTGAGGTCCTTAATCACTCTCAATGAAGCTTCAAATTTAAAGTAAGGATGGGACTTGCTTAATTCCAATGAGCATTGGTCTTCAACTTTGAAAGGTAGAGTTTTTACTAATAGAAAACCTGTTTCTTACCACATTTATTCTTCCATCTGGAGCAGTGTCAAAGCTGAATACTCAAAGATTCTTGAAAACTCAAGTTGGTTGTTGGGTGATGGGAAAAATATTGATTTCTGGTCTGATAGTTGATGTGGCATTCCAATTGGTGCTAGATTGAATCTTCCTCCTAACATTGTGTCTCAATTATCTTCAAAGATTCAAGACTTCATCACTGATTATCACTGGTCCATTCCAATCTCAGTACAAATCAAATTTCCCCAGCTAGGTCCTATTCTTGATCAAGTCTGTATTCCCAAAGTTCCCTTGGAGGACAAGCTTGTTTGGAAGCATTCTACTTCAGGTTGCTTGACTTTCACCGAAGCCTTCAGCCATAAAACTTCTATTGGTCAAAATATGCATGGGGCTAAAATTATTTGGAGCATTGACATCCCTCCTTCTAAATCCATGATGGTTTGGAGACTAATGCATGATAAATTACCAACTGATGATAAGATGATGGAGAGAGGTAGCAAGATGGCTTCAATGTGTAGCAATTGTAAATCTCACGCAGAATCATCATCTCACTTATTTTTACATTGTTCTTTTGCTTTTAAGGTATGGAACTGGTTTCCTTCAATCTTAAATTTCCCTATAAACTTCAGTGCTACATCTGACATTTGGAAAATTAGTGATAGAATATGGACACCCCAATGCAAAATTGTTATCATTGCTTGCTTAGTTAACATTCTAAATACCATTTGGTATACTAGAAACCAAGCAAGATTCCAAAACAAAAACATTGATCGGAAAGTAGCTATAAACATGATTATTTCTAGTACTGCTTTCTCTGGAAATTCCACATTGAAGACTTCTGCAGTAGACATGACAGAATTCAGAATCCTCAAGGCTTTAAAGATTAACATTCATCCTCCTAGGGCTCCAACCATCAAAGAGGTTCTCTGGCATCCTCCTGTTGAAGCAAAAGTCTTTTTGATGAATGTTTTAATGATAACAAACCTCGTGGAATAAATGATAAGTTTTATGAATGGTGATCTACTGATGTTTGCACTTGAGTTTTTGTTAAAAGAACAGGAATCACACAAGTGGATGAGCTAGAAGCCACTCACGTCAATAAGTGCATTATATCTACTCAACAATGGAAGAATGAGTATATCATCAGTTGAAACACCAATATCATATCTCCATGAAGATTCATAGCTCAAGAATCATGATGAAAGAACATGAATCATGATGGAAGAACTTACATCACAAGCTATACAAGAATGTGCTTGATGTTATGTGACAAAACTCACATTGAGTGTTATGTTATATGATTTGAAGATCATCCATGGGTAAACATGATAAAAGGAAATATGCATACAAGATAGGAAGATTCTCAGAACCTCCTCAAAGTATCACACTTCCAAAGCTTCTGAAGATAAGAAGTTCAGAGTTCAGAATGTTCATATGAATGGAGTTCATAATAATCATGAACATTAACCCTGAATATATCCAGAAACAATAAAGGATTACTTCATGGATAAACAAGAATATTTAAAGTCATTAGTTTCATGCAATGATGAACTAGATGCAAAGAAATATTCTTTTGGACTTCAAAGAAAGAATCATCTTGTTTGTCAAAACAAATGATCTCTCATTTATATGCTTCAAGTAGTTTTTGAAGGAAATAAATAAACAACCTTCATAGGTTTCAAAGTGTTGAAGAACATCAGAATGTTCAGCACAAAGTACAACCGTCAAAAAGAAAGGAACCCAGAAGAAACATTCTGAAGTTCATATGTTTGAACCTAGAAGAAGTTCAGAAGGTTGTTCAGAAGGCTGCTTAGAAGGTTCATTAGAGCAAACCCATAAATCAATGTCCACACCAAGAACATGCAAGAACATATGTGACATGAACATATCTTATGCAGACAATGATTTTGACTTTGGATCAAGAAATCATTAAAGACATATATGGTGATTAAAGGATTAATGGATTTTGATAGTTCTTGGTATTTGTGCGTTCTTGAGTGATTAACCAAGAAACAAACAAAGTTTAAATCATACCAAGATACAGGAAATCAAAGTACATTTGAATTCATGATCTAACACTGAGGTCAGAAAGTTGGATCAGAATGTTGCTCAGAGATCAGAATGTTGCTCAGAGATCAGAATGTTCGCACAAGAGATCAGAAGGTTGCTTCCATACAAGCCCAGAATCTCAAGAACATTAATCAAGGTCATGCAAGGCACATGTGACATAAATATATGTCAAAGAAAGTACTTCTGCATGGATCAATCAAGAAATAAAGGCATACACAAGGATTATGTCAAAAAGGATACTTAATGCTCATTTAAAGACTATGAACATTAAAGTACTAAGAATATTCCATAGGAAAATATCATCCTAGGAGTTATATTCACTGCTCTTCATTATTGTTTCACTATTAGGATTTGATTACATCAAATGGTAGTCTTACAAATCATCTTAAGTGAAACAAAGGAACATTCTGAAGATCAGAATGTTCAGGCTCTGCACATGCTTACTTTATGAACAGTACAGTAGGTGAAAAGCAAAAAGCAAAAGCAAAGCAAATCTATCTTGATCAATCAGAGATAGACACGCATGGGAGTTGGTACTGTACAAGGACAACACAATCTCTCAAAGCATGGGCATGAAGATGCAGAATCCACTAACTCAATCCTGCACCAAGTCCCAAGGCAGATCTGGGAAATGAACTTTCTGAAGTATGATGAAAAGTTCATTCTTTGGCTATTGCCCAGAAATTCATGTAAAAAACACATGGTACGCCCAGAACTTCATATGTTCATTCATATATGATGAACCCAGATGAAGAACATGATGAACCCAGATGAAGATCATCATGAACGCAACAACATTCTGATGTTCATCAGAGATCAGAATGTTCACCCAGATTTTCAAGTTAAAGCTTGTGGGACCCAAGGACACATGGCATAACACCATTGGACACCCTACAACGGCTATATGAGTCCCATGACTCTATAAATAGAGATCAAGGCCTTAGCAAAACTTGCACCATTGCAAAGCATACAAGAAAACAACTCTGATTTTGTTTGAAGCTTTTGCAAGTGAAATTGATCAATCTCTAAGGCTTTTGTTTCCTTAGTGCACATCAATACTCTTTGTTATCTCGTGCAAAGATAACTTTCTTCTTCCCCTCCTCTGTTTGATTCTCAAACATTCAAACTCCACACAAATTGCAAAGCATACAAGAAAACAACTCTGATTTTGTTTGAAGCTTTTGCAATCTGAAATTGATCAATCACTAAGGCTTTCGTTTACTTAGTGCACATCAATACTCCTTGTTATCTGAAAGATAACTTCTTCTTTTTCTTTCTCATCTGTTTGTTTCACAAACATTCAACTTCCATTCAAATTGTAAACAAAGTCTCATCTAGCTTTAGGGGTACTAAAGTGTTAGTTTGAGCAAAGGGTGTAAAAGTCTAAGTGGGTAACTTAGCAAGAAGGTGCAAGCCTGCTGAGGCTTAGAGAATACAGATTTGTAAGTGTTCAGGTGAACACAGATTGTAAGGTGCAGGATTTGAGAGGTTATCTCAAGCATCATAGTGGAAACTCTCACAAGATTGTGAGGAGAGGACTAGCCCACATTGGGTGAACCTCTATAAATCTTTGTGTGTTCTTTCTCTCTTCCCTATACTCTTTAATTTCAGTATACACAACACACACTAGCACATTTACTTTGTTAATTAGTTTTTGTGTATGAACTTCAGAACGTTCTGAAGTCAGAGAGTTAACTTAACCATTCCAAGTAAACAACTTGAGAATCACTTTTAAGTTTCAGGATAATTTTTAAAGGGTCACAATTCAAACCCCCCCTTCCTTGTGACTATTTTATTCACTTCACCTCCTATTTCAAATTGGTTGAAAGTAAACACAGATGGGGCAGTCACTAAAAATCCTTTTTTTAAGCAGCTTGTGGTGGCATCTTTAGGTCCTCAAAAGGCTTCACAAGAGGTTGCTTTGCTTAAAATCTCTCCACCGATTCTGCTTTCATAGCTGAGATCTTTAGAGCAATTTTAGCTATTGAAATTGCTCATAACAAGAATTGGACCAACATCTAGTTGGAAACAGATTTAATGCTTCTGTTGTTAGCTTTTAAAAATCCTCTCATGATTCCATGGTCTCTTCGTAACAGATGGCTAAATTGCATGGAGGTTAAAAAAAGAATGAACTCTATGGTGTCTCACATTTATAAGGAAGGAAATGTTTGTGCAGATCCACTAGCTAATATAGGATTAGACTTGGTTGGTTTCTTTTGGTGGGAGGATGCTCCTAGCAATCTTAGACAGGAAGTTGTTAAAGATATGTTGGGAATGCCCAACTATAAGTTTACCACCTTCTGAAAAGGTTTGGGGTATATCCCACTTTTCTTCTTTGTATGCTTCTCTTTTTGTTAATTAAATTTAGGTAGTGTGCTTTGCACTACTTTTTTGGTTAAAAAAAAAAAATCTTACAAAATCTAACTAGGGCTAATCTATTCCACTCCTACCATCGGCTACTACAAACATAGCTGCAAATATGTATGTGGGAAGAGAGACAAGTATGAGAGTCGATAGAAAGATTTAGAGTGGTGATACATGTACCACCCCATGTGGCAATACACAACATACACCCATATAAAATTTTGACATGTGGCAAGGAAGAGAGAGAGGAGATGAAAGAGAAAGTATGGTTGTAAAATGCATTTACCAAAATATTCCTAATGCATGGGGTGTACAATAGGGTGTATGAATAAAAGGGTGTTCATGTAACATTTTCCAAGATTTAGGACTCTTGTCTTGTGATTCCATTCCATGTACATGCTCCCACCAAAACTAGGGCTATATAATCAAAGCCCCTAGGTGGTGCTTACATTGTTGCTATTTTTCAACTTACCTATGGGTATTAATTATTCTCCTTTACCTTTTTGTTTTTTTTTTTTTATGTAAAGTTTTGATTTTTTTTTCATGAATATTCAAGTATTTTTGTTCATTTAATCGTTTTCTTTTTGCAACTTAATTCAATTGAGGAAGGTTTTCTTCAACTTCGTTTTAGATTGACTGAGTCATTTGCTCATTTCACTCGTATCATTTAGAGTAGTTTTTTTGTTTATATTTATCATTTAGAGTAGTGATAGCAAAATATCATTAATGATGCATTGATAATGCAAATTGACTTACTATAAAACCAAAATATCATTAATGATGTATTGGTAACTTATAATAGAATACGGAGGGAGTTATCAACTTCAACTATAAACTAGACCATTGACTCGTGCTCCGCACGGGTCTTACTGACCAATCGTTTGTCCATAATATTTGTCAAAAAAAACATACTATTCTAAAATAAAATATAGTTTTCATATAAGTCGTATTATAAACATAAATCTACATATACGTCGTATCATAGACATAAATACAATTCTCGAGTTAGCACACTGTGGATGAGTGTGAATTCACTAACAAATTGAGAACACTAAATTTGCGTGCGCGCACACACACACTAATCTAATTTTGAAGCAATGCAAATCTGATTCACTAACAAATTGAAGTGTTTGATCCCACTTGTGGTCATAATCATTCAACTCAAATTAAAGATATCATTGAACTAAAATAAAGGGAAAAATTAATAAAAAGAGGAAATTTGTAAAGAATTCATGGCAATGCTCCAATAAGCTTGCCCAACATACATAAATTCCAAACATCTTTGCAAATTTCGTGAGTAAAAAAACTGATAGAAATTAGCAACCTTACTTCATCCTTGATTGCAATGCAATATGAAGAAGTTTAGTACATAAATGCAATATGTGTTATTATCATCCAGTTTTACCATCGTCATTCTTGGTTGCAATGGATCCTTCCTTAAGTTTTATACTGATTTAGTAGGTTGGTTCACATGAATATTCACTCTACTTAAACTATAATTTTGATTTAATGCAAAGAATGGGAATGAAAAGATTACATTTACTTGTTTGGTCACAATTTCAATATATTCATGGCCATCCTTATTCACTAATCCTAAAATCTATTATTAATATAGCAAGCTTCCAACAAAATTCTTTTGCTAATGTCTTTAATATCAATAGTCACCAAAGAGAAGGAACACAACCGCACCTGTAGAAGAAGACATGTCTCTAATAAGCCAACAAACATTGTCACCACATCAGCTGCACTCACAGACTAGAAACAGGGCAAGTCAACAACCAGCAGCCCAAAAAAAATCACAAATAGCCCCCCTGCACGCCCTCTGGTGCTTGCTACAAACAGAAGCATTTAAATAATGCATTTATACTCTAAATAATGCATTTAAATAATGCAACCAGAAACAGACACATTGCACTCAATCCAAACCTACTAAATAATGCATCAATATTTTTATAACATTTATACTGGTTATATAAAAACAATGAGGCGAAACAATTTTTTGCTCATTTGACAACCAACTTTTGCTAATTTGACAGCCAACAAAACACTATACGTAGAAGACATCTATTTGGTAGAGAAACCATTTAATAGTACAATATAGGTAAAATTCAATGTATTTGGAAATCATAATGCAAAGTTTAAGAGAATACTATATACTCTAACGATCACTATAGCAACAAATATGTTACAATCGCAGTCCAATTAAGAGCTTTGGGCTGCACATAGAAATAATGTAAAGAAAAAATTGTTCCATATGATTTGAAAGGATAAAAGTTTTAGAAAGTAGGGTTTAGGGTTCTAAATAAAATAAGAAAGAAGCCTAGACGAAAAAGCATACCTTATTCTAAATCAATTTCTCTTTTTCAAATTGAACCAAACCCGGAAAAAGAAGTGATGAGAATTGTATAATAAAAACCACATATAGATATCTTGTGTCTTATTCCTCCATCAACAACATTGGCAATTGCTGTACATTTGAACATATACATTACACTGTAAGACAAAATCCTTGAGGTTATCATTAAAGAGCATGTTCAACTTCACAACCAAAACCAAAGCTAAGCCAGCTGCTGAAAAAATTTGGACAAATTGAAAAATAATCAATTTAAAATAAATAAATCTACACTAACCTTAAAAAATAAATAAATTGAAAAGTGGTTCAAAAGAGAGTTTTAAGAAATAAAAAAAATCTTTGCAAAAAAAGAAATAAAAAAAAATCTAATATGAATCTTTCTCTGCTACCAAACACTTGCAAATGCCAAAATTTTCTTTTGGAGACAAACTAAAAGAAGTAAATCGTTTCCATATAACCTGGGAAATAAGTTGAAGCTAATTCAAAGAAAATATGGTAAACCAAAGAACCAGGAAAAGCAGTTGTTGACTGATATGGTGCGAAATTATGAAAAATAAATACGATTTAATATGTGAATAATATCATTCATTCCAATTATTTAGGAATGATCGGTTAGGTTAGAGAGGAGGGAAATCTGGAAGAAATATTAGGTCAAAATTAGGGCAACAGGTTTAGGTTTATGAGTAAGAGAAGAGATGGTAAACTAAAGAACCAGGAAAAGCAGTTGACTGATAGGGTGCGAAATTATTTAATATGTGAATAATATCATTCAATCCAATTATTTAGGAATAATCGGTTAGGTTAGAAAGGAGGGAAATCTAGCAGAAATATTAGGTCAAAATTAGGGCAAGAGGTTTAGGTTTATGAGTAAGAGATAAATAAGAGATTTGGAAAATAAGTTGACTATTAGTGTTGAGGAAAATCAGGAATGCAAGTTTTGAATATTATTGATTCCAAAAAAAATATGATTTTGTTTCCTTAAGAATAATTATCGTTTCCATTCAATTAGGAAAATAAGTTGACTATTAGTGTCGAGCGAAATTAGTCAGAATAATTAGGTATTTAAAATTAGAGTTTATTGCTTTCCATAAAAGTAGGAAACGATTAGGAAAGAGTTAAAGTGAGAATTAATTTTCCAAAAAAAATATAGGGAAGATGGTATTATTCCAAAAAATTACGGAAGACATCGAAAAAATAGAAAAGAATATTTGATAAGAATGAACCAAAAAAGAATCATTTAAATTTAAGGTTAATATAGTAAAATCATGTGATAGAATTAGGTTAAGAATTAGGTTAAAAATTGGAAGACGGGTTAACTTTAATAAATAAGAGATGAATCGTTTAAAAGAATATGAGTTTAATCTAAAATATAAAACCATCATGGACCGTATTGTATTTATTGGCCGACCTTCAAAATTTAGGTTTTTTTCTCCTAAAAACCATGTGTTAAAAACAAAACAAATAAATATAGAAAATGCTAATAAGTGCCGTTGAAGTACTATTAAAGACCTTAAATAAGTACTAAGCTTTTATAAAAACCTATCTATTCAATGCATTCAAAATTAAATACGACGGAGTTAATGAAAATCAAGTAGATGTGCGACATGCTTTGATGCTTAACAATTAATTTGTCTCCCAAACTAGTACATGTGAGTGTCCCGTACTTGGACCATCCTACTAGAAGTGGTTGATGCTTTTGTATTTGGTACCCAATTCTAATTATTTACATTAAATATATAACTTTTTAAAACTGATTGTTGTTTTTCAATTAAAAATTGCTAATTTTAGTACATTTAACATGTGTAACATTATACATGTTAGACAAATAGGAAATAGAAAGGGAGGATAAATCATAATCATTCGGTGCCATAAATCCCAACTTAACCGACAAAAATGTTAAGATTATTAAGTCAGATATTATGACTAAAATTCGAACCCCAACATCTCCACTTTAGATGTATAAATTTATTATGGTATTGTCATTTCTGCCGTTTAAAAAAAAAATTATAATCATTCGGATCTATTGTTTTTGCATGAATATATCGGCTTCAAATCAATTGGACCTCTACAAAGATATGTAAATGATTTATTTATTTATTCTAATACTGGATGCTAATTGAAACTTTGCATGTCTTTATACTATGTATTAGATAAATTTCATCCTAAATCTAGCATAAACGATGAGGGGTTCAAACAAATTTATAGATCTAACGATTTCATAACATTAACAATGTGAAACTTCAATACATATCCTAAATGACTTTTTAAAGAAAATTTATCATAATATATTGTTCATTATTTTGTAACAAATAATGCATGAAGTAGGCAATTCTAATGATGCGCAATTATTATGGCATAATTTTTTTTTTTTTTTGAGGGAATGGCATCATTCTTTTAGTTTGCTCAAATTGATTCCCATGGTCGTGTTGGATATTTTTTTTTAGAAATTTGCTTCACATATCAATTTCCAGCCCTTTGCTCGCTGCTATAAAAAACATTGTTTCTAAGGATTTTTTAAAGGAAACTTCTACGGTGCAGCTGACTTTTTTGAAAAAGTTAATTTTGATCTTAATGTTTGATTCATTTTTAAATTGTTGATTACTGATTAATGATCAATAGTAATTCATCTAATAATGCTTGCAACATCTTGGACTTACAGGTACTATTTTATCGTTGGAATATTTAACATGCAAACAGAGTTGATGATATTATGTGTGATAGTCGTAAGTATTACACTTTGTGGGGTGTTACGCTTAAAAGAAGGTAGGATAAAATTAGATTAAGTGTAGTCTTGTTAATATGATGAATTGATGGTGTTATGAGGACTGAACTTTTGATTCCATTGTACAAACAGTGGGGTGTTACTCACTACATTTTTTATGTTATAGTGTTAACTTCACCAAAAAAGTCATTCTCATAACTTCACCATAAAATTTTCCTTTTTTAAAATGTTCAATTTGGACCTGATAACTTGTTTCCCCACATCTATGTGTATCAATGTATTGATGTTATGCACACTTTGAATGCGACCTAGCTAAGTTAGTAACAAGAACATATTATGTCCAAGCCTCCAAGGACTCATACAAGTTTTATCTGACTCTTTGAATGCAAATACTCTTCCAAATCATGGGTTTGTTGCAACCAATCCTTATAAGATTTTGGTGGAGGATATTCATCAAATACATAATAGTAGAGGTGAGGTGACTTGGAACCATATTTTTATGGAGGCTAATCAAACAACATATGATCATGCAAAGCATTGTTTGATATTAGATATTGGTGTCAAGATTTTTAAATTTTTAAATTCTGTCTTTTATTCAAAATACCTTTTTGGCTGATGTATCTTGAACTGTGTTTTCCTTTTGTTTTTAGTTTTTTCTTGGGGCTTAGACCCCTTTGATTCAACAAAAAAAATTACATTATATTCTCCAAGACCGTTCTTTAGGGGTGTAAATAGCTCTACCGAACTGCGTTTTAAAAAATTTGGGGCTCAAAATATATATATTTTTTTAAAATTTAAAATGCATGTAAAAACGTATTATATATTGAGAATTGTTTTTCTCACATCAAAAATTTCCTAAACACACATCGAAATGACACAAATACCCCTGACGATAGTTAACTACCAATGAGCAAACCGACAACAGTTAACTATTGTTGGGTCAGCCACACTTAACTAGCGCTAGGCCAGACCATCAATTGTGATGATTTTGCGTATTTTGGTCGAAAAATCAAAATAAATCGATGCTTATTCAAAATGCTAGGAAACTTTGCAGACCCACTTATATGTATTTTTATAGAGATGTCTGTGAAGTTTCGTAGCATTCCGACTAAGTCTCGATTTATTTTGATTTTTCTACCGAACTGCGCAAAATCGTTCTTTTTTTCGAAGTGCACGTCCAGAAAAGTGACCTAAAGGTTGAATTTTTTCATGATTTTTTGCATGCATGTTCAGGACAAAAAGACAACATCTCCCACAAAAAATTTAATTTTTCGACAAGAGACATATGGGCCTCCAAAAGTTATAGGCCTCACAAAAAAAAAATTAAGTCTAAGACAATTGCTTTTTCGACATATAAAACTTCATAATGACACATGGAAATGATCTTTTTGCCCCCAACGGTAGTTAACTACCGCTGGATTGATCCGACGGTAGTTAACTATCGATGTACACCAACACAACTTAAAAAAAAAGACATTAAAAAAACTCCAATTAACTACCGTGGAGCATATGAAACTGCAGCTTCTACCTTGTCAAGCCAATTGATTCAACCCTTCTTTGAGATTGATACACAAATCATATGAAACTGGAGCTTCTACCTTGTCAAACCAATATTCATCAATCATCATTTCCTCAAACTTATCGAACAAAAACACCACTCAGATTCTACCTTGTTATTCACCTCACTATCCAACACTAGCATAGTTCTTAATTCATTAGAAGCAATTTTTCATTGACCCCATTATTTATTTCATCACATTTCAACTCATTGAAGGTAATTAGATCATTTTTTAGTGTTTTTCTACATACCCTTTTGAACAATCTTGATCCATGTAATTGTTCATGATTCAAAAATTAGTTGTTTGATTGAAAAATTGTGACTTTAGTATTTGGTTCTTTGTTTTTGCTTAAAGGGTTGTTCAAAGTGTTGATTTTTATTTGTTTTGTTGATCATGGAAGGTGCTAGAGAGAGAGAAGGTGATGGTGATGAAGGAAAGAGACGAAGAGTTTGCTTTGTTCCTTGAGATAAGAAGGAGAGAGAAAGAGAATGAAAAGAACGACCTTCTACTTCATGCTCCATGGTAGTTAATTACTAATGGAGTTTTTTTTAATGTCTTTTTTTTAAGCTGTGTTGGTGTACAATGGTAGTTAACTACCATCGGATCAATCCAGCAGTAGTTAACTACTGTTGGGGGCAAAAATGTCATTTCTATATGTCATTATGAAGTTTTATATGTCAGAAAAGCAACTGTCTAAGTCTAATACCCACCCCCCACTCAAATAAAAAAAACATATGTTACTTCTTTATCTTCTTTCAGTATATGCTTGAGTTTTTTCTAGACTCTAGTTCTCCATTGTGGACATAAATCTAATGCTATCAAACCACCCCTAATTTGTATAATCACTTATTCAGCCAATTTGAAAACTATTTCATTGAAAGAATCACAACAATCATTTTTTTTCCCGCATAAACCATTCGTTTTCCTCATTTTCACAACGGAGGAGTGACAAATTCAAACGACACCATTAGGTAAATTTCACTTCTCTTTCGCTTATTTTTTTTCTTTTCGTTTCATGTGTAGAAGTTCTTATGATTCTGATTTTTTAATGAAGGTTAATTACACAAAAAAAAAATTACGTTTTTATTTTACTAATGACCTAATTTACTATGAAAGTCGAGCCTTCTGTTTCATAAAAACGGCCATGTTGATAAGTATAATATTACTCAAAAAGTAAACTACAATATTGACCATAAATGTACATCTAAATTATAAAAACATCATTTAATATGTTTTTGTTGGTTAGTTTGATTATTGAACGTGCTTTTTGTCCGTCAGTTTTATCCCAAAAATTATGAATAGAAGGCCACTCGTAAACATTTACTATGTACGAAAAATGGCGGTAGTGTCCCACTTAAGTTTTGATCTAATCAATTTCACATAGTAACTCGTACTTTCTTGTATGACAATTTTGCACACGTGAAATTGTGTGCATTGTAACATGAAACTTTCAGATTTAAATAATTAACCATAGTACCATTTGTTTTGCTATTTTAGGTAAACTACCACACTTTCCACAAAAACCACATTTGGGACTTTGTACTACTACTCATCATTGGCTCCGTCCATGCAATCATATATAACACATAGTTTATTTAATTTCTATATATGTCTCTTTCAAAAACATTAAAACTGCTATATACTCCCTCCGTCCCAAAATATAAGCAAAAATTGGTCAACAAAAGTTAATGTATGTGGTTCAAAATTTGTACCAAATACATCAACTTATGTTGACTCATTTTTGCTTATATTTTGGGACGGAGTAGTATGTCTTTAATTTTTAATTATGATAACATGAAAAGTCAAACATGCAACTTAAGAAAAACAAATTATTAATATATGAGGCTTTATATTAGTTAGTGCCTCTATTTTGAATTTTTGACAACTCTGAGTTCCACAGCAGATGGAGATAGCTAAGAAATAAGAGTATGTTGTCCATGTGTATGTTAAAAATGTGTTTATAATTAGTGGAGCAATCATCACCTTATACATCGATTTTTGGATTGTGTTAAGTTTAACTACGATTTTTAAGAGTGTAATCAAATTGAAATGAAATAAAAATTGCTCATTTGTCAAATAGAATTAAAGTTGCATTGTGATGGCATCAATTATTATCGAAAAAGGATTGAAAGTTATACGTGCATGATTGAAATTATTACGATTGGACCATATTTTTAAGGTCATTGACTTATAGAAAATTCTCGTGCACAATTAACTGGCCAGGAAACAAATCTAGTTTAGTTTATAAAAGGAAAATGAATCTTGTAGGCAAAAATATAGAATGTTATAAGGGTGACAATACTGTAGCAAAAACGGCTAGAAAGTTACATTGACGAATGAAAGCATGTGTGATAAAGAATTAATGGCACGATCTATATAAAGAACCTATGTTAGAGAACGTTGAAAAGAGAGTCTCTATTACATTTCTTATATATAAATGGTTATAATGATTTAAAACAAGACTTATAAAAGTAAAATTCAAACATAATTATAAGGTTCCGAGTTCGAACCGTGTGAAGAAGTCCGATTTAGAAATATTTGCTTTGTCATTTAACATAGGTCTTATGAATATAACATATACTTTTTTATTAACATTATTAAGGGTGCGTTTGATTTGTTAAGAAATGAAGGGCATAGTTGTATAATGTTTGATTTATAAAACTGTTTCAAAGACATGATAAACTGGAGACAAAAGACATAACAAAAACTGAAATTTTTGCCTCATTAAATCACAAAACAACTTATTGTCCCATGTATAATTTGTCTAGTATATCAAAATAACTTGTCTACAAAAAATCGTTTAAGACAAAAAGTTGTTCAATATTATAAAAGTTTGTTACGTGATATTTTCTCTTGTGTTGTGATGTTCTATCTTATACTATTTTATTCAATACTTACATTTTAGCATATCAAACACACGTTAAGGATCGTGATAAATGGAAAATACCCCAAGCAATTTTTATTTTTATTTTTATTTTTATAAAGGAAGCAAAAGTATTTTATAGAAACGAAAAAATTGCAATTATCAAACACATGTATGGAATTGATAGCACCTTTGGTCCACCATCCTGGAGGAATTTCTCCATGTGCTCTAAGTCGTACACATGCTTTTTGGCCCTACTGCATCTAGGGGTGGCAAATTAGGTCCAGTCATCTCGGTCTATTTAACTTGTCATTTTAAATAGATTTGAGGTTTTGAGCTCATCCATTTAGTTGATCCGTCCCTATTTAACATGTATGGAATTGATAAAAAAGAAGTCTTGGTTGGCGGGGTAAGCTATCCCATGGGTTCATAAAAAAATTTATTTTATTTTTATTGTACTAGTAATCGATAACAAATGACTCAAACTAGTTCATAATTAAATATCTAAGTGTTTTCATTTAAATAACTAAGAAAGGTAGGGATTTCATTTGTTGCTAGAAATTTTAACCAACGGTAATTGATTAATTCTTTTTTTAAAAAAAAGATGACATGAAATTCCTATCATAATTGCGAAATTGTTTCTTTAGTGTTTCTTTGGAGTGGACTCAATTGTCAATATCTTAATTTGGAGAAGGCTTATTTGTATTTCTATCGGATAAAATGTGTGGTTTTGTTTGTAATACAATATTTTTTTGTCACAACAACAATAAAAGTAAAAGAATTTTTTCTTTAAGTAGGGGCAAAGGCTACAGTAGGAGATCTCTTTAGGTCTCCTATTGTAGGAGACTTGAACTTTTTTTTGTTTTGTTTTGTAAAATAGATTTCAATCATTGGATGTAATAGAAAACTATTGAATGGTTGAGATTTACAGGTTATATGACTCATTAGGACTGGATTATTTAAACACCTATAAATAATGGAGAATGTGTGGTGTTCTTCAATCCAACACCTCATTTGTTATGTTGAAACAAAAAAAATCCTAAGATAAAAAAACATGTAAATAATGGAGAATGTGTGGTGTTCTTCAATCCAAACAGTGGTGCAATGGTGTTCAAGGAAGAGCAATGAAGCTGTGATTCAGATCTAGGTGGGAAAATATTTTTTTTATTTAAGAGGAAATCCCAACATTGCCATGTAGTTAATTGAATAACTTAAACAAATTTTACCTCCAATAACAGATTTCTAATGTCTACTCACCTGCAAACACAAGTCATTTTACTAAAAAAAATATATATTTTACATAGTCTCCTACGGTAGGAGACCTATTTATCTCCTACCGAAAATGACGCCTTAAGTAGGACTAGGTTGGAATAAAATTTGTACAAAAAAAATGGAATAAAATGATTTTGTTGTGTTTGTCATGAACCGAGTTATGTTGGTGAGTTATTGAGATTTGTTTAATGTTGTCAGATTTATAGTATTATTTAGTAACAATTGTCACAAAAAATTTTATATTTGTTAGCGAGTCAGCCCACCTCTTGCACAGGACGTGTGTTGGAGCCCATCTCCTCAAATTGGCACGCTCCATTCTACCCCATTTGTTTACGGACTAATAGTGGATCAGACCTAATCGAACCAGACCAGACATCATTGCCATCACTAATTTTGTCCCCTATACATTTTAACACCATATTGGGGTTCAGGATTGCAATATTGAATTAGGAAGATTTGCGGTTGTTTGATTAAGATTCGACATTCAATATATTATTATATTGGAATCCTAAATTAGTCATAAATGTTAACTATTATCAATAATTAACCAATGTTAAATATAAGAAGGATACAAATTTAAAATACGGTGACTAACCCAAGAACAGGCCGCCCTAGCTAAAGTATGAGCAACCAAGTTCGCTTGTCTCCTAACAAACTTCACCTCTAAGTTGGAATGTAAATATAACTGATAAATAATACTAGAACCAATAGAATAGAATTCTGAATCACCATGGTCCGGAGCCGATATAGCTTGCACTAGAGTAGATGAGTCGGACTCAAAGACAACCTGATCCCATTTGTTCACATCAGCAAAGTGAAGGGCCGTGAGTAAGGCTACTGCCTCACCCTCCAAAACTGTCATATTTGCTCGGTGCCATTTCGTTTGAGCTCGAATACATTACCCGCGGGAGTCTCGAACACAACACACAAAAGATGTAATTTGGTTACGGTCATGGAACACATCATCCACATTGCACTTCAACCACATCTCGCTCGGTTTCTCCCAAACTGACTTGTTACCTTGCACTATACTATTCTCGTGTTGCACAACCGGTGGTGAGGGCTGTTTATGAACTTTTTGCCATTGCTGCCATACAATAGTGTTATCCTCCCAATGCTCGTTGAAGTATGATAAACGTTATTCCAAATGACATCCTTACGTGCAACCCACATTTGCCAAAGAAGTAAAGCCACCCGACCAGCAATATCTCGGCTTTCTGAACGACATATATCAAAAACAAAGTCTGTCAAACTGCTCACAGTTCCAACTCGCGGTTGTAGCACAGTCGAAAGCCCTACCCAATACCAACTCTCATGCGCCACCATACAACCCACAAAAGCATGCCAATCATCCTCAACATCCGTATCACACCAAGGACATATCATCTCACATTGTACATGTCGTGATTGTAATCGAAGACGCGTCAGAATACATTCTCTGCAAATCCTCCATAACAATTTACAAGCTTTGTGAGATGAAATCACCTTCCAAATTCTATGCCACTCTCCTTCAACATGGAATCAAATAGTGTGTAACAACTCCATCATAGCCAGTTTATAACCAGTCTTAAAAGTATACCTCATGTTATGTTCCATCATCCACGCTATTCTATCATTTTGAACTTCCGTAAACAGTGGTGTGTCGAGAATAACTTGCACCATATCATTTGGAGACAAATATTCAACCTTATCAATATCCCAAAATCGTTCCTCAGCAGCTATCAAATCAGACACACTCAAACTATGCACACCTTGGATTTGTGGGGATTGACTCCAGCTTCCTTGGACACCTTGAACCCATGGATCATTCATCACGCTGACATGCTTCCCATTTCCGACTATGCACCTACATCCATATAAAAGTAACTGACGCAAATTCCAAATACTCCACCAAGCAAAGCTAGGGTTATAACTGAGTTTAGCACCCAAAAATGAAGAACGGGGAAAGTGCCTTGATTTAAAAACTCTAGCAACCAGAGATTTAAGTTTAGACAAAAAACTCCATCCTTGCTTATCTACCATAGCGATATTAAAAGCTTTGAAATTCCTAAACCCTATTCCACCCAATTCTTTTGGGCATGCCACGTGTTCCCATGCGATCCATTTAATCCCCCAGTTGTTACTTCTTCCTCCCCACCAAAACACATTGGTCATCTTCTCAATATCATCTATAACTAAATTCGGCAAAAGATAAATACTCATTATGTATGAAGGAATAGATTGTAACACTGCTTTGATAATAACTTCCTTACCCTCCTTTGATAATGCTCGTCCCCTCCACACATTTATTCGTTTCCAGATACGACCCTTGGTAATAATAAAAAAGACCTTTTATCTCTACCAATCATCAAAGGTAACCCCAAATACTTTCTAGTATCCATCACATGCTGAACACCAATAATGTGTGCCAAATCCTCCTGCATCGGCCCACTCATATTGCAACTGAACAACACCTCAGACTTTGATAAGTTCATTTCTTGTCCAAATACTGCCTCATAAGTTTTAAGAATAGTGAGTAAACGATGTGCTTCAAACACATTGGCCCTGCAAAACAAGAAACAATTGTCTGCAAACAACAAACGTGACATCACTGGTGCGCAGCGACATACTTGTACCCCATGAATATCACCTATATTAACTGCATTATGTATTAGAGTTGAGAGACCCTCAACCACCAATAAGAATAAATATGGTGATAACGGATCACCCTGGCACAACCCTCGGACGAGAACAATAGGCCCCACCCTGTCAAAGTTCACAAGCACCAAATAAGTAATAGAACTAACACACATCATCATCCACTGGATCCATTTCTCACTGAATCCTACTCACATAAGCACACCACGAAGAAATCCCTAATCCACTACATCATAATCCTCGCTAATATCAATATTGAGACCCAATTCCCTTCTCCATCTCTTCGTCTTCTTCTTCATTGAGTGGATTATCTCGGTAGCTATTAACATGTTGTCTAGTATAAAGCGGCCCTCGACAAACGATGACTGCTCCTCTAACATACATTTATCCAAACACTGTTTCAGTCGATTAGCGAGCAACTTCGACACCATCTTATACAACACGTTACAAAAAGATATAGGCCTAAGATCCTTCATATGATCCGGTTCTTTGCACTTTGAGATCAAACAAATATTTGTTTCTGTAACGTTTGAAGAGAAGTAACCACGATCCAGCCAAGAAGCCGCCGCCTGAAAAATACCATCACCATACACATGCCATAATCTCTGATAAAATGCCGGATCAAAACCATCTGAACCTGAGGAGTTGTCCGATTGCATTTGAAAAAGGGCTTGACGCAATTCTTCTTTAGTAACAGGTGATGTAAGCATTATATTGTCATCCATCGAAACACATTGGCTCATCAAATCCAACATCGGTTCATGAACACTTGCATTCGCAGCAAATAGTTGCTTAAAATAACCTTGTGCCACAATACACATTTCCTCTTGCGACGTAGCAGTCCTCCCATCATCTGTGCGGAGCTTACTAACCTTCTTCACTTTGTCGCAGGCTACCGTGGATGTATGAAAGAAATTTGTATTCATGTCCCCTTCCTTCAACCAGTGCATTTCCGCTATCTGCTTCCAAAAGGCCTCCTCTTGTACAAGGAGTCGAGCATGCTTCTCTCACGTTGCGACATATTGTGTATGCATCATTGCATTCGGCTGGGCACATAGTTTCTCTAAAATACGGACACATTGGTTAATTTCTTCCTTAAACCGAACTCTCTTCCTCCTACCCCAACTTTGCAACTTCGTAGAACAATTCACAACTCTATCATTGAGCTCCAACCCCATAGTACCACCCCAACCATCCACCAATATCGTCATCTAAGAGCCAACTGTTTTCAAATTTAAAATAATAAGTATACCTCTTACGAACCGTAGGTATAATATCAAACAATATTGGTGTGTGATATTAATTAATTGATGATTTGTATTTTTTTAAAAAAATTTTAAGTACGAGAGAAATTTAGTTTATATTTTTTGCATAGTATTTATTATAGATTTAAAAAGTTCCAAAATGTGTATGTAAATAAAAAAACAACTAATACAATTAATTTTTTTTAAGGAGTAGTACAAATATTAAAAATTAAAGACGGTGGTAGTATATATAATTTAATCTCCTCTTTTTAAAAATTAGACATAAACGAGATATTTGTGAGAGTCATTAAAAAATGTATCTCACTATTATCTCATCTTTTGTCAACCCTTTCAAATTGAAGCTGTCAATTTCATGAAAATCATGATCACAACTTATTTAATATATAAAAGCCAGTTAAACCCATCCACTCATCAATTCATATACCAACCATGAACACACACATGACTTGTTCCAATCCTACTAGTAGTATCAATGTCACCACCAATGATCACAACACACCTTGTTCCAACAATAAACCTAGTAGTAGTTGTAGTAGTAATGATAAGATGTACAAAGGGGTGAGGAAGAGAAAATGGGGAAAATGGGTATCTGAAATAAGGCTTCCAAATAGTAGGGAGAGAATATGGTTAGGATCATATGACACACAAGAGAAAGCAGCTAGGGCATTTGATGCAGCCCTTTATTGTCTACGTGGTCCTCATGTAAGTTTCAATTTCCCTAATACACCTCTTACCATCAATGTAGCTTTTCATGGTTACCAATCTCTTTCACCACAAGAGATTCAAGAAGTTGCTGCGAAGTTTGCAAATGACTCACCACCAATTGAGCTCACTCAAGAAGCAGATCAACAAGTACCTTCAGAATCACGAAATGATGCCAATTCCAATCATTCTTATTCATGCTCACTTAATGATAATGATGGGAGGGTGCAAGTAGATTATGGAGACTTGAGGAGAATGGATTGGAGATTTGAGGATATGTTTGATCACTTGAATGGGGTTGCTAATTGCTCTAATTTTTATGGGCCACAAAATATGCAATATTCAACTCCACTTTTTGAAGAGGATAATGTGGACCAAATTGAATGTGAAGATACCTTTTCTAATCATTCAATGCTTTGGAGTTGGAATTTTTGATTCACATGCATATATGATATACATAGTTGTTTTCAAATTTGTGAATTAAATAATACACCAATTTGTTTTAAATTAAAAAATATTTTAATTTATCTCATTATCTCTACTATGTGTTTGGATTTTCTATGATGATGGCACGGTGCAACACGTAGTAGAGTCTTGAGATCAATCTCTTAAACCTTACAACTCTACATCATGTTCCACAATGCAACTGATATAGAGAATTTAAATCACTTAAGCATTCTCTAAATCTATTACTAATTTTGGTGGGAAAAATATTATAAAGTGATTGTTTTCCATCAATGATTTTTGGTGGTAATAGCTAGGCTAAGGCAGTGTACATCACATCGACCGTACTATATCATAATGTTATTGAAAGTGACCACGTTTTTATTGTGCCATCTCTCTTTTCTAGTACTATTGATTATAGTAGCACTAGCTCGGGCCAAAATAAGAATGATTAGCATTTGCTAGCTAGCAAATACCTAGTAGCAATAGCATTCCTCTTAATTGATTTTTTTTTTTTTTGTAATACATTTGTGCGATATTTACATACTACTATACTAGTATAACTTTTGTACGAGCTTTATTACTATGTTTAATATAAAAATAGAAATAAAACATTTTATGTACAACTCTTTCTTTTGATACACTATACGAATAATAATTATATATACATTGAAAGTTTATTTAAATTTTCCATCCTTCGTCTACTTCACATTAGTCCTAACAAATTTTGTTGAAACAAACGACATAAATATGCTGAATAAGTGACTCTAGAACACAAAAAGGTGAATTGGAACTTTTAAAGTGTTTGATAAAGAAACGCTAAATTGTAAATTTAATTGAGAGTGTAGATTTTAGATTATTTTTAAGCTAAACTCTTTTTTTTTTTGCTGGAGTTTGAACCCCGACCTTACATATATTATGTATTGTTTTTATCAATTGAGCTAAACTTACGAGGACAACGCAAATTCTTATTTACTCATCAACAATCGGTAGATAAAGATATGTTGAGTCGGCACCAATCATAATTATTTAATTGTGTTTCACTATATATATATATATATATATATATATATATATATATATATATATATATATATATATAAGGTTTGCTACAATAGATTCACTCAATTTCATGAAGATCTATTTTAGCAACTAGCATCTTTTTACTTGAACAAAAAGGCTCGTGTTTTTGTTTTTTGAACCAATTAAAACTAAATGACACAAATGTAATTGTCAATTTTTCTTTTTATTTTCTATTTTTTAGGAGAATAAACATCCAAAAGAACTTTATTAAAAAGTTAATAAAAGTGGTGAAATAATTAGTGATAAAAAATAATAGATTATATTTTTAAGACAATTTTTTTTATTTTTGAATTCTTTAACTATTGCCCCAGGACTTTTTTTTTTTATGATCCCTTCTTATCTCGTATCTGGCGCTATTTATCTGAGTTTTTGTTATCCCTCTTCCCTCACCACTTTTTCTGGGTTTTCCTTTTCTAATCAGCAATCTCATGAGTTTTTTTATTTCTTTTTTCCAATCATGTTTTCGGTTTCAATTTTACACAGAAAAGGAACTGATGAAACCATATATCCTAAAATTAGATCTTAGCTTCATTTGCCACCATGGGTTGTTTCGGCTTCGCTGCCCATTTCAGTTGTGTCATCTACCAAGAAACGTGTTGCCTTCCTCAACCTTCACAAGACGATATTTTTTGGTTGGTTGAATTTTGATTCAATTGGTTGTACAGTTTTTGGAAGCAATTCTAAATTTTGAAAACAACGTCGTGATTTAGAAGCCGCATGATAGCCTTTGAATAATAAAAATAGTGAATAAGAATTGGCTAAGCATACAATTGAATGGAAGCAAGAAACATCATCAATTCATGGAACTTGGTGAATGGCTATAACAACAGACATGAAGTAAGAAAGAGGAAGGGAGACACAAAGTATCGTAAAGAAAATAGAAAATAAAATGGACAATTACATTCTTATGCTTTAGTTTTAATTGGTCCAAAATACAAAAACATGAGTCCTTTTGTCCAAGTAAAAAGATGTTAGTTGCTAAAATAGACCTTCATAAAATGAACAGGTCTATTGTAGCAAACCCATATATATATATATATATATATATATATATATATATATATATATATATATATATATATATATATATATATAAACAAAATTTTAGTATTCGTCTAAATCTCAAATTTTGTTTTTAGTCCCTTTTAACTCATGGTCTAACCATCACATTTTTTAATGAATTTTTTACGTGCATATTTATATATTATAACAATCTCTCTCACAAAAACTTGAAATTTTTAACAAAATATGAATTAAATATAAACTTCAAGTGTTAAAAACTTCAAGAAATTCATATTTACTTCATCCCTTGTTAAAAAATATTAAAATTTTGTAAGAGAAATTTCAATAATGTACCACATATGCATGACTACAAGAGGAAATTCAAAATTTTGAAGGATATAAATGACAATCGATACTTGAACTACAAGATGACTGATGACAAATCTGTGGAAGCACAATCTCATGAAATTCAGAAGATAACTCACGAAATCTATGCTGAAGGTATGCAGTTACCCGAACAATTTCAAATTGTTGTTGTTATTGATTAATTGCCTCATGCCTTAATGGACTTCAAGAATACCCTTAGGCATAAGACTAAGGGTTCTCTTTTGAAAGCCTGATTACTCACCTTCGAATTTAAGAATAAGCAAGGAAACAAGACCTAAAGAAGAGGTGTTTCTTATCTCGAACAACAACACTACAAAGAAATTTGTAGGTGTTGTTCTGAAGCCTAATGGCAAACAGTTTAAGAATCAGAACTGCCTTGCAAATAAGAATTCCAATCAGAATAAGAATGTGAACCCCCATAAGGGCCAAAATGAGCAACCACCAAAGAATGACTCGGCTCAACCGTTCAATTGTTACAATTGCAGAAAACCAAGTCATATGGCATGCAAGTGTAGGAACAGATCTAACAGATCGGCTCAGTCTCACTTAACAACCGAGTTGCAGACGTACACCACCAAGATAACTGAAATCAATATGGTTGGCGGATCTGATGGATGATGGACTGCCAATGGCGCCACTCGCCATTTATGCTTTGACCGTGCTTTATTCAAGACATACACTATTGTTGAAGATCAGAAGGTGATGCTGGGAGATTCTCACACCACTGAAGTTGCTGGAATCGGAGATGTGAAACTAAAGTTTACCTCCGGAAAAACTAATATTGAAGGAGGTGATACATACTCCAAAAATTAGGAAGAATTTTGTTTCTGGGTTTCTTTTAAATAAGGTTGGGTTTGAACAAATTATAGGGGCTGATATGTACATCATTACTAAAAATGGTATCTTTATTGGGAAAGGATACGCCACTGATGATTTGTTTAAGTTAAACATTGATATGGATAAAATTTCTTCTTTTGCTTATATGTTATGTGATTTTAATATTTGACATGCAAGACTCTGTCACGTAAACTAACGAATTATTTCTAATATTTCATATGCACCATATAACTGTTGAGTCAAGCAACAATAATGCCTTAATAATAGCTAAGTGAAACGGAGGGAGTACACACACACACACACACACACACACACACACACACACACATATGGCTTGCAAACTTAGACCAACAAAAAACATAAGATTCAAGTTAGGAAAAATGCACTTGTACTTGCAAAAAAGTACGAGTGATGAATACTAGGGTTTGTACCGTATTCTAGGGTTTAAACTGATTATTGGATGCCTTTAGAATGCTCTAAAGGGAGGTATTTATAGCCTGCTATGGGCTTGGGTTTCGGTTTCTTAACCTCCAAGTAATAGGGGTATTTATGGTATTTAGGCGGTTTTTAGATAGTTCTAGAAGCTAAGAAAGACGACGCCCTAAAGGGGGTGCGCCTAGGCTAGAGGCCTATCTAGAGGGCGTCCAAGCCCTTCTAAAGGGCGTCTGAGTCCTTCTAGAGGGTTCTTAAGCCTTTAGGATAATTATGACAGTCCACAGCCCCCCAAGCACGATGCTTGGAATCAAGGCGAAGTGGTTTATGTTCTGCTGTTTTGTTTTGAAATTTCGGATGATCCTCGTTGTTCTTGAGAGGTCCCGCCCAGGGTGCCCTATTCAATCTTTAGAGCCCCCAAGGGACGAGAATTGTTTTCGTTCAGGGATGATGGTCCACAGCCCCCCAAGCACGAGGCTTGGCATCAAGGCAAAGTGGTTGAAGCTAGGCTACTTCTTTGTACTCATCGTGGCATCTTAGTCTATGTGACAATGATGGGATAGGCGACTTGTGGTTGTGGTTTTGTAATTGAAGGCTCGCCATATACGTGACCCTTCGTTGCTCGTCTACGTGTCTAAGATCCTTGGGCGATGTGTGACACGTGTCAGGGAAGCACATCTTCCCGAGGAAGTTTCTGAACATTTTTCCTTAAAAGAGGCGCCTTTGCTCATTTTGCTCCTTCATTTCCGTTTTTACGTTTTCTGCTTCAGATCTCCTTCGCCATCTTCATTAGTTTTTGAGCTTTGCAACGACGATCCGAGTTTGTTTATCCCAAGTACTTTCTCTTTCCACTCTTGCTCCGTAAAAGTTTTTTCTTTTACGATGGTCGTGATTCGGGAGTGCGATGAGAGGGGGAGGGAACTTGGTCCCGTAGATCCTTTAGAAAAGGCTAAGCTTCAGAGAGATTGTTTGAGGCACGTGACGCGACAAAACGACATTATCGACTGGGAGGCGTATGGCTCGAGTTACTTTGGCCATATGTCTGTGTCAGATTTGTCTAGTGAGAGCGATAGCGGTGATTATGATGATAGTGACTGTGTTTTCCTGTATTCAACTTCAGGAAAGGAGGTCATCGCTCACGTTATTCCCCAAATGACGAGAGCGAAGGGAGTTACTATCTCGGAGGTTGAGTCCGATACGGAGAATTTCGGCGACGACGTTCAGAGTTATACTTCGATCTACTGTGACCAGGCAAAGGTGAACCTTTTTAGAAGTAAGAATGTTGTTTCCGCTACTGGGCGGGAGGAAGACATAGACATGATGTCGTGCCCGCCTGGCGAGATAGTATGCGTACTACGCCCGAAAGGCGTGAGGGAGATTTTTCATATGTATGGTGTTGTTCTAGAGGAGTTTGGGGTTTGGATTCCCTTTACTTTATTTCAAATGGACGTTATGCGCTTCTCTAATGTAGCTCCAACTCAAATCCGTCCAAACAGTTGGGCTTTTATTCGTGTTTTCGAGATTTTGTGTGAAGCCTTAGATATGATTCCCTCTACAGGCGCTTTTTTCCATTTTTATGGTACGAAGGGGGTGGACAAAGGTTCCTGGGTATCAATTAGCGCTCATGCAGGTCTGAGTTTGTTTCCTTCGTATGCCTCCAATTTCAAGAAGAACCGGCAGGTTAGTTTTATGAAGGTCTGTGCTTCCAAGGACTCTCGTATTTCCGTTGCTAGTGTTGACGGCGATCTGAGGTTTCCTCTAAGCTGGACTAGCTCGCCACCATCCGTCTGCGGCTATGATTGTAAAAAGATGACGCCTTATGAGCGTGATGTAGTCGGTTTTTTAGACTGGATGAAGCTTACCGATATTCGTACACTTCTAAATAAAGAGAAAGATTCAGAAGATTTGGAACTTTAACTTCGTGAGTATTTTTCATTTAAGCTTCCTGTCTTTTTTTTTTTTTTTTTTAGCTTACTTCTGAATGTGGCGTTTTTCTTTTTCTCTTTTGAAGTGCCGATGATGCCACTTACAGGGAAAGAAAGGAGGAAGTATCTTGCTGCTCTGAAAGAAAAAAATGCTTCAGGGGAGCACATTGCTAGTGACCCAACCGATTTACTACCGAGGAGAGGAAAGAAGGATCAGGGTGTTGCTGCAGAGGCGCCAGGGGCCGATGCTACTGAGGTGGCTAGTGCGTCGAACAAGGGCGCTTCTAAGGACGTCATTGATTTGGCCGCCTTGCCTCAGAGGAAGAAAGCCAGGACCGGCCGGAAGGATGCCGGGAAGGAAGGGCAGCTTGAGAAGAATGTCGTTGCGGAGGTTGGCGCTGCCTACCATCAATCTTTCTGGCATCGAGATTTTCAATATCGCCAATGCATGGAGGAGCATGTTCCCTTCACCGCTTTAGTGACCTGGCTCAGGATGCTGGCACCGGCGCTCTTCGGTCGTTGGTGTATATGCATTCTATGGAGCGGAAATATGCCAAGAGTCCATGAAGGATGCAGAGAAATATAAGCACAAGGCTGCAGCGTTTGAGGAGAGAGTGGAAGGGTTGCTGTAGGACAAGACAAAGGGTGAGAAGGCGGTGACCGATTTGGAAAAAGAGAAGGCGAGCTGGACGTCCGAGAAGGGCGATTTTGAGAAGAAAGTTGGCGACTTGGAGGAAGAGCTGGCCAACGCTAAAGAATAGGTGGAGAATGGCAAGATGGCGATGGTTGGCAAGTTCGAAGATGGCTTCGAAAGGGCCAAGTCTCAGGTGGCTTTCTTGTTTCCAGAGCTGGACTTGTCGTCGTTGGATTCCTTGAAGATCGTCCAAGAAGGCGAGCTGGTTAATGAGCCCTAATCACCGTAGTTTAATTTTAATCTATTCTTTTTGTTGGTGACCTGTCTAGGCACTTTTTTGTAATATTATGACTTTGACTTGTGATTTATTTCACTTGCTAAACTTTATTTAACGCTTTTGTCCTTACTTTGAAGTATCTCTGACTTGCTTTACTTTGTCGAAATTGTTGATCTTCGTGTTGTTCTTTATTCTTTGTTTTTCACTTAGTATGTTTTTCTTCGTCACCGAGTTAGAGCCTTTATTAAGGTTAACCCTGTTTAGGCGCTCGGTTTTGCTTTCACCACGCCGAGCTAGAGCCTCGAATAAGGTTAACCCAGTTTAGGCGTTTCGATTTTACGATGCCGAGTTAGAGCCTTTAATGAGGTTAGCCCTGTTTAGGCGCTCTTATTTATTTAATGACGCCATGTTCACTCACTGTTTAGGTGTTCTAAGTTTAATGACGCCGAGTTCCATCCCTATTTAGACGTTCCCATTTATTAGACGTCGAGTTAGAGCCTTCAATAAGGTTAACACTTGTTTTGGCGTCAGGTTTATTTAACAACGCCGGGTTCAATCCCTGTTTAGGCGTTCACGCCGAGTTAGAGCCTTCGATAAGGTTAACCCTTGATTGGGCGTCATGTTTATTTAACGACGCCGAGTTAAAGCCTTTATTAAGGTAAACCCTGTTTAGGCGTACTTATTTTTGAAGCGATGATAGTAGAGTCAGAGTCCACAAGAACAAAATGTTTTGAGAAAATAGGGTGCCTTATTAAAAGCCCTGCCCTTGCAGGGGAAAAAGAGTGCTCCTCTATCTCTTCATTGAATACTTTAGAAATTGAAACATAGTATGAGGCGGCAACTCATGCCTTATTATGTAGGAAGATAAAAAACATAAACAAAAAATCTAAAAACTTCTAATTTAACTATAGTAATGGCGCAGGTTAGCCATATTCCAGGTTCTTGGCACTGGGGTTCCATCTAGCTCCTCCAGCTTTTAAGCTCCATGTTGTAGCTTCTCCTTTATTCGATACGGTCCCTCCCAACTTGGCAGTAACTTTCCAATTCTGGTCGGGGCGACAACTTGTTTGAGGACGAGGTCGCCTTCCTTCATGCTTCTGGGAATTACTCTTGAGTTATACCTGCGAGCTGCTCTCTGTTTGGGGGAAAATTCTCTGATATGAGCCTCCTCTCTTATCTCGTCTATCATATCCATCGTGCATTTAACACCTATCTCATTCGTTTTTGTGTTGCAAGAAATCAGAGTGAGTATTTTGAGATACCTCAAAACATATTATGTTATTAAAAAATTAGGGGTCATGTTAAAATGGATGGGGGCGGGGACCTGAAAACAGATAGCTGTCAGTTTAGTCGTGAGTGTGGAACTTACCTTCTTCCATAAAATTGTCACGGCGCCAGGTTGGGGTGTCGATTTCGACGGGAAGCATGGTGTCTGCGCCGTACACCATAGTAAATGGAGTTTCCTTGGTTGTTGAATGTGGGGTGGTGTGGTAGGACCAGAGCACCTGTTTTTTAGCAAGGATATTTTGATCCAAAGTGAAAAAAGCGAGAGTACACAATATTTTTTGAATATCAAAATTTTAATGAACGTTGTAATAGTAACAAATTATGGTGCTTACCTCATATAGCTGTTCAGCCCAGAGACCTTTGGCTGCTTCTAGCTTCTTCTTAATGCCGTTCAGGATTACCTTGTTTGCCACTTCAGCCTGTCCGTTCACCTGAGGGTGGATTACTGATACGAATTTTGTTTGAACGTCGAGTTAGGTGCATAAGTCAACTACTCTGGTGCTGGCAAACTGGATCCCGTTGTCAGTTACAAAATATTTGGGAAGTCCGACACGGCAAATGATCTTCTACCAGTAGAACTTTTTAACCCTGTCCGCTGTAACACCCCAATTTCACGACTTAAAAATTTCATTAAATAAAAGCATAAATCAGAGTACGTCACAAAAGGAGTGTCACATTCATCTTTAAAACAAACTAGATAATAATTTATCCTCTCGAAAAATATTCAATTAAAGCAGCGGAAATTCATAATTCAAATCTTTCATAAAGGTCTTGGCTCAAGGCCATCAACGTCTCATAATTATTTAAGTCTCAAAAATAGTTTCGACATGATACATAAGGAATAGACTCATAAAAAGACCCCATCCCGTTACATATCAGAGCAATCCTACGTCACACAAGACTCCTCACATCTGCGCACCTAAGCTTGGTTACCTGCACTTGCCCACAAGGCGGCAATTCCAACAGAAGGGGTGAGATTCACAACAGAAATATTAACATATAATTCAACATTTATGATTAACAACATAAACTCATACATATATCACATCATTAAACACAAGGTTAACATCATTATCATGAACATCTCAAATACACATCAACATCATCTCAACCATCGTCTCATAATGTGTCAACAATTTGACTCAACTATATGCAACTCTAACATCTTGACATCATGCATGTGGTACCATATATAAGCATTAATATGCTTCACCGTCGTTTTGAGCAAATGCTCCACCGTCGCTTTGAGCAAAAGCTCCACCGTCTCATAATATGCAAATGCATGGACACGACTCTTAACATCTTAACAAGTCAACATAACTTCATCAACATCACTTAACATCATGCTTATAAATCATTAAAACATAAGCAATACATCGCATTATTATTGACATAAGAGAACCATCATTAATAATCATTACAGAATGCATCTTAAGTCATAGAACATCTCTATCACTACCCAAAGGTGTACTCTCAAAGTTCCAATACGAAACAGATCGTAAAACGAACAACAGTCCAGAATTGTACTAACTCGCCACGGAGAGTGATTTGTTCGCTAAGGTGAGCTCTCTCAAGAAGCTACTCGCCAAAGGCGAGCTGGGGGCGAGCTACAGGCGAGCAATCTGGGTGCTCTCGGCCTTTTTGACATTTTCGCCTAAAATCTTCGTTTTAAGGTTTTCTAAGTCCAATTTGGTCCTAACAACTTCACAGGTCAATCCTATAAATAATAAGGCACTCGAAACCATCTAAAGTTTGGCAGAAAACCCAACTTTCAAAAGTTACTCGCCACGGTGAGCTAGTTGGCTCGCCTCGCGAGCGATGCAAGGTTTACTCGCCACGGCGAGTGAATTACTCGCCACAGGCGAGCGATGACAGGTTCACTACGGGTTTGCTCCAATTCTCACCCACTCATCTCAATTCTCTCATGTTAAGCCTCTAATTCATCGGCAATGTTATTCTAGTGATTAATCTAGGTTCTGTAACACGTTTCTAAAGCAATACACATCAATCTCACATCAATTTCATCAAAATCATCAAACCCTAATTCATGAAACTCTCTCCAATTCTTCCCAATCCCTTAGCTAATCAAAAACAGATGAATTACAGTTAACATTACTGAAGTTAGGCTCACCCTTACCTGGAAAAATTGCAGAAATCACAGCTCCTAGGTCTCTTCTCTCTACACGTGCTTTTCTGCCTTTTTCCCAAATTCTGATAACGCTTACTGCCTTTCTCTTGACCTAGTTTCCTTATATACCAACTCTCAACTTATCTAATTCTATCTCAACCCTCACAACTATCTCTATTTATAAATATAACCCCACCTCTCAAAATTATATATTTTCCAACAAATCTTTATTTTTCATATATATATATATATATATATATATATATATATATATATATATAAACACCACATATCTTATTTTATTAAACAATAAAATAATCATCACGTCACAACATCATAAATACGTCGCATAATCACCAAAAATCATATAATATATAATAATATACTATATTCTCTAATAAAATAATTAAATAAATAAAGAGGGCGTTACATCCGCCGTGATTCTTGAGACCGCCTCGGCTTCGACCCACTTAGTGAAATAATCTATGCCCACGATGAGGAACTTTAGCTGCCCAGGAGCCAAAGGGAAAGGTCCCACGATATCTACTCCCCACTTGTGGAAAGGCCAAGGTGAAAACACAGAAGTGAGCTCGCTGGCGGGGGCGTGCTTTTTGTCGGAGAATCGCTGACACTTGTCACATTTCTTTACGAATGCGGCACAATCTTGTAGCATTGTCGGCTAATAGTGGCCAACCCTTAATAATTTGGCCGCCAGAGAACGCCCCCCCAATGTGGCTTCCACACACTCCTTCATGCACTTCCAGTAGGACGAGCTCAGTTTCTTCCTCGCTTAAGCACCGGAGCATGGACGTTGCCCGCCCCATCTTGTACAATTTACCTGCTACCAAGGTGAATTTGGCAGCCCTCATTTTTATTGTTTGTGCTTCCTATTCATTCTAGGGAGAAAAAGAGCATGTAAGGTACTTGATAATGGGGGTCATCCATCCTTCTACTTCTTCATTGATGACGAAGACCTCTTGTGACTTTGTGCTGGGTGACGCTACGACTTCCTGAATCACTGTTCTATTGTTGCCTGGGCGCTTAGTACTCGCCAATTTGCTAGTAGATCCGCCCTTGAGTTTTGCTCTCTCGGAACGTAGATTGCCTCAAAAAAAATTGAACTTTTCAGCCAAATTTCAAACCTTTAATAGATACTTGCAGAGTTGGAGGTCCTTGGTTTGATATTCTCCCGTGATCTGGCTTGTTATCAACTGTGAATCGCTCTTCGCCCGGAGGTTTTCAGCTCCCATTTATGCCGCCAGATTCATTCCCGCGATTAGGGCTTCATATTCCTCCTGATTGTTACCGGCCTTGAACTCAAACCTCAATGATTGCTCTATGAGTATGTCTCCTGGGTTTTCAGGATGATGCCCGCCCCGCTTCCCTTCAAATTTGAGGATCCGTCTACTGATAAGAGTCATACAAAGGGGGCGACGTTCTGGGCGGGAGATGTGAACTCCATGACAAAGTCGGCTAGGACTTGAGATTTGATGCTGCTCCTGGGAACATATTACAGATCATAATCAGATAATTCAACCGACCATGACACCATTCTTCTAGCTAGGTCTGACTTGCTAAGGACTTGCTTTACGGGGTAGTTCGTCTTCACAATGATCTTGTGACTTTGAAAATAGAGACGTAATTTTCTGGCGGTTGTTATAATCGCCAAAGCTAGGAGCTCAATCTTTTGGTATCGTAGCTCGGCTCCCTTGAACACCTTGCTGACGAAATACACTGACCTTTCTCCTTCTTCTGAATCTTCCGTCAAGACGGAGCTCATAGCGTTGTCGGACACAGACAAGTAAAGGGACAAAGTAGCCCCCGGTGATGGGCGATGTAGGACAGGAGGACTTGAAAGAAACTCTTTTACATTGGTAAAAGCTTCTTCATACTCGCTAGTTCATTCAAATTTTTCTTTCTTCTTGATAGAGGCAAAAAAGGCGAACGCCTTATCGCTTGCGCATGACAAGAACCTGAATAAGGCCGTCAGTCTCCCAGTCAGCTGTTGTACCTCTTTGATGCTACAAGGGCTCCTCATGTATATGATGGCTTGGCATTTTTCTGGGTTGGCTTCTATCCCACGACTGGTAAGTAAAAAACCCAGAAACTTTCCTACCTGAACCCCAAAAGTGCACTTGCTGGGTTCAGGCGCATGTTGAATTTCCTTACTTGCTGGAAGATCTCGCCGAAGTCAGTGGTATGGACGGCGTTTTCTGGTGTCTTGACTACGAGGTCGTCGATGTATACTTCTAGATTCCTTCCGATTTGCCGAGCGAAGATGGTGTCCATTGATCGTTGGAAGGTAGCGCCCGCATTTTGTAAACCAAAAGACATTACCTCATAGTGAAAGTTTTTATTATTTGTCATGAAGGCAATGTTTGGGACGTCCAGAGGGTCCATTCTGATCTGGTTGTCGAATGAATAAGCATCCATGAAACTCAGGGTCTTGAATCCCGACGCGCTGTCAATTAGACGGTCTATGCTGGGCAATGGGTATGGGTCTTTGGGGCATGCCATGTTCAGATCGGTGTAATCCACGCACATTCTCCATTTTCTCGAAGCTTTTTTGACTAGGACTGTGTGTGCTAGCCAGGTGGGATATTTGATCTCGTTGATGAAACATGCCTCCTGGAGCCTCTTTACCTCTTCATCCACTGCTTTTCTTCTCTCCTCGCCCAACATTCGCTTTCTCTGAACGACGGGTTTTACCGTTGGGTTCACGTCGAGGTGATGGCATGCCACGTTGGGATCTATTCCTGGCATATCTGAAGGCGCCTAGGTGAAAAGATCCAAGTTTCTTTTCAACAGCTGAATTAAATCTTTTTCTTTAGAAGGTGTTAAAGAGGTTATGATCTTCGTTGATTGGTGAGGTTGAAAACCGATCATAACTTTTTTAAGGTCTTCAGTTGGTTCCAACCTCTCCTGCTGGTACTCTTACCGAGGGTCGAGATCTATCATATTCATGTTGTCGCCCTTACTCTCCTTCCTTAGCGTTTCCTTCTTTCGCAGTGTGAGGCTGGCTAGATATCATTCTCTGGCAACCTTCTGGTCGCCTTTAATCGTTCTGACCCCGCCATCGTCTAAAGGGTACTTCATCACGAGGAACTAGGTGGACAAGAGGGCGCCTAGCCGGTTGAAAATAGGGCGTCCAATAACTATATTGTAAGAGTTTGGAGCATTGACGATGAGATACCTTATTTTGATTGCTTTAGCTTTCTTTCCCGCCCAAAGATGGTCTTCAAAGTGATATAGCCTCGAACGTGCACCCTCTCTTCAGTAAATCCAGAAAGTGTGCCTTGGAAAGGTTGTAGTTGTTCTTCGCTTAAGCCCATCTTGTCAAAGGCCTCGTAAGTCAAAATATATGCAAAGCTGCCGGTGTCGATGAGGATTCGCTTGATGTTCCAGTTGAGTATTTGGAGAGTAATCACCATAGGATCGTCGTCATGGGGAACAACGCCTTTAAAATCTTTAGCAGAGAAGGTGATGTCTGAACTCTTCTCAGCGAACGCGTGTGAGCCTTCGTCGATGAGCATTATCTAGCGTGCATAGTTCTTTCGGGAAGCACTTGACTCACCGCCTTCGGCGAAGCCTCCTGAGATGGTGTTAAGGGTATGTTTATTCTCCTCGCCCCAGTGGTTATCTCTGACTTCATCTCTCCCTCGCCCGTTCTCGTCGTGCCTTCTTTACGTGTAACCCCTTAGCTTGCCGCTCTGAATTAGCTTCTCGATTTCTCTTTTGAGGTGTATGCAATCGTCAGTATCGTGGCCCCTCACACGATGGTACTTGCACCAGGCGTCCTTGTTGCTGCCCATGATATGAGTTCGTGGCGGATTGGCTTCTGGGATAATTTTGGACTCATATACCTCTTTCAGGATTCGTTCCGGGCGCATCGTCAGAGGAGTGAAATACTCCGGGGTGTATCGGCGAGGGTGGTGATCCCACTCAGGTTGTCTTTTGAAGGTCCCTCAGTCTCTGCTTAGGGGAATGTCATAGTTCTTGCGTTCTGAGCCTGAGCTTCCTTTCTCCTTCACGTCTCGCACCCGCTTCTTGGCGTTACTTTCTTCTCCTTTGATGTAGCATTTGGCGCAGGAAATGATATCCTCCATTATGCCCCTGCCGCACATTGAACAGGTTGTTGGATGAAACTTTGCGGTGGCGGTTTGTGGAGAATTGTTGAAAGAGTTTCTGGATCATATCTTGGTAGCTTACGATGGAGAAACGAGGAAGGTTTATGTACCATTGCAGCGCAACATCAGTGAAGGTTCCGGCTAAAAGCTTGCACTTGAGAGAATCGGCTGCTCCGACGACGGCCATACGGGTGTTAAAGGCCGTTACGTGCTCCATAGGATCGCCCCTACCATTGAAGGTGGAGAGATGGGGCGGCTTGAAGTTGTCTAGAACCAGGACGTTCCAAATCTCGATCGACAAAGGTTGAGGCTCTGGCTCGACGGGGTCACCGTGGTGAGACCCGGTTTTCTCCTGCAATTGTCGTTGTTGGATAGTTTCAATCGAAGCCTGTAAGGCCTCGTTTTGCTCGATCAATTGGGTGATTTGAGCCTTCATCGTCTCAGCTTCTTCCTGGGTAGCCATGGCTGAGGAGAATCGCTTCACAACTGTTTTGATGAAACGATGCGATTTGGGAATGTGGTAGGAGGCTAGTTTTACCTATTCCCATAGACGGCGCCAACTGTACTTGCAAAAAAGTACGAGTGATGAATACTAGGGTTTGTACCGTATTCTAGGGTTTAGACTGATTATTGGATGCCTTTAGAATGCTCTAAAGGGAGGTATTTATAGTCTTCTATGAGCTTGGCTTTCGGTTGCTTAACCTCCAAGTAATAGGGGTATTTATGGTATTTAGGCGGTTTCTAGATAGTTCTAGAAGCTAAGAAAGGCGGCGCCCTAAAGGGGGTGCGCCTAGGGCTCTGGAGCATATCTGGAGAGCATCCAAGCCCTTCGAGAGGGCGTCTGAGTCTTTCTAGAGGGTTCTTAAGCCTTTAGGAATATTATGACGGTCCAACACTTTTCATTTGGACAAAAATACTCGTCATCTTTATTATTTAAAACTAATAGCTTGAGAGTTACTTTAGTAATTTTCAATAAAACGTATTTGTTAACTTGCACCAATTTGCTAACTTAGATCCACTTTTATTTTATAACAAATAGTTTGAGAGATATTTACTAAACTATCCCTTATTTCAAATTGGTTAGTGTATATTAGTTTTTTTGTCCAAATGAAAATGTGCAGTTTTGCTAACTTAGACCTTTAGGTTTTTTGTTGGTCTAAGTTAGAAAACCATATATATACTCTGATAGACGTTTGGCAAGTACACCAAAAACTATCGAAGTAGTAAAAATATCGTTCCCACGAGGACTGTTTTTAATCTCAATAAACTAATTTCGTTAAGCAATAAGATGTATAAAGGTTATTATGGTTTTGCCACTAGGCAGTTGGTTTGGTTTAATTTTATAGAGTCAAATAACAGAAAATAAAAGTTGTTAAGAAATAAGAGAGAGATGAGATCAGGTCTTTCGAATCATCTATGTTCCCCTAATTGGTTACTGTACTCTATTCTTGCGAATGGTTCTTTAGTTTCACGATAGTTAACAAATTAGCCCTAATCAATCCCTTGAGTTAGGACCCTCCTCTTAAACTACAGCCCCTAATTCCTTAGGTGGTCTAATAATCCTTGAAGGTTTAAGCACGTTAACCTAATATCACTAACAAACGATTATCCATTCGTAGACTAACCATGTTTATTAGAACAATTCAATGGGTCTAAGTTGAAAGTTAGGGTCAGTAGTCATTCATAATCACGAGTTTATATGTGATCAAGATATAAAAGAATTAAAACAATTGAATTGAATAAAAACTAGATTGTCATTCACAATAAATAGAGTTTAATCACATCAACATGTATCAATTAGGGTTACATAAAATCATCTCAGACCTAATCTCCAAGAGATTTAGCTACTCATAATGAGACTTACAAATAACATAATCAATAGTGGAATCAAAACATACATGAACTGAAAGAAGGTTGAAGAAATCGCCCTCCTAGTCTTTTTTAGGTCTCAAAATCGCACTTTGCTCTTCTCAAATCGTAACCCTTGTTTTCTGAATAGTCTTAAGCTTAAATAGGTACAAAATTTCACCCAAATCGTGTCATGTTTTAAGTAAATTGTGACACGTTTTCACTTGTGTAACAAGAAACTGAATTAGGGTTTCATCAAATCGTGTCACGTTTTTGCCATCGTGACACGTTTTCCTTAATGTCGAAACAATGCATTCTGCCTTTTCAAATCGTGTCACGTTTTTTACCAAACGTGCCACGATTTTGTCTTTGCCTTTTTCTTTAGTTTTCTTGCTTTTCTTGCTGCTTAAGTCGCATTGTGAACTCCAAAATGTGATAATATTTACATAAAAATTACGTAATGACAGCATGTCATCATACTTCATCCGTTTCACTTGACTATTATTAAGTCATTATTGTTGCTTGACTCAACAATTATATGGTGCCTATGAAATAAATTTTCACTTAATGAATGTAAAAGTTTTTTTTTTCTTTTGGCTTTACGCGGTGTCAAAAGAAAAACATTTTCCCTTACTACCAATTTTTTTTATTTTTTTTTGGTTTCATCTTCTCGATTAAATATTTTTCTTGCTAGCTCTGATTCCTCGATTCCAGATCGAGAAGAGTATGTTAAATCGTGAAGAATTAACATATAATTACGCAGAAAATCCTTAAGGACAGCATGATAAACGCGTCTCAAACTATTTTACTGTTTGTTCTTTTTGCATATCTTAATAACATGTTTGATTTGGTTGTCAAAGATATTGATAGAGTTATGGTCAATGATCTAATTCAACAACAATCTCAAAAGAGATAAGTTTATTAATCTCTTTTTTATTTATGTTTAATTGATTATTATTTATAAAGTTAATCTCTAATTTCTTAAACATTAGCAAAGCACAAAATTATTTGAAGCTCCCTCCATTTGTCATTCAGCAGTGTTTTGAACCCACCAACATACATGCATACAAGAACATACATCAACATTGTAGTTCTTTTTTTTTTGAAATAACATTGTAGTTCATTTTGGTGCCGTTGCCATACATCAATTTAATCTAACTTTTTTTTTTTTTGATCAACTTACTCTAGCTAGCTAGTAGCTAATCATAATCGCATTCGCGGCACGAGCATTAATTTCTTGATAATGAGAATAATCGTGATGTGTAAATTGGTTTTAAACTTTTGTACAATATTCATACTCTCTTCGGTCACATATATATGCAAAACGTAACATTTTAGATTCATTGAATGAATAATGTATATAGTCTATAAATGTGACTAGATACAATAATTATCGAATGAATCTAAAAAGTTAATTTTTGCTTATAAATATGATCAGATGGAGTATATTATTCGAAATGATAAGAGCTTTGATAGTGCAATTGATCTGAATTAAAAGATAGAAAATTGAAATTGAGATTTTTTTTTTATCGATTGTAGTTGATATTGAAATCCTAACAAATTTGAAAAATTAGGATAACGGCCAACTAACATTTGTTTCTTTTAAAAAAATGTTTGTTGAAAATGACCAAAAAAGTGTAGTATTTGAAGAGAGAAAGCGATTGATTGTAGTTGATACCTTTAAGGACGGTCATTCACACCCATCTCAATCACTTCCAACCATATTTCAAAAACCCTTCAAAAGAAAGAAAGAAAAGTCATACTTCAAATACAAATTACCCGAAATGATAATTAATTTCCGACATTATCAAGGTTTGCATAAACATAAATGGAAAAGGTCCAACAAAGATACAATTTTGAATTCTTACATTTAATTGAACGATTTTGACTCCCTTGTTTTCCTTCATGAATCAATAAATATCCCACATTTCTTACTTTAGATATTTGATTTAGGAGTTTTCAATCTACATTATGATACCACATCATTTCACCCTTTCAAACTTAGCCTTCATAGAGGCTGAAGAAAACAGTGACGATTTAAAGATAAAATAAAATCTCCATTCAAAAAAGAATTGTCTATAGATATAGTTTAAATCTTTTTTTTTTTGTTGCAAGAGAGGGTAAAGCCCAAGCTAATCGAACATTCCTAGACATACAAGTCCCAAATAAATCATAAAAAAAGATTCTTTGGACCTCACTAGGAGGAAACTCCAACAAAAAAAATTAAAGATCCATAGAAAAAGTTTAAATCTAAATTGCATAGTTTCATTGTTCGGTTTAGGGGCTTTTGTATAATAAAAGAGGCTAAAAATCCAAATGGTGTGGCATTGAGTATAATTTTTTGAACAAAGACTCTATCACAATGATGCTTGTATTTCTACGATTCACTTCATATCACTATTATGACTATTAATTATGAATTATGATGAATATTTTGTTAATTATCAGAAAGTTATCTAATCTTGGAGCATTGGTCTGAGTTAGAAGAGTTGACATCTATAACCAACAAGTAAGATTAATAGTCTGATGCACAAATCCATTACCTTGCAATTAAAACCACAAGGAAATTTTTGACAAAAAAATGCAGCTCAGCCATTCAAACACAAGGAGGTAGAAGAGGGTTAGGAAGAGAGAGAGAGACTTAGGCAAATTGGATGATGTGGTGTCTAATTGGATGATTTATTTTATTGATAGTGTAAAGTTGTTTTACACTGTCAGTTTATTCTGATTAATCTCAAATTGATATACTAATTCTTTCTTTCTTTTTTTAAATGAATCAATTTTTGCTAAATAAAAATCTCACGTCTACAAAATTTGGTCAAAATCTATATGTGAGGCTATGGAATCAGTAAAGGAAAGAATAAACTAGATGTGTAAAAAATGCTCGGTTGAATCTATTTGGGGAGACATTCTTCCATAGACACAAACACAAATAAATAGTGTTTGGTCACACACACATCAAAAAAGCTATTCATTGAAATACTAAGTGAGTTGAATTTAAAGCAATATATGTTTGGATACATTCAAAATAGAAGTGATTTTTATGAATACTTATGTTTGGATATTCAGAATTAGAGTTGTTTTTGGGTGTGTGAAAGACTAAAATGGGTTTTAACATGTGTGTGAAAAGCAGAGTTACTTGGAATGTGAAAAGCAATTAAATTAAAGGGTAAAAAAGAGAATTTGATTGAAGCCAAACCCACAATGAGAGAATTGATTTCAAGAAGCTACGAATGAACTGGAGCTTCATCCAAAATTGATTCTCAAAAGCAAAATGTATGCTGGCAGCAAAAAGATGAAGAGAACGAAACACAACAAAATTGATTTTGAAGAAATAAACTCATGTTTAGCCTATCTCACCCAAAAACCAAACATTGGCTAAATCACTTTATTATGAATTTCTTTTTCATTATGAAATTCTGGCACGTTAGACTTACGATGTTCTACGCGATGTTCCAACACCGGTAACACACAAACAGATGTTGAATAATAAGATTAGAACATCAAGCTAACAAATGCAAATAAAAGAAAACAAACAGGAAGAAAAATGCACAGAGAGTTTGTTAACCCAGTTCGGTGCAACGTCAGCTACTCTGGGGGCTACCAAGCCAGGAAGGAAATCCACTAGCGTAGTCCGTGTTCAATAGCTCTCAGCAAACAACCGTTTGCACTATAGACCTAGGACCTACCCATACTAACTTCAACCTAGGAACTCCTAGATTTGAGATCTCATCTCACTCCCTACAAGATGATCACAGACTCTGTGATACTCAAATTACAGATACAATCAAAATGAAGTTACCTTCGAAAACAACCAACTAACACCTTGTTTCACAACTTCGGTGTAGTACACAAGCTACCTAACTCTTTGCTTAAAAGCTTCAGAGTAGTGAACAAATTACAACTCAAAACACAGTCCTAAGCATGCATCAATCTAACACGCGAAAGGCTCACAAATGATTGACTCAAAACCCTAAAAGATCTAGTCTTCAAATGACGGCTTAAATGATGAATTAGGTCTTGCAGTCTTAAATAAATACTGAAGTAATACGGGTCATTCACTTGTTGGGCTTCAGAACAACTCGGTGATCCATATCTCACCAGATAGAACCAGATAAGGAAACTCCTAAAATGCAGGCACATCTTTAGGAACATTCTGATCACCTCCAAACTTTCCTAAGTAGATAACACTCCTTCAGGAAATCACAGATGTTCTGATTCTCTATTAAAGACACGCGGTTTTACCAACAAGAATTAAGACGTGGATTCCTTAAATAAGTACACACGTGCGTAAAACAAGGCAAGGTACAAAACACACAGAACCATGCATGGATGTTGGAACATTGTGTCCCACATCTAAAGTGAATATTTGTTTCAGGCAAAAGTGAAGCCAATATACAAATATCAAACACATTATTAGAAAAATCTTTTAATGTATGTGTGTCCAAACACGTGTTTGTGACTATAAAAGAATTTCTCCCATTTGGATTAATCTGATGTGTTGGTCTTGAATATTGGAATGTGTTCCTCTCATAGTCTCATATTCGATTTTCCAATGTCAATTTTATAGAATAGTTTAACTTCTTCAACAAACAAACAAAAATCAAAGGTTCAAAATCGTACAATTAAAAAATCATGTCGGCTAAAATTGCTCAATTGAAATTAAAGCGTCAAGATTACACCATTGAAAAAATAGAATGTCAAAATCTATACACTAAAGTCTTATTTTAAATCGTTATCAGAAATTTTTTAATAAGGATTTTGCTCTTCACCCTACACTTTTCACTCGCGCCCTGCAGCCATTCCGAAAATGCCCTTGCGCTAGTTAACTAACGCAAGTGTAAATGTATGCGCTAGTTAACGCATGTGTAAAACACTGCGTGCGTTAACTGACACAACCATTAACACATGCGTTAGTTAACTAACGCACACTCTGTGCATGAAACCAGAAGAGGCAGAAACCTCTATTTTCCCTAATTTTTCAATCCTTCTTTCATACATTCATTCAAGCATACATTTTTCATCATTTATTCAAACATTCATTCAATCAACGAAAAATAGCAAAATAAAACAACGGGAAAAAGTAACGAATAATGTCATAAAAGGGCCAAAAAGCGCAAATGTCATAAAAAACCTAGAAAATATCATAAAACCCTACTCCCGTGGACTCCTACTCCTCCTCCAGGGAGCCAGCATCTGCTCCATCATGCTTCACTCCGACTGGATGCCCTGCATTATGCGAAGAACCTCTGGATTACCAAACACATCAGGATGCCCCATTGCACTGTTCACTCTGGCTCTGATGTTGCTAATGATCTGGTATGGGTCTGGAGGATGTCTGACCCAAGGCTGCTCAACAATAACCTCCTCGTAAGGAGGGACAGGACGAAGAGGGGCACCAGCTGCATAATCAGGAATGACCGCATGGGGGTTCACAATAGGATGTGACACTGCAACGAACCATCTCATGTAGCCTCTAGTATGAGCCCACAACTGGTTATCCGGAATCTGATCACCCCTCTACTGATGGCTGAGGATATGTAAAGCAAACTCCGTGAAGGCATGGGCCACGTCATCCGCCGCAATAACCTCAATGTCTGTAGGAGGCCTGTGAATCCTCTAGACATACCCGTACTGCCTAAGAACCCGCTCTGGCAAGTGACGGATCATCCTGTCACTGCCGGCCATGATCCATCCGGAGTGCCAGCATATGTCCTGAAAGGGTGTGATGTGTCTTCGTCTCTCGTACGACCTCCAGGTGACATGTGAATGGTCCAAGGAATCAATGGCAGCTCGGTAGTGTCCAGGATTAGAAAAGCCCCTGGGAGGAGTAAGACCGGACATATTCACTTCTGACCAAAACCACTCATTGTCTTCCTCGGGCATAGGCAATGCCAAGTTTTTAATGCTCAGCTTCTTCCCGTGCGATTTACCCTTCACCCTATGTTTTCTTCGAAACTGAAATACAACAACAAAACACAACAAACAACACCGTTAAATAAATAATAAGTAAAACAAACATTGATTACATGCTAACATTAAATAAATAAATAAAATAATAATTAGAATAAGTTGTATAAATAGTGAAAGAAGTAAAATAAACATTAAATTATACTTACATCGACATCGACCCATATCCTGCATGCCACATGTCCACCAAAGTGAGGTAGAAGCCTGAGGTCAGAAGGCCCCCCTGCATAGCGATCCGGGCCGACCTCGTACACCACCCTCGGCACCCCCTGTAAACGAGTCGGAGGTTCCTCAACAACAGCCTCCTCATGCTGCTGAGGTTCCTCAACAACAGGCTCCTCATGATGATACTGGTACTGATGCTGCTGATAAGCATCAAACTGATACTGGTGAGGCTATGGGTCCTGAAACTGATACTCATGACCCTGCGGGTGCTCATACACTTGATACTGCGTCGGGTCCACCGTCTGGGATGGACCTGTATGCGACGTTGACCCTCCCGCAGCATCAACTCTAGCAATTCCCGTTCCCCCACCTCTCCCTCGACCAACCATAGGAGGGCGTGATGCTTCTTTCTCCCTCCTTGCACTACCAGTAGGGGCAATCCTCCCTGCCCTAAGCCTGTCAGTCTTATCCTGAGGCGGCTCAGGCTGCTTAGACGGTATCTGAGACGTATTCCTCCGAGGCATATCTGCACAATATTTAACAAAACACAAATTCAATGATACAATTTCACACGAACATTGTGTCATTTCCAACAATTCAACAACAACACTAAAATTCCAACAATGACATTTCAATTCGTAAACTACCACATTGCAGTCAAACATATTATAATCAAAATTAACAAACCATATGCTAACTAATTTCATAAGTCACAATCCAAAAAAACAAAACAATTACCATTGAGACATTTTACGAAACACATGGTGTACAATTTTCAAACAACTACGTAATCTAACAATTTGTAAACCCTAAACTACCACATTGTACTCTAAACAACTTCTAAACAACAATTCCTAAGTTAATTCATCACTAACAATCATCAAAACTAACATGCAAGCAAAAATTATAAAACCCTAAAAATTAAGGTTATATTTCTTCAAAAAAAACAAAAATTTCTACAAGTTAAATGCAATTAAGTAGGGTAATCATCACTTACTTGATAATATGGGATAAATTGGCTTTGAATGGCGCAAGAATGGTGGAAATCGCACTTGGAGGGGAAAATTTCGTGTTTTGTAAAGTTGGAGAAATGAGGAAATGTTTCTGTCTTGCGCGTATATGACTTAAGTAACGCTGCGTGCGTTAACTCACACAGCGCTACTTAAGTAACGCACAAAACACATCTTGCGCAAGTTAAGGTGCGCTGCGCTACTTAACATGCGCAAGAGCATCTTTGGCATGGCTGCAGGGCGTGAGTGTTTTGTGCTGGAGGAAGAGTAGAATTCTTTTAATAAAATATACTTATAAGTAATATTATTAGGTGTCATGAAAAAAATCTTAGGTCTAACAAAAATATTGTTAGGTCAAAAACATTGTCGAACGAAAATATTGAAATTGTCAGGTCGGACAGTATTAGTGTTTGAACCCCAACATCCAACTTATGTATATGAATTTATAATGTTTTTGTCATTAATATCTATAACCAAAAAAACCTACTTAAGTAAATGCAATTTTTTTTTTGACACAAGTAAATGCAATTTTTTTTTTGAGAAAGTAAATGCAATTTAAAAACGTAAAAAGTGTTGTATCGGACTGAAAGCAACTTTGGTCCACCAACTTTGAGAAATTTCTCAATGTGGTCCTTGGCACACAATTTTTTGGTCCCTGCTGTTCCCTTGCATCATCGCATCGTAAAAATTTGTCTATTTCATAAATAAATAGCATAAACCCTTTAAAAATGAAGCTGTTGATTTCATGAAAATGATCGCAACTTATATATATGATCCCTTTAAACCCATGTCCACGCATCAATTCATATACCAATCATAAAATCAGAATTCATATATCAATCATGAACACAGATCTGACTTGTTCCAATCCTACTAGTAATAGCGATGTCACAACAACTGATCACAACCCTAATATCAATGCCACCACAACTGATCACAACCCTAATAGTAGTAATAATAAGATATACAGAGGGGTGAGGAAGAGAAAATGGGGAAAATGGGTGTCTGAAATTAGGCTTCCAAATAGTAGGGAGAGAATATGGTTAGGATCTCATGACACACAAGAAAAAGCAGCTAGGGCATTTGATGCAGCCCTTTATTGTCTACGTGGTCCTCATGCAAGTTTCAATTTCCCTAACACACCTCTTACCATCAATGTAGCTTTTCATGGTTACCAATCTCTTTCACCACAAGAGATTCAAGAAGTTGCTGCTAAATATGCAAATGAGTCACCACCAATTGAGCTCACTCAAGAAGAAGATCATCAAGTATCTTCAGAATCAACAAATGATGCCACCAATTCCAATAACTCTTATTCATGTTCACTTAGTGATAATGATGAGAGGGTGCAAGTAGATTGTGGAGACTTGAGGACATTTGAGGACATGCTTGATGAGATGAATGGGGTTGCTAATTGCTTTGAATTTTATGGGCTAGAAAATGATACCAATTCAAATGGTTATCCATATCCTCTAGATAATGATATCGGTGACTTGAGGACAATGGATAGGACATTTGAGGATATGTTTGTGGACTTGAATGGGGTTGCTAATGGCTCTGATTTGTATGGGCTACAAAATATGCAATACTCAACTCAACTTTTTGAAGAGGATAATGCGGACCAAATTGAATGTGAAGATACTTTTTCTAATCATTCAACCCTTTGGAGTTGGAACTTTTGATTCACATGTGCATATGATAGGTGGCTGTTTATTGAGGACCTAAACTGAATCCTTTTCACCTGAAGTTTTCACTGGTCCAGTTTAAAACTCTCAAATACCGAGATGTTTATTTGATTAGATAAAGACAAATTTTTCGTATTAAATAATACATCAATTTGTTTTCGATTTAAAAATATTTAAATCGATACTTTACTCAATAAATCCTTAATAAACAATATATATATATATTTTCTTCGGACCTTATTATAAGAGAATTTTAAAAAATAAAAATTAATCCTATTTATAAGAAATTTTACAACTTTTAAAATGTAGTTATTGTTTGAAAAAAATTTCATTTTAATATTAGTGTGAATGTATTTAATATTTTACAATTTTTTATAAGAGTATATTTGTAAAAACATCAAAAAGTTACGATAATTAAATCCTGCATGATATCATGTTTAGTTTTTCTTGTAATTAAGGCCCGAGAGGGTTTGTAACAAAAAAAAAGCCCAAGAGGGAGTATTAATTTATCTCATTGTTTGAAACTAATTTTTTTGCGTTGATTCTTCCTCTTATGATTACATACACTACACTTCGTATTTTGTTTTTTGTTTTTTTTATTAAAAGAGGGTCTTAGCCCAAAAGAAGTAAAACTTAATATCTAATTCTACCACGGATTGCAACACCACATAATCAGCTAAAAAATATGATCTTATTTGAATAGAACATTATTCCTAAATAATTAAAGAAGAGCCACCGTTACACGTCAAGTTAGTTAGAACATCTGCACAAGATTTAGCTTCTCTAAAAATATGGCAAATGAAAACCTTCCAATTCAACTTCAACAAGCTCAACCCCGTTGGTGACTCACCTTTACCATACACAAGGTTGAAGACAACTGCTTTTGAATCAAAATGAAACTCCACTTTATAGAAACCATATTCTTGAGCCATCTTCAAGCCTTCAAAACACCCCATAATTCAGCCACATACGCACTACACACTCCTAACCATTTTGAAAAGCCACAAATCCACTTACCATTATCGTCTCGCAACACTCCTTCACAAACCTGCCACATTTTTACTTCTAGAAGCTCCATCCATATTTAAATGGACCCATCTTCCACCGAATATTTTCCATCACCAATTCCTTATTATCCATTGCTTGTTGCTTATGGAACACTGCCACATAATTGTGGACTCTGTTGCCAATCTCCTTCCATGGCTTGAAAGGTAACAGAAAATTATTATCACGAGTCACTTTGTTTTTCCTATAACCCATTTCCTGTCCTTTAGAACCGCCTATAACGGTAGATCAAACAAAACAAAAGAAGAAACAAAATAATCTAAAAAAACAAAGCAAAGCTACTTGAACAACAAAAGAAAAAAAACAAAGCGAAGCTTCAGAAGAAAAAGAAGTGAATAGAAAATCTAAAACATGCCTTTCTCATGCTGCAATTGTTTGAAAGTACTAAAATAATGATTGAAACAATCAAAATCAATAAATATTAATAATGACAATTTCAAGTTTGAAGCTCCGCGACAGTTAACTGTCGAAGTTTCGTGGTAGTTAACTACTGAAGTTTCGCGGTAGTTAACTGCCGATGGGATATTTCGGTATTTTACTGGTGTTTTTTTAGCCATATACTATGTGTGAACAACAATTTTCTAATTTTTTCTGTGATAAACGATGAATGACATATGCATGAGTTATGATGGTCAACAATATATTATCCATTTTCGATCACTAATCTCATCGTTGCTTAATTTTCTTGAACAACTTGCATGAGAAATGCCTAAAATATGTCATTGGAAAAATTAAGATTTATTTTAATAATATGACCATTTTCAACTAGAATATCCCTTGATGAGTTATCAAGATTCTCCAAAAATTTTGGATCATAAATATTAAAATGAGCAATTTCAATATTAAAAAGAGCACATGTAGAAATTCCTCAATGTTGGGTGGAGCAAAGTTGCTTTCAATTCCACACATGTGTTGGGTATAGTTGCAGTTCTTTGTTTTTAATAAGGTACTTTTGTTTAATTAAGGTACTTTTTCATTTATCAAAACACTTAATAATATTAATAAAAGTAGTATATTTTATGAAAAATAATAAGTATTATAATGATTTTAAATGAGACATATATTTATATATGTACCCTCTGAATTTGATAATTCTTTTTGTATTTATGTTTCTATAGACCTTGAGAATGTGAGAACAAAATCTTTTCTGGTAGGAAAAAGTTTGAACTATGCTTGGAAGTGATAGTGATGACTAATGAGTGTGACATGACAGTGTCATTGATGTCGTCATTAATTGACTGAGCACCGCCAATTATCTACAATCATTTTCTCTCTTAAAACAATGCCCTTGGTCGTTTTGAACATTGACTGGCTATTTGAATATTATAAAAAATTTAAAAACCAATTTTAACTGTAACTTCTAAGGATGTAACACATCACAATTACACTCGTTGTCAAGAAGTTTAAGGTTCTGTGGTCATGATTAACTGGGTAGAATAAATTTATAATAGATGCACTGTTAACTGTTGATTAACCAAAAAAGAAGTTAACTATGTTCTCATGTATGTTGGCCGGTTCAAAACACCCAGGAAAGATTTTCATATATAAATATGCGAGGCATTATTTAAACAGCATACGAGACAACTAAAAATATACAAAGAAATGTAGCCAAAATAATAGAGAAAGTACAAATATTATGAAGATATCAGAGAGATGTTATAAAAGTTGTTACAAAATAATCGTACAAATATCATTTTTCAGAATATAAGAGATCATATCGAAAGAGGGGATTCAACATATCAACTAGTTTGAATTAATAGTTAATAAATTTGAGGTCTAAAATTTAAGTTCTGATAAATAAAAAAATAATAATATAACAATTAATATATTAATATTTGTCATTCGAATTAAAAAAAGTAGAATGCTGAAAACTCTTTATTGCAGTCAACTTTTGTTTATTTTTCAAGTCTATAAAATTTAAAGAAAGTATAACTTCATGCTTAGCCGTTATATGAGTATATAGGTTGCCAAAAAAATGTGATATTTTCCAAATATCTGTTTTTAATTATGCCCCAACAGCTGCTAGACTTCCACTGCCTAGTGCCTATATAGCTCATGCCCTAATTTCTCTATCACACATGCTTTCATTAGTCAATGTATTATCTATTATTTAATTTAAGGATAATAACACTTTCTATATAACCATTTGGTCTGAAAAAAGAAACACAATCTAGCCCGTATCCTCAAGATAGAAAACCTAGCCGTTCTAGCCACAGTGTTGTCACCGTTTTTAGCATTCCATTTTTTGCCCATAGATTCGTTTACTTTTTTAACCAAAACTAGATTCCTTTCCTTGTGTTCAAGACCATATATCCAAAGTACACTTAGATACTCTATAAATTAATAATGTCGGGACCGGAGAAATTTATTAATTTAGAGAGTTATTAATTTATTGATAAATTAATAATTATTAATTTAAAGAGTTTTTAAGTAATTATACTGTACATACCAAACAAAAAGGCAAATTAGTCTATGTCTCTTAGAATTACGTTGCAGCAAATCTTGGGACTCAATGTAAATTAATAAATATTGTATTCATATCCATTGGAAATATGACTTTTGACTTTTGAAGTGTATAGTAAATGTAAACAAGTGGAATGTTCAATGTATTCTTAAGCAAGTTTGGCATATATAAATTACATGAATGTGTTAAAAGTATTCAAACCATATCTCACTCACGAGATGACTTCTCATCTAAAAGGTGTTGCAAAATCAACTATGTCAGATCAAATACGTAAGGAGTTGTGCGAGTACAAGAGAGATAATCCTGCAAGCACACAAAAAGACTTGCAGAGATGGCTTGAGGGAAAATTTCAGTTGAAAGTTAGTCAAGGAACAATATCAAACACACTTAAGCGGTCAAATGACTATCTCTCTGCTGAAATAGAAAAGGGAAGAGCGGAGATCAAAAGACACAAACTAGCAAAATATCCTGACATGGAGAAGGTTGTTTATGAGTGGTTTCTACAGCATCAAGAACGTGTGAATATCACAGGAGAATTAATTTTGCAGAAGGCAAGAGATACAATGAAACTCTTGTACCCTCATGGTGATTCAGATTTTAACTTCTCTACAGGATGGCTTGGGAAATTCAAGCACCGACATGACATAAAGTCATTTCGTCGTTTTGGCGAGAGTGGGTTCGTTGATGTACAAGACATGGAGCAGAAATTAGTATCGATTCGAGAGAAAATTGATCAGTTCCCTATGAAAGATGTTTTCAATATGGATGAAACTGGGTTGTTTTATAGGCTACAAGCTGATCATTCACTGGCAACAAAACAACTTGAAGGAAGAAAACAAGATAAAGAAAGGCTGACGGTAGTTATTTGTTGCAATGAAGATGACTCTGAAAAAATCCCTCTATGGATTATTGGGAAATATGCAAAGTCTCGTTGCTTCAAGAATGTCAACATGAATAGCTTGGATTGTCAGTATCGAGCTAACAAAAAAGCATGGATGACTAGTGTGCTTTTTGATGAATATGTTCGTTCATTTGACCAAATGATGCATGGTAGAAGAGTTCTACTTGTGGTGGGTAATTGTCCAGCACATCCAAGAAATATTGAAGGGCTAAGAAACGTTGAGTTGTTCTTAAAATTGTTTAAAAGTCTGCGTTAGTTAATAAACTCTAATAGTACACATTATGACATAATAGTACACATTATCATTTCCATATCAAGATTCTCCAAATTTTTTGGATCATAAATATTAAAATGAGCAATTTCAATATTAGATGCATTCCACACATTATCACCAAGATTGGAGGTGAAAGATTTGGCACCCTTAATATGTTTTTTCGATTTTACGTTTGCGTTTATGTGATGTGTTTTAGTTTGCTAAAGCTTTGTGTTGCTATACAAACCCCTCTTTTGCACTGATATGGGGCATTTTAATAAAAAAAAAATTAAAGGCTATTGGACTGAAACTTTGATAATGCTGACATTAGGGCCCATTTTGGTGCATTTCCTATACAATTTTTTTTAAAAAGAACGTATTAATATATAAACCCCCTGTATAAAAAACTTTTTTGGGTCCCTACATGCATGGGGCCCTAGGCCGTTGCATCCCAGGCCTATGCCTTGGGCCGGCCCTGGTTAAGTCTAATGAGAGGTATCTGCCATCATTCTATCAATTGTAACTATCAAAGAAATTGAAACGAAAGAGAAATAAGAGAAAGGATTTTGCTCTTCACCCTGCACATTTTGCTCGCGCCCTGCAGCCGTTCCAATTATGCCCTTGCGCAAGTTAACTAACGCAAGTGTAAAAGTCTGCGTTAGTTTAAAATTATGCGTGAGTTAACTGACGCAGCCAGTAGCACATGCGTTAGTTAACTGGCGCACATTCTGTGCATACAATCAGAAGAGGCAGAAACCTCTATTTTCCCTCTTTTTTCAATCATTCTTTCATACATTCATTCAAGCATACATTTTTCATCATTCATTCATGCATACATTTTTCATCATTCATTCAAGCATTCATTCAATCAAGCATTAACTCATAATTATATTACGAAAAATAACATAATAAAACAACGGAATAAAATAATGCATAATGTCATAAAAATGCTAAAAAGCGCAAGTGTAATAGGATTACAACCAAATCCAACAAAATGTCAACAAAAATCATAAAAGCTACACAAGTCATACTGGTCCATCCCGTGGACTCATACTCCTCCTCCGCGGAGCCGGCACCTGCTCCAGCATGCTCCACTCAGAACGTATGCCCTGCATCAAATGCATAACCTCCTCTGGATCATGAAACACAGCGGGATGTCCCATTGCACAGTCCACTCTGGCTCTGATGTTGCTAATGATCTGGTATGGGTCTGGAGGATGTCTGACCCACTTCTGCTCAACAATAACCTCCTCGTAAGGAGGGACAGTACGAGGAGGGGTAGCAGCTGCATAGTCATGAATGGCTGCATGGAGGTTCACAATAAGATGTGATACTCTAACGAACCATCTCATGTACCTTTTAGTATGAGCCCACGGCTGGTTATCCGGAACCAGATCACCCCTATCCTGATGGCTGAGGACATGTAGAGCAAACTTCGCGAAGGCATGGGTCACGTCATCCGCCGCAATAAGCTCAATGTCCGTAGGAGGCCTGGGAATTCTCTGAACATACATGTACTTCCTAAGAACCCGCTCTGGCAAGTGACGGACCATCCAGTCGCTGCTGGTCATGATCCATCCGGAGTACCAACATATGTCCTGAAAGGGCGTGATGTGTCGTCGTCTCTCGTACGGCCTCCAAGTGACATGTGAATGGTCCAACGAATTGATGGCAGCTCTGTAGTGTCCAGGATTAGAAAAGCCCCTAGGAGGTTTCCATTGACTCACAAGTGAGGAAACAGTAGGGTCGTAGAGATCATTATCAATCATTGGAATGATGTTCAAGAAGTGCGCCAAAGTCCATCCCTGCAAACATTAAAGAAACAAATATTTATATCACCGCAAGAATTATACAAACAACTAAACATTTACGATCAAACAAGTAAAAAAGAAGAAAAACAAATATTACCACAAGCAATGTCATGTAACCACCACAGGAGGCCCGGAGGTAAGAGATAGATAGTCGTATAGGAAAGCAAGTCCCATCCCACCCCATGACCAGTTGTCCAACTCGTTCATATCTTGCAGCGCAAGCAGCCAAAGAAGATTAATGTTTTTGCTGTTCTTGCCGGAAAAAATGGTCCAACCAAGCAAGAGCAACAAAAATGCCTTAATGCAGGCCAGCCTAACTTCAGCTCGCTCGCCTTGCTCCTCCTGTGTGTCAATCTCAACCAGTTGATTACACCTATTCAAGAGCGCCTCGTAGCGCCTCTTTAGTACACCAAAACTGACGTAAGAACCACCCTGTTTTGTCAGCTCCTTAGCGACATCCTCCTCTGCAAACAGTAGGTCCGCGTGCATCATCTCTAGCCCCTCTTAATGGGTTAACTCTATCCGGAAGGAGTCTCCCAGTGATGGGGATGTCTAGGAGACACGCCACATCATCTAGTGTGATGGTCATCTCTCCAACAGGTAGGTGGAAGCTGTTGGTCTCCTCATGCCATCTCTCTGTCATCGCACAAACGAACCCGTGAGATATGTTCTTGTACCCACTAGACAAGAGGGGAGTAAGACCGGACATATTAACTTCTGACCAAAACCACTCATTTTCTTCCCCCGGCATAGACAATGCCAAGTTTTTAATGCTCAGCTTCTTCCCGTGCGAGATACCTTTCACCCTATGTTTTCTTCGAAACTGAAATACAAAAACAAAACACAACAAACAACACCGTTAAATAAATAATAAGTAAAACAAACATTAAATATATAATAACATAAAGAAGTAAAACAAACATTAAATATATGCTAACATTAAATAAGTAAAATAATAATTAGAATAAGTTGTATAAATAGTAAAAGAAGTCAAATGAACATTAAAGTATACTTACATCGGCATCGACCCATATCCTGCATGCCACATGTCCACCAAAGTGAGGTAAAAGGCTGAGGTCAGAAGGCCCCCCTGCATAGCCGTCCGGGCCGTCATCGTACACCACCCTCGGCACCCCATGAAAACGAGCCCCAACGTCATGCTGCTCAGGCTGCCCAGGCTGCTCTATCATCATGCCGTTGAGGCTCCTCAACAACATGATGCTCATGATGATCCTGATATTGATGCTGCTGCTGATACCGATGATGCTGCTGATAAGCATCAAACTGATACTGGTGAGGCTGAGGCTCTTGAAAATGATACACATGATCATGGGCTCCTCATACACATGATACTGCGTCGGATCCACTGTCTGGGATGGACCCATCTGCGACGTTGACCCCCCTGCAACATCAACTCTAGCCAGTCTCGTTCCCCACCTCTCCCTCGACCAGCCATAGGAGGGCGTGATGCTTCTTTCTCCCTTCGTGCACTACCAGTAGGGGCAATCTTCCCTGCCCTAAGTCTGTCACTCCTATCCTGAGGCGGCTGAGGCGGTCTCTGAGACGTATTCCTCCGAGACATATCTGCACAACATTTAACAATCCAACAATTCAACAACAACACTAAAATTCCAACAATGGCATTTCAATCCGTAAACTACCACATTGCAGTCAAACATATTATAATCAAAATTAACAAACCATATTCTAACTAATTTGATAAGTCACAATCCAAAAAAACAAAATAATTACCATTGAGACATTTTACCAAACACATGGTGTGCAATTTTCAAACAACTAGGTAATCTAACAATTTGTAAACCCTAAACTACCACATTGTACCGTAAACAACTTCTAAACAACAATTCCTAAGTTAATTCATCACTAACAATCATCAAAACTAACATGCAAGCAAAATTTATAAAAACCTAAAAAAGTTATATTTCTTCAAAAAAAACAAAAATTTCTACAAGTTAAATGCAATTAAGTAGGGTAATCATCACTTACTTGATAATGTGGGAGAAATTGGCTTTGAATGGCGCAAGAATGGTGAAAATCGCACTTGGAGGGGAAAATTTCGTGTTTGGAGAAGTTGGAGAAATGAGGAACCGTGTCTCTGTTTTGCTGATAAATGACTTAACTAACGCTGCGTGAGTTAACTCACGCAGCGCCACTTAACTAACGCACAAAATACAACTTGCGCACGTTAAGGCTGATGTAGTATCAAAAGTAAGTATTTTTGTTATCGTCTCCACAGGGACTGGTGCGATATTCTAAGCCGTTCAAAAATCGATATCGTTTTGAGCTAAAGGAGTGGTGATAAGTTTTGTTTCATAAACTATAAAACTATGAAATTGTAAACAATATGAGAGTTAAATGGAAATGATTATGCTGGGATTAAACTTCATCAACCTACTTATACGTATTCTCGGATTAGTGTTGCGCATTCTAATTATCAATTGATATTATCACATATTGCTCGGCAACATCATTCGTGTCCAAATGATGTCGTGATTTCTATTGGGTCATTCAATCGTCGATTTCCAAAACTATTGAACGATCCAATAGTCGATTGTATCGTTGTATAGCTGATTTCCCAAGCTATTAAACGATACAAAAGCTTTGGGTTCCAATATTCAAGGTGATTATCAAAACCTAAATTCCATGTCTAGAACAAAAGCTTTGGTAGAAGATTATTCTAACCTAGATTCAAAAGGTATCTTTCAATAACAATTCAAACCCATAAGATTGTAATGGAAAACAAGAAAAACCTCAACATCATAAGATAATCAAAATCAAACAACATCATAATCAAAAGGAATACATACTAGTAGAGTTGATTACATTTAATCCCAACAAAAGAGTTTAACTACTCATTTTCATGGTAACCTTACAAGGAGAAGAAAAGAAAAGGAATAACCAAGCCATGATGTCTCAATGATCTTGAGAGTCCTTTCCAATCCTTATGGCTCCTTGCTTCTTGATGTTCTCTCTGGTTTCCCCTTGGTTTTTCTCTCTCTAAAAAATAATCCTTTTTCTGGTTTGAGGTTTGGGGCTATTTATATAATTTCTGGAAAATTGCAGCGTGGCTTAGCCACGCTCACTTCGCTTAGCCACACTCAGATTTCTTCCCCATTGGGTTTCTGCCACATCAGCACTAGATGTCCAAAACCGCCTTAGCTCGCCTAGCCACGGATATCTCTCGCTTAGCCACGCTTCGTTGCTTTGACTTTGCTTAGCCACGCTTCCAAATTCAGATTTCCTTTGCTCTCTGACTTGCATTGCTTTGACATGGCTTTGACTTTGCTTAGCCACGATGACAACATCTAATTTTCTTCACTTTCTTTGATCTTTTTCTCTTGGCAAACAAATCCCTACATAATTGGTTGGTATTAGACATAAAAAGCATAAAGTAGTATTTATCTATTATTTTGGAGCTTTTCATGAGATAATTTGTAAAACAAGTAATTAAAGTGCCTAAAATATATATGCTATTTAACTCATTTCTGGCACTTATCAAAGGCATACTGCGTTACTTAACGTGTGCAAGGGTAAAAATGGAAACGCTGCAGGGTGCGAGTGATTTGTGCTGGGTGAAGAGCAAAATCCTAAGAGAAAACTTGTGATTGTATTATTCAATTCAAGTGTTACTGAAATACATTTCAAGCTAACTAACCCATGACTAACTCCTATAACTACTTCAAATAATAACTAACTTGATAGTTACTTAGTTTCTTAGTTGGAAATTACATGCACAGGAAGTTACTGAAGCCAGTCTCTAATATATTTCCTTCTAGATAATTTCTCACTTATACTTCAACACACATCCTAGAGATAAGGCCTGAAAATTTCTAGAAGGCCAAGCTTGTTAAACAATCAATGGAAATTGGCAGGATGCAATGGCTTGGTGAGGATCCTGAGATTGGAATGTCAAGGTGCTTTGTTTTCTCAATAAAAATAGGATTAGAAGCAACTTGCAATGCACTTTGGCTATCATAGTACAAGAATGGGATTCTATCACATGTTACTTGCAAATCTTTGAGAAAAAATGTGAGCTATTGTAGCTTACAAGTGGATGTTGCAAGTGCCCTATATTCTACCTCTGAGGAAAACCTAGACATTGTTTGTTGCGTCTTTGGCTTCCAGTATTGATTTTCTTGTGTCTAAGTATCAGCACAATCAACGTCAGAGAATCCTAGTATTGGAATGATTAGGCACCAGGCAATAAAAGACCAGTACCAGGACGTCCTTTCAAATAAAAGACTACATAACCTTTCGTTCCTTCTTTATAGCAAAGAAATGCACATTTCTTGGCCCTTTGATCAAATTTGGTTATATTGGCTTCATGGATAGAAACAAAGCATAAAAATCCAAATACTTTCAAAATAGACATGTCAGTAGGCTTCTTGTGTAAGACATGATATGGTATTTTGTCCTTGAATCACACTAGAAAACACTGAATTTAAAATGTAACTCACTACAAAGCATGCAAAGACTTGGCTCCAAGTCTTGATAATGGTTTGGCCATTGTGTATTTCCAAGGATAATAGTTGAGGATTTTTAGATATGAAAGAGGATTCCAAAACTATTGATAGAAAGACTTTGCTCCAAGTAATTAAATTTATATTCTCTCCCCTTTCTTAAACTGCTCTGCCTATTTGTTATTTTGTAGCACTTATTTTGTTTTTTTTTTTAATTAGTAGCTATGAAGATCTAATCAAAAGTTTTCTTAAATTGCTCCAGGTAACTTATTTTGATTTTCTGCCTCTTTTTTTATTTTTATTTTATTTTATTATTATTATAGTTGACTTTATTTTATTTTCAACTAACTCTTAATAATTGCTAAGTGGGTTTTCAAGAAAGAATTATTTGATAATTGACCTACTGTCAAAAGTTTTTGACAGTTCTCATGTCAAATCACACATCGCAGTATACTAGATCTTCTAATTTTTTAAGAGGTTTATCTAAAAGACTCACAATATAACTAGTAAGATGTTTCAAATACAACACATGGGTTACTGGACATGCTAGTTTTATATACCTCATTTGATACCTTGGTACTCGAGAATCAACAAATTCTACTCCGCATTGTTCACAAAATTTTGGTTTGTCTTTTTTTCTCCGGTTACTCGATAATTTCTCTCTTGTAGTTTTCTTTTGACTGAGGATATCTCTTATCCACTTGGAGTAAGAGTTGCTATGAAGATCCAATCAAAATCCAAACAAATAAAGAAGTAGAAGTTCTAAAGGTAAAATCACTTTTGTTTTCCAATTCTTTTATTCCCTTGACTATATGTTCAAATTACTTCATTATTTAAATTTTGTTTTAAAACGGCAAATATTATTAATCAACAAACCCGTGCAAGATGCACTAACAAGCTCGGATAAAAAGAGGACAGCAGTACAATAGAGTAAAACGGTGGCCGCAAAAACGCGCTGCACACCCCCAAGAAACCGAACAGCAGGCACAATAAGCCCCACCCAGAAAAAACAGCAGCTAATAAGCTCCTCCAGACACAGAACAGCAGCCACGGGTGCTGTTAAAACCCACCAGCAGCACCGAAACTGAGCCACAGCAGCTGAACGTGAAGCCCGTGGAGGAGGGAAAACCAACCCATCACCTCATCAAACACTGCAAAGGACACCAACACCACTCGTAGAACATACAAGCCCGAAATGTTAAATCTTCCTAACAACCACCTCCAAGACATAACCTTAACCTCCTCCATTAGCTCATCCAGTGGCGGATCTTGAGTTTATTTCTCGGGGTGCCAAATATTTGTGGAATATATATTAAAGAGTTTCAAAAATTACACAATATTGTAAATTGGTGTGGTGGTACATTTACTTATTTTATTATGAGTGACTGCAAAACCGCTGCGACACACATTACTATAATATCATGCCAACTATGATATTTATATAAATGCTGGGGTAGCAGTGGCACCTGCGGGTCTCTAAAGAGATCCGCCCCTAAGCTCATCCCACCTAGCAATCTCGTTATTAAAAATACAACTATTTCTCTCTCTCCAAATAACCCAAATTACTTTTTGATTCACACCAAGTGTGCACTACAAGATATTCATGTGGATCCGAGGAAGTGATTTAAAGTGACCCAAATTATCGATTTAGAAAGAAATATAAAAGAAATATTTCGGGTGGCTTCATGTAACGGTTATACTTATGCATATATACCTTAATAAGAATAGTATTTAAATCTTGACCAAAAAAAATAAAGAGCATTTAAATCCTCTAAAAAAAATTAATCTAATAAGCTAATTTATTGAGGTCCATCGATGCTCTTTTTAATTTGGGAACCATATTAGAGGCTCCCTTAAAATTAGTATAGTAATGTAGAACATTTTATGATTCAAAGGAAAAAATGGTATTGGAGATATACATGGGTGGCCCATAGCACGGACTAAGGGGGCGGCAGCCCAGGGCACCATAATTTTAGGGGTATCAATTTTTTTTTAATATATATATATATATATATATATATATATATATATATATATATATATATATGTAAAATACTAGTTGCTAACGAAATTATAGGGCACTACAAAGTCAAAATTAATAAATGACGTGACTAAATGAAATATAAAATAAAACCAGTCAACTACATGTACCAAAAAATATTAATTAGATTCATAATTTTAGCAACTAAACTGATGAGTGATGAGTGAAAAGCAAGTGAAAATCTAATTTGGGCATTAAAAAATATGTGGAGTGTTATGAATAATAAAGAGTTAGAGTTTTTGCTTTTGCTTATTAACACTCAAAAGTCACGATATTTTACCTAGTTTATGAGTCTCTTTTCTTTTTAATTCTCATTGTAAACAAAAATAATTGATTCACATTTCAAATATTCATACTTGTGTTATTCTTGCACAATGTTAAATGTTTCCGTTCATTTATCTTAATCTTATATTTTTTATGGATTTTTTTTTATAGGGGCACTCCTCTATTGTTTCGTCCAAGACATCCAAATTTAAAGGACCGGCCCCGGAGATATACAATAGAATGTAGCCTGATAAAGATATTATTATTTAAAACAATTGATTGCCATGATCTTGTTTGATACTTGGAATGGACTTAATTCTCTGTGTGTCTCTCTATCCATATTTTGTTTTAAGATAAGTAATAAACATCTTGTTTGATATTTGGAATCAATTTAATATGTGTGCGCGCGCATGTCTTCATTTTCTGAATAATCTTGGATGTTCTATTTTTTACTTTTAATATGTGTGTATGTTTATGCCTGTTTCATATAATCATACGTCTGTGTGTATCCTCATATCCTCATAGTATTGCTGTATCATATGTTTATTATATGTTGAAGAACATTTATGAATTCTTTGGTGAAACCAAAGTTCTTGAATGAGATCAAGCCAAGAAACTGTTAAACAAGTTATTGTCTTTTCTTTGGTTTACCACTGTGCTTTTGATGAAGAGAAAGAGAGGCTTTTCTAATAAGATTTGTTACTTTTTTGAATAGAATGAGGTAATTTTAACTTTCTTGTTTTAAACTCTTCTCATTTTCCCTGCTTCATGAGTAGACAGTAGTTTTCTCGTATTCCATTCCATCCCTATATGAGTTGCATACTTGATTTTGTTACCATAGATTTAATAATATATACTATTAACTGTTGCAAGTAATACTTCAAAATAAAAAATTCCACCATATATAAGCTTGATTTTGTAACTTGCATTTACTTGTATTGAAGCTAGCCTCTAATACAATGTCTTCTAGATAATTTCTCACTTATACTTCCACACACCTCCGAGAGCTAAGGTCTGTAAATGTCTAGAAGGCAAAGCTTGCTAAACAATCAATGGAAATCGGCAGGATGCAATGCCTTGGTGAGGATCCTGAGATTGGAAAGAGTTTCATAAATCCTACTTGAATCTTCTCTAGAGCCACATGACAGTCTATGTCAAGGTGCTTTGTTTTCTCAATGAAAAACAGGATTAGATGCAACTTGCAATGCACTTTGGCTATCATAGTATAAGAATGGGGCTCCATCACATGTTAATTGCAAATCTTTGAGAAAATATGTGAGCTATATTGTAGCTTACAAGTGCCAAAATTGGAATTACTTGCTATGATCTAAAATTGCTATTAAGCCTATTATTTATAATTTTGCCTTGTTCAAAAAAAAAAAAAGCTTATTATTTATAAGCATGCTATTAAATTGGGTGTTGTGAGTTTGTTCGCAGATTCACCATTTACGTTTTAACGATGTTTGTATCTGATGTATTCTATCAATTTGAATGAATGAATATCGTTCTGTTTTTGTAAAAAAAAAAAAAAATTACTGAAATTGTTAAGTCGGTCGGCATCGGGGTTCGAATCCAACATCCAACTTATGTGTGAATTTATAATATTTTTGTCATTAGTATCTATAACAAACAAAAAAATAATGCAATTTAAAAACGTAAAAAGTGTTGTATAGGACTGAAAGCAACTTTGATAAATTTCTCCATGTGGCCAAAACACAATTTATGGGTCCCTGCAGTTCCCTTGCGCATCATTCCATGGTAATAATTTATCTCTTTCATAAATAACAAACCCTTTAAAAAAGAAGCTGTCAATTTCATGAAAATCATCACAACTTATATATAAAATCCCATTAAACCCATGTCCACTCATCAATTCATATACCAATCATGAACACAAATATGACTTGTTCCAATCCTACTAGTAATAGCAATGTCACCACAACTGATCACAACCCTAATATCAATGCCACCACAACTGATCACAACCCTAATAGTAGTAATAATAAGATATACAGAGGGGTGAGGAAGAGAAAATGGGGAAAATGGGTGTCAGAAATTAGGCTTCCAAATAGTAGGGAGAGAATATGGTTAGGATCATATGACACACAAGAAAAAGCAGCTAGGGCATTTGATGCAGCCCTTTATTGTCTACGTGGTCCTCATGCAAGTTTCAATTTCCCTAATACACCTCTTACCATCAATGCAGCTTTTCATGGTCACCAATCTCTTTCACCACAAGAGATTCAAGAAGTTGCTGCTAAGTTTGCAAATGAGTCACCACCAATTGAGCTCACTCAAGAAGAAGATCATCAAGTATCTTCAGAATCACAAAATGATGCCGCCAATTCCAATAATTCTTATTCATGTCCACTTAGTGATAATGATGAGAGGTTGCAAGTAGTGGTGCTGGAATCCAAAAGTGTGTCTTCTGCGGTAAAGGAGCGGTGTTCAGCGGTTTTGCATCGACAAGTTTGAGGCTGGGGTTTGCGGCGTTTATTGCTGCGACCTTTGCTGGTTTTTTGCAAGTTCGCATATCTGTTTTGAGGTTTCTGCTGTTTGTGCTATTTGCTTGGCTGTTTTCTACCTCTGTGCTGTTTTAGTGTGTTTTTGTTGGGCTGTGGTGGTGTGGGGTTTCTGTTATATCAGAGCCCTTTGTGTTTCTGTTTGTTTCTGGCCGTGAGTTTTTGTGTGCTTCTTGCACACACTCGTCGTGAATAAAATTAGCCATTTCTTAAAAAATAAAAAATAATAATCTTTCGAAATCTATAATTGGGGTCACTTTAAATCACATCGTCGGATTCACACGAATATTTTGTCGTGCACAATAGTATTTTTCAATAAAAAAAGATCGAAACTTGGTTGAAAGAGAGGAAGCATCAAGAGAATATATTGACAAAAATAGTAAATATTTGACAAAAGAGAGGAAGCATAGTATCTCTTAATTTTCTTGTTATTTTCAAAGACAAACAATATTATTTCTCATTTTTACTATAATTTAGTTTATAGTTTCTTTCATAATATAGCCACACGAAACTGTAATGTTTGGATCCGCCCATGTCATAATCTCTCCCATCATGCTTGTTCTAGTTTGTTGTCCAACTAAAAGCTCCTTTTTAAGACTTTTGTTTAATCATAACACATTCTTCTTTTCTTCCAACATTAAGATACCATCTTCATAGCTATCATCTTCCACCAATCTATCTAACATTACTTGAAATTACTGACTGAAAGCCTTTTGTTTCGTTGCTCTTATTCACCCCTACATTGACAAAGAATTAAATCCAATTCAACATTTTGAATCAACAATCAAGCATAACTTGGTTGTTAAACTAATCTATGTAAGGCTTTTGAACAACAAAAACATTTACAAAAAAGAAGAAAAGAAAAAGCTTTTATTAAGGCAATTAACCCATAATAATCATGATTCAATTTTTAGTTTCTTTTTATGCAAAACCACATGAACAAAATGTCGTTATCAAACAAATTTACCAACATTAACACCTCCCATTTCAACATTTGTCTTTTCAAAAATTGCAAATTTTTTTGGTTACACCCTAAATTGCAAATTTGATAATGAAGTAATTTGAACATATAGTCAATGGAATAAAAGAATTGGAAAACAAAAGTGATTTTACCTTTAGAACTTCTACTTCTTAATTTGTTTGGATTTTGCTTGGATCTTCATAGCAACTCTTTCTCAAAGTGGATAAGAGATATCCTCTATCAAAAGAAAACCACAAGAGAGAAATTATCGAGTAATCGGAGATAAAAAAGACCAACCAAAACTTTGTGAACAATGTGGAGTAGAATTTGTTGATTCTCGGGTACGTAAATATTAAATGGGGTATATAAAACTAGCATGTCCAGGTAACCCATGTGTAGTATTTGAAACATCTTCCTAGTTATAACTGGGATTCCAATACTAGTATTCTTTGACCTTGATTGTGCTGATGCTTAGACACAAGAAAATCAATAACTGATTACTGTTTCTTTATTGGTTCCTCCTTATTAGCAGGAAGCCAAAGAAGCAACAAACAATGTCTAGGTCTTCATTAGAGGTAGAGTACAGGGCACTTGCAACATCCACTTGTAAGTAACATGTGATAGAATCTCATTCTTGTACTATGATAGCCAAAGTGCATTGCATGTTGCATCTAATCCTATTTTCATTGAGAAAACAAAGCACCTTGACATAGACTATCATGTGGTTCTAGAGAAGATTCAATTAGGATTGATGAAACTCTTTCCAATCTCAGGATTCTCACCAAGGCATTGCATCCTGCCGATTTCCATTGATTGTTTAGCAATCTTTGCCTTCAAGACATTTACAGGCCTTAGCTCTAGGGTGTTTGTTCAAGTATAAGTTAGTAATTATCTAGAAGGCATTATATTGGAGACTAGCTTTAGTAACTTCCTGTGCAAGTAATTTCCAACTAAGAACTAAGTAACTCTCAAGTTAGTTATTATTTGAAGTAGTTATAGGAGTTAGTTATGGGTTAGTTAGGTTCTATGCATTCACAATATGTTATATAAGCTTGCAATGTACTTCATTAACACTTGAATTGAATAATACAATCACAAGTTTTCTCTTATTTCTCCTTCGTTTCAATTTCTTTGATAGTTACAATTGATTGAATGATGGCAGAGACCTCTCATTGGACTTAACCAAGGCCGGCACAAGGCATAGGCCCGGGGTGCGATGACCTAGGGCCCATGCCTGTAGGGGACCCAAAAAAGTTTTTTATACAGGGGATGTTTATATCAATACGTGCTTTTTAAGGGGGTCTGTATAGCAAATGCACCAAAATGGACCCTAATGTCAGCAGTATCAAAGCTTCAGTCCAGTAGCCTTTAAAACTTTTTTTTTTATTAAAATGCCTCATACCAGTGCAAAAGAGGGGTTTGTATAGCAACAAAAAGCTTTAGCAAACTAAAACAGATTCCAGAAACACAAACGCAAAATTGAAAAAAACATATTAAGGGTGCCAAATCTTTCGCCTCCAATCTTGGTGATAATGTGCCAATGCATCTAATGACTAATATTGAAATTGCTCATTTTAATATTTATGATCCAAGAAATTTGGAGAATCTTGATAACCTATCAAGGGATATTCTAGTTAAAAATGGGCATATTATTAAAATGAATCTTAATTTTTCCAGTGATAAATATTTTAGGCATTTCTCATGCGAGTTGTTCAAGAAAATTAACAATAATGAGATTAGTGATCGAAAATGGATAATATATTGTCGACCATCATAACTAATGTTGTAATGCATGTCATTCATCGTGTATCACACACACAAAAAATATGATGTATTATGTAAGGGACCATTTTCCCATACTATACCTAAAGTCCGTAAAATGCTAGGATCGGCCCTGGACTTAACAGAACAATCCACCTTATCACTGTCTGTTCAGTAACATATTTCAACAAAATAATTGATCAATAATTAGTGTTTACTAACAATTGATTGCCATGATCTTGTTTGATACTTGGAATGGACTTTAATCTCTGTCTGTCTCTCTATCTATTTTTTACTTTTAATATGTGTGCATGTTTGTGCCAGTTTGATACCTCTGTGTGTATCCTCAGAGCACTAAATTTAGTATTGTTGTATCAATGTTTATTACATGTTGAATAACAGTTATGAATTCTTTGCTGAAACCATAGTTATTGAATGAGAACAAACCAAGAAAATGTTAAACAAGCTATTGTCTTTGGTTTACCACTGTGCTTTTGATGAAGGGAAGGAGAGGCTTTTCTAAAAAGATTTGTTACTTTTTGATATATGATTTTTTTTTTAATAGAATGAGGTAATTTTTACTATCTTGTTTTAAACTCTTCTCATTTTCCCTGCTTCATGAGAAGACAGTAGTTTTCTCGTGTTCCGTTCCGTTCCATTTCATTCTTATACTTGAGTTGCACACTTGATTTTGTTACCATAGATTTAATAATATATACCTGAATTCCAGTACTTGAATTGATGCAAGTTACAAAATATATACAAATAATTGTTAGTCAGAAAGTGGATCGACATGAAAACAATGGAAATGTCCCTGGAAGAATGTTTAGAATATTCTCTTAAGAGACCCTATATATAAAAGCTCCCAATGTCGAAACTAAACAAAATAAAATGCATTATAGGTCCATTGTTTGTGCATAAGTGCATGAGCTCTAGCATATTTCATTGAATCTCTTCTGGCACTTATTGATGAAGATACTTTCATGTTGTTGGAATAGATCATTCAAATTTTATGATAAACATCTCCCAACGCTTTGAATTATCCAATGTTGAAACCTTAAGCTTATCTTACTCATAGACATTTTTGCCTTAATCACATTAACAATAACCCTGTATTATACAAGTAAATCTAGATAAGTATAAGTATATCTAGAATCTTGAAAGAGTACTTTAAAACATGTAAAAAAATTCATCCTAAAAAATCAAGACCAAGTAAAAAAAATAGTATAAGTATATCTAGAATCTTGAAAGAGTACTTTAAAACATGTAAAAAAATTCATCCTAAAAAATCAAGACCAAGTAAAAAAAATTCCTTTTGTATTAAAGACATTCAATCAATGACTGTGCCAAATCCATAAATTTATATAATTTTTTATAAACATGTAGATTATGGCAGTTCCAAGTAAGTAACTTGTCCTATATAGCTGACTCGGTTGGTGATTTAAGGGACTCCGAAAGAGTTTAAGAAAGGGTCCAAGATTCACAACCTAAAAAACTAACATAACCAACCTTGTCTATCCGAAAAAATTAAGTAATTTGTTAATTATATATCTGTAATTCAAAATTTACAAACTAGATATGTATATGCAGCTTGAATCAAAGGCTTGTGGTCACAGTCCTCCCTATAAAATTGGTGACCCGGCTCTTAAAATAAAGATAGGCCTTCAAATGAAAAAATACAAATTTTTTTGAAGAGAAAAAAATATTTATAGTGTTTGTTTTATTTTATTTTTTGAAAAAATAATTATAATGTTTGTTGTTAGAGCTTTGCTATTTTATACTATAAATATGAACTTATGAAATTGTAAGAAGTACTCTAAAACAATAAGAAGAAAACAAAGTTATATTGTGTTTGTATTTGTAAATATATAGTTAAAAAAAAAATATAAATTTACTCTAAAAAAAAAAAGTTATATTGTGTTTATATTTGTAAATACTCCTAGATAGTCCAAAAAAAATAAGAACAACAGAAAAAAAATACTTTCTCCGTCTTAAAATAATAGTCTTTTTAAGGTTTGTGTATGATTTTTAAGAGAATGATTAATTGTGTTGATTTCAATGAGAAAATTAGTATCATTTACTTGAGTCAGGATCTGCTCCAATCCCTTTTTGCTCCAGTTTTTCAGTTTACTGCACCGATGGATGACACGTGGCAAAAATGATTTTACAGGTTCAGATTTAAAAACCAAACCGATGTTCCTTAAAAATGAAACAGAAAACAACAATCAACCTTCCTCTTCTTGTTACCCGGTCTTCTTCTTTACCCTCTTCTCCGCCGCTCTCCACTACGCTGCCATCTTCTCTGCTCTTCTTCATATTTTCTGTTTCAATAGTGTTCCATCGTTCTTCTCCCTTTTCTTCGTTACATCGATGCTCCGCCTCCAATACGGACTCCAAAATGTATCGTTGCTTTTCTAACAAGAGAAATTCCAGATCTACTCCAATTTCTGATTGACACATTCACCTCTCTGATTCAGCATTCCTCCTTTACAAATATTTGGGAACAAATTTTGCAGAAAGAGTGGTTGAGCATGGTTAAAACACCGAATAACAGCCTACCGGAGAAGAGGGAGAACAACAACCTTGAAACTGAGAGAGAGAGAGAGAGAGAAGAGCACTATGGAGCAGTGATATTATGTTTTAATCTGATCCGTTGAAAACAAATTTACCACGTGTCACACATCCGCGAAACCAATTGGGAAACTGGACAGGTAACAAACTGGAGCTGATCCAGACTCCATTTACTTGAATATCCTTATTAATTGTAGTTAGTGGAGTATTTAAGTTGGATGAAATTCAATAAATAAGAGTATAATAGTGGGGAAAAAATAACTAAAATGACAATTATTTTAAGACAGAAAAAAAATGCCAAATAGACGATTATTTTGGGAGTAATAAAAAGAACATAAATTCTAGAAGTTGAACCAAGGACCATAGGTGTACAAACACAGACTACTACCACGGTTGTCTCTACAAACATAGAATGGTATCCGCGTTAATAGGATATATCCGTTCTTTTTTTGTCAAGTAGCCTAGTGGCTAGAATTCACCTTTTTCAAGGTGAATAAGTGGAGTGTTCAGGGTTCGAACCCCGACCCCTGCATATAACAATGTATGTCCCTGCCAACTGAGTTATGCTCACGTGGACAGAATATATCCATTCTAACATGCATTATCTATACTTTTATATATTATTATTTTTTGGCCGGTGGTCGAACTCAATACCTTGCATATATTATGCATTGTCTCTACCAAGTGAGCTAAGCTCATGAGGACTATACTTTTATCTTTATATATAAAGAAAATAGAAGATTTTTGGATGCCTTTTTTATTATTCCAATTATACTCATAAACTAATTTTCATATAATATTATATTGTTGGTCCTTTTAAAAAAGATAAGAATATATGTTATATTTATTATATTATTTGTGTCATTGAAAACGATAAACATGGTTTTTTGGGTTCGTTGCACTTTGAAAGTAACAAATATCCATATTTATAATTTTAATCAAAATTAAAATTTCAACCGTTCATAATTTACACGTTTTAACGTAATTAAAATAGCAGAAAAATGGACACATATATATACCCAAAAAAAATTGTTCTCCAAAATTTTATAGATCCACCTTTATAGAGTTGTTTGCATCCCCAATGGACGGCCCTGCTTGTGGTCTTGGAAATGTGCCCTGCAACTGTAACACATAGAAATTAGAAACCCATCTTCCTTAGAAAAATTATCCTTTTCTATGCTTATTTAACTTTTCTATGTTCAAAACTTTATTCTTTAATTACATTCTTGTTTTTCTGTTCTTTTTCTTTTCTTGCTCCATTTGTTCTTTACATTCTTGTTTCTTTGTTCTTTTTTCTTTTCTTGCTCCATTAACAGCAAATTAGTATCTAAAGCTCTTTACTTAAGGGATATATGTATAGGTTTAAAATGGAAGCCAAAGCAAGTCTCTATGGAATGGCTACGACGTCAATGTTTCATGGAAGCAACTACCAACTTTAAGCAATGCATGTGGGAGCATATTCAGAAGATTTGGATCTATGGGGAGAAGTGGAAGAAGATTATGAAATCCCCTATACTTCTGAACAATCTCACATTGACTTCAATCTAAAGGAATGAGAAACTTGATTCAGAAATTCAAACTTCAAAGAGTGAAGGATTCCGACGACCAAAGATTATTTGACAAGTAACAATGTGAGGCTTCCAAGGAGTGTGTGACTCAAGAATTGTTGAAAAAAAATCTTATAATAGTAACTATCACTACCTTGGAGAATACCAAAATTTTGTCAAAAATTTCTTTGGTAGATTTGCTTAAGATATTGAAGGTGATAGAACAAAGAAAATTGATGAGAGAGAACACAACAATTTAAGGAGCAGGAAGAAAAGAGTAAACCGCCAAATTTGAAGGAAGTGTTTCAGAGTGTATTTTTAGATTTACTCTCTCCTCTACAAATAGGAAATTGTTAAAAAGTGTCATCGAAACACTCTTTAAGAATTCTATATTAATTTTTTTTTTAAAAAGGTTAAATTTTACAATTTTCAACACATTGAATACAAACATTTTCATAAAAATTTTAAATTTTCGTTAGCATTTCCCTTATGTTTATATGAGGAGAAAATAGATAGTTGAAGTAAACCGATAAAGTTTTAAAGTAGCACACAAAACAACCCCCTGCACACACAATTTGGACAATATAATTTTAACTTTGGATCTCATCTCATAAGTTAACTCAAGAGATGACATTGTCCAACCACGCGTACATTCAACAATCAAACAACCTTGAAAATATGAAACTACAATACAACTTCAATACTCACTCTCACTTCTATCGTGGGTCTTGGGTCGAAGTCCAACATTGTCATCCTTAATTTGACTTTGTTATCATGTTAAATGGTTCTCACTCTCAAAAACTAATTCATAAGATGAAATTGTTCAACCACATATATACATTCCTCATAGTCCACAAATTTTAATAGTTAATTGAGACACATAATACAACTTCAATAGGTGGGATCAATATAAAATTTAATCAATAAAAGAAAATATGTCAAAAAAGATGAGTTATTTGGTGGACCAACTTCATAAGTGGTCTATCGTGGATCAATACTTCAGAAATTTCAACACGGTCGACAATACTATTCAGAAATAAAAACTCATGATATTTCTCATATTTATGGTTAAAACAATCACTTGATTGAAATACGTTCAATATGAGGTACATATTTATTTTCCTTTTCTTTTTTTTTTTGTTTACAAAAGCCAAAAAAATTTCCTTTGTTTTAAACAAATTGATATCATGTAAATCATTATTTCAATCTTAAAAATGATATGGACGATTAACATCTATGACCAAAAAACGACATTTGTCATAGTTAAATTTTTTTATTATTTTTTAAAATACTAATCTAGAGTGGATCACTTACGAAAGTGTTCATATTAGAATTCTTCTGTTAAAAACCTGCAGGTTAAAAAAGTGTGTTAATTACTACCGTTATTCATGTGTGTGTTATAACAGAAAATATTAAAAGAATAAATTAAGATAGCACGTACTACGTAGTACTAGATTAAATTTATAACATATACTGCCAACTAAACAAAAATACACATTTTATTTATTTTTCTAGTTGTAGGTAAAGTACTAAACCTATGTATTCCCCTAAAAAAGAAAGTAACGTATTAAACTTTTATTTTGAAACGATAAAGTCCTAAACTTGCCACATATAAATCGAAGTGGGAGTATTACTCATCATTGTCTTCAATCTCTCCGTCCATGCATATAACACTTCATTTCAATTTCAACAATATGCTGTCTTTCTATAATAACGAGAAAAATCAAACAACCAAACAGAAACAAATATCCTTACAATTACTATATTGTCTTTATTTAATATATTAGTTGGTGCCTCTAATTTTGACTGGTCGGAATTCGCAAAGGGACTAAGTTTTTTCTGTCAAAACATTATAAGTTCAAATTATACTAGTTACTTCAACTCATCTACATTAATATAAGCTCCGTCCTTAAATATAGAATTTCGGTGATTAAGTTATGCAACTCAAAAAATTGACATTAGTATTGAATTAATTGATAATCTATATATTTTTTGAATTTTACCATTTATGGGAGAAAATTAATTTTTATTTTTTCATAGCATTTATCATACATTGTAAAAAGAAAATACAATGTAATTAGAAGTGTTAAAAAATAATTAATACAGGTAAAAAATTTGAAATATGTCATAATTGTTTTGAAGAGAATTATATATATATATAAAGACGGTGGTATAATAAAAATAATAGTTATAATAATAATAATAATAATAATATATTTTGAAATGGAATTGACATCCCCTCTATTTCTTTTATTCAAAAAAATTATAATCTATTTCTAAAAATATAGAGGATTACATTTATGAAAGATTAATGAGAGTCAAAATCAAAAATTGTATCTATTTATTTCATAAATGATTTATTTTTTTTAGATTCTTAAAAAAAAAAAGATTATTTTTAGAGGCTATAACATAAATGATGTCTCTTTCATAAAAAAAAAAAAAAAAAAACATAAATGATGTTAACCATTTTAAAATAAGTGTCAAATTCATGGAAACGATCACAACTTATATATAAAGCCAGTTAAGCCCCCATATCCACTCATCAACTCATAAACCAACCATGGACACAAATATGACATATTCCATGCCTACTAGTAGTATAAATGTCACAACAACTGATCACAGCCCTAATAGTAGTAATAATAAGATGTATAGAGGGGTGAGGAAGAGAAAATGGGGAAAATGGGTTTCTGAAATTAGGCTTCCAAATAGTAGGGAGAGAATATGGTTAGGATCATATGACACACAAGAAAAAGCAGCTAGGGCATTTGATGCAGCCCTTTATTGTCTACGTGGTCCTCATGCAAGTTTCAATTTCCCTAATACACCTCTGTTATACCCTCATTTTGGACCTAAAAATACTCGTTCAATTTTCTTTGCTAAGTTCTGATACTCTCAAATTTACTGTGTTTTCTATTGTGCTCCAGACGCATATTGTGTTGTTATTATCCAATTTTATTACATTCAAATCTATCCAAAGTGTTTTCTTGCATTACAAGTCCTTAAAAAGGGTCTCTAGGACCATTGCATGTTTTCCTGCATTTTATTCCAATTTTTGCATAAGAGCACACAAAAGGGTATTTTGGTCATTTCCTACAAAGGAACCCATTTCAGTCCCTACAATTTGTCCCTGAGTCTTTTCAACTTGTCTACATGAATCATTAATCAAATTTTGTACAAAAATCATCTTAGTTTTGCATCTGAGTCAGTCTGGGTCGTTTTAGTCCCTAGGGGCACTTTGGTCTTTTCACATCAAATAAATTTTGGATAGAGAGGTATTTTAAAATACCTCATTTTGGTAATTTGTTCATTTTAGTCCGTTGTGCCATTTTTGATTGTTTCACTTTACGTTGTTTTCAAATTACATTTTCTACCAGTTTTATTTTACTTTTTGCAATTTAGTCCAGGTCTTATGTTTAATTGCAAATTAGTCCAAATACTTTCAAAGAATTACAAATCAGTCCCATTTTCAGTTTTTTGTTTTATTTTATTTTTAGAACAGTTTTGGTATTTTGCAGATTGGTCCTTGAGTCAAAAAACAGTCCAGATGGCAAGTTCTTATTGGATCAGAGGCCACATGGCAGGCTATATAAAGCCACGCGTAACAGAATCAGAAAACATATCACAAAAAGCTCAGTGCCACATCACAAACAGATCTCACACTCTCTCCCCATTCAGTTACAGATCAAAATCCACAAAGTCACAAAAAACCTCAAGAACCTTCATGAAACCCTAGCACAATTCAGAGCAATTTTGTACCAAATTCACACAAATTCTTTGAATTCATCATCAAATTCAATTCACAGAGGCAAACAGAAGCAACATTGCAAGCAAATTCAATGGAATTTCACACGGTTCTCAGAGATTCGGAGTGAATCTTCATCATTGGACCGGAACACCTGCAATTCGAACACGAGCACGCCACTGGAAGCAGCGCGCTGCAAGTGTGATCGCAACATTCAAATTGGAAGAGAAGAAGAAGGAGAAGTGAGGGCTTTCACCAGTTCGAACCAGAAGAAGAAAGAGAGAGCGAAATTGCCTTACTAGTGAAGATTCAGAGCCAAGGATCGAAGGAAACGGTTCAAATCCTCAAGCAAGACTCAGGTAATACTCAAGCTCCATCTTATTTCACTAAGAATCATCACAAGTCCAGAACTATGTGAATCCATAACCAATTCGAGCTGTTCGGACCCAAAACCCTAACCCTAACTCAAAAGAATTTGAAAAAATCAGAGGAAAGCTTCAGAATCCACAACGAGTGTGGATCGAAGCATTTCCTCATCGTTTTACAGCGTTTTCATCCAAAGAACACGAAAGATCCGAACAGTTTGAACCGGCATCAAACACGAAGATTCACGCCGTTTCGACGGCTAAAACCGTTCGTTCTTGATGGATTCATGCTTAGGATGAGAGTAGGAACGGTTTAAGCCATGGATTAGCGAGGTCTGGGCAAGATTCAAGAAATTAGGGTTTAGGTTTTTCAGAGAGAAGCCGAACGGAGAAGAGAAGAGAGAGGAACGAGTGTTAGAATGAGGTGAACCGGGTTATGAACCTTTTCATATAAGCTGCTAGACCGGGTTGCTCCATACCCGGTCCATCCTCCCTTCATGCTGAGCGTTTGATCCGGATCCATTTGATCTGTGGGTTTGGGCATCAGAACCGTGGGCCTAGCGCTTTCTTGCTTTTTCTTGAATTTTGTTGCTAATTGCACCTTTTTCCTTGCTATCTGAACCTCTGTGCACTACATTTTTCTTGTGAAAATTCCAAAAGAATTCCTATGTGTTTCTTGATGTATTTTTGGCCGATTTGTGGTGTTTTCACACGTTTAAAAATGCCAAAAGATATATGCTAATTTTTCCTATGGATTTGTGTACTTTGTGTCTTTTTGTGAAATTTCTTGCATGATTTTTGGCTTTTGCCACATGAAATTGATGCTTGGTACATAACTTTGTGATGTGTTTACTTCTGAGTTCATGATTGTTTCTTGCAATTTCTCAAGTTTAATTGTTAATAACTTGTTTTACAAGTTTAATTATTAGTTCTTTGTTTTCAAGTTTAATTGTTAGTTTCTTCCTTTACAAGTGTGGTGGTTAGTTCCTTGTCCTACAAGTTTGATTGTTAGTTGCCAATTTTGTCATTTTGTTTGTTAATTCCTTGTTTACAAGTTCAATTGATAGTTTCCAATTTGTCAAATTTAGTTGTCAATTTTAAAGTGCAATATACTTGTGAATGTGTATGTGTTAAGCTTAAATGCATGGCTTGTGATTTCCCTATGATTTTTGAAGTAATTCCCTTGGAAAAGGACTGTTTTGATGAGAATTATAGGTCTTGGAGTTAGCTTAAGTTTTAGGGTTAGGTTTTGTGTTATTTTCATCACTTTTTGGCATTTGTTTTTGCTAATTGCTCAATATTCCTTGCTATTGTCATTTCATTTACTATACATTGCTTATTCATTGCTATCATTTCTTATCTTGTTGCTAACCATTTCATGTCTCATACATGTTAAAGGCATCACATCTCTTTCCTAGTTTTGGTTCCATTCATTTCCTTTGAGAATGTTCATGTAATAATTTTAGGTAGATTTACTTTCTTTTAAATTCTTGCAAGACCATAGAATGTAAACTAGGGCCAAATGTAAAGGACAATGGACACTATGATGATGTACACCGACACAAGCACCGACACGCACACACGTTGTATGATTTACCGCTAGATGTATGCTTAGGAAACGCGACACTTAGAAAATATTCATTTTTCAAAGCAAATTAATTTCATCACTCAAATCTTTTCACAATAATCTTGGAGTCAACACTCCACAATCTTTTTTCCTTTTATTTTCTTAATCAAAATGCAAATGAACCCTAAATTCCAACTTTAACCTTTTTCTTTAACAATTGAAACAACCTCACTTTTTTCAAATCTCATGCCTTTAAGGCCTCTTCTCTTCTCAAAAAACATCATTTTCAAAATTAAAAACAAACTAACCCACAAAAGTTGTTTTCTGGAAGAGAACTACATGGAGTTTGATCCCTTAAAAGGGTATGTAGGCAAGAGACCAAAATCTCTCCAAGTCCAATAAAAATAAAACCCAAATTCTTCTCTCCCCTCTTCTTAAAAGCAATCTTTTTTCAAAAATAGCATAAAAATAAAGCGTAAACATAGGTCAAGAAAAACGGCTCCTATAGAGTACTATAGTCGTTGCGGGTGCCTAACACCTTCCCGTAGCGAAAACTGCCCCGAACTTAGAATTTCTAAGGGTTTTCTCAATTTTACCCTTCCCCAAAAAAAAAATAGAGACATCAATGATTGAAAGGTTCAAGCCTAATTTATGACTTGACACCCGAAAATCGTGATGACAACCTCTTACCATCAATGTAGCTTTTCATGGTTACCAATCTCTTTCGCCACAAGAGATTCAGTTTACATTGCATCATCTCATCATTTTAAGTTATCGATGATACTTACAACTTTCTTCACACTTTTAAATATCACTTAATTAGTGTTTTGTGTCCTACTCTAATTTTATCCAGATAATAAAAAAAAATGAAACTTATTTTTTTGTCTTAGATGAAGTGATACTCTACTGAAAATAAATTCACACAAAATGAAACATATTTTACTGAAGTATAAAAATTAAAACTATTAAACGAATATAATATAAAAAATATCAAAGTCTTTTTACTTGCTCCTTGACCTCCAAAAAATAGAAACAAAATTGATTATCCTTCATATTTTACAATATTGAATAAGATTTTTTTTATTTTTGAAAAAATAAAAATATATTTGAATCTTAGTAGTGTTTTTTCATTTTGTTATTAGTACTTAGAATCTTTTCACGATTAAAAGTAAATTGAACCAAAAAAAGAGAGAAAATATAAAAGTTTTTCTTGAAGGGAGAAAATATAAAAGTTAATTGGGGAGTAATGGCCCAATCTTAAATTCAAAGTGAAACAATTCAATAATATAAACATGAAAGATTTCAGCTAGTATATAATCACTATTTTTTTGGGTGGTGTAACTAGTATAATCACTATTGAAGAGAAGTAAAGTTGTTTGAGTGCAATTGGCCGGTGAGGAATTTGAATCCTCTCCGCTTCTATAGAGAGATCCATCTAGAGATGGAAAAATAAAATTATGAAAAAATTGGTGTATTGGATATTCAACACACCACTTTGTTTATTTGTATATTTCTCTAGTATGGCAAAGTATCCTTCATATGATATATGCATGTGAATCAAAAGTTCCAACTCCAAAGGAATGAATGATCCGAAAAAGTATCTTCACATTCAATTTGGTCCACATTATCCTCTTCAAGAACTTGTGTTGAGTATTGCATATTTTCTTGCCCATAAAAATTAGAGCAATTAGCAACCCCATTCAAGTCATCAAACATATCCTCAAATGTCCTATCCATCCTCCTCAAGTCTCCATAATCTACTTGCACCCTCCCATCATTATCATTAAGAGAACATGAATAAGAGTTATTGGAATTGGTGGCATCATTTTGTGATTCTGAAGGTACTTGATGATCTTCTTCTTGAGTGAGCTCAATTGGCGGTGACTCATTTGCATATTTAGCAGCAACTTCTTGAATCTCTTCTGGTGAAAGAGATTGGTGACCAACACCATGATTCACAGCTACATTGATGGTAAGAGGTGTGTTAGGGAAATTGAAACTTGCATGAGGACCACGTAGACAATAAAGGGCTGCATCAAATGCCCTAGCAGCTTTCTCTTGTGTGTCATATGATCCTAACCATATTCTCTCCCTACTATTTGGAAGCCTAATTTCAGAAACCCATTTTCCCCATTTTCTCTTCCTCACCCCTCTATACATCTTATTATTACTACTATTAGGGCTGTGATCAGTTGTTGTGACATTTATACTACTAGTAGGAATGGAATATGTCATATTTGTGTCCATGGTTGGTTTATGAGTTGATGAGTGGATATGGGGGCTTAACTGGCTTTATATATAAGTTGTGATCGTTTCCATGAATTTGACACTTATTTTAAAATGGTTAACATCATTTATGTTTTTTTTTTTTTTTATGAAAGAGACATCATTTATGTTATAGCCTCTAAAAATAATCTTCTTTTTTTAAAGAATCTAAAAAAAATAAATCATTTATGAAATAAATAGATACAGTTTTTGATTTTGACTCTCATTAATCTTTCATAAATGTAATCCTCTATATTTTTAGAAATAGATTATAATTTTTTTGAATAAAAGAAATAGAGGGGATGTCAATTCCATTTCAAAATATATTATTATTATTATTATTATTATTATTATTATTATTATTATTATTATTATTATTATTATTATTATTATTATTATTATTATTATAACTATTATTTTTATTATACCACCGTCTTTATATATATAATTCTCTTCAAAACAATTATGACATATTTCAAAAAATTTACCTGTATTAATTATTTTTTAACACTTCTAATTACATTGTATTTTCTTTTTACAATGTATGATAAATGCTATGAAAAAATAAAAATTAATTTTCTCCCATAAATGGTAAAATTCAGAAAATATATAGATTATCAATTAATGCAATACTACTGTCAATTTTTTGAGTTGCATAACTTAATCAACGAAATTCTATATTTAAGGACGAAGCTTATATTAATGTAGATGAGTTGAAGTAACTAATATAATTTGAACTTACAATGTTTTGACAGAAAAAGCTTAGAAAGTAAAGTGAGTTTGTGACATATCAATAAGGGGATCCAAATTTTATACAATTAATGTTGTATGTATTTGTGCAATAAAAAGATTAATGATCGACAAATTGAGATTAGACAGTCTTAATTTCAAAATTAATTTAAAATTGAATAAATATATTAAAATCTAGACTGTCGAATTTTAATTGAACGACCACATATATTCCGACTACAATATTGGTGCTAGTGATGCATGGGGTCGCAGTAGGGCCAAAAAGTTGTGTACAAAAGAGCGCACATGTAGAAATTCCTCAATGTTGGGTGGAGCAAAGTTGCTTTCAATTCCACACATGTGTTGGGTATAGTTGCAGTTCTTTGTTTTTAATAAGGTACTTTTGTTTAATTAAGGTACTTTTTCATTTATCAAAACACTTAATAATATTAATAAAAGTAGTATATTTTATGAAAAAGTAATGAGTATTATAATGATTTTAAATGAGACATATATTTATATATGTACCCTCTGAATTTGATAATTCTTTTTGTATTTATGTTTCTATAGACCTTGAGAATGTGAGAACAAAATCTTTTCTGGTAGGAAAAAGTTTGAACTATGCTTGGAAGTGATAGTGATGACTGATGAGTGTGACATGACAGTGTCATTGATGTCGTCATTAATTGACTGAGCACTGGCAACTATCTACAATCATTTTCTCTCTTAAAACAATGTCCTTGGTCATTTTGAACATCGACCGGCTATTTGAATATTATACAAAATTTAAAAACCAATTTTAACCGTAACTTCTAACGATGTAACACATCACAATTACACTCGCTGTCAAGAAGTTTAAGGTTCTGTGGTCATGATTAACTGGGTAGAATAAATTTATAATGCATGTACTGTTAACTGTTGATTAACGAAAAAAGAAGTTAACTATGTTCTCATGTATGTTGGCCGGTTCAAAACACTCCGGAAAGAGTTTCATATATAAATATGGGAGGTATTATTTAAACAACGTTCAAGACAACTAAAAATATATAAAGAAATATAGCCAAAATAATAGAGAAAGTAAAAATATAATGAAGATATGAGAGAGATGTTACAAAAGTTGGTACAAAATAATTGTATAAATATCATTTTTTAGAGTATAAGAGAACATGTCGAAAGAGGGGATTGAATAGATCAACTAGTTTGAATTAATAGTTAATGAGTTTGAGGTCTAAAATTTAAGTCCCAACAAATAAGAAAAATAATACTCCCTCCGTCCCAAATTGTATGTCGCTTTAGAGAGAAAAATTTGTCCCAAATTATATGTCGCTTTACAATACCAATACAACATTAATGTTATTTTCTCTATTATAACTTTAACTATTTATTACTCTCTATTCTTTCAATTCTTTTATTTATCTTTCTCATATTATTTATTAAGGATAATTTTGTAAAACAATTCATAATATCTTTTTTTCCATACAATATTAATTGCATTTCTTAATATGTGTAAAATGTCCAAAAACATCATACAATTTAGGACGGAGAGAGTATACAATTAGCATATTAATATTTGTCACTCGAATAAAAGAAAAAGTAGAATGCTGAAAACTCTTTATTGCAGTCAACTTTTGTTTATTTTTCAAGTCTATAAAATTTAAAGAAAGTATAACTTCATGCTTAGCCGTTATATGAGTATATAGGTTGCCAAAAAAATGTGATAGTTTCCAAATATCTGTTTTTAATTATGCTCCAACAGCTACTAGACTTCCACTGCCTAGTGCCTATATAGCTCGTGCCCTAATTTCTCTATCACACATGCTTTCATTAGTCAATGTATTATCTATTATTTAATTTAAGGATAATAACACTTTCTATATAACCATTTGGTCTGAAAAAAGAAACACAATCTAGCCCGTATCCTCAAGATAGAAAACCTAGCCGTTATAGCTACAGTGTTGTCACCGTTTTTAGCATTCTATTTTTTGCCAATAGATTCGTTTACTTTTTCAACCAAAACTAGATTCATTTCCTTGCTTTCAAGACCATATATCCAAAGTACTATGACTTAATTGTGTATTGACAATGACATAATAGTACACAGTATCATTTCCATATCTAATATGACTCCGACTTATAGTCAACAAAGACCCTGAATACCCAACTAAGGCATGGACTATGTACGTATAAAGTGCAATCTAATTGATGGCCACCATAATGTAACATTAATTCTACAGATTTTCGACACATAACCAATTTTAATTTCAATTTGGTTACACACAGACAAACATATGTATTCTTAATTCTTAGTCCCTTTGCGAATTCCGACCAGTCAAAATTAGAGGCACCAACTAATATATTAAATAAAGACAATATAGTAATTGTAAGGATATTTGTTTCTGTTTGGTTGTTTGATTTTTCTCGTTATTATAGAAAGACAGCATATAGTTGAAATTGAAATGAAGTGTTATATGCATGGACGGAGAGATTGAAGACAATGATGAGTAATACTCCCACTTCGATTTATATGTGGCAAGTTTAGGACTTTATCGTTTCAAAATAAAAGTTTAATACGTTACTTTCTTTTTTAGGGGAATACATAGGTTTACTACTTTACCTACAACTAGAAAAATAAATAAAATGTGTATTTTTGTTTAGTTGGCAGTATATGTTATAAATTTAATCTAGTACTACGTAGTACGTGCTATCTTAATTTATTCTTTTAATATTTTCTGTTATAACACACACATGAATAACGGTAGTAATTAACACACTTTTTTAATCTGCAGGTTTTTAACAGAAGAATTCTAATATGAACACTTTTGTAAGTGATCCACTCTAGATTAGTATTTAAAAAATAATTAAAAAATTTAACTATGACAAATGTCGTTTTTTGGTCATAGATGTTAATCGTCCATATCATTTTTAAGATTGAAATAATGATTTACTTGATATCAGTTTGTTTAAAACAAAGGAATTTTTTTTGGCTTCTGTAACCAAAAAAATAAATAAAAGGAAAATAAATATGTATTTTATATTGAACGTATTTCAATCAAGTGATTGTTTTAACCATAAATATGAGAAATATCATGAGTTTTTTTTTCTGAATAGTATTGTCGACCGTGTTGAAATTTCTGAAGTATTGATCCACGATAGACCACTTATGAAGTTGGTCCACCAAATAACTCACATTTTTTTTACATATTTTCTTTTATTGATTAAATTTTATATTGATCCCACCTATTGAAGTTGTATTGTGAGTCTCAATTAACTATTAAAATTTGTGGACTGTGTAGAATGTATATATGTGGTTGAACAATTTCATCTTATGAATTAGTATTTGAGAGTGAGAACCATTTAACATGATAACAAAGTCAGATTAAGGATGACAATGTTGAACTTCGACCCAAGACCCACAATAGAAGTGAGAGTGAGTATTGAAGTTGTATTGTAGTTTCATATTTTCAAGGTTGTTTGATTGTTGAATGTACGCGTGGTTGGACAATGTCATCTCTTGAGTTAGTTTATGAGATGAGATCGAAAGTTATTTAACATGGTATTAGAGCTATGTTAAGGATGCCAATACAGGAATTGGACTCAATACCCATGTAGAAGTGAGAGTGACTATTGAAATTGTATTAAAGTATCGCATTATCAAGGTTCTTCAAAATGTTGAACGTATGTATCTAGTTGAACACCCTCATCTCATGAATTAGTATTAAAAATGATATTCAACCTCGTTTAACTTGATATCATAATGAAATTAAAGATGCCTGTTATACTCCTACACCAAACATGAAAGTATGTATTCAAATTATATTGTCCAAATTGTGTGTGCAGGGGGTTGTTTTGTGTGCTCCTTTAAAACTTTATCGGTTTACTTCAACTATATATCTATTTTCTCCTCATATAAACATAAGGGAAATGCTAACGAAAATTTAAATTTTTTATGAAAATGTTTGTATTCAATGTATTGAAAATTGTAAAATTTAACCTTTTTTTAAAAAAATTAATATAGAACTCTTAAAGAGTGTTTCGATGACACTTATTAGCAATACCTTTACCTTTTTTTTCTAAAATTTCCTATTTGTAGAGGAGAGAGTAAATCTAAAAAAACACTCCGAAACACTTCCTTCAAATTTGGCGGTTTACTCTTTTCTTCCTGCTCCTTAAATTGTTGTGTTCTCTCTCATCAATTTTCTTTGTTCTATCACCTTCAATATCTTAAGCAAATCTACCAAAGAAATTTTTGACAAAATTTTGGTATTCTCCAAGGTAGTGATAGTTACTATTATAAGATTTTTTTTCAACAATTCTTGAGTCACACACTCCTTGGAAGCCTCACATTGTTACTTGTCAAATAATCTTTGGTCGTCGGAATCCTTCACTCCTTGAAGTTTGAATTTCTGAATCAAGTTTCTCATTCCATTAGATTGAAGTCAATGTGAGATTGTTCAGAAGTATAGGGGATTTCATAATCTTCTTCCACTTCTCCCCATAGATCCAAATCTTCTGAATATGCTCCCACATGCATTGCTTAAAGTTGGTAGTTGCTTCCATGGAACATTGATGTCGTAGCCATTCCATAGAGACTTGCTTTGGCTTCCATTTTAAACCTATACATATATCCCTTAAGTAAAGAGCTTTATATACTAATTTGCTGTTAATGGAGCAAGAAAAGAAAAAAGAACAAAGAAACAAGAATGTAAAGAACAAATGGAGCAAGAAAAGAAAAAGAACAGAGAAACAAGAATGTAATTAAAGAATAAAGTTTTGAACATAGAAAAGTTAAATAAGCATAGAAAAGGATAATTTTTCTAAGGAAGATGGGTTTCTAATTTCTCTGTGTTACAGTTGCAGGGCACATTTCCAAGACCACAAGCAGGGCCGTCCATTGGGGATGCAAACAACTCCATAGAGGTGGATCTATAAAATTTTGGAGAACAATTTTTTTTGGGTATATATACGTGTCCATTTCTCTGCTATTTTAATTACGTTAAAGCGTGTAAATTATGAACGGTTGAAATTTTAATTTTGATTAAAATTATAAATATGGATATTTGTTACTTTCAAAGTGTAACGAACCAAAAAAACCATGTTTATCGTTTTCAATAACATAAATAATATATTAAATATAACATATATTCTTATCTTTTTTAAAAGGACCAACAATATAATATTATATGAAAATTAGTTTATGAGTATAATTGGAATAATAAAAAAGGCATCCAAAATTCTTCTATTTTCTTTATATATAAAGATAAAAGTATAGTCCTCATGAGCTTAGCTCAGTTGGTAGAGACAATGCATAATATATGAAACGTATTGAGTTCGACCACCAGCCAAAAAAATAATAATATATAAAAGTATAGATAATGTATGTTAGAATGGATATATTTTGTCCCCGTGAGCATAGCTCAGTTGGTAGGGACATACATTGTTATATGCAGGGGTCGGGGTTCGATCCCTGGACACCCCACTTATTCACCTTGAAAAAGGTGAATTTTAGACACTAGGCTACTTGACAAAAAAAGAACGGATATATTCTATTAACGCGGATACCATTCTAAGACAGGTAAAAGACTTACCCACCAGTCATCTGCCTCTTCAGCCAACATGTGCGTACCAAAACGCACCTTCTGCACTTCACTGCATTGCATAACCCTGAAGATCCTCTCCACCTCTTTGAGCCACTTCTGAGCTCCATCTGGATCATACCTTCCTTTGAATGTTGGGGGATGGTTCCTCAGAAAAGTTTCCAGCATTCTAACTCCATCATTACCGGCACCAACATTCGGTTGTTGTCCTACAGCTTGAGCAACAGCTTCGAGGGCAGCAGCAATAGCAGCATCATTTCTTCCAGCCATCTCGAAATTCTACATCGCAAGCAATAATCAGAACAACAAAGCAGTGTAAGGTTAATACACGATACTATGTGGCTCGACACGACTCTACTACTTGGTCGGACGGACCAATCTACTCTGATACCAATTGTAACACCCCGTTTCCCAACAACGTAATATTAATATAATAAATCAGAGTAAATCAACAAACGGAGCATTACACTGCTTTTCAAAATTTCGTAAACAGAAAATATACTATTTATTTTCAACAACATTTAATCTCATAAATTTGCAGCGGAAAATTCTTTTCAACATAATAGCAATCTCCAACAAATCTTGGTACAACGGCCTCAACGAAATAAAATATCATTCAACGATACAAAACTCCAACGTCATATTCAAAATTGATACATAATGGAATGAATAAACAAAACAACGTTTCCCCATCCCGTTACGTATCAGAGCCCTAAGACACTTGAGCCAGACATCCTACTAGTCTTCATTACCTGCAAGTTACCCATACGAAGGACAACATTTTCAAGCAGAAGGGGTGAGATTCACAAACAACAATAATATATATATAATTCATAAACCGAATTAAAACAACATCATTCATAACAACAGGCATCATTAAGCTCATATATACATGGCAGCAACATTTTCAACAACAACTACGTCAATTCATATTTGATTGGCAACATTTAATTCATGTTTAAGCAACAACAACATCGTCAACTACTACAACACCAACGACCCAACCAACAACGACAACTACGACAATGCACGACGACAACTATTAATGCAATATGCATGTGGTACCATTTTACGCGTTTGAATGACAAGGCATTCCAGAGCATGAACCCTCAACAGTTTTGGATGGTTAAAGCATCCCAGGGCATAATCCCTCAACAATTGAATGAACTAGCATTCCAGGGCATAAGCCCTCAACGGTTGAATGATAACATTCCAGGGCATAAGCCCCTAACAATGCATGAGTATGAAATGACTCCTTCTGTATATCTACATACAACTCAACAACAACAGCAATGACTACGACAACAACAATGGTGCCTAAATTATTTAGGGCACACTACACAACTTAGACAACAACGACACAACAACATCAAACAACAAAAATCAACGGTATGGCATATATAATTATATATATACACCTATACATATATTCACATAGTTATACTTCCGTTTACAATATTCACTACATAAACAAGGTTAAATAAATCAAGAAAACATTTTAGGATGCTCAGATTAATGTCCTAATGCACGAAGCAAAATTCAGAAAATGGTCGTACAGGACCTAACTCGCTTAAGCAACGGCTTGTTCGCTTAAGCGAACACAAATGTCGTAAGTATGGGAGTTTTTCGCTTGCGGTTCGCTCGTGGTTCGCTTAAGCGACCAAAATGTCGTAAGACAGGATTTTGCTCGCTTAGAGTTCGCTTGGATCTCGCTTGAGCGAACGGTCATTTTACAATTCTGGGTCGCTCGCTTAAGCGAAGGACAACTCACTTAAGCGACGCATCATCTGGACAGTTTCAAAGACTCACGAATTTTCTAACCCTTTTTCATCCAAAAACCCAATTTTGATCCCCTGATCACCCAAAATGAATTACAAAAAGGTTTACAGGTTCTATATGCAGCACAACATCCAAAATAACTCAGAAAACATGCATTCAACAACATAATTCACATCATTTAGCAACATATCATAATCCCTCCAACCCTAACTCAAGAACACCATTTTCAATTCAATTTCAGCAATTATATATATATTATCAATTGAAAATGAGCCTCACCCTTACCTGAATTTAGATGATACAAAAGCTCTACAGAATTCAGATTCTCCTCTTGGCTCTTCTCCCTTGTTCTTGGTTTCTCTCCCTTTCTCCCAAAACTCTTGTTTTTCTTTTACGTGAAAACGTTTCTGACTTTTATTTATTCCCTTTCTCAGTAAAACATAATCTCCCTTTCATTTTCCTTAACTCCCTTAAATTCTATTAATTCTCAATAATCCCCAAAATTTCAAATAAATAATAATTCTCTCTTATTTCTATTAAATAATAAAAATAACTATATAATAAAATAACAACACACCACATAATCACATAAATCATTTAAAAGCATATAAAAGACTTAAAATCAACCAAAAATAATTAAATAAAAACTGGGGCGTTACATTCTCAACCCTGCATGTCATCATCATCCTCTGATCCAGCGGTTGCACTCGGGACTCTGTTTGGATCATCTCTATCGGACTCCACCATCTCGTCCTCATTTTCACCCGAAGCTTCATAAGCATCACCCCCTCCATATGGATTTGGCCTGTCCTCATGCCAAGCGACATATGACTGAAACGCCTGAGGAGTCATGAACTGCTCTATAACCTCTGGAGGGTACCCGGCCTGCTGCTGCATCACATACTGAGATTGCTGAAAGTAGGTGTTTGCTCGGTTAGTGGCTGCTAGCATATCCCAAGTGTGGGTTTGACACTGATATTGCCACTGAACGTAGCTTGCCATGTCAAAAGAATCAAGCGGTTCAGTTGGCAGCCCGGGTTGTGGTTCAGGCTCGGGTTGAGTTTGAGGTCCTCTTGAGGAGCTTGCACCCTTCTTTGTTTGACCCATAATGAAGCGGCTAATGTGATTATCATTGATGGGGTTCTTAATCACTTCATGAACAGCAGTGGGCAACCTCATTTTTGTGTCCTTAATGAGTCCCATGATGAGCCCAGGGAAGGAGAGGCGGGTAGTGGGTTCACCTTTGCCAAGAAGAGTGACCTTCTTTAATTCCCAAGCAATTGTCCGAGCAATGTCAACCTTAATGCCATTAATTATGTAATAAATCAGAGGGCATATGTCGACGGTGCAATCAGAGAGATGGTTGTTGGGTTTTACATTGTGGAGGATGAATTTAAGGACAAGTTTGGCAGGGGGGGTCATGAACTTGTATTGGGCTCTATATTCTCTACCCGCATCACTGATGTCATAGTTGGTTCCCTCAAGCAAAATGGTTCTTTTAATTTCTTCTTTTAAAGGGTCAAGGTCGAAGGTGCCTTGGTTTTGCTTTTTGAGGAAATCATCTAGGTTGTCCTTATTATCTAAGGGAAAGGGATTGCTACGATAGGTGTTGATGGCTTCCCTATCGAACCGGATGGTTCGGCCCCTCACAAAGGTCTCAAAGACAAACGGGTCGGTATGCGGGTTTTCGGGGAGTGCGTTAGCATAGAATTCACGCAGCAGATCTGCATGAATGTTGGTTTCTGGTTGGAGTAACCGTCCCCACCTTGGTGTAGGAAAAATTGAAGAAATTCTGCATAAGGCCCATCTGGTTTGATAGTGAACACTTTCTCGGCCTATGTGTTTCTGTCCAATAGATCCCTGTAACGATCTTGATGGTATGCTGATTTAAACCGAGCCGGATCATAGGATCGACTTCTTGCTGGTTGGGAGGCGGAGGTGCTCCCTTTTTGACGTTTGCCGGTGTTGGGGTTTTTTGGTGCCATACCTGCAAAACAACCAAGAAATCCATACAGAAAGAGACATGGAATAATTAGAAAAAGCATGGAATGCAAAGGTTAGCAATAGCAGGGTGAGACATCTCAATTCTGCAAAATTCGCCTTCGCGAGTAAGTTACTCGTCGTGGCGAGTTGCTGGAAAATTTTCTGGGTTTCATATGAGCACTCGCCATGGCGAGTGATGAAGGTGTCGGAGGCGAGTAACCCTAAAATTCACAGAATCGACCCTTTTTCCAAATTTCTTTCAGTTTAATGACTCTTAACCTTAAATTAATCCATTCCGACCCTGATTACTACATAAAGATGAACTAAATCATGGTTGTTGTTAAAAATTCGAATTAATTCCACAAAACCCCTTTTTATTGAAAATTTACAACAGGATGACAAAAGTTGTGGATTGAGGCTTGAAAAGCACGAATTTGTAGCCATGATTCTGTTTCATCTCAACAGTTTAGGGTAAGAAAGAGAGAAAGTGACAGATCCACTACCCTAGGGTTTTATTCAACCAAAATTAAGAAGATTTTTTTTTTTTGAAAAACAAACCTGTTTCTTGTTGAATGCAAGTGCAGAAATGATGAATGAGATGAAATTTGACTTGATTTGGCCTTGGTTGGACTTGGATTGAATTTGTATGGAGTTTTTAGGGTTTGAGAGAGAAAAGAAAGATTTTTGTTTGGAGAGAGAGGGAAAACCGAAATGTTTGAAAGGATAAGGGTAGGTGAGTGGTTATGGTGGAGTTATGGTGAGTTAGTGGCTTTGGAAACTGAATCCTGTCAGAACTGCTGTTACACGCCTCGCGAGAAACTTACTCGCCGTGGCGAGTGTTTTGGTAGTCAACGCAGTCAAAGACCAAGTTACTCGTCATGGCGAGTACTTTCACTCGCCTCGCGAGTGATGACAGTTCAGGTTTTTGCTTTCTTTCTGGCTTCTGTTTTGGATGGGTTAGGTATGCACTATGACTCCTACATCTAATATGCATAAAACCAGGAAATTACTTACAAAATTGGGGTGCCTCCTAACAACCGCTTGTTTAACGTCGTTAGCTCGACGCCTTTTTTCATTGATGATCATGGATTGTCAAGTGATATTGTCGACGTAAGCCGATCAATCTCACCTCCAAAATAAGGCTTCAACCTCTGGCCATTCACTGTCTAGCTAGCTTTTGTAACTGGATCCTCAAGTTCCACTGCACCATATGGTTTGACATCTTTAACCATGAATGATCCAGACCATTTTGACTTTAATTTGCCCAGAAAGAGTCTTAATCTAGAATTGAACAGCAATACCATCTGTCCAGGCCTGAATTGCCTTTGAATGATCTTCTTATCATGGTACTTTTTGACTCTTTCTTTGTATAACTTTGAGGATTCATAAGCTTGGTTTCTCATCTCCTCAAATTGATGCATTTGAATCTTCCGTCTTTCACCAGCTTTCTCTTGATCAAAATTCAGAAATTTGAGTGCCCAAAAAGCTTTGTGTTCGAGCTCTACCGGTAAATGATATGACTTGCCGTAAACCATTTGAAATGGTGTGAGACCTATAGGAGACTTGTATGTTGTCCTATAAGCCCACAAGGCTTCATCAAGCTACGCCGACCAATCCTTCCGAGATGTTGAGACTGTTTTCTCCAAAATTCTTTTCACTTCTCGGTTTGAAACCTCGGCTTAACCGTTGGTTTGTGGATGGTACGGTGATGCTACCTTGTGTTTCACACCGTAATGTTCTAATGCCTTAGCAAGTTGTGTGTTGCAGAAGTGTGAACCTCCATCACTTATCAAAACTCTTGGTGTTCCGAATCGGGTGAAGATATTCTTTTTAAGGAACTTTACTACCGTCTTGCTGTCGGCTTTTGGCGACGCGACGACTTCTACCCACTTTGAGACATAGTCTATGGCTACCAAGATGTATTCATTTGAGTACGATGATGGAAAGGGGCCAACAAAGTCTATACCCCACCAATCAAACACTTCTACTTCAAGAATGCTTTGTAGAGGCATCTCATTTCTCTTTGACATTGATCCGGTTCTTTGACATTTATCACAATGCTTGCAATGAGTATTGGCATCTTTGAAAAGTGTTGGCCAATAGAAACCAGATTGAAGCACCTTGGCGGCGGTTCTTTCCCTATTGAAGTGACCTCCATAGGGTGAATTATGACATTGCCAAAGGATCTTCTTTGCCTCTTCATCATCAACACACCTTCGCAAGAGGTTATCCGCTCCAATCTTGAATAAGTATGGCTCATCCCATACATAATGATTGGCTTCATGGAGAAATTTCTTGCGTTGTTGCCAAGTAAAATCTTCGGGAATGAATTCAGTTGCTTTGTAGTTCGCCATATCGGCAAACCATGGTCTTTTAGTGATTTCAAACAACTTTTCATCGGGAAATTCTTCACGAACTTCCGGTTCATTCCTCGTCACTTCTTTGTTCATTAGCCTTGATAGGTGATCAGCCACAAGATTTTCTGTACCTTTCTTGTCCTTTATCTCTAAGTCAAACTCTTGTAATAACAACATCCACCGGATGAGCCTTGGTTTTGAATCAGACTTGGTAAGGAGGTACTTAATGGCTGCATGGTCAGTATAAACAACAATTTTTGAACCTACAAGGTATGAACGAAATTTTTCCAATGCATATACTATTGCAAGTAGCTCTTTCTCGGTGGTAGCATAATTGATTTGAGCTTCATTTAAAACTTTACTTGCATAGTGTATAGCATGGAAAATTTTGTTCTTGCGTTGACCTAACACGACACCAATAGCATAATCACTAGCATCGCACATTAATTCAAAGTTTAAATCCCAATTGGGAGTTGTGATTATTGGTGCGGAGGTCAACCGCTCCTTCAAAGTTTCAAATGCATTTAAACAATCATCATAAAAAATAAAAGACTTATCTTTGTTGAGCAAGTTTCTCAATGGCTTTGCTATCTTTGAAAAATCTTTGATGAATCTCCGGTAAAAACCGGCATGGCCAAGAAAGCTACGAATACCTTTGACATTTACTGGTGGTGGGAGCTTTCCTATCACATCAATCTTTGCCTTGTCAACTTCTATGCCTCTCGATGATATCTTGTGACCAAGTACTATGCCTTCAGTCACCATGAAATGGCATTTTTCCCAATTAAGCACAAGATTGGTTTCTTTAAACCGTTTCAGCACGGTGTCCAAATTGTTCAAGCAAACATCATAGGATGATCCAAACACAGAGAAATCATCCATAAATACCTCAATGGTTTTCTCAATCAAATCGGAGAATATTGCTTGCATACACCTTTGAAATGTGGCAGGTGCATTGCATAAACCGAACGACGTCCTTCTATATGCAAAGATTCCATAGGGACAAATGAATGTTGTCTTCTCATGATCCTCCAGGTTGACTGTGATTTGATTGTAGCCCGAATAACCATCAAGGAAACAATAGTATGCTTGCCCAGCCAAACGTTCAAGCATTTGATCCATGAAAGGCAGTGGAAAATGGTCCTTCCTTGTGGCTTGGTTAAGTCTTCGATAGTCAATACACATCCGCCACCCGGTGACGGTTCTTGAAGGTATGAGCTCATTCTTGTCATTCTTTACTACCGTCATACCACCCTTTTTGGGCACCACTTGTACCGGGCTTACCAACAAACTATCTGAAATGGGATATATCATGTCAGCCTCAAGTAACTTAACCACTTCCTTGTGGACTACTTCTTTCATTGTAGGATTTAACTGGCGTTGAAGTTGAGCCACTGGTTTGAAGTTCTCCTCCATATTGATCTTATGCATACAATATGAAGGGCTAATGCCTTTGACGTCGGACAACTTCCAACCTATTGCTTCTTTGTTGCTCTTTAAAACTTCAATTAATCTCTTTTCTTCATTGTTGGACAAAGAACTACTTATGATCACCGGTTTTGTGCTGTCTTCTTCAAGAAAAACATACTTTAGGTTTGACAGCAAGACTTTCAATTCAATCTTTGATTCTTCAACCTTGTCTTTGTCCTTCAATTCCTCCATCTTGGCTTTCTTTGGAGGAATCTCCTTCAAAGTCTCTAACTCTTTCAAACATTCTTCAATCTCCTTTTCTTCTTCAACACTAAGAACATTGAGTGCATCGGTGAGCACTCTTTCAAGGGTTGTAGGTTTATGCAATTATTTCCTTGTATCCATGATCACCTCATCCATTGCATCCACCTTGAAACAAGCTCCTTTGTCCTTTGAATGTTTCATTGCATTATGGAGATTGAAGTTGATCTCTTCATTGTCAAGCCGCACCTTCATCAACCCGTCATCATAATCAATCATCATCCTTGCGGCTAACATGAATGCTCGTCCAAGAATTTAGAGCACATCATCGTCTTCCTCAATATCCATTACCAGAAAATTCACAGGAAACACAAATTTGTCCACTTTGACCAACACATCTTCTGCTATTCCCATTGGTCGGGCTATGGATTTGTCAGCTAGTTGTAGAGTCATCTTGGTTAACTTAAGATCTAAGCCACCAACCCTCTTAACAACCGAATAAGGTATGAGATTGATACTTGAACCTAGATCAATGAGAGCTTTACCGACATTGACGGTACCAATTGCCACCGGTAGTGTAACTCTTCCGGGATCTCTTTCCTTTCTTGGTAACCTTCTTTGGATGATTGCACTACAGTTTGCGTTAAGTTGAATTGTTTCTTCATCATTGTATCGACGCTTCTTGGACAAGATCTCTTTCATAAACTTGGCATAAGTCGGCATTTGATCAAGAGCTTCGGCAAAAGGAATGTTGATCTCCAACTTCTTGAATATATCTAAGAATCTCTTGAAATGCTTCTCCAAGTCCTTCTTTGATTGAGTTTTAGGATATGGAAGCTTGTGAGCCGGCACATCCTTCCCGACTTCTTTCTTCTTGTTCTTCCCCACATCCTTTTCAACTAACACTTTATTTTTTTGAATATTTTCTTCTTTTTCATTTTTTTGTTCTTTTTCTTTTTCAACTACTCTCCTATTATCTACATCTTCCTCATCACTATGTACATCTACCTCTTCCTTCTCACTCTCTTCTCTATCCACCTCCTCTTCGTTTTCAACAACTTGCCTCTCCACCTCCAAGTTATCACCAATTCCTTGCCCAATTACCTTGCCACTTCTTGTTGAAATGGCTTTGCAATGCTCGTTCTTTCCATTGTTTCCATTGTTGGGATTGTTTTGTGTGTTAGCCGTGAAGGCACCTCCTTGTTGATTGGCCAAGATTTGGGAGATTTGACTCAAGTGTTGAGCTTGTTGTCCCATTTGCGTCTCGAGATTCTTGATGGACGCAGTGTTGTTTTGTTGGTTGGCCATGGTAAGCTGCATGAATTGATTGAGGGTGTCTGCAATCTTTTGTGCGCGATCTTGTTGTGGTGGATACTGTTGGAAGTTGGAAGTTGTATGGTTGTTGATTTGAAGGTCCGGCATTAGACCTCCACGGTTGTCCGAAGTTGTTTCCTCTTTGAAAATTGTTGTTGTTCGGATACCGATGTTGATTTGAATTGCCCGGATATTGACCTTGAAATTGTCCCGACCTTTTTTGATTGCCCACATAATTGACTTCTTTTTCAAGTTGCGGTGGACAATAACCTGTTGGATGATCACCGGAACACATCTCACAAAAATGAACTTGTCGATGCCTTTGTTCTTTTTGCATTTGTTCTTTAATGAGTTTAGGCATCTCCTTCATTTAAGTCTTCATTTCTTCAAGTTGTTGAGTTAGGAGCTTGGTTTGTGCTAAATTTGCATCACTTGAACCTAACTCAAGAATTTCGGACTTTCGGTGTGCACCACTTCTGTTGTGTTTGGCTACTCGGTCATTGAGTGACATTTTGTTGATGATATCCACTGCGTCTTTAGGACTTAATGCCACCAAAGAACCATGTGCAGCTGCATCCAAGATAAGCTTTGGCTATGGTAACAATCCTCCACGGAACATATGGATTTGAGTTGTATCGTCAAACCCATGCTTTGGACACTTTCTTAGTAATGACTTGTATTGCTCTCATGCATCACATAAAGACTCATATGAACCTTGAGCGAACATTGCAATTTCGGTTTTAGTATCCATGCGTCTATGATCCGGAAAGAATCTTTCTTAGAGCGCTTTCTCCAATGCATTCCAATCATTTAAAACTGATGGTGGTTGATCAAGATACCATTCTCGAGCTTTGCCGGTGAGTGAGTGTTGGAACAACCTTACGAACCCAGCTTCCTCGTCAGCTTCAGATTGACCAAGACTATTGGCTAGGGCATAAAACACCGATAGATGTTGATAAGGATCTTCATGATCTAACCCAGCAAAAGGATGATTTGAGACAAGTTGTATAGTTCCTGACTTAAGCTCCACTTGTTTCTCCTTGTCCTTTCCAAGATGAGCCAACCGTCTTGGACTTGTCCAAGAGGGCATCACACTTTGATTGTTCTGATCAACATTTTGATTGTTTGCCGCCATCTTTTCTTCTTCTTCAAATATGGTGATTAATGAAGGAGTGAAAGTTGAGGTTCCTTCTTGTTGTGCTTGTCTAGCTTGTCTCTTCTCCCTTCTTGTTTTACTGTTGTTTTTGCGGGCCGTTCTTTCAATTTCAGGATCGTATCTTAAATCTTGTGGCAGAACTGTACCTCACATACAAGAGTTCAAAGATCTAACCAAAGAAAATTAGCAACAAAAAGGAATAATAAATGAAATATATATATATATATATATATATATATACAATAATGAATAAGTGCAAAATTTGCTTAAAACGATAAAATAGTCGCAATATCTATGATATCTAAACGCCAGTCCCCGGCAACGGCGCCATTTTGATGTAGTATTTTTGCATCAAACAAGATAAGTATTTATAAATCGTCTCCTCAGGGACTAGCGCGATATCACGGACCGTTCGACACCAAATATCATTTTAAGTTGGAAAATAAGTTTGTTTGTTTGTAACTACGAAACTATTTTGCGAAAGTAAAAATTGAGATTAATAAGATGTGAAACTTGTTAGGATTAGAGTTCCTTGATCAAGCGTCACATGTAACCTAATAACCATACATGAATTCTAGCTTTTCTTTGATATTATCACGTATCCCTCGACAACACCATTCATGTCTAAACGATATTGTGAAATCAATTGTATCATTCAATCGTCGTTGTCTCAAACTATTGAATGATTCAAGAGTCGATCTTATCTTTTAATCGATGATTTCTCAATCTTTTTAATAATAAGAAAGCTTTAAGTTTAGATACAAAGGGTGATTATCAAAAAATCGATTCCATGTCTAGAACTTATGTTTTGATAGATGATTATTCTAAACCTAGATTCAAAAGTATTTCTCAATCACAATTAAATCAAACATAAGCATTAAAATGCAAGAATAACATTAACATCAACATCAAATCAAATGCTAGAACCATGTATTTATAGATCAAAAGATTTACATATTAAGCTAATATCAAGTACCTCTAATCCCAACAAAGGAGATTTAGCTACTCATTGTCATGGAAGCCTTGCAAGAATGAATTGAAAGAGAAAGATTCATTACAAACTTGTGATCTCTCAACAAAGTATGAAGAATCCACCTTCTATCACTCTCACTCTATGAAGAATAAGCCCTATTTCTCTCTCTAAAACTATTACAGAAAGTGAAAATATGAGAAAACTAAGATCCCTTTAATGAATGGATCAATTGGCTTATATAGACTTTTCTGTTCTGCTTTAGCTCGCCTCGCGAGCAACTCCACTCGCCATGGCGAGTTGTGGTTACTTTGAAGGTGGGAAAAACACAAGAAGGGGGGGTTGAATTGTGTTTTCAAAAACGTTTCTCTCTTACGAAAAATAACAATGTTCTCAGGATACAGAGTCTGATAGAGTTCAGAGTCTGATCAGAGTTCAGAGTCTTAGCAGCGGAATATAGAAGAAATTCAAGAAAGAAAGAAGACACAAGCAATTTATACAGGTTCCTTCCACAATCCGGAAGTAGTCCTGTCCCCCTTGCACTTCCAAGGAGAGTTCCACTAAAATGTAATATCAAATTACAAGTTGCTCAAACACACAAGCATGAGACTTCCTTTGCTCAATCACACAAGAAAGAGATTTCTTTTGCTCAATCACACAAGAAAGAGACTTCCAAATGCTCAAGCACACAAGCAAGAGACCTCAAAAAAATTACAGAGAATTGAAAAGAGTTTTGAATACTTGATATACAATCAGAGGTATTCACAAAACAAAATGAAACAGAACAGACTCTGTTTTTCTCTAGAAACTTAGAAATTCTAAGATATAACTTTTGTAAGAATTATCTAAGTTGTTGATGAGCAATGTTTGCGACTTGAAGTATGAGAAATAGTCTTGTTCGCGTGTATGCATTGTAATTCTTGTGGCACCGTTCTTCAAGTCTTCAGCTCTATTTATAGAGGGTTTGAGAGACGTTGGAAACTAGCCAGCTCATCACTTTGTCTTGATCAAAGCTTTGAATAAATCACCATTGATCTTTTGCCCGATTTGATGTTTACCGTTGTGAAAACAAATTCAAATCCATTCCAATAATAAATGGAACAAAGACTGCCATTGTTGCTGTTATCCTTGTCTTGTATAGGAGACACAATGCAGAGAAGGTGGTTGTAGAGACTTAGTGGTTGTACAGTTCGTACTTGTACTTTGTCAACGATGCTTGGCTTCTGAATAACTTGGCTTCTGATGAAACTGGATTCTGAGAATTGGCTTCTGATGGTGTCATCTTCAGAGGCGCTTTTCTTCAGACACACTATGCTTCTGACTTTTTCAAGAGCGCTTTCTTCAGACGAACTTTCATTCAGATGCTCTTCAAGCTTTGATCTAGAATTCCTTTGCTCTTTAATTTATTCAGTCAGAACCTCTTCTAAATATATTCTTTGATAATGGTCCTGCACACTTGAATAAACTTTTAGCATATCCAATTGATAATTTTTAATACCTTGTTATCATCAAAACTTAAGTGGCGTAATTGTGAAACACCCTTTGTTCCAACATACTTCACCATTGGGTTTGTGACACGTCAGCTTTGAGAAAGTTAAGCCGCCCTAACTCGCCTCGCGAGCATAATCACTCGCCATTGTGATTTGCTCACCTTTGGTTCGCCTTTGGCGAGTTGAGGGCGAGTAACTTTTGATGCTCTCTGGAATTGCTCGCCTTTGGAGCTCGCCTTCTATTCGCCTTTGCGAGTTGCTCGCCTTTGGCGAGTTGAGGGTGAGTAACTTTTGGTGCTCTCTGGAATTTCTCACCTTTGGCACCTTTTACTCGCCGTGGCGAGTTACCCTTTTGAACTTTTTCTTTGTTTTTCTTCTTTAATTCATGTCTTGAGATCACTACCTGCACAATTAGGTAAAGTAAGAAAGCTAAAGTGTAATAGGGAATTTAACACTTATCTCTCGACTTTTCCCTTGATAACTTGTAAAACAAGAAACAAATGTGCCTAAATTATTCCTTTAAAACACAACTTTCTGGCACTTATCAGACTCATGGCAAGGTAATTGCATCAAATCAGATATAATCCATCTGGGGCATCTTAGTTGTTAAAGGGTTTCCGATCTGAAGCGTCTGCAAATCAAAGACTTGGAACTGTGGAATTCAAAGTTTTCAGGGAGAATAGCGGTTTTGTGTTCAATGTACCTTTCCCATATAATTACCATTTTCCAAACTTTTAAAATTCGTGGAGTCATGCCTTTGGCGGGCCACCATTCCATTTACATGAACTTGAGCTTGTGCCCATTTATTTGAAACTCTCATTTTATTCTGGTTGCATTATTCTCTTCTATTTTTTATGTTAATATTTAAAGCAAAAAAATATTGTAAAAAAAAAAAACTTTTTCATGTCTTTTGAAATACATAAACAACAGGTACATTTTCTTTGAACTCATGAGTAGAAGAAGTATACATCAACATCCATCTCAAGGACAGTTAAACTCTGCAGGATGAGTATGACCAAAGGCCATGAGACGACCTCTGTCAAAAAAAATACAAAAAAGAAGCTCGCTAAGTCGAAAACCCGAAAGGGCGGCTTAAGCAAAAAATGAGGGTCCCGGTGGACTGAAAACCCGAAAAGGGCGGTCTAGGCAAAAATTAGGGACATGCAAAAAGAATATATTCCCAATGGATTGAAAACCCGAAAGGGCGGTCCAGGCAAAAGTTAGGGATTTGTCGAAAAAAATGATGATAAAAAAAATGAAAAAATGGAAAAGACAGAGGCATCACATTTCCAATGGGCCAAACAGAAGAATACATCTTGTGCTGGTTTACAAATGGCGACTTCTGCCAGTTTGATTGATTGATGGGTTTTATCCCGAGAAATGGCGATTGCTGCCTGTGGTTTGATTAATGGTGTCTTCTGCATATAGTTTGATTAATGGCGACTTTTGCATATGGTTTGAGTGATGACAATTTCTGCCAGGCTTTTTATGAATGGGTTTTACCCCTTCGGTGTTTTGATTATTGAGCTTCCTCTCATCAGTGGTTTGATATCGGGCTTTACCCCGACAGTGATTTGATTCATCTCCAATAATATCATCCCACAGTGAAGATTGCTGAGTGTTTGTACTGCGATGTCAGTCCGCCTCCCATCTTACTTGTCCAATCTTGTCAGCTTCATTTATTATATAGAGTCGTCTAAATCATACATTCATACAGTCATATATTCATGTACTCATACATTCATTCATACATATATTCATGCATATAAACACTCTTACACATATAACTTGCATACAATCATCATTTATTCGTGAATGCATTGACCATTTGTTGTCTTATTTCAATTGTATCTCACAAAAGCGTCATCCCCCAATGTGTATGATCCAGAGATGTCACTTATAGTCTTGTTTGGTCGTATCCCTTCAGTTCGGTCTTCACTTACCTTTTGGACCAGCTTAATACCCTGTCAATATCTTTTATACCTTTTGGACCAGGTTAATACCCTGCCAATGTCTTTTATACCTTTTGGACCAGGTTAATACCCTTCCAATCTCTTTTATACCATTTGGACCAGGTTAATACTCTGCCAATATCTTTTATGCCTTTTGGACCAGGTTAATACCCTGCCAATATCTTTTATACCTTTTGGACCAAGTTAATACCCTGCCAATGCCTTTTATACCTTTTGGACCAGGTTAATCCCCTGTCAATACCTTTTGGACCAGGTTAATCCCCTGCCAATACCTTTGAATCAGATTCATTTCCTGCATGTTGTCTTTACCAATTCTAAAGGTAATAGACATGTGTTTATCTTTCTTATAATGTCGTCTTTACCATTTCTACAGGTAATAGACATGTGTTTATCTTCCTTGTAATGTCGTCTTTACCAATTTAAAGGTAATAGGCAGTCTTTCCTCCCCAGTTGTACCCATCAGTGTGTTCCCCAGTGAACTTGTTTTATCCCCTAGTTAGTTTATCTCTATCGTCTCTGCATTCATGCTTGCATCGTAGACTTTCATATCATTACATTCATAACATTGCATTCACAACACCACATTCACATCAGTATATTCATAAAATTTGCATTCATAGCATCACATTCATAGCATTTTACAGTTAATACTAGTCAAAAATGGTGTACTTTGATATTTAAGTCTCTTCGACCCGTCAATTTAAAACTTTCGTTTTCAAACTTCCGTGAAGAAGAAACTTAAATAGGGGCATCTGTCATACCTCAATTTTTGACCTAACCAAAGCTTTCTTTCTCCTCATTTTCTAAAAAAAAATTCTCAAAAAAAGTCAACATTGACCAAAGTCAACCAGTGACCGAAGTCAACCTTTGACCAAGGTCAACAGTTGACCAAAAGTCAACTTTACAAGATAAACTTTTTTTTTCCACACCAAATGCATTCCCATTAATGTTTTTCCCTTAGTTACTTAATTTACAAGTTAACTTCAAATTCTCTTTTTGAAGCATTTTTTTTTACATTTTTATTTTGTTACTTCATTTTCAAGAAAACTCAATTTCATTACACTAAACATTCCAATTTCAATTCTTCTCTTTTCTATTACATTTCTAATCACAAAAATCACAACTTTACACCATTTTTTATTATTATTATTTTATTATTTTCTTTTTATCACAAAATTCAAAAAAAAAAAACACTAATGTTCACAAATTCACCGAAAATGCACATTTCACTCCCATTTCATTTCTTTCCCCACAAATTGTGCATCTAGATTCTTCTTCACATATAACACCTCATCACCATCCTACACATCATCATTCACCACCAAAAATCCTCCAAAAAAGTCACACAAAACTCATTTTTCACAAAAATTCCAAACTACCATTTCTTACTCTCCACTTAACCTAATTCTTCACACTTGGTGACCAAGTTACTCCCCACTATAAGTACCAAACAACAACTCAAGAGAGGGGGCCGAAATTTTGAGAGAACAAAATCACCAAAAATATTTTCTTAAGAAACCTTGGATTTTAACCCAAGAGATTTTTCCTTTATTTTCTTAATTAAATTTTTAATCAACTTTAATTTATACTTAGACTTATCTCTTTGTAATTAAAATCAACCAACTTCACATTTTTATTCTTCTATGCCTTTTGGCCTCTTATCCTCTCAAAAACATTTTTCAAAACTTTAAAATCAACCCAACTCACCAAATAATTTTTTGAGGTGAACTACATGATTTTGATCCCACTTTTGGGTATGTAGGCAAAAGACTTATGTCTTTTCAAATCAATAAAAACAACAAAAAACATATTTCTTCTCCCTCCATTCTTTCACTTAGACTTTAGGCAATGTTTTTACAAAATAAGTAAGCAAGTAATTAGCACAAGATAATTTAGGTAAGAGGCTCCTTCGTAGTACCGAAGTCGTTTAGGGTGCTTAACACCTTCCCTAATTGAAACCAACCCCCGGACCTTGATCTCATAAGGGTTTTTACTCATTTTTTCCCTTCCCACGAATAAAAATTGAGAGTTCAAAGATTGAAGGTTCAAAACCAATAAATGGATTGATACCCGAAAATCGCGAGCACATCTCTTATATGAAATGAAGAGAGAACTTTTCTCAGTTAGTTTAGTGTTAAGGTTAGAACTTGTTTCCTCATAATATCTATCTTATACAGGAGCAAGAAAAGGGTTGGACTTCACACACACACTCACTTGAAACTTGATTGTTGGGTTGAATAGGTACACAAGGAATACTTCAAGTTGTGATTAGTGTACACTTGAAACAAAACCTTGGAAAGAGACATAAGTTTTTAATTGCATTGTCATATGTTAAATCTTGTTTTATGTTGTTATGTTTATGCCTTTTGCTTGAGGACAAACAAAGATTCAAGTGTGGGGGAGTTTGATGAGTCATTAATTAGCTATTTTAATATAATATTTGATTTCGTTTTATTTAGATTTAAGTTTATTTTATTCAGTTATTATTTCCTTTTAGATCTATTTTACTTTAATTGCATATTATTATATTTCAGGAACGAATATTTGATCGATTCAGTCTTGAAGCAAAAGAAAGAGGATTAGGAGCTTATTCGGGCTGGAAAATATGATATTCAGCACAAAAATATATCACTCCCCAAGTCAGAAGCTTGGCACGGCCCGTGCCATATCTCACACGACCGTGCCATGTCCCAGAAAACTCTTTTACTGCTTTTGCTTCTTGTACAAGCTACCTATTAGTTTATTTCTGACCTAAAAGCCCATGGTTTCTTGTGGAACATTCTAGTGATGTATTTCTTAGGGCTTAAGTTATTGTAAACTATAAATAGAGTAGCTAGCTATCACAACAATTCATCTTTTGTTCTTGGAAATAATAAGTGACAATTGTTTTCTTTAATAAAAGATCAACCTTTATTTTATCTTCTTCTTCTTCTTCTTCTCTATGTCTACAATGAACGTTAGTGAGTAGACTCTTCTTGTCTTGGGATTGATGGATAAGTCTTAATGACATAATTCTAATCAAACCAAACCATAAACCCTAATTTTATATAATCTCACTTTATAATCTAATTTCACCGATCTTATAATGAATTAACAAATACCAAACTTAAGAAGCGAACGCGGAGGAGTTAGTATTTGTTAATTCATCATCATAAATATCAATTCATAATACCACACCGGAGCTTTGATATTGGAACAAGTGAAATTAGACAAGGATTGTGAAACATGAGAATAGTCTAGCAAACCTTGGGACATATAAAGTTTCGAGCTTCAAGGATTCCAATAACAATCAATCATGAGAATAGGCGTGATTGTTAGAGGAACACACTCACTGAAACCGAAAGGAGATGTGATAGGCAAAAGAGAAACTTGTCCTTAGAAAGTGGGACCAATATAAAATTAACGGTTTAGGGTTTGTTTGTGAAGGACTTGTTATTAAGATGGACCAATAATCCTAAGACGCTTTTATTTTTATTTCTTTCTTTTAATTAACAATCCATACTATATAATTCAAAACTCTTTTCTAATCATTGTTGAAAGTTAATTAAATTAATAACTCCATGTCGGAACGATATCTTTTATTACTACATCGGTAAAACCGTGCACTTGCGGTTTTGCTCATCACAAAACATGGGGAAAATTAGCACTCTGTGTTGCTCATTTTCCCCTGGGATTGCAGGCGAGAAGAATCATGGTGCTCAATCTGCTGCTCTTGCTGGTGGTTATATTGATAACGTTGATCATGTTGAGTCATTGGTTCCTTTATACTAGAAATTGTTGGAAGGGATCTTAGTGGTAGCAGGGGTAACGGTAAAAAATTATCTCTTTGAGAAAATGAGTGAGCCTTTGGGACTGGGTTGTTGAAAGGGTTGTCTTGCTTGGGTTGTTAGGTTTGTTTCCATTGAGTTTGAATTCAACTCAATTGATTCATTCCTTATTTGTTTAGTTTCAAATTTCAATGTGATGTTATGTGGTAATATTTCCTCACCGGAATGTTCCTCTCCATATAGATATGACAAACTCAAATGTATGTCACGGTAATGAAGAATATCAAAAGAGAGAAGTTTGGAAACTTGTTATTTCAATCTATTCTTTTAGTGTTTTTGTTCTGATAGAAAGATAAAGAAAGTTAACGAGATCAAGAAAACATGGTTCTTTTGGCCAAAAAAGGCCGATATTGATGGTCGTGGTGGAATAAAATCGGGTGGCGGTGATTAAGGGGGAGGAGGGTAGACTTCTCATTTTTAGGGTTTCAGAAGACTGAGAAGTGAAAGTGAGAGAAGAAAGGTCATTTTTAATGAGAGAAATTGGGCTTGACCCAATTGGTCGTGTAGGGTGGTTGACACCTAAAATGGTGGTGTGAATATCGATATAACCAAATTTGCATTTTTATTAAATTTAAAAAAAAAAAAAATTTGGTAGAATTTATAAAACAATTTCCAACCTAGAGTTTATATGATTTAATTTTTAAAAGGCTTATTTATACATTTAGTTCCTGCAAATAGGGGTCGTTTGAATTTTGGTCCATAAACTTACTAATTATTTCGAACAACCACTGTAATTATTAAACATTTGAAATTTAGTCTTTTGTCCCATTTAATTACTGCCACATCACTAATCTAATAAGGTGTCACTGTTGATTGGTCACATGGAAGTCTGAGTCAGCAAATATTGGTGTGAACGGACAAAAATACCCCGACTTCTTAAACACACGCAAAATGATTAAACTACCCCTGGTTTCAACACACTAACTCATTTCTTCTTCTTCTTCTTTTTCTTCTTCTTCTTCTTCTTCTTCTTCTTCTTCTCTCTCTACTACAGATCTATTCAACCTCTCCCTCTCTTTTTCAACAAACCTCATTTCATCTTTCTCTTTCACTTTCCTTCATTCAAACAAAAAAAATCTGCGATTCTGAACAAATTTTGAATCATAAATCAAATTTGTGATTCCAGTATCCACCATAACCACCACCACCACGTTGGTAGATTAATTGTTATCTATCTATTTTGTACCGTATGAGATCTCAGTGATTCGTCAACCACCGTCAAATCTCCGGTTAGCGCTTTCTTACAGATACAAGAATTTGAGCTTCAAATTTTAGTTTTCCTTCTGGATCAGATAATAGAACTTTTATGCTTGATGAAACATTTGACAAACATGAAGCATATTCCAAAATGATTTTCTTCTACATTGAAAATAACCAAGGAAGCAACTTGTTCTGCTACAGTATTTTTTTTTTCTTTCTAAACAAAACATGAGATTTCTATTGAACAGATTCTCATTTTTGAGCAGACCATTTTCGACATTGGCCACTTTGAAGCTTGAACAGTTTTTTCAAAACTTTGACTGATAATAGCTGGACTCTACAAGTTATTTAATTCCAAGGGTAGTGATGATTCCTATTCGTCCTTGTGTTCCCAATTAAAATATTTTAATCCAACATTTTTACTTCAAATCTACAAGTTATTTAATGATCGACGCAGTGGACTTTATATGTTAAGGCTTGGTGCGTGATGGTGATGGAGATTTGTTGGATCTGGAACTAGATCTAGATGCGAATTTTGATTCGTCCGGACGGCAAATTTACGATGGGAGGTGTTGAGGACGTTACTTACGGCGAGATTGTTATCGACAACGAAGGTGTGTAAGGGATGGAGGGAAACAGTGAGGAAAAAGAGTGAAGGGAGGAAGAAGGGCCAAAATGTAATTTCCATGTTAGCTTATTTCTTTATGGGTAAAATTGTCCTTTCCAGTCATTTTTGTTGAGCCATACATTGTCAGAACACAGTCAGCATGCACCACGTTAGTTAATCACATCCACATCATCAAGATTATGAGCACAAGGACCAAAAATAAAATGATTAATAATTGCAGTGGTTGTTTGAAATAATTAGTAAGTTTAGTGACCAAAATTCAAATGACCCCTATTTGCAGGAACTATAGATAAGCCTTTTTAAAATACTCACACATTGGAATATATCTCAAATTATTTTCCAATTCAAAATAATAAGGGCTTAATAGTAGTTTTAGCCCCCTAAGTATTAGAAAGTTACAATTTTGGCTCACTGACAAAATAAAATACAATACAGCCCCCTAAGTACTGCCCCTTTTACAGTTTTGACCCCCCACGCCAATTTTGACCCAGTCAATGCACACGTGGCAGTGAATAGGATGTCACGTGTGCATTTTAAAAAAAATTAAATATAAATACCACGTGTGTATTTGTAAAATAAAAAAAAATGAAAGAGTGAAGCACGTGAGCTTCCTCTTCTTCTCCATTCTCCCCCACCTCCTATCCCAATTCCTCCATTGCACCACCACCCCTCCCTACAACCACCATCACAACACAATCAACAACAACCACCGCACCACCACCTTCAATCTTCTCCATCTAAAACCAAATTTACAAACATATTCACAATCAACGTTGGAAGCCAAATGTTCCAAACAACAAAACAAACCTTAACCTCAACAGGACCAAAAACCTTCTTCTCAACAATCTCACAAACCTCTTCACCCTACACACCTTTCATTGACAGAAACCTTGAAATTTTCTCTGTCCTCCTCCGCACCGAAAATCTTCCCGGCGGTGAAGGTCGAATCAAATTCGTCAACGTTCTCTTCACAATTTCACCTTCTACACCAACTCGAATCAACGAATTCTTCATCGTTGATCGTCGAAGATTCACCGTTCCACTTCTTGACCACGTAGTGATTTGTTGACGTTGTTGTTGCTGCTGTTGTTGAACTTCCTTTTGTTGTTGTTATTGTTGATGAACTTTTTCTTGTTTCTGTTGCCATTGTTGTTTATGTCTGCCATGCGTTTATGATACGCGCACCGGAACAAACTGGCATGTGTTGTCGGAGGTTGGGATCTTGAGGAACGAAAAGCCATGGTCATTGTTGAAGGTTTAGAGAGAGAATGTTAGGGTTTTAGAGTGAGAAAGTGATGAGAACCTAATACTCTCACCTTATACAAAAGATAATTTAATAAATGAAATGAAATTAACCAAGTTAATTTCGGTTCCAAGTGTTATTTTCGTAGGTGATTATATGACTATCTTGTTTTTGTCATATTTAGAGTTCTGTAACTCCGATTGAGGTGATCTTTGAACCATTGGAAAGGGTACAAAATTATCTACATTTTATATGTTGGACTCAGAAGCAAAATCGACATATATCATGGTGGAAAAATGTGATTAAAGTGAAAGACGTGATTAAATGAAGGAGCTGAAGCAAAAGAGGTGAAACACAATTAATTTCAGAAATTGAAGAGCATGATGAGGAGTAAATAGGGCACTGCAAGTAGTCAAAATGTAACTATCAATAATTATGCAGCCAACACATGCATTAATCAGCCACCCAAAACATTATGACAATTAGTGGTTGCATTTCCTTTCATTTTCTTAGAGTTTTAGAATCAGAACCATCATGTAATGAGCTCATATAAATAGAGCACGAAAATGATATGTATGATGAATGAATTTTGATTAAAAAAAGTCACTTTATGTGAATTTGGAAGCTTTGCTTCTTTTTGGTTCTGGATTGAACCATGCATTGATCTTCCTTGGATTGGGAATTTGTTTGGTTTCCATTTCTGTCTATTTCCACCATTCTTCATCTTTTTATTTTCATATTTTATCCAACATTCACAAAATTACAAAACTAAAATTACAACCCTTCAGACCTTCATCAGAAAGTGATTGTTGTTGTTGAAGGTAGTGGTGCAATGGTTGTTGTTGTGGTGGTTGGAGGGAGGGGTGGTGGTGCAGTGGAGCAATTGGGATAGGAGGTAGGGGAGAATGGAGAAGAAGAGGAAGCTCACGTGCTTCACTCTTTCATTCTTTTTTCTTTTTTTTTAATTTTACAAACACACATGTGGCATTTATGTTTATTTTTAAAAAAATGCACATGTGGCATCCTATTCACTGCCACGTGTGCAATGAATGAGTTAAAATTGGTGTGGGGGGCCAAAAGTGCAAAAGAGACATTACTTAGAGGACTAGATTGTATTTTATTTTGTTAGTGGGTCAAAATCGCAACTTCATAATACTTAGGGGGTCAAAACTGCTATTAAGCCAATAATAAAAATATTTGAATACCGACATTTAAAAAAATAAATTTAATTGAACCCTACTTATTATTGTTGAACTTGAATTTGTGTTTTAATTTTTAATTTAAACCTACATTATTCGGTTCGATGTTGAAGACAAACTTAAACCTGCCTTATGTGTCCCAATTCTATCTTTTCTTATAGAAATAGAAATGTAAATCTTAACTTTAACCTTTTTTTCCCATCTATTTATCTTACATATCACATTTCTTAATAGGTATAAAAAAATAATAATAAGGGTAATAGGTATTATGTGTGTGTGTGTGTTAATTTTCTTAAAAAAAATATTTAAGTATGTTGGGGACTATATCTGAGAGCATTGTTTTAGTTACTACAATGTTGAGGAATGTTATAAACACTCTCTTTTTAATACTTTCTTAAACATTCACACTTTTATTGGATGAAATCAATGTGGGTATCACACTTAGGAAATTGATCCCACATAAAGTGGTGAGACCCATATGGGTTTCATCCAATAGAAGAGTGAATGTTAGAGGGAGTGCTAAAAAGATGGTGTAACTATAATTTCTCTTACAATGTTATATTTTATTGCACAGGTATGAACAATGTGTTTTCCTTAATATGGCTTAAGATTTGTTTTGCATGTGTAGACCTCCTATGATAAGTGTAGACATAAGTGTTTTAAATTTGTTGATAGACTTTTAGCAAATGTGCTAATGAGAAATGCTAATATCATAAACTAAGAACAAAATAATGATAAAATTTGGTAATGATTTTTTGGGAAATATGATCGGGTTGTTTGAATCCCTTGTTCTCACTATTGGGTAAATTTCATCAATTTGATGATGAATTTTTAGGAAATATGATCGGGTCGTTCGAATCCCTTTTCTCATTGTTGGGTAAATTGTACTTATTCTCTTTAAGTGTTCCTCTAATTTTACGACAAATTAACAAAATAGATATGATCAATCTCTTAATTCAGAGTCCTCTTTTACGGTTACAACCCCTAATCTCTTACGTGAGCCCGTAATCGTCAAAGGTTTTCCTTGAATGTTAATTTATGAGTCATAACCTAACAATCATTTATCTCTAAACTGATCCGTTAAATTGAACATAATTTCTAGATTGATTTCAATAGCTAGGGCTAGTAGTCATTTGAGATTAAAATTCATTTTCTATTTGATCACGATACAAAAAACATAGTAGTTCCTATACCTTTAGTAGTTCCTATACCTGTTATGTTTCTGGGATTATTTACAAGCGGTATTCAAGCTCTTATTTTTGCTACCTTAGTTGCCGCTTATATAGGTGAATCCATGGAAGGGCATCATTGATTAGTTATCAAAATAGTATTATTATTTTTTTAGTTTAGCCTGTGACAAAGTATGTGTGGCTCACGATAATGTACTTAATAAAATAAACATAAATAAAAAAAATCGAAAAAGAAATTTTGAATAAAAAATACAATTGCAATTGCACTAAATAGAGTTTTATACATTCACATGGTTCCAACAGTTGGATACAAGTTCATCTAAGACCTAATCAATGGAAAAATAGCTACTAATGGCAAACACACAAATAATTTGATTAAAAGAAAACAACATTACATCAATTTGGGACTGACTATGAGTTGGATGACAAACCACTACAAAATTTGTAATCCTTAATTCCAAATGTGTGTTTAATCTCTCAAAAATCATCACTTTTGCTTCAAAAACGAGTTTGGTTTTTATAGTCTGGTTTCTGTAACTTTAAAATCGTGTCACGATGCCAAAAGTTGCATCATGTTGCCTTCATTAAATTTTTCATTCATCACACTTTAATGCAAAATTGTGTCACAATGCTCCAAATTGTCTCATGATTATCATGAAATTTCCAAATTCCTTCTTTGACGTTCACAAAATCATGTCACGATACTACAAATCGTGCCACGATTTGCTATACAGGAGCAAATGTTCATTTAGACAAAAAAAAACGTACAATAATGTTAAAAATAGTGTCACAATGCTGAATTATCATAACCAATTATTTTCTTAAATTCTTCAACTCCTAGCTGTCTAAAATTGCAAAAAAAAAAAACTCAATTAAAATGCATAAAAACTTACTAAAAACACCATACGACAACATGTCATCAGAACCCCAAACTTACATCATTCCTTGTTCTCAAGGAATTCACTTGTAAATGACAACAGTAAATTAACAACTTAACCCGCCAATGGTAGTATCAAAAGTTTATCTTCTTAACTAGCAATTTGATGAGTTGGCTTGCTTGACCAAACATCCAATTCCACAACTTATCACATAATATTGATGATTTGAAATCAGTTGACACTTTCTTTCTTAAGGAGCAACACAAGGAAGTAATAGCATATTCACATCCTTCACAAAAAAAGGATCAGCAACTTATCTTAAAAAATTTTAAACAAGTTTATCTATGGGTTTATACTTTTTCACTTAGGTTTTGCATATAAAATGAAAAAACATTTAGGCTTTGTTTGGATTGATAGAATGTGGTGAAATAGAATGAGATGGAGTGGTATGGAATGGAGTTCCATTGTTTAGATATTTAAAAAAAGAGTGGAATGGAGTGGTACATGATGGAATCCATTCCATCCCATTCCATCATTTTTCATTCCACCCAATTTGGGGTGTATATGATGGAATGAGGTCTCCTAATTAGACAATTACCTTTTTAACCCAGTTTTTTATTTACTTAATTGCACGTTTCTTCTTCTGCTCCTTGTTTCTTCTTCGTGGGTTCTTGCTTCTGTGCTCATTGTTTCTTCTTCGCGAGTTCAAGTAAAAATCAAATACCCGAAAGCATCAAACTCTATATTCTATAACAAGTGATTATGCCATTAACATACTTTCTAAAAAGACAAACCTCTTTCTCGTGCTCAATGAACTTGCTTTCTAAATAAAAAAACTCAACAAGTTATGGAGACAGTGGGGATAACGTCATGGACAAATTTTAAAAACAAAATTAAACATTTTTTCTACTATTTTTATTATAAGTTATATATAATTCTATATATAATAGTATTTTTAAATAAGGGTAAAAATGGAATAGAAAATTATAATGTATTCCATTCCGTCCGTTTTTCAAACAATGGAATAGAGAGTTTGTTCTGTTCCGCCGTAAAATACCCAAACAGCCAAATGAAAACTCTACTCTATTCCGTTCTGCTCCATCTCATTTCGTTCCACTCCATTCTGTTTGTTTTAAAGTATCCAAACATAGCCTTAATAGAAACACTATACTAATGTTGATATTTTGAAAATAGTCCTTGAGTTCTCAAAACTTTCTTATATCAATACATAAAAAATTTGCATCCATAAATATACGACTTAAAATCTACAATGAGTACAGTGCAAATTTTTAATCGTGTTTTGCATATAAATTCAAATATATTTAATAGGAACGTTACAGTAATGTTAATACGTTAAAAATAATCCATGAATTTTCAAAACTTTCTCATATTGAGACATAAAAAAAATCCGCAAATATAAGAACATAAAATCTGCAACAAGTGTGGTGCAAATATTTAACGATGCTTTACATATAAAATGAAAAAACATTGAATAGAACCACTACATTAATGTTGATATTTTAAAAATAATCATGAACTTTCAAAACTTTATCATAACGCCTTTTTCATATAGGTTGAAATATATAACGGTGTTTTGCATATAAAATAACAAAATATTTAGGGTTAAATATGTTTTTAGTTTCTACAAATATACCAACTTTTTGTTTTGACTTTTAGTCCCCCAAAAGTTTTCTATCACCACTTTTGGTCCCTACTTTTAAGCAAACACATGTGTAGTCTTTATATTTTTGAATGAAATTTTGCAAAATGTGTAGAATGTTATAACAATCTCTCCCACGAGAAATTAATTTTTTTTTAACAAAAACATGAATTAAATATGAATTTCTAAACGCCAAAAATATAAAACATCATATTTAGTTCATGTTTTGTCAAAAAATACTAACTTTTTTTTAGAAGAGATTCTTATAACATTCTTAAAAAAATCATTCAAAAATATGAAGGTTACATATTAGTTGACTTAAAAGTAGGGACCGAAATTGGTGGTGGAAAATTTTTGACGGACTAAAAGTCGAAGAAAAATTTTAGTCTGACTAAAACGAAAAGTTGATATATTTATAGGGACTAAAAAATATATTTAACCAAAATATTTAATAGAAACACTACATTAATGTTAAAATTTTGAAAACAGTCATGAGTTTTTAAAATTTTACCATATCAACTTTCTTATATCAATACATTTTTTTTGACGTATCTCGGTACACAAAATTGCTTTCACAAATAGAGACAAATAAAATCTAACACAAACACCGTGTAAATTTTTAAAGGAATTTTACATATAATTTTTTTATTAATAGAAACATTACATTAATGTTGATAATTTTTATTTTCTATCTTTTAACATTTCACAATATTACTAAAGTAATAATTTTTTATTTAATTACCGCAATTTTGGAATATCCTCTTAAATAAAATACTGTTTTCCCACCTAGACTGGATTATTTGCAAAAGTACCCATTCTCCACCGTTTGGATCCAGACTCTAAAGTCATGAAGGTAATGTTATGAACACAATTGCATTTTATTATCATCAACATCTAGCTTCATCCTTCAGCCACATACCACACAACACAATACAAGACAACATCGAACAAGAGATTGAAACTCAAATCTGAAACTAAGATAAATGATTGTAAACACGCGTATGAAGCTGGATTGTCATAATTTTTTCAAAAATGTCATAAACACCCTTTGTTAAATGTGATTCTGAATCCAATTGCATTTTTTAAAATCAATATATATGTTTAAATAATAAAATGCTACCAGGTCACAATTCAAATAGATCATAGCCATTCATTAGATTAAAAGTATATCTAATGGGTCAAATTGATTTTGCAACAAAAAAATAAAAAAAAATAAAGGTCATGCACGGTACATGACCCATGAAGATCGCCTACCCTAGCCAGAGCCCTAGATGTATTATTTGTAAAAAATGAAGTACTAGATGTCTTTGAATATAACAAAGTGAATTGTATAGCTTTACATAGCAAGACTAAAACATTCTATTGACGTGGTCACAGTACTTCCATCTTTGTTCTAATTTTAAGATTTTTACTTTTAGTAGCCAGCATTTTTTTAACAACAAAAAAACAAATAAACATAAGAGACAATTTTGCAATGAACATGTTTGTGAAGGCATATACCTTTTGAGTAAGGATAATATGTATGGTTCTGAATAAATTTGTACATATCTAGCATTGCAAAACTACACACATGCAAGATATTTTGAATGAAATTTTAGTTTGAACGTATATGAAAGAGCAATGCCACCTTCCTTCACCCCGAATCTTTCTTCAGCAATTGACACACGATCAATCCGACCGTGAGCCTCCATTGTTATTTCAATGGAGGAAGAAAAAACGATGAATCAAGAACGAAGGAAGTTTCTAATCTAAAAATTTCAAATTTCAAATATGATTCAATAAACTCCGGAGTAAACGTTTGTTAGAAATAAGTGACAAAACATTTCTGACAAAGTAAGTACAAAACACTAACAAAGCAAGTACAAAACATAACAGTTGTCACAAATTTGACGGAACAATTAAGTGCATCTTTAGTATTACAATAGATTTTAATTAGAATGAGTCATTGTGAATTTTGCAAAAACTACCAAGTGTAACATGCGCTAACTGTTTCAATTTGCTATTTTTTAGTGATTAGAAGTTTTACTTTTCTCTTTAGGTCTAAACTAAACTTCTGGTTTTTTCTCTGAAACCAGAATGGATATTCACTTTTAAGTATCAAAAACCAAAGTTTATAAATTCTGTCAAATTGCACTTACAATTGCATATAGGGCAAATAAAATTACAATAGATACGCTAAATCGGCGGCAGCGACGACAAAAAACATAGACATCGGAGTCTCGTCTGTTTATAATTGTTGATTAAAGCAATGAATACCTTCTATAACATCTGTTCCGAGCTGGAAGATTGTTTGGCATTGAATCTAATTGGCATGGTGAATAGTTCTATCATGTAATTGAATTCTATCAGTTACATCTGAATAAAAAAAAAAAGTAAAAAATAAAAACAACAAAAAAGGAATTTAACAAAATGAAAATTAGAGTACAAAATTAACAGAAGGAAAATGTTGACGTGGTGTTCCTGCTGACTATGCCTCATTGAGACCTTAATGGTACAATTCTACTACAACCCTTCTCTTTGCTTCTAAATCTTTTCCATTTTTACCCTCTAAAGATTTTTTTTTCCATTTTTTTTCAGTTGGCCATTGCCATTTCTTCCCATATAATACAAGAATGACTACAACATCACTATGTTCATGGATTTTCCACTGTCAAAAACTTGTATACTGTTTTCTTATCACTGGCTCAATATAACACAACACGAATAAGGCCTGGCTGCGGTTCTGTGAAATCGAGACCCTCTTCTTCGAGTAGATAACGCTGTACAGCTATCGGAAGTCTCGCAGGAGTACGGGAACCTCTGGTATGATGACCGGTACCAACACAGATATAAACCTGCAAACGCTGCTCCGCAGCTCTGGCTGTGCTTCTTAGCACACCCAGTTCGTGTTTCAGCACGTGAATCGCTTCACTTACATGGAGTCCATGCAAGTCTATCATTCTCTCATGTCCTCTTCCATTAACCATCTCTGGACCAACAGGATTCCTGAAAAATCAACACTCACAATGACTACAGCAGTATCCAAGATAAGGTAGCATTTGCATTGCAGACAGAACAACAATGCCTGTCAATTCATAATATGCACCTGTTGAGATCTCACACTTCATGAGATATGCCCGGAAAATATATTTATAAGTGGGAGACATCTCACATTAAAAGCCAATTTTGTGATGTTGAGTTAAACCCAATCCAAATCTCACGAGCACCAAACAAACAAAACTTGTCATATTTTAAGCCATTTTAACTCGCTTGTTAAATGTTACCTTCGAAAACCAACCTAAATAACAAATAAGCAATTGTTTTTCGACTAAACAGGCTTGGATACATAGATCAATCAACCATTAGCTAAAAATAGACCAGTTACCCTTAAATTGTCGATTATTTACAACACTAGGTTTACTTTCTCGTGACTTTTTACTGCTAAACACCATAAAACATTGTGGATCTTATATAAGTACAATAAAAAATTTCCTCTGACCTTGGTAGGTATGTTTTATTGAGTTTTATTCCTCACTTTCATCCACCCTACTCAGATGTTGACGTATTTTATCTCCTAGTCATTCTCCATGACAAACTCAAGGTCCTTAGAGCACCAACCTAGTAATAAGGGACTTCGGAACAATAAATATGCACATTCTAGCTCATACAACAATACCCTTACATAAAGAAGCTGTTTGGCGACCACTACAGGTGAGAAAAGGAAAAGCTACAGTAATTTGGGAAGTAGATTTTCTCAAATGTGTTCTCAAGTCACAAAAATATACATGTGGGTACAGTATTGTCAATTTTGGATCCCAGAAAATAGCGATTTGTTTAAATTCCACTACGCAATAGTGCTATATCTGACAATATTTTGTACTTAATAGCGTATGGCAGCAGTATGTTCAAATTCTGCTGTGTTATAGTGCCACCCACTACAGCCACTATTTGACGACACTGTGTGAGTAGGAAGAACAAGTGGAACAAACAGTCTGACAGGCTTAATGCATAATCGAGACACAACTAAGTTGCTACAGTTCAATCTCGACCAAATTAATGGTCATGCCACTATAGGACCAATCAAAAACAATCTCATAAATGCTCAAATTCTAGATGAACTAGCCGATTTGTCTGGTTGAGCAACCAACCATTATTGAAAAAATACTGTTTCTTCATATTTATATATGTTTTAAAATATTCTTTTATTTGATTTAAATTATTCAAATGAAGTCATCCCAATCCGAGTATTCAACCAATCGATTTAAATGGTTGAACCTCAACTGAAAGTTTTACCAGTTCATTTTCTAATCTGTTTTTAACAATGTTGGGAAATATACAGTTTTTTGTTTTGATCAATAGTAACATGGATAGGAAGAGTGGATAGCAATGAGGAACAACAAACCTCTGGCGGTAAATAGATTCTTGAGCTTTCCCATGAGCTTCTTTCATATGCATGTTATGCAATTGCCCTTTAGCACTTAGCTCCTTTGCAAGGGCCTTATTACCAATAAGGTAGGCCTGTCGTGCCTGTTTGTAAATTATGAACAATTAAACAGAAGTTACAGAAATTAGGATAGGTCCTGCAAAACCCTCATGTTGCATTTCTTCTCAACCTATTAGGTTGAGCTTCGTGGTTGAAACTTAAGTTACAAAAACATAAGCTTCGGTTTCACTGACAGTCTGGCACATGCAAATATCTAAGGTTGAAAAAACGTAAAGGACCTGTTTGGATTGACTTATTCGAGGTTGCCTAATGATATAACCACTTGTGAGACTGTTTAGAAGAGTTGATGAAAATAACTTATGACATGGCCATAAGCTATTTTCAGATTTTTTCCATAAACTTTTCATTATAGCTTATATAAAAAATCAATAGCTGATAAACTTCATTTTATCTTTTGTTAAGAAATAGTTTATATATAGGCATGTATGCTATGAGCGCTTAATTAAGTTGCATATCCGAACAGGACCGTAGATGATGCATATTATGGACTAACTAGGAGAAAGAACATAACAAATAAGTCTAGAAATTTAGGGAAAACAGGTTGGTACGAGCCTCGGTCAACCATGAAGTGTGTAGCAAATATCATCACACTATTGTCATTAAAATGCCCATTAACTTCTCGGCAGCATGAATCAGAGACCCACCTGCTCAAAATATGCATTACGTAAGCGTGCATGATCACGAGCCTCCTCCCGAAGTTCAGAATACATATTTGCTGCCATTGAAAATAGTTAAAGGGAACCAGTATAAAAGGGACTCATCTAAAAATGGAAACATATAAACATAAATATTTACCAACAGCGTCACCAGTTTCAAGCCAGACAGGCGCTGGCCGAGCAGATCCACGGTTTTGTAACCTATCACCAAAGTTAGTTCTCCCTTGTCCGCCATTGTAGGCACTAGCTAGAACATTTAAACTCCTACTTGATCCAGTGGAAGCATCACCAGAACCATTTCTATCATACTTCCATATTCCAGAATCCTGAGAAGCTAATTTCCTGACAGCTGAAGCAAAGTCGGTAGCACCTCTAGATGGAATAGAAGAGCTTGTTTTGAACATGAGCAAGTCTTTGCCAGACGGTAAGTAAGGACTGCCACTTTGTTGAACATTATCTGCAGCATATTTTGCAGTAGTAGTCTGGCCGTTTGTTGGAGCAAGTGCTGGAAAGTCCATTGGAGTCAGACTGGGAGATGACAGAGTCTTTGGGCTTGGGTTCTGGATGAAATTACTATCAACTTGAATCTACAAATTTGTAGGAAAAAGAAAACCAGTTAAGAAGTATGCATGAGAAATGAAAATATTCACATAAGCGACAATAACATCCATGTAATGAAAAAGAAAACCTTGAGAAATGGTTGAATTACAATATCATATAAACAAGAAAAGATTATAAATTCAAATGAAATTTTAATAGTCCTGAACTCCTGATAAGTTCCTATCAGGTCCCTTGTGACTTGTGAGCATGACACAAAGGGTATAAGGATTCAGGAAACAGTGATTAGAGTCTGGAAGCTGCATTGCGTTGGAGTCATCTCACAACTTTATGGGATGCCGGAAACTTCCCTGCCAAAACAAGGCACAAGCATTGCTCTACACATTTAGCTTCCGTCTATTCAAATTTAATATTGTATCAAAACATATCGCAAGATGTGCATTTCCAACCAACACGGCATGCTAAGAGAAAGATATAACTCGTGAAGAGAGACTTTATTAAAAAAAAAAAAAAAAAAAATTAAACCACAAGCTAGTTGGTATGTGAAGATCAACCCACCTCTAACTGAGTGAGCATCTCAACGGTCAGATGTAAATCACATCCATTGGCAAAGAACACTTCAGCAAGGCTTTCTGACGCAAAACCAGGGAATAGAGAAGCTAAAAATTCCAAAGGGTTAAAATCAGTCTCATCCACAATAGCATTCTCGGTCAAAACATCATTTAAGAATCCATGCCTAGCATTGTCATCATAGGCAAGTGCCTCTTGACCACTGCCAACATGGAGGTTGTTATCGTTTAAGAATCCAAGCCTAGCATTGTCATCATAGGCAAGTGCCTCTTGACCACTGTTAACATGGAGGTTGTTATTCCCAACTGGTCTTTCCCAAGGCTTTGCTAATGAATTCAAAAAGCTTGCCGAAGATGGTTCCTCCCGGTATGTTGAATTGGAAAACCTTAACTTATCGGCAAATGTATTTCCATTAAGGTGATGTTGAGGTAATTCCTGCTGCTCGTTTAGTATATATCTGCTTCCCTTGGCAGAAGAAAACATTGACGATTCATTATCGTCATTTATAGATAAGCCTGCGAATGAGAGGTTGTTAAGGCCTTGGGGTTCTTCTTCTTCAATGACCTTGAAATCAGGAGTGATATCATCCGGAAGTTGACAACGCCAGTAATTGTGGGCCTCGTCATCAGAGTTATTTGATATGGATGATTCTGATCGATCTAAGACTGCTTTCCCGAGAGAACCAGCAGTTGTAAGCCTTGTTGTCGCATCTACCGAGCTAGTACTTCCAGATGGCAGTGATCTGAGTGAAAAGGGAATAAACTCTGCTGCATTCGGATTCAAAGAGGTTGCCTTGTTTGGTGAGCTCAGTTTTGTGTCTGTCGGGGATCCTCCTTTCTTGGATAAACTCATTATTAACTAGAATACGTACAAAACGACTAAAACATAAATGATCTTCAAAGACAGTAAAAGCAAGTTCCAAACAGCTTTATCCGAACCCTGCAAAATAATTGAATTCAATTCAATTATACTCATTAATCAAATAAAAATGCTTACAAATGAACAAAATAAACAACTCATCATTGAACTCCATATAATCCACCACTTTGAATTGCCAAATTAAAAAGACATATAAGAAAGGTGCATAACTAAGTTGATCACCCCTGCAAGCAACTATATGCGGCCGATTTTAATATTGTAACTTGGAAGTAAGTAAATTCTATAACCTTAATTGATCAATGAATCGAGGAAGTGTGAATAATTTGGAAGTGAATTGTATAAGCTTAATTGAAAAATGAATCAAGGAACTGTTTATGAGCTACAACACAACTTTAAGCAGATCTAATGAATACAAAAATTGTACTTTGGAACACTATCCAATTTCAGAACTAGTACAAAACTTCAAGATAAGGTTAAAACCCTAAAATTTTCAGAACCAAATAATTGAAAGTATTCAAAACAGTTTCAAAGATGAACTTAACAATTGAAATTATAGCTGAATAGTAACTACATAAAAAGCCAATTAACACCTAAACCAAATTTTCAACCCCAAATTTCATAAAAACAACCAAAAAAAAAAGTACAATCAAATAAAAAACAACAACAAAAAATGAAAATTAACAAGTCAAAGCATCATTTAATTAAGAAAGCCACAAAATTTCCTAGATCTTAAGCAATTCAACACCTAAAAAAAACCCAAAAAGTCAAATTAATCAAATTGAACAAAATTAAATCAAAAACACAAGATTTAACAAGATGGGTCAGTGAAAGATCTAAAATTTATACAAAATTACAAATAAAAATTATACCTTTACGAATCAAATCAAAGGGATCCATAAGAAAAAAATTGCATGAAATGAAGAAGTGAATAAAAAGATTAAATTTTTATATCTGGGAATTGGAACTAGCTTGTTCAGTATTGTTATCTGAGTTATCAAGTTTTTTTTTTCTTTTCTTCTTTCTCTCTCTGTTGTTGTTTTTTGTTTGAAAATGAAAAAACCCTTTTAGGGTAATACTACTAACACCAGCACCACAAAAATTCTAAAGAAGACACCCAACCTTTCGCCACTAGATTTGACCTCTCTCTCATTCTCTCTCTACAAACTTTCTCTCTCTATCTCTATAGTGTGTGTGTACTGTTTCTAAATTACTAAATTAATTTGTATGATTGGGATTTGGGTCACTAACTTTTTTTGTACAATTTTAGTGCATTCAATTTAATAGTTTTACTGTATGTTTCTGATTGGAATTAGTTTTTTTTTTTTTTAAATCTGATATCCTCTACGCGTAATTGTAGAGATAAATTCCTCAAATATTGTGGATTTAAATGGACAGTAGACTCTCCATAAGACTTTTAACGCTGCATGTTTAAGGTTGGATTCGAACTCAGGACCTTGATTAAGCTAGAAGAAACTCGTTTTATCTCATATAAGCGCTCTTGGGTCTAATTAGAATTAGTTTAGCACTATACTGTTGTTTTTTCATTATAGTTATTTTGGTTTTTGAATAAGAAATATGTAGCGACAATAACTTCTCAATATCGAAATTTTAAAATAATTTTTTATTAGACATTACGTTAATCAAGATAGTTTCAATATTAAAATTGTCCATCAATGTTTTTTTTAAGAAAGAAAAATGCTTATAGTATTTCATTATCAACAATTTGTTCAATACATCGAGATATATAAGTAAAGATAGTAGGATTAGCTAATAATGCGGCAACCTCCACCAAATGGTGAGTTGCCTCATTATCTTGTCTTTGAGTAAACACGACCTTTAAGTTGGTAAACTTAGTATTGAAGAGCTGGTGGCATGCAGAGAGAACCTGGCCAAATTTTGTGATATCAACACGACGACTATTAAACGCATCGGTAGTAATCTTGGAGTCCAAAGCAAAATCAACATTATCAAAACTCATGTCGCCCAACCATTTCATAGCATAAAAGAGATCATCAATGTTGACATTAACTTTTTTCATATACAGACATATATGACTATAAATAACTACATATAGGAAATGATATAAGAATAAATAAGTATATTGAAAGATTAATATGACAATTTTAACAAAATATTTTAACATAAAGAACTAGTTTGACTAACAGAGTGTATAATCAAATGCTATTTTGAACTTTTGATACATTTATGGACAATTTTGATTACCCGTTACACATTTAAGAAGGCAAAACTACTATTACCCTAATTTTTAAAATATAAATTTAGGTGAATGAACGATGTTCAGTTCAAAAAATAACTTTTAATTTGAAGATATCTTATCAAGAGATTAACATTTATATTTATTTTCCTTAAAAAAACATTTATCTTTATTTGAAGATGTGAGTAGAAATCGAACATGAAACTTTTAAATTTAAGGTCATTCGTTTTATCACTATATTAAACTGTTAAGGTTTAAACAATATTTTTTTAAGAGAAATGTTAACAAGTGCCTACAAAATTTAAAGAGAAAATTTTGTTTTAGAAATTGCGTCTGTAATACATTGAAACTTTGAAAAGTAACATTTTCTATTTAAAATTTACTAATTATTTTTATTTTAGTATCCTTAACAAATGACCTTAGGACAAGGGTACTTGTTAGTAAGAACATTTTATTTAATAGGAAGTAGATATTTTTTTTATAACATTGGAGTTAATTAATATTGCATTTGTTAACTATGGTCTATGGAGTACAACACCACGTATAAAAGGGAGTTGGATTCATTGTGGTCATGGAAAATATGTGGTCATGTAGTCGAGTAAAATATAATTGTTCGATCTCAATCGAACAGTCTTAAAAAGTGTATTTTGATTTATTAGAAATTGAAATTAAGGACTTTAAATTTTGAATTGTGTGATCTCAATCAAGGTCACAAAATCAGGGATAGTGTGATTGTTTGTGATACGCAACTGCATTGAAATGTGATCCCATATTAAAAAGTTTGGGTCTGTGTAAAAGAATTGTTTGGGAGTTTGGGTGGAAGGGTCTTGGAGTTGGAAATATAGGAAAAGATAGATAATTTTTTTAATATTTTTTAAAGGAACATATTTTAGAGATGATAGATTAATGCTTAAAATTAATATACTTTTAATTTTAAGAATAACATAAAAATATGTTTTTAACAAGCTAAAATGAAATATATATATATATATATATATATATATATGTTTGCTAGAACACACCCACTAATTTTTATGTGAGAGTGTTTTAGCAAAGCTATACCTTAAGGTGTACTGTATTTAACTACTTTTTAGTTATTCACTTGCTAAAACACTCCTTCTAAAAAAATAAGTGGGTGTATTCTAGCAAATGGCTATAGGATTTGCTAGAACACACCCACTTATTTTTCTAGAAAGTGTGTTGTAGCAACATACACCTTAACGTGTATTTATCAACTTTTTAGTTATAACTTGCTAAAACACTCCCACATAAATACTAGTAGGTGTGTTCTAGCAAATCACACACACACACACACACACACACACACACACACACACACACACACACACACATATATATATATATATATTAACGCCAACGGATAGCTCTTGAAAACACAATGTGCGTCAATAAGGACCTCAAAAATTTACAAACAGTTCAGGTGAAACCAAACAAAACCAAAAAATTAGCCAATACACATACAAACAAAAGTGCCGGACCACCACATATGGAAGTTTGAACCAAAAGTCTCATTACATGCCTTTAACCACCAAAAAGAATGTAATTTCACTTTCTCTAGCAGTTGGTGAGCGGTGTTTTCCATGTTCTTAAATAATTTGTTGTTGTGTTCGATCCAGATAACCCAAACACAACAAAGCCAAAGAAGCTGCATAAAGGAGCGTCGAGACCGAGGACCACCTAAAGAATGCATAAACTGAACAAAATGGTCACTTACGTGACCCAGGTCAGCAGACTCAACACCAATCTATAATCTAACAAGACCCCAAATGAAAGCAAAAGAGGGACAATATAGGAACATGTGATGAGCTGACTATGTGGCTCCACGCCATGTCACACAAAACCGCGAGTCATGAGGAATAATTCCTCGCATCACCAAATTTTCCTTCGTCGGCAACCTATTCTGCAAGAGCCTCCACGCAGAAATAGAAGCCTTAAGTGGAACCTGTTTGTGCCAACATAGAAACATATATTAAATTTGAAAAATTCATATTACCATAAAATATACTTTTCTAATACAATTTTTGAGTTTCCCAAATTAATATAATCATGGATTATGAAGAGAAATAATTCCAACTAATCGTCCTCTATTTCTTCCAATTGTTCCTTCCTTTTTTCAAAGTTCTCTCCTCCGTTTTACTTCATACTTGCATAATAAGGCTAAGTGTATTTCCATAAGAAAAATGTATCTGTATATATCAGTGTAAAAAAAAATCAATGATGTTGTGAATTCAAAAAATTAAATCTAAATTCATTAAATTGGTTTGATTTTTGTATGTTTGAGTTTAAACTGAATCAAACGAAATAAAATCGACATTTAAGTCGTTTGGATCGGTTACATAATTTAAAATCAACCATTCGAGATTCATTTCAACTTTTCACATTAAATTAGTAATTTTTTTTTTGTCAAGTAGTCAATAGGTTAGAAGTTTATTTTTTTAAAATGAATAAGTTAGATGATCGGAGTTCGAACTCCAACCTCTATATATATTATCCAATGTCTCTACTAACCGAGTTAAACTTACAAAAACATTCATATTATCTTAAATAGTATCAATATATTCTAATTATATACTTTTCAATCATTATAAGTTATTTTAGCTTATGTATTAACTTTAGTAGTATAAACAATTATAATGTTGAATTTTTTATATTTTATAAAATAAGTTTTTGATTTTTAAAATTTTTAAAGAGATTGAACTAAATCAAATCAACTCGTCATCAGTTTAGTTTGAGTTTTGTGAAAAAAAGGGAAAAACTCTTGACTTGATCAAATAAAAAAAAAAAGGGAAAAACTTTATTTTTAATTGGTTGCATTTTATCTTACAAAGAGCCGAACCAACTCTACAATTACATCATGAGTTTTTTTGGTTAATGATTTAAATTGACCTTGTAATATATGAGATCTGAAATTTAACTATGTCATACAAAAAACACACATATTCTAGCACCGTAGTTTGAGATTCTTCCTATTTTTAACCTCATATTTTTCTATAGACACAAGTCCAGAAAAGTGACATAAAGCTCAAATGTTTTCATAACTTTTTGTAGACATCTTTAAGACGTTAAAATATAGCTTTCCATATAAAATTATAATTTTTTGACAAGAGACAAATTAGTTTGTTTTCATATAGTTTAGTTTGTGAATTTTTAATGCACTAAAAAATCAAAAAATAAAACAACGAAAATCTCAATCTAGAAATCGAATTTTGAGTTCGTTTTTTTTTTTTTGCATTAACCTTTATAAAAATAGATGAGAAATGATATATTCTTATTTATTAATTTTGTTAAGTCTTAACTTAATTTTTTTTCCTTCCACTAATCCCTTATTAGGTTTGCAACAACTCAATCCTAAAATTTTTGCTTTAAATTTGCATCATATATGTTTTTTATTTCTCTTTCTAATAACCGTGAGTATTTTTCAAAGCAAAAATTTAATAGATATCTTAATCCTTATTATTTATTAATTTTAGGCTTAAATATGTAAATCATCCCTGTAAGTTCGCGTGTTTTTGCTTTTCGTCCCTGTATCTTTTTTTGTTCTAAAACAAACCCTGTAAGTTACAAACGTTTTGATTTTCGTCCCTCCCGTCAGCATCTGTTACAAAAACGCTGATGTGTCTAACGGTGGCTGACGTGGCGTTGTTTGACGTGGCAAAACAAGCTTATGTGTCCTTCCATGCAAGATTACAGGGACCAAAATCAAAAACCAAAAATTACATAGGGACGAAATTAAAAATAACTAAGTTACAAATTTGAAATTAAAAATCCTTGATGTTTCCAGCTTCTTCCTCTATCATCCGTATTATTATTCTTCTTCTGCTCAGACTCTCTTCACTGTGAAATTATAAAGAAACCATTTGTAACTTCTCCTGACTTTGTATCGTGATTTCTCCATTCACCAAATATATACTTTATCATTTTGAGGCCAAAACTTGTCCCATTTTTTGTCCTACGTCACATGAATGAGTTGGCTTTGAAAACCTAACTAGTTTTCAATGCACAAATTTTGGTTTTGTTATTCAAGTTTTTTTTTTGTGAAAGTATCACTGCTGGAAGTGTCACTTTAGTTCCAATGTTGTCTTGTTGTTGTCCGCAGATGAAATAGAATGGGTTACCACAATGGAATGCAAGGAAATAATGTTACAGGTTCATGTAAGAAGAATATGAAAGAGAGAGGAAGAAGACACACAGAGAGATGAAAAAGATGGAAACGTTTTTAATTTCAAATTTTGTAACTTAGTGATTTTTAATTTCGTCCTTTTGTAATTTTTCGTTTTTGATTTTGGTCCCTGTAATCTTGCATGGAAGGACACATAAGCTTGTTTTGCCACGTCAAACGATGCCACGTCAGCCACCGTTAGACACATCAGCATTTTTGTAACAGATGCTGACGGGAGGGACGAAAATCAAAACGTTTGTAACTTACAGGGTTTGTTTTAGAACAAAAAAAGATGCAGGGACGAAAAGCAAAAACACGCGAACTTACAGGGACGATTTACATATTTAAACCTTAATTTTATTAGCTCTGCAGCAACTTAACCTATTGTTTCTGTAGATATTTTTTTTGACAAGTTGTTGTACACTTATTTAATACGTTTACAAACAGAATATCCTAATTTCCATGCAAACTCAGCTACCCTAAATAATTTGTTAGGAACCATGAACTGAAATTTTTTTATGTTTAACTATAAAAGTAATAAATAAAATTGACTCGTGCAACAATATAATTTTGTATTTTTTTTATCTTTTATCTTTATAATTTTTTTATTATTATTTGATTGTAATATTGTATCTCTAATAATCTAATTTGCGCTTATTGATCGACCCATGATCTTACGGGTTAAAGATTATTTATTGGTCTCTATTACAGTAGAGAAGACTCATACGTCAAAAGTGTACTTTCATGAAAACAAAAGAAAAAAAAGGTTTGAAACTATGGTTTAACAAAATTTCCCTTATAGATTTTTATATATCGTTTATCAAAATACATGGAGAGTATCCGCAAAGTTTGGTAGCATTCTCACTTTTCCTCGATTTTATTTTTATTTTTTAATCAAAACGTACAAAATTGCAAGTTTGCTCCAAGTAAGCATATATTCATGGGATCAAATTTTGTTCCATAATTTTTCTAGCATGTTTATAACATCATAAGAACCTCCACTGCTAAATTTTGAAGTTTTTAAACAATTGATGAATTACTTATCAATTATCATTCTCTATAATTATAAATTTCTTAAACAATTAATTATTAATTTGTCTTTGGTTTAGAAACTCCAAGATTCCGTGGTGAACATTCTTATGATGTTCCAACCATGCTTATAAAATTAGGGAATGAAATTTGACCCTTGAGTATATGCTTACTCGAAACAAAATTGCAATTTTGCATGTTTTAGTTGAAAAATCAATATAAATTGAGACGTAGTATGAATGTTATGAAACTTTGCAGATAATCCTGATGTATTTTTTTAAGTCAATATTTCCTTTGTTTAGTTTTTTTTTTAGTTTTTTCACTTTAAAAATTCATAATTAATATGTCTCTTGTCGGAAAATTTAAATTTGATTGAAAAGTCATATTTTAATGTCCTAAACATGTCTATAAAAAAATCATAAAAAAAAAAATTCAATCTCTAGGTCGTTTTTCTAGACTTTATGTTTATAGAAAAAATTAAGACGTCAATAATAGGAAGAGTATCAAATTACAAATGTAAAATTTATGTTTTTTTATTACACTGTCCTCTGAGACTCCGCATATATTACAAGATCAATTTAAATGATTAACCTTTTTTTTTTTTACAACAATGATATTTGAACACCATTAATTCTTCAATTCACATTCAACAATTCCTTTTTATTTTTATCTCTTTTAATATCACATGTGTATCACCTCCTAAAAAAACTAATGTATCACACAACTCTTTATATTTCTTTGTCTTTTCTTAGATAGTAAAAAATACTCCCTCCGTCCCAAATTGCAAGCAAAAAAAATTAAATCACACTTATTAAAAAAATTAAAACATAAGAATTTGAAATATATTTTTTTGGGTTTTCTTTAGAATAAGTTTTATGGAAAGATATAAAAACAATCTTTACTGACTATTGATTATGGAGAAAATGGAAGAGAGAGAAAGAAAGTTGAATGTAATTTGCATCTAACTTCATGTGAATAAGCAAAAAAATTTATTAAAAAATATAGTTTTAAAAAAATAAGATTAAATAGGATAAAATTTATCTTTTTTCTTTATATTTTGAATAAAAAAAGCAAAAAAAAATTGCTTACATTTTGGGAAAAAAAGAGCATGTTTCGTATATGAACGAAGTTCAATCACAATTTTTACTTATCGCTCATACTCATATAATTTATTTGAGACACTAAAAAGTACTTTAGATCTTCAAAAGAAACATAGAATCCAAAAAAGACTACATCAAGCATTTATTATCTTTTTCTTTTGTGTCTTTTGCAATAAACAAATTTATAACAACAAACAACGTTAGACCTTTGATAATATTTTATAATTTTAATAAAGAATGAAGATTTAATTTGGTTTCTAACAATTTTCTCACAATTAAATTTAGTCTCTGATAAAAGATAATATCAAATTAATCCTTGATATTTTTATACTTGGAACAAATTACTCCATCTATCTTTGAAAAAAATATAAATTACTCTATCTGTTATAATGAATGACTAATTCGTCCTCTTTATAAAACATTAGAGGCTGATTTTAGATTTTTTTATAGGAGATTAAATTAAACCGTGAAAAAATTGTGAGATGTTATATTAAATCTTTACTCTTTGCTGAACCTCTCAAACTAGAAGCCATGAGTATGCAAACTTATTTGTCACCGATGGAAAAGTCCAACTACCGGTACTCAACAAAATTATATTTATAGGTACCAAATAATTCGCTATTCAAAAAAAAAAAAGGTACCAAATAATTCCTCTTCTTCTGTTCATTTGTTCATTGTATTCTGAGATTTTATTCAAACAATATAAGATATGAGTTTGTATTTAGTCATTTATGTTGGGGAGTTTGAGGAGCATCCGGAGCACTAATGGAATAAATGTTTAAGAATTTTAGGAGACTTTGATAATACATATTTACTAAAAAATTTAAGGTCTGAGGTGTATGGATGATCACTCTTAATTATGTAGCCAACATTTCCTTCATTCCTAATCAATATGAGACTAATAACTAACACTTGAATTCTAACAATCTTTATATTTGGTGTGAGTCACTCATATTACTAACTTGATCCATACTAGGATTTCGCTCCCGCTCTCTACCAAGTTGAATCATGACTTTGAAACTACTAGTTGGTGAGTCCGAAGAACGGAGCAAAAATTGACAAAATTTACAAGACCGCTAAGAGACATTGACATCATATTTTTATCTAAAATCTTAAAGTATTAGATATATATATATATGTTATATCTCACTTATAAATTATTATTTTTTTCCCATTCTTAGTCGATTTGGGACACTTGAATTTCAATAATTTCCCCCTCAAATGTGATTCATCCATATCACTAGCTTGATCCACACTAGGATCCTGTTCACTACCTCAACGAGCCGAACCATGGGTTCAATACCATTTGTTAGGGAGTCCAGCGAGTGGCAATTGACTAAACGTTTATAACGCTTAAGTGACTTTGCACCACATCTTTACCCAAAATCTTAAAACGTCATGTATATAAGACATCACTATTATATATCCAACATTTTCTTCATTTTAAGTCGTCGTGAAACTAATCACCAGTACTTGAATTCTAACTATTCTAACAAGTTAGATGTCCAATTCCTTGCATGTAATTTTAAGATGAAGAAAATATCTTATATTAATCTCTTTTTTTTTTAATTGAAATTGAGGTAGCTATTGCAATTCCAAATGAATATAAAATTGAGTAAATAAATTAATGCAAATTCCAATCCAAATTCGAATCAAATGAGCAACTTGATAAGATGTGGTTCCTCTTGCAAGAACATATATGTGTCATCATATTAGTTTGGTCTTTTATCGACTTCAAACTTTCCAATGTTTATACCTTATAAGTTAAGCTAAGTACCTCTATACTACTCAAGAATTATGATCGTAAACTCACATGATACTATCACAGTTGGTTTTGAATCTAGTTTAAAAACAATATTATTGAGATGCAATTATTTTGTCCGTTGAATAGCAAACCATAGCCCAAGAGCTTAGCCTTCTTTTAGCTCAAAAAATGTATCTTAATATTTCTTTCCTTGGAAGAAAATGAATATGTCGTGTGTAATATACATGTCTATTAGCAGTGGAGTCATCAATTTTTCTTTAACTTATCACACACACTTCAATTTAATCCTTGAATTATATAAATATATTAAGTAGTTACTAAGTATGTAAAATATATGCCAATTTAGTCGATGCTATTAAGATATTAAAGACTAAAACAACGAATTTTCATATATTTTAAAAATTAAATTGACGAATTCTATATATCTTAGAAACTGCTTATTATATTTATGTGGTTTAAAACTTAAACCGGAGAAGTGATGATAGTTTAGAGAATAAATTGATTTTTTTTTAACATGAGGGTGTAAATTGATTATTTACTCTTTAGCAAATCCATCATTTATATAAATATATTGGACTATTGGACTTTTGCCCTAGGATGTATCAAATAAGAAGTGATTTTAAAATGAGAAGTAAGAAGGTTAAATAGCAGCCGTTAGATTAAAATACACAGTTTAGATTAAAAGTTGGTTTTAGTGGAAATCATGGGGTGATTACATACAATTTAGGTTTTAGTGGAAATCATGGGGGTGATTGTTCATATTCTTAGTTTTTGTGGATCTAGCACCCCATATTTTCACTAAAACCTAAATTGTATGTAATCACCTCATGATGTCCACTAAAACCAACTTTTAATCTAAACTGTGTATTTTAATCTAACGGCTGCTATTTAACCTTCTTACTTCTCATTTTAAAATCACTTCTTATTTGATACATCCCCTATATATATATATATATATATATATATATATATATATATATATATATATTGACTTAATCGTTTCAAAGGAGGTTTTTTCCATTTGACTACGATGGAGTTTATTGCCACGTATGGTTATTGTCGGCACCAATTGGCACCTGTATTAATGTTGATTGTTGTCACTACCATCATAAAATATTCATTGAATTCGTATGCTTTATCTATTTTAAGTCCAGATATCATGCACATGCTCTGATATATTTTTTGTAGTAAAAAAGTTATATCAATCTTAACAAAACAGAAAACAAACGTACCATTATTAACCAGACAAATAGAAAACACCATTATTAGCACTTGTTTTATTTAAAATGGAAATGAAATCCATGTTTGACTTTTCCCATTGCATTTTTATTATTTTCTCGTTATATGTAACAATATTGTTATTTTCATGTGATCCTACATGTAAGAGACCTACATGATTTTCCTTTGTAAATTTGGAGCTCGAGATGATCGGATTGGAACAAATGTGGAACACTAGAGGGATTGGAGGAGTAGGACGAGAAAATGCAGTTAGAAAAAGCTAGTTTCTCAGGAAAACGGTCAATTATTGTAATAAATCACTGGTATATCAAACGTGAGTAATAAAGCTTCTTAAAAAAAAGTGGGAGTAATATGTATTAAGATTTAAGAAGAAGAAAGAGATGAAAGAGCTTTACAGCGAAAGTAAAATTCATAGAAAATTATAATGATCAGAATATAGTGAATGAGTACATGCTCTATATATAAAGAGCTTGTGAGACATAACTAACCTAATATAAAACTCTAATTAACTAACTCTATATATCTAATAATATGTTCTATATCGGATGAAAAAATAAATGTTGAATACTTTATAAGTGAGATGACCCATAAACCTAATGCGTTAAGGTTTTAGGTTAAAATGTGTTTTTTTTTTTTTTTTGGAGTGTCCTCTTGAAAAGTATATGGATAAATTAAGGACTTAGAATTTTGAAGAAACAATATGTAAATTGGATGGAGAGTGAGAGAAATCAAATTGATTTGATAAGTGATGTTCTAACAACTTGACGGAGTTCAAATTGCGAGGAAAAAAGCACTAAAAAATAGTTGTGGAAACGGATCCATATGAAGGAGCAACATTTGTTTTTTTTTTTTTGTTGAAGGGGAGCAATATTGGTTAGTTGTTACAAATGCAAGGACAAAAGATATTATCTTAAAATATAGAAATACCAAGTTTTTTTAACGAAAAACTGAAAATTCTTTTCAAATGCTTAGATTTGATGGAAAAGTGGTGAAATCACCCAAAATCGATTAAGAAGCAGGTGGTTTGTTACTTCAAAAATTTATATTGGGAAAACAATCGGTGTGCTTTAAATTCCTAGATGGAAACATACCTAAGATCCCCGGACAACAATCATGTCTAGAAAGATCACCTTCTAAAGATGAAACCAAAATCAGCAATGTGGTTGTGTCAACCTTCAAAAGCACCAAGATGGATAAACAAAGACATCGGTATACCAAAATAGAATTTACATATAACCAGATCGACCAAATATTTGATTAGATTTCTACTCCTTCCGTCCCATATTATAAGCAAAAAAAAAAATCACACTTATTAAGAAAACTAAAACATAGTAGTTTGTAACATCGTTTTTTGTGTTATCTTTGAAATACACATGATTATATAACTTACGACACAAAGGCATCAACGACTTGAACTACAAGCCTCACATGTTTACACCTTCTATAAGAATTATCTCTCTCTCCCCTTCCAAACAAAAGAATTTCTCGAAATGAGGTTGAAGCTCTCTAATTATAGTTAGCAAAGAGTGAACTTTTACTGGGTGAGTGAGGCGTTTGTTGGGTGAGTGGACGTTATGTTTTAATCAATGTGTCACTGACAAATCCATTTAAAATGGAAAGAGGGTTATGACATGGAGACCCTTTGCCACCTTTTCTATTTGTAACGTGAATTTACCTCAGTTAGTAAGGATAATACATAATATATGCAAGGTCTGGGGTTCAAACATCGGCCACCACAAAGAAAAGATGCAGAGGCTCTCAATGTCTTATTAACGAGAGAAATTTATGTGAGAGTATTTTAGGGATTGAAGATTGGGCAAAATGGAGTAATGTTTATCACTTGAAATTTGCGGAAAATACACTTGTTTGCTTCCCAACGAACAAGAAATGGTTAAGCAACTTGCAGAGAATTTTTTACCCTTTTCAACTCTTGTCAAGGCTAAAAATTAATTTTTCTAAATCTGGCCTAATTGTATAGGATAGGTAATAATGTACTGGATGCATATCTATTGTTGAAGATTGTGAACAAACTGCATAATATGCTGACTTGAAATAAAACGTGATTGCTAAATAAGACTTGAAATATGTTCGATGAGGTAAGGTGTGATGTGATTCTGTTGTCCAGAAGTGAGAGTATTCCATTGTTTTATTTTTTTTCCAGAAGATAAAATCAAATGAAGACTAAGAGAGAAAGTTATAATGAAGTATGATTGTTATTGTTAGGTGGTGCTTCTAAGTTGCTAGTTTCGGTTCTTATTATATAAGAAAAAAAAAATAACATTTTAGATTTATTGAATAATCAATGTATTTGATCTATATTATAAACTAAATACATAAGATATGTTCAATTAAACTAAAATATGGACTTTTTTCTACTTCTTATAATATATACCGAATGGAGTAAATTATACATACTTTGGTTTATGGTAGTAAGATGTATGAATTTGTGGAGTTGTTTTTTTCTTCTTTTCATTTTGCATGTGATACACTATTGTTTTAAGGATTTAGTGTGGTGTAAATATTGGTGATGTATCTTTTGTGTGTGTGTGGAAATATAGAATTCAATTATAGATATATTAAGTAGTGAGGGTCGATGAATTTGTCTAATCAGTTTAATTGATTATTATTAAGTTTGTTGATCAATGCAGATAATCTAAATCCAATGTTATTTTGTGTTTTTGCTTAAATCGAATAGCATTAGAGAGAGGGTATTTTTGTACCAAAAAAATAAAAGAGAGGGTATTTTACAACGGACTAACAGTCTTTGAAATAATTAAGGAACCCATAATTGAAGGTTTTTTTTTTTTTTTAGCCCAGTTTAATCACTTTAAGAAGAGAAAATTATTGTTGAGCATAAGTAGCCAATGCCTCTACTAACTTTAAAGCTAAAGAATGATTCTAAAATTTAAAATATTAAGTTTTACGAAATAAATATATTTGATAAAGCTCAAAATTTGAAGTTTTAAATAATATATAAGATTTAAATAAAATAATATCGTTATAAAAAGGATTAAAAAATTATAGAAAATTTCGGTAATTTGTTTTATGGGGGTGTGAGATTAGATGCAGGAGTATAGACAAATCTTCCAAGTTGGTTTAGGCCTATTTAGAAAGCCCAATTATTTTCTGAGAATCAAGCCCAATCTCTCATTCTGTTTCTTATCTTCTTCAAATCCCAGAATACTTGCTGTAGAAACTCTTCTTCAAGCGTTACACCCCCACAAACAAACATTTGCATTCATTTCTTTCTTATCTTTTTTGCAGGTTTCACATGGCATTTTTTTATATATAACTTTTACCACATTATATATCAACTCCTTCCTACTAGAGAGTTATTATATGTAGATTTGAGTAGTCAAATGACACTAGCGAAAAATTGTTAAAATAAAGTTATAAGCTTTTGATGATAGAACTGAAGTTATCTATGCATGTGTTACTTTTACTTTTTTTTCCTTTTCAAGTAAGTCACACACTATAAGGATGACGAACCTTAACTCCAGTATGTTAATATTCATGAAATTATCAACCGAGCTACGCTTACATAATTGTGTTATTTTAACTCTACAGAGGAGAAAATTGACCTTGATTGAGTGAATTTTATACAATTAATTTTAGTTATCAATGCAAATTTAAGGTAAAATATTTTATCATATTTTAAATATGTTTACATGAAAGCATGTCAGTGTAAATTATATTATGAGGCAGAAATTTTATATTATAGTTTTAAGTTTTTTTTTTTAAGGGAATATTATAGTTTTAAGTTAGAATCAATATAAATACATAAAAGAAAATTAATTAAAAACTTTAAGTTTGTCCCGCCTTTTTGGGCAGGCTGCATCTTTTATTTCCGAAGTGTTGCACTGTTAATTAGCTTCTTCATGGTTTTTTGACTTGTAATTTTCTTAGTGGCTGCTTGTTTGGATTGATCTTTATATTGAACTGGATCTTTTCTCTTTGCTTTTTTTATGGTGTCACAAAGTGATAAGGCAAACAAAAAGAAAAAGTTGAGCAGAAGCTAAGTTTCAAGCAGAGCGCCATGAATGTGATTCCTTCTTACCAGGGGCGGATCTGGACTCAAAATATTAATGTGGCAGAATTTTTTTACTAAATAATGAAATAATAGTAAATATAATAAGAAGATATATTAAAAATAGTTGTAGCAACCAAAATTACTAACAAACAATTTCCAAACTCTAGACATAACTGTAAAAAAATTCTTCATCCTCATTCAGTTATACAACAAAAAAAAAATTAGATTACTCTATTACAGTATGTCAAAAACTTAAAAAAATAATCATAACCCTGCCTAATAAGCAACAAATTCGCAGCATATTTGACAATTTAATCTGTGTAAAATTAATCACAACTCGAACATAAAAATGCACATCCACTTCTTGATGAAGCGTAACAATTAACTATGTGTGTTATAAAATTGGTTGGAAATTAATAGCGTGTGTGTTTTACAATTGATTCACAATTGACATTTGATGAAGCATAACAATTAACATAAGCCAAAAAAATAACATGAATTATTGATAATTATACCTCTTAAATCTCAATCAAGACATGAATAATTTTCTACCAAAGAGAAAAGAACAATAAAAAGGAAAAAGAAAGCAAGTGTGTTGTTGTTGTTCTATTTCTACATAATTTAAAAAAAAAAATGGGCCTGGGCTGGTTTGACACTTGCCACAGCAGGCCCAAGCTAGGTCTGCCCCTGCTTCTTAACCATAAAATTTACACACATGTTTTATTCTCTAAGAACATGCATCAATATAGTGTTATCATTTTCATGTAAAATATCTCTAATATGAAGGAAGACAGTAGCATAAGTGTGCAATATATGATCACGACCAACAACAAACAATTCAATCGCTTTCAAGCAACCACTCTCACAAATAATGTTGTTATAGCCTTTGTTAAGTTGCGACAAAAATAAAGACCCATATGGATAACATGCAACTCAGCCAAACCTTCAACTTCAAAGAGAGAAAAACTGGCTATCCAATCTCCATTGTGGTTGCGAACACCACCACAAACACCTAAGCACCCAAAGCCTTTAAAAAACTACCATCAACATTGAGTTTAAGATAGCCTTCCGGAGGGAGGCTCCAATGAGCTAAGCGAAATGATGAGCGTGGATTCATTCGAAGATTTATATAGTAAGAAAAATATTCATCATGCAAAGAAAAGGCATTCCGCACACATCATGAATACGTCAATGTTGATCCTCAAAAATAATCTTGTGACAAACAAAATAGATGAGGTACCATATGTCATCCCATAAAGTCAAAGCTTGACATCAATTTAGGAGAAAAAGTTCTAGTAACGTCCAATATACAAGCAAAGCCAAAGCTCTCTAAAATGCAGACAATCATGTAAACAAAAAAATAATAATAATATTTTTAGATGAGGAGCAACGGATGCAACTCTTTGCTTTGCTTTTTCTCTTTGCTTTGTTTGGATATCCCCTATCTTTGATTCAATTATCACATTTTGTACTTAAAATCTTGAATTTAATATATTTTACCGTTTCTAGAAGAAGAAAAAAAAAGTGAATCAAGACTTATACTTTTTTCTTTTATAGATTAATCCAAACTTTTTCATGTTTAATGGCATTCTTATACATGCATTAGATGGAATATTAGTAAAATCCAATTAGGGTAAGAACTTGCTTTTTTAATCTAATATCCTGCATCTTGATCAGAACAAATTAATATCATGTGTTAAGGGATTGTCCATTAGCAACCCAAATATGGATAAGGTTAGTCTCTTCAAATCAATTTTTTTTTCTTTTGACTGCAGGGACTGAACCTTCAAAAATATCAATCATCAATTGCATGGTATTCAGAATAAAAAATGGAGCACAATTTTTATGGTGGCTTGCTGGCATGTGGAGGAACAAAACTATTTTTGAGGATAACTTTCAACGTCCAACTGACCACACTTACATGATTCTCAAGATGGTTGAAGATATAGACAAATACACCCAACATCCTCATAATGTTCGCCAATGTGACACTATTTTCGTTGGCTGGAAAAGACCTCAAGAGGGATGGGTTAAACTTAACTGTGATGGAGCCTACAAAGATTCGTCAGGCCTTGCTGGTTGTGGTGATCTCTTTCGGAACTTAGATGACAGATGGATTAAAGGCTACTCGCAAAAAATTGAAACCTGTGACGCTATCTGTGTTGAAATGTGGGGAATGTACTTGGGAATGCAGCTTGCTTGGAGACAAGGTTTCCACCATCATCAAGGAGTGACTTAAAAACTTTGGTTGATAATATGACAATGAAAGTTAAAATTAATGGGAAACCACCCACCTTGTTGCGCCGCATACTAGATCTTTAAAAGTTAAACTGGCAGGTGCATTTCAATCATACTTGGTGGGAGAAAAATAGAAGTGTTGATTGGATGACTAATTTTAGCTTCTCTTTAAACTCTTTTAACATTCAGATTATGAAGACTCCTCCTAATGGGATCTTAAGTCTCCTTTTTGATGACATTTTTGAAGCTTGCATGCCTAAAAATATTAGTGTAACTCATTAGCGTTTTTTTCTTTTTTGGGCGTAAGCCCTCTTTTACTAAAAAAAAAGGTTTCTTCTTTTACTGCACTATTTTTTTTTTTTTTTACTAATTAATCAACTTTCCTCCTACAAAGTTTGTCATCAAAACTGCATCAAAATATTTTTGAATTATTGTACCGACTTTTCAAATCAAAATTCAAGCTTAGTGTATTATTGCATATATGAACTTGCACTAGCATACTTCAATTTACTTGCTTCTTTACTAGATTTAGATCTAGAGGTGGGTGCTTAATAGGAGAAAATCGGGTTGAGATTTCTACCTTTGTGTTGTCTATTTTTAATAACTTTGTTTTTATCTCTCTCTTAAATTAACTTTCATTCTTGTCTAAATAATTTATGCTAATCATAGCATATTTATAAAATACACTAATGTTTTGTTTGAGAGTTTGGAGGGGAGGAAAAGGAAGAGCCTCGAAGGGTGAGAAAATAAGGAAAAATTGAAAAATCTTTAAACTTTTTAAAGAGTATTTTCTTAGAGAGCGATAAATTAATGCTTATGCTTAATATATTTTTAATTTTAAGAATATTATAACAACATAGATGAAATTTGAAGAATTCATATAAACCCTCTCAAAACCCCAAAACCCTTCCCTAATATAATTATTTAGTTCCCAAATGATGAGAGTTTTGTATTTTAAAGGAAAAAAACCCTCCAAAACTTCTCCTTCCAATGTCCTCTATTTCTTCCACTTACTTCTTTATTCTATGTCAAATCCTCTCATCCCCTTCTTCTCCAAACTCACAATTAAAAGTACCAAATAATAAAGGTAGAGAATCCTTTCGAAGAAAATCATATATTAGATAATGCATATATGCATCGTTCCAATAATTGCCTATCCATCACTATCACCGTAAAAAAAATGGAGTTTGAACTCGTCACCTTTCCTCTTTTTTTTTTGGACGGAAGTCACCTTTCCAATTATTTGTGATAGATAAGAAAAAAACGGAGAGTATGAGGGTTGTGTACAAAGTTATATAAAGCAGAAATCTTTATTTTTCTATGAAAGGAGTAGAGATCTTTGTTGTAACCTTTAATTTATGTGACCTTTTATATGCATATTAGATTTTTTTTTTGTCTGTGTATGAGATCCTTTTATAAAATTTAATAAAAAATAATTTTAATTGATTGATCAAAAGTTAGAATTTATTAGCCATACCCTTTGGTCGATCTTGTTTAATACAAAACATTAACATCCGACAACTCATATTAAACGTTTTTAACTTTGTTTTTATTGATTTATTCTATTTCTTGCGATTAAATCAACACTTGGATGTAGTATATTTTGTTACGATGTCCATATAGACCTTTTATGTCTAAATATTATCTTTTTAATTAATATGTTTGATTAACCTAAAAGTCGCACCCCAAAGTATATAAGTGTTAAATAGTTAAATTCAAATGGTTAATCTTAAGTTAAAGATAAATTGTTCGGACAAATTCAAGTTCGAATTCTAACCAAAACAATCAAAATCAGATTTTAGCTGAATTCCAAATTGACATTGGCATAGAAGAAGGCTAATACTTCACGGTTTATGTATCCCTTATCAATTATCATGCATCCTTATCACGAGGGTCTGGCACTTATCAACTTGTAGTTCTAGTGGGTCTTAGAAGTACGGTTCTTGTGATGATTCATTGTACACAAATGGTCCCATTTTGTCATCTTTCATACTCTCAATAAAACACAATTTTTCCATCAGAAGCAATACGGACCCCCTTTCTTTTTGGTTTGTTAGAAAACAAATTATTTTACGGAGGGTACACCTCATGCAAGATCAATGAAAACCACAAATTTCATTTAACATTCATAATAAAATTGACTTATAACCTAACAAGAATATAATTTCACACTAAAACCAAAATTACAACGGATGTGAGCAGAAGACGTAACCATATGTATCAACTAATCGATAGCTATGGACCCATTACTTCTAGATATTTTTTTGGAACACTTGCCTTGTCAGCTATACCTAGTCAAAAACATAAATTGTGTGGCTTAACATTTGAGGGCTTTATTTATTGAGTCACACAATCTCCTCTAAAAAAATGTACTCAGAAAACAACAAACTAGAAAATAGACTAGTATGAGATTGATATGTTGGCATGAATCATATCAATAAATGTGACATTTTCATTTTGTTCTAGAATTTCGAATTCTAGTGTTTAATTCTAAATACCGGCTTAAAGGCTATAGTTTGGCATTATTAGCCATAGCTTTTGATTCTTCCATAAACAAAAGTTAACAAGCAGCCTCATGATATTGCCACTTAGTCTATGTTTGGACACACATTGCTATAGTTTTTTTTTATCAGGCAAAAATAAATTCTAATAAATCAAGCAAATTCAAGATGTATAAAAGGTACAAGATGCACCTCAAATAGGGACACTGCAAAATTATGCAGGTATCACTATAACCAAAAAAGCATCAGATCAACAATAATTCCTGCAATGTAACACATTGTGATAGTTAATTTCGCGCCCCTAAACAACTATGATGTGGTTTTGAAGAGGCCATACATTTGAGTGGTGGGGGAATGCACTCCAATGATTTTATTGGATCTGGATTCCATATAATAACAAGAAGTATTAAGTCAAGAAATCTTGGTCGTTAGATGAAGATCAGATGTTGTATTTTGACTTTATTGCAACTGACAGGTTTTTTCGGCTGTCTGCAGCTGCTTTAATGCGGAAACAGATCCTGTTCCGCGTAAACTTTCTGCAGTGGAATGTCAGCCAGCCGTCTATTCAGACCGCATGCGGTCTGAGAGAACTCAAGGGTGGAGATATCCACTGAACACTCTCCAGTAAAAAATCCACTGGAATGGATCTGTTTCTGTTTCAACTTTCAACACAATATGAATGACATAGTTATATGATTTCAATCAAACAATTCAGATCAAACTATCAAAGGTAGAATGCAATGGTTTGTCCACCAAACCAAACTAGACATTGTGTCCAAAACAAAAGCTTCAAATAAATTTCATAACCTGAATTTGGTCCAACCATATAAAAACTAAAATTCAATTGCTAGTAATCAAAATGAGATCGCAGCCAAGTGATTGAAGTCCGGGAAGGAAAACTTTTCTCCAACCATCATCCATTCAATCACTAATGCCAAAAAACAAAACATAAATCATCCAAAATCTTCAAAACATAAATACCAAGACTAAACACATAAACAAGAACACAGGACACAACTAATTCTAAAGAAACCTTGACACCACCAACAATGCTTGCCTTGCAATAATCCAATGTTCACTTCATTCTTAATCACTCTGTATGTGTCTCTGTCGTCCTTGGCGGAGTTGTTTCCATTGTTGAGAAGCAACTGTGAGATCTACCAAGAGGTCTGCACGCAGAATGTTCCTTACTCGGCTTGCTCCTAGGAGAATCCAAAGTCCTAAAAAGAATCTGTTTCACAGCAACTATGAAATCTTTGTTATGATCAGAAGCAGAAGATCTGAACTGCTGGCGAAATTTGGTGTGCCGCATTAAAGCTTCATCAATTGTGATTATCTTCTCATCACTCTCCGACCTAGCCCTTTCTTCCTTCACTGCCTCAGCACATAAACCGCATATCCATCGACCACCAAATCTCTCCCTCACGCGCGCAATGTATGCGTGTGTGCACTCTTCCACCAATCCGCAACAGCTGCATTTTGCGGTCAAAACAGCTTCCATCTCAGTCGCTTCAGCTTCTTTCACAACATTCGCAGCCATATGCACACTTCTTTGATTCCTCTGAATTTAAGCACAAACAACAAATTAACCACTAACATTTACTTATAAAAAACACAAAACAATAACAAAACAACATCAATCATGCATTAAGTAAGAGAAAAAACCTTGTAATAATAGAGGAATTATAGTTAACACAAATCATGACATAACATCAATGGCTATAATTACTTATATTTAACAAAGATCATAATGTAACTTCAATCATTAATTCAAAATTAAATTATCACTGTACAAGCCGCGCCGCCACATCAAATTATTTTGATATTTCGCGCGCGTGTGTGACTATCATAGTTCTAAATTGCGCTCTGCAACCAGGAGATTAAAACCCACATCAACGTCGCAACAACAATTTAGAACCATAATAACTAATCCTCCATTCTCTAATTATAAGTAAAAATATATCAAATAAAATTTATGTATTTAATCCACATTTTAGACCAAATACATCAACTTTTCCGACTCTTTTTTTTTTCTCTTCATACAATTAGAGACGGATGGAGTACAACTACAATTAATATCGACAATTGCAATGTTGACACAATTTCAATTTAAAATATCATTAACTTCAATTGTTGCGACAACAATTGGAATCAATATTTTAAATTTGAATCAATATTCAACAAAATCATGGTGTCACCGTGATTTTACCTCCTCGAAGCTTCAAAAGGTAGCTTTTAACAAAATCAATACGGTTCATCATGATTATGCGAATCTTATCGTCAATCTAAACATGCATACATTAAATGAATTAATATTGCAAAGTTTGAAGTGAAATTGAGAAGTAAAGTATATTATATTGGTTTTTACCGTATCTATTACCGTTCCTTCTCCCACTGGATCTCTTGAATTTGAAGTATTTGACCGCCAAAAAGTACAAGTAAAGCTAATGACATTACAGAGCCGAAATTGGCTCTATGATGGATGATTCTCTTCTTCTCTGCTGCGTCTGTGTTTGTTGAAGTGATGATGATGAATGCGAAAACAGAGGCAGATAGATAGATATATAAACTAACCTATAAGCAGCCACGATATAGATGCGGATCTTTCTTTCTTCCTTTTATCTATTCTAGTACTCTTTTTCGGTAACTAAGTTATTTTGTTGACTCAATGTAACAAATTAAGAAATAGTTTTTTTTTTTTTGAGAGAAAATTAAGAAATAGTCTTAAATGTTATATTTCGTTAGTTAAAATAGTTTTTAATATAAAAATGTTTATTTATAATGTTATTACTATGGAAATGGTTGGTTAATACACGAGGGTTAAAACGGAGAGTAGGAGCGTTGTTCTCGACCGAAACTATTTTGATTAAGAGAGTGTACAACTAAAAACTATTTTGTTATTTTGATACATTGAATGACTAATGTAGTTACTCGTTACACATTAAAAAATAAAATTTACTAATGTTTGTCCATTTTTTAGTAGATAAATAGACTCACATAAGTGAAGAATCGGGGTTTAAATTGCGGTCACGAAATCTAATCTAGTAATTTCGATTTTTTGTTAATTAAGTTAAAACTTGTGGACTTTATTTATTCTATTTTTTCTGCAATTTATTTATTCTATTTTATACGATACTAAATATAATAAAAAACCGATGATCAAATTCGATGAATCTAGATCAAATTTTAGACCACATACATTTACTTTACCATTGTTTTTTTTAGAGGCTTCCCGGAATTTATTTTTTCTTAAAAGAGATAAAGAATATATAATTGGAATATAAACTTTTTCTGTGATTTTTTTCTTCCTTTTTTAGTATTACATTTTAAGTTAATTATTTTATTTACCATTGAACTATTTTTATTTAATTTCCTAAATAAAATATTTTTTATTTAATAAAATGACAAAAATTTATACCTGTATACCTTTATATATAATTTACTAATTTTTGATGTAATTTTATCTTTTAACTTTACACTTTTTTTTTTACAATTTTATCCATCTTTACCAATCAAATAATTTAATTTCTTTACCATAAAAATATAACTTAATTTTTAAATAAAAGAATTGTAGTTTAATTTTTTTTATTACTTTTAATGATGAAAGTGGAAAAGACGCAGACATCCAATGCTAGATTCAAATCTAAGACTTCTGGTTAAACGTGAAAAATTCTCTTACCATCTCATCAAAGTATTTTAAAGTATCTTCACACTATTATTTTAAGAAGAGTAATGGTAACTAGTGTTCTAAGACATTAGTTAAAAGATAAAAAAAAAAAAAATATTGCATTGAAAAGAACATTTTCTTTAACCATTTAAGAGGTTGACTACACAAATTTTTTAAAAAAGTTTAGTATATTTATCTTTTTAACTAATATATCAGAGCCACTTGTTATCTTTTTTTTTCTTCATAAAATAAATTTTGTTACAAGCATTTTCCTTTTATAAGAAAAAAGTGCAAATTGGAAGGAAAAAAAAACCCAATCTTTTTGATCGAGGTTTTGGTGACTAGTGTGTGCCTAGTACCGGTAGAAAAATACTCCCCAAAAATAATTTTTTCTTTTATAATATTTTATCTGTCTCAAAATGTAAGAAAAAATTATCAAAAAAAAGTTAATGTATATAGTACTCCTATATAAATGAAATTCTCTATTCATTGAATAGTACATCTTCCGTATTAAAACATAAAAAAAATTGAGGTAAAAGTAAACTGATGTATTTGGATTAGATTTTTTTTAATACATCAATTTTATTTTACCAATATTTTATTATACTTTGGAGGCGAAAGAATATACTAATATATTTTTTATTTAAATGTAGTTTTACCCTTCTTATTTTGGTTTAATATAAATTTTACCTTTTATATTTTAAAATTCAAAATTTTACCCCTGTTTTATATTCTTTAGAATTTTGATCCTCTTCATCACATTTGAGTTTATTTTTGCTGATGTGATGTGACAGTGTTGATGTAGAATATATTATATTATTTTTTGGTTTTACTCATTTTTGCTCATTCCTGCATCATAAAATAACATAATATATTCTAGATCAATACGGACACATCAGCGAAAGTGAACTTAAATATGTTTGAAAGGAAAAAATCATAAAAAAATATAAAATATAGAAGAAAATTTTTGAGTTTTAAAATAGTGGCTCGTTTTCCTAAAAAAAAATAGTGGCTCGTTGTTTTTTTTACCACTTACCTGCGGACTTCAAAAACAATACATTTTTGGGAAAAAAAATTATATTTTAGAAATCATAAAAAGAGGCAAGATTTGCTTCTGGATCTGTGGATCTGTAAAAGAGATTTCTAGATACATACAAAAATCTTTTGTACTATGCCCACGTTGTATGTTGCCGGAAATAATAAGTAACTAAGCCTTGTAAGTTCCCCGAAAAAAAAGTCTCGTAAGTTACTCCATTTCCTCTCATAAAAAGTGTTTTATATGCATTTTTTTATAAAAATAATTGTCTTTTAAGAAGCTAAAATTATTTGAGTCTTTCAAATACAAGACGTGCCAAGAAAAAGGGGTTACAATAAAAAAGTTTACGAAGTCAAGAACTTAAATAAAACAAACAACGAGCAAATAAAAAAATGTACAAACTAAGTTATAGCACCCAAACACATAATAGGATAAAGCCACCAAGAGTGGAAATCAAAAGGAAAGGTAACAAATTTTGCTTTCAACCACCAATACGTTAGTAATTTGATTTTATCAAGCAATTGAGTCATAATGTGTTCCCTGTGCTTGAAAATTCTTCCATTTCTTTCATTCCAGATTACTCAAACACAAGCAAGCCGTAAGAGATTCATTGTCGATCGATGACGCTTTGAAGTTCCTCATAAATTTCCAAATTGAAGCAAGTTGTCGAAAATGTGAGAAGGATTGACTGTGACGTAACCTAACCAATGAGAAATCAAAAATCAAATTGGTCCAAAAAAGTTACAATGCAAAACAGATTATTAATATCTTCATTAGAGCCGCAACCATACCCACAAAACTGTTGTTGATTTTGAAGAAGTCCTCGCCATAATAAGTTATTGGAAGTAGGAATGCGATTCTGAAACAAACGACAAGCAAATAGACTGATTTTTAAAGGAATCACCTTATGCAAAATGTTGTGAGAAGAATATATGTTGATGTAACGTGTTCTAAAGCTGTCAAAAAGTGGTATGCTGAGCTGACTGTATATATATCTTCGATGAGTGTAATTAACATTGCCATCTATTAGCCACTCCAACCTGTAACACAATGTTATTCAACAACACACTACACTCCCCGACATGCCCCCTCCTCCCATGCCAATAAATTATCCTACGCCATTTTCAAGCCTCTTCATCTTACCCCATCATAAAGACTCATTTCTAAAACTAACACCAATTTGTTCTCAGATAACTCAAAAAGACGTCTGAATCTATCCTTTAGAACTCCCCCTCCAACCAAGGGTTCCACCATAATAAAGTAGAGGACTAATCACCTATGAACACCCTAAATTATCCAAAAACCAATTCCCAACGCCTAAACCTGCCCCTTCACAGATACTAGATAAATTTCACAACCAAACAAAATCGAACCTACCACCATCTTTAATCCTACCTCCTTCCTCCCAATAACGAACCACTAAAACTCTAAACCACAACCTCTCTCTTTTCTCCCTCAACCTCCAACACCATTGTCTTAGAAGAGTCACATTATATTCCTTAATTCTTCGAACTCCATATTCAAGCAAACAATTTCTCATTTGATCAAATTTTTTTTCTTTCTAAAATCCTCACTTCAATCACCTGCGGGAACCTTGAATAAGGAAAGAAAATACACTGGGAGAGAGGACTTGAATAAGGAAGGGACATTAAGTAAGTGTAACTTCAGTGACATGCCACGACTGTGGCAGTTACCTTTTTGCGCTATTCTCAACATATCGTACGTTGAAAGTCGACACATACTTTATTTTTTGTTCTGTGTCAGCTGGTCTGCCATCTAGTCGAGGTCTTGAGATATCACATGTCTAAAATAGTCACTTTCTCTAAAAATTGTACTTATAGGAGAAATGAATTAGATATCACATGTCTAAACGGTTAATCCCAAGTCGAATATGCATGAACTAGATTTAACACAATATGAACAAATGACATGAGATGCATTATCTGATGTAGGATCCTCACAAGACCTGGGGGCATAATGAAGGCAAAGGATGATCTTATTGCTAGTACTAGAACTTGTGATCGAATGCTGAGTGTGCTGAACACTTGGAATCAGATTTCTCTTGAGTGGAAGGAGGAAGTAAGAGTTGCTCTTTGCTCAACTCTTATTGCCACGAGATATCCATGATTTGAATAACTTACATGCACATCGTTTGTTATGGTATACTTTTTTCTAAAATTATTAAAACTATTTCGTCCTTGTGATTTTTTAATATCAACTTCATTAACAAGAAGACACAAGATCATAAAAAAATTCTTAAGGATTTTCTCTGATTACTTCGTGTAAACCCATTGAAGTAAAAGATATGCATTTGTAGGATTGAAAAATTATCATCCAGACCGGTCATAAATTGCATGATATGATTTTATCCCGGAATTCATGTGCACTTCTCATAGTTTCACATACTATATATCTAACAATAATTAACACATAAAGCTAACGGTAACTATATAAATTTTCAATTTTTTTTACTACGCTTATTAATTAATTAGTATATGTAAAACTCTTAAAAATAGTCATTTAAAAATTGAGATAATTCATAACTAGGTCCCTTAAACATACCATCATGTGTTTGATTTTAAAACAAATGTGTGATAAAAAAAAGGACCATCATTGTACCTCTGATTGAGCTTATGTCTGTCGCGGTCTTCTTCATGATTCTTTTGGCCGCTAATTAAAGGATTTCATTGTAATATTGTAACCTTTACAACTATTTAGACCAAAGCTTTGTGGTCTCTTTTTAGGCTTAAAGCTTGCACTTACTACCAATACAGATGCTCTCGTGCTGGATGTTGACTCTCTACCCGTTCTCCATTAGTTAGATCAGATACTTGCACTAATCGAAACGGATTAAAACACGAGAAAGGGTGGGTTGACTTTTTTTTTTTTAAGTAAGAAGAGGTGGGTTGAATTGTGTAGTTTTTTAAAAAAATATTTTATAAGTTAAAAACAAATCGGAGGAAACAAAAGATAATCAGAGAAGAAAGAGACACATATATATTTATCCTGATTCACTCCACAATCCGAGATTACGTCAAGTTCCCTCGCACTTGAGATATTTTGTCATTATAACATTACAAAACTTAAACACACAAGTCTAAGATTTCCTGACTCTCTCTAAGAACTTTCTACAATTAGAGTTTATAGTGACTCAAAGATGGTAAACTAATTTAAGCTCAAATAATTTCTAAACACTTAAGAAATTCTAAAATTGAAAGTTTGTAACAATTTTTTTTAAGTGTTTTTTGTGGTTGAAATTTGATAGTTTTGACAATCTTTGATTATATGAACTTACTAAATGTTTCCCTAAAAAAAAAACTTACAGTATGTTTCTTAGCTTAACTTTTTTTTTTTGTTGGTAAAACTTACTTTACATTTTATTTTATTTCTGTCAAAATCAAAAAATGGACCACCCGGAAGAATCTATCATGTATGTGTAGGAAATAAAAAAGATATCCAGCTGTGATGACATAAATCTTTTGCTTTGCTGGATTCCAAACGTGCAATTAGCATGTGTTTCATTCAAAGGTTTAGAATGTGTCTTTGTTCTTCAACTCGTAAAATCATGCGTGTGTGACCACATAACATCGGAACAATTACTGGCGGCGTATGATATATGCGATTGATGTCTGATGGGACACTTTACATTCCTTTCCTTCCATGAGAAGATAGTTATTTTTTGTAACAAAGAGGGCTTTCGTCCAAAAAAAAGAGAAAACCATAAAAAAACAATAAAGAAATTAACCGATGAGTAGTAACTCTAAAAACATCATCAATAACTAAATAACTGATTTGAACAGAACACAACTCAAAAAGCCGTCAAGATTTGTCACCATCCCATCCTATATTTGCAAGAGCATCAACAAATCTTCTTAATCCTTTAGAGTGTGTTTGGATGGGGTAATGTTTTGAGGGAATGTAATGTTTTAAGGGAATTCAAATACTTTGAGATGAATTCCATTGTTTGGATAATAATTTGAAGAATTTTCAAAATGATGGAAATTTATGAAGTATTTTGTTAAAGTTAAATTTAGAGAATTTCAAATGACACCTAAAAGTTAAGAATTTCAAAATTCTTCATTGTTATAAATTTTCAAAATTTGTATTTTGGTCCTCAAATTTTCCAAAATTTTCAATTTGACCCCAATAAATTTATAAAAAATTGCAAATTGACCCCTCAAGTTTTTCAAAAATTATAATTTGACCCCTCAATTTTTTGAAAATTTCAAATTGACCCCTAATTTCATTTTTCAAATTTGGCCCAAATTTTTTTTTATAAAAGTTGCCCAAAAATGATGACAATAAATTTTATTTTTATTACTTCATCCAAACAATAACATTTAACAATGAAAGCAATTGAATTGAATCATTTGAATTCCCTAAAATTCTAAATTCTTCAAAAAATTTCAATTACCCCATCCAAACACACTCTTAGAAACACAAAAAATTCAGTTATGAAGTTATCTTCCAAATAATTTATGCATTTATGGAGGCAAAAAAGCAATGCTTCCACGAGGAAGCTCAAACTTCATTGGCCTCATAATTGTTCAAGCCCTCACATGCTCCTTTGTAGACATGAAACTTCCTCATATTGAACTTCTTATTGTGTCACAACTTTCTCATGTGTTCTACACTTTTCTCATTTTGTTTATGTTTGGTTTTGAAATTTGAAATTGATTTTTTTGGTCTATAATGATCGACAATATATGTGATCCACGATGCACATGAACTTCAATAAATTGGTGTATTTGGTTTATTTTCAATCAACAACACCGAACGATGAACATTTATCTAGTCGAATAAACTTTAACCTATCAACAATTTACTACAACAAGGAGACATCCAATATGTTTAGGATCCATGTCGATGTTGCACAGTTTAATTTGAAAGATCAATAAGATCAAATTAAAGGTCATCTCAAACACGGAGAAACAAGAATAACAGTCAACAATGAGTATGGTCGTTAGTCCATATACTCAGATGGATACGTACCCCGATGAAACTTTAGAGCAAAAGGGATGTAAGAATCATGTTCTTTATATTTGCTCAATGTGGATCGAAGAGACCAATCAAGTTAGATATTTGGGCAAGTTTGATTTGCCCAGGACATACAAGTAAATCAAGGCATGTATTGATGAACCAGATGAAGAAATTTGTTTGGCTGATCCATGATCTTGTTTGTTTTTAAATTATATTGTTATTTGTTGTTGAATTTATATTGAAATGCGTTGTACTATTGTTATAATTGAAGTATGTTGTTGTTGTTGATGTATAATTTTATTTGTGAAATCTGTGTTAAACTTTATTTTTATTGTCTTATGAAGTCTAGGTGATTTCAGATTATATAATCTGAAACAATAAAAATATACTTTAGATTATAGAATCCACATGAGGGCAAAAACGAGATAATTGTAGAGAGCGCCATAAGCACGAAGGCGATAAGAATATTCATCCTCATTTTTTTACCCCAGCTGCCTCCCTTATAGTTATATTCTAATTTTATTTATAATTGGCTGAACACAAATGGTTGTGCATGAATTCTAAATTTTATTGTTGAACTGCTAGATGTGAGAGTTCACACAACACAAGTGTTTATATAGTAAAAGTATTCCTCTTGGGGGTGTTTATGGCCAATTCTAAGCCCGAGCTTGGGCTATGTGGTATATCATCTTTTAATGACCTGAATCCTTATATTAATATAGGCTTAAATATGCATTTCATCCCTGTAATTAGGGGTCGTTTGAAATTTCATCATTGAGCTTACTAATCCTCCCATTTTGCCCCTGCAATTATTAATCATTTGAAAAATGGCCCTAATTACATCTGATTAGTAATTTCAGGGACGAAAATTCAAATGACCTATATTTGCAGGGACGAAAGATCTATTTAAGCCAACCAACTCGCCCAATCATCACTTGCCACATGGACACCACGTCGCTAATGACAATCCACCTCAGCAAAAAAACTTAATTAGGACCAAAAGTCAAATGATTAATATTTGCAAGAGCAAAATGGGAGGATTAGTAAACTCAGGGATGAAATTTCAAACGACCCCTAATTACAGGGATGAAATGCATATTTAAGCCATTAATATATTATCCTTTTATAATTTTTGACTTTGGTACACGTCATTGCCTCGACACCAATTTGCATGCATCATTCCATAAGGAGGCGAGATCATGTTGTTGGTCTCACAACGATCAAACGACATTAACCATTCATTTTTGTTGCCATTTTAGTCTTTGCCTTTATCTTTTCACTTATTCAAGAGCGAGCACCAAGATGCATGTTTTTTGTGTGCAGATGATATAGTCATATTTGGAGGATCGAGGGATAATTAAATGTAATGTTGGGGACTTGGAGTCAAGCCTTAGAAACGTATGTATTTGCATGAGCAGAAGCTAAACAGAGTATATGAAACGTACTTTCAATAAAAGACGAAGTGTTTCTAGTTTAAAGGCGAAAGTTAGAGATCATATCATACCAAAAGTTACATTGATAGTAGAAATGAGGATGTTGCGTTGAATATGGGGTAAGACTAGACAAGATATGATTAAAAATGAAAATATTAGAGAGAGAGAGAGAGAGAGAGAGAGAGAGAGAGAGAGAGAGTTGGGGTAGCACTAATAGTAGAAATGATGGTAGAAACTAGACTTAAATGGTTCGGGCATATAGAGAGAAGATTTGTAAATTTTGTAGTAAGAATAGTAAACCAAATGGAGGGGACTCAAATCACTAATGGTATGAGAGGACCTAGAATAACCATAGGAGAAACCATCAAGAAAGAACTAAAGATTAATGCGTTTGATAAAGACATGGTTTTTTTTTTTTTTTTTATATAGAACATTATGAAGTTGTTTGATTCATAGATAAGGTTTAATTGTTCTTCTGGTTTAGTTCTTGCACTATATACAAGGTACCTCGACCTCATTTCTCCTCACACCAAAGCTAAGCAACTTATTAAACTTTCTCTCTTCCACATCTTTCTACTTGATGCATTTGTTAGCCACTTCTCCTTCTTTATTTTCGTCCGTTTAATTATTTATCAATTCGAAAGTTAGACATCTTAGTGCCATATTTAAGTGATTTTAGTATCATATTTATAGTGTATTTTTAGAACGGATACTGCAGTGTAGTTGGGCTTCGATACAATTGTAGTTAGACTATATTATCATCAAGATGTTGTGATTGATAGTCAACTTGTCATCCCGAATGTCATTTGCCAATTTAATTTTTTTAATATAAAAAGCAGCCTCCTACCAAACTAGGTCACACCAGTTTTCACTAGTTCCTTGGTTTAGCTGATGAACTGACCAGGCCACATTGTTTCTCACCAATTTCTTTGCATATTTGGTCATGTGTTTAAATCGACCCATCCACCGATTTTCGATCCAACCGACCTATCCAAGTTACACTTATATAAAGTTTGCTCTTACTTTATTTTAATTAATTAATTTATGGTTAAAGGCACAAAAATGAAATATGTAGATTAATGTTTTCAAAAATATGAACAAGTACCACCTCATAATGACACTTATAGCCGACCATAGTTTTTTAGTGAGAGAAACTTCAATTTCTCTCTAAGTTTTCTTTCTCTTTCACTCGTCGAGGATGGGTGGTTTTAGGTCATTTTTTGACCTATAATCACCCCTCTACATCCTTTTTCCCTTTTCTTTCAATCTAAAGAAGTGATTTTCACATATATCAAGTGTTTTTTTGTTTTTTTTTGTTTGTTTGTGATTTTGTCGTCTGAGTGCGACGTTGTGTTGTTAGCCGTCTTGTGCGGCGTTGTTTGATTTCGAGTCTTGTTGCGGTGTTCGTTTGATTCACATTGAAAGATCAATTTCAGTCAATCACATATTCAATCGATGATTAGGATGCCAACATTGCAGATCCGAAAGCATGAGTATTCTGGTGATTTAGATTTCATCATATTTTTTGTAGGCATTTTGCCGTTGTATACTATTTAAGTTTGTTCGCAGTTTCATCCTTTATATTTTTAGCGATGTTGATTCTGATGTATTCTATCAATTCAAATGAATGAATATCGTTTTGTTTTTGTAAAAAAAAAAAAAAGAAAGTATCACCTCATGAAATAAAGTGATTTTTTCTCTCTTAAACATGTACTTAGAAAACATTAATAATTCTACCGTTTTGAATGATTTCCATAACAAATGAATTGTTTATGTATCGAGACTTTCATTTATTTATTTTTTACGCACTCTTTTTTAGAGCACATTTTTTTATTTTTTTAATACACGTGTTTACTTAAATCACAGTAGATATCATTTTGTTAAGTTTGCGATCTTAAAATATCTACACGGTTACATGTGATTCGAGGTATTATCACGGAGGTCACCAATATACGATATTAAAGGGGACAACATTTCAACATTCTTTGACAATGCTGCAGCATTTGAGACATCAATATTTTTTTTCTTTAAATGGTTAACGTGGATGAAGTGAGAGTTGAAGAGGAGTTGATGTACAAGATAGAGAGAGATGAAGAGTTTCACAATGGAGAGATATAGAGAGATAAGAAGTGAGACAAAGAAGAATGATAGAACTCCATTCTAAACGAGTGAGATAGTGACATGGTTGGTGACCATTTGTAAAAAAAAACAATGGAATACGTATCTTCTCAAAACTCAACTCACTCACTTTTTATTTGTTTTTGTCAAAGTGACATTGATCATGTAACTGTGTCATTTATGAGAACAATGATAACTATGAGCTTCTACTAATACGGAGCAACATCAATATTCGTTGACATTTTAAGCAATTTTTAAGTTTTGATCTACTGATATTATTTATCAAAGTGATCCACCATAAATATCAACATTTATCCTCTTATGAAATAAATAATCTAAGTTAAAATTATGATGAACCATGAATCACCTATAACTATAGAAGTGGTCCAGCAGAATAATTCTATGGTGCTACAAATTTGTTTTTGAATAACATTCAAAAAAAATTAATAAAAATATTTTATATACTTAAAAAACTCACAAGGGTTCTACGGAGTAATCGAAGTATTTCGTTTACCAGTCAAAAAACCACATGAAATGTTTTAACTATTGTGCAATCCCTTATATAACCTTGAAAGCTTTGAATTAATCTAACTGTAACAAAGGCCAGGTACATCAACAATAAAAAGGCAAAATCGTAATCTTCCATAGATCCAGCAGGGCATTTCGGTAAATTTCGATCGTAACAACGTAACAATTCGCCTAACGTCGTAACTCCGAAAAAACAGACACACACACACACATATATATATATATATACACGCCACCTTTTTCCTTCATCCTAAACACCTTGCAGAAACACACAAAAAACAAAAACCTTGAATTTTTCAAAACAACCTTGTTTGTTTTTCCGACATAGATCCGAAGATGATGCACATGACATTATATTGGGGGAAAGACGTGACACTCTTATTTGATTCTTGGAAAACCAATTCATGGACGAGTTATGTACCGAGTTTAATCGCATGTTTCATCATTGCAACTTTCTACCAATATCTAGAAAATCTTCGGATTCGGTTGAAGTTTTTCTCCGGTGAAGGGAGAACAACTCCAGAGCCGGAGATTCAGGCTCCTCTTCTGGGGTTGAATAAGGTTTCGAGGAACAAGGTTGTTGAATCGGTTTTATTTGGTGTGAATTCTGCTATTGGGTATTTGTTGATGTTGGCTATAATGTCGTTCAATGGTGGTGTTTTTGTGGCTATTGTGGTTGGTTTAACGTTTGGTTACTTCTTGTTTAGGAGTCAGGGTGAAGAAGAGGCTGCGGTTGTTGTTGATAATTCGTGTGCATGTGCTTAGTTTGTGTGTTTGAATTCATTTGTTGTAATAATATTTGTGAATTGGTTTATAAATGTATTCTTCTCTTTTCTGCGATATATTTCTGTTGTACGTTCTGTTCTATTCTGTATCATCAAAATGAAATAGTGGTAGTATTAGTAATATGGGTTGGAGTTTTTAGTTCTTATTAAGCTTCTTTTTTGTTTTGTTTTGTCGTTTTATAGCAGTGTAGCTAGCTCTATTGGCAATGTTATAATCATAGGCGAAAGTGAATGTCAGAAACGTGTACTTAATTAGGGTGTGACTTGCGAGTACTTTTCTTCACATTTGTGATGGATCGAAATTGGGATTAGTAAGATGTTTCATGGGACGGAATACTTCCTGATTCGGAATAAGGTTCTGCATGCTTGCAACCTTAATCGGAAGAAGGTTCTGCAATTAATGTTGAATCCTTCTTAATTGTCTTTCCAAAGAAAAGAAAAAGTGAAATTATGTATCATAACAATTAAATGGCCAAGACAATTTTGTTTAACAGCAAGTAACCCTCAAATCACATGGCAATGCTGTGGGAGATCAGAGACAGGCTCACAATTTCACAAAATTAACGCCCTTGTGTTTTGAGGATCCTCCCAAGTCCTATCTTTCTTTTCAGAGGCCTGCTTCAACTTAAGAAGAAATCATTCAAGTTGAAGTGGGAATGAAAATGACACGAGGGAAATAACAAATAATGAAAAACAACATGGGCGTGACTTTCAGTGATGCATTTCTACCGTCGGCAATGAACCAAATAATGCCTAAGTTGGGAAAGCTGTTTAGCAATTTGTAACAATCTGAAAGTGAACCTAACCTATAACATGAATACAATCAAGGAAACATTCTATTACATAAATATAGATACAACAACATACGGTCAAGCTTGAGGTTAAGAGTTGTTAAAAGATGAATCACGGTAAGCACTGCAGTCACATGGTCTTCAATTTGAGGTTAATAACAGCGTCCGATTTCAAAGACACCACACAAACATGTCCATCATCTAATTAATTCGGGAAGGATCCTTGTTGGTGTAAAACTCATAGAATGAAAGCCATGATTCATGTAATTGAAGCATCAGAGCAACAAAAAACCCATAATTGTTGCTGCCTACAGATCCATTTTTGTCTATGAAACAGAGAAACTCCGTAAACATGAAAACTGCCAAAATGCGATAAACAGGACCCACATTATGTTCACAGACTATCGTTGACCTTCAGTTTTTAACACGGAGAGTTCACTTTCCTGCGATAAGCTCTTGTACTTAAAATTGTTAGGGAGCCATCTGTTCAGTCTATCGGGCCAGAACCTGACACCCAAGAAAGAAGCAAATTTGGTATATTTTAATTAAACGTGTTGGGGGGAAAAATAATAGAAGCAATTATACCAAAAGAAGATAAATTTCAATAAATAATGAAAATCACATTTTATGAGATGAAAAAAAGTAACAGGAACCTAATAAATTTTGGACATACACCAAACTAACTCTAATTTAAGTAATCGTGAATCAACAAATAATTGCAAATTTGCAAATGAACCATGAGTATATGGTGCACTCACACATTTTAGGAGCCATGGTTCAAAATTTAGCAAACTGGCTATAAGCAATAACTTTTTTTTTTTTTGTATGGCAAATGTTAGTATGTTAATTGTTAGGTTAGTATTTTTTTTTTCCCTTGCCGGGATCCGAATCCCGGACCTTTAACTCCTTAACTCCTTAAATCCCTTAGACCAAGTGAGCTACCCATCCCCCTGGCTATAAGCAATAAATCAAGTTTCAAAGTACTTATTCTTCATGAATTGAGAGATCTTCCTTCTTTTCATGTTTTCCATCATTTAATGTAATGCAAACTCTATTCAGTGTAAGATAAGTTGTGAAGCAAAACACTTTCCAACAAGTATTTAGCCATATGTTTTGTTCTATTTCATACAAGTACTATCCATAATTACTTTTTAGTTCCTTTTGATGCCTTACTCTAGTATGCAGTGTCAACATAATTCATTATTATATGAGATGATGTTGCCAATGTGTTTTCTCATAACTTTTTTTGTTTCATTAATATATAAAAAATTGTTTAATGGGAAAGTATGAGATGATGTCCTCACTGTTTCTTTTTGAGAGATCTCCCTTTTCCGTAAGTTTTTCATGCTTTTTCCCACAGTATTTCATTGTACATGTTCTTACTTCCCACTTATAGTGGGATACGACTTAATTGTGGATGTACATTTCTATGTAGAATGGTTTCACAATCTTCCTGTATGTTTTTTCATATTTCAACTAGCATTAAGTTTAAAAACACATACTCTAAAGAATAAATACTCCTACAATTGAAGATTATATCAATGCATCAAAAATTGAGACTGCTTAACTGAAAAGTGTGAGTGAGGTGTGCAGCAAATTTCAGCCCAAGAAATTAAGCATGATTCAAAATAGAGATGATAAAATTCACTTGGAAATCCCTACGAAAATAGAATAGAATCAGGACTTACTTGTCCAGTCTTTCGCAAATTGCCCGACGAACAGAAGAATTGAGGCCATAAGCAATTGAGTTAAAGAGGCCCTGCAAAAAATAGAGAAAAGTGAGAAACCATAGGAAGATGCCATAATAGTACTTTTCACGAGGCAGCAATTGATGTTCACTCTTAACTTGACATCAAATCTGAACCAAGGGATACCAGTTACATAAACTGAAAAAGCATAGAACAATTACGCAAAATGGAAAGCAATTATCTACAGTGATGCCATGCGAATCACTTGTGTATACATTAAAAATATATTCAAGTGTTGGTGCAACCGGGGAAGTTTTAATGGTATTTACGAACTCACAATCTTGCTATAAATGAAGTGAGGCTGATGATTAAATGTTTTAAAATTGCCATATCCTCTTAAACAGTTGTGATTTCGCCCTTGTCTACTTCTGTTTAAATTGAAAGAATTGCTCTCCTAATGTTCATTTGCAAAGAAAAAACACTGACCAACTATAACATGCTGTTTAAACATTGAATTGAATTATATCCAACCACTAAAAAACTTAGAGAAACTTAAATCGTTCCCACTTAAGCTAAACAAACACTGGAAAGTGCCCCTAATGAGTCAGTAAAATCAAAGTTGTACTCTTGCTAATATACCAGAAAGGCACACATTGTTTAAATTATTGTCATATTTTTTGTTAAATATGTTGGATAACAATGTTGAACAGGTTGTATACCCCTATTTTCAAATGAACCTTGATTACAAATAAAGCATTTTACTCGGTCATCAACATATTATCAGGGAAGATGCGGATAAATAGTAACTTCAACAATTTCTTTGTCCACAAGCCTGATTGTTAGAGAAAGTAAAACTATAACAGATGGGTCTTAAAAGATGAGTGGAACTGACAAAAGATTGTAGTAAGATAAAGCAGAAAACAGTAGGGTTACTTGTAGATACCATAAGGGAAGCCGTTCCAATGTCAAGAAGTGAGAGCCAAAATATCTTGTTGTTGGGCTCAAAAAAATCATGAATTCGGTTAATAGTGCCAAAAGCCCATGATCCTATTAGAATTAGCGGATAGTATCCCCAGCGATTCAGAGCCTGCAAAGCAAAATCCATACACAAGTATTGTTCAATTGCAACATAGATGCTACAGGTAACAACACTTTCATCAGCTTAAGCAATTGGTTCAAGCATGCATATAAATATACAAAATATACTCATGAAAATCCAAACAAAAAAATGTAAGAGTTGGATATCTTTAAACAACATTAAAAAACCACAGAAGAGTGTGTTAATGGTATTAAAAAAACAAGAGGAATTCTTTGTGATGGAAGCATCTGCGAAAATCTCCCTTTTAATTCCAAAATAAAGCTTTTCCAGAAAGATCATTGAGGCATTTGAACAAAATAACACATTACAAAGAACAAGCCACAACAAAACGTAACAGGTGAAATATAAAAGGCTAAAATGATGATTATATGAAAGTAGCCAACAATAGTATAAATACCCTCATGTTGTCTCTTGTATCTGAGACATAAGCTTGGCCTGATATGCCACTTGCCATCTGAAATTTTTACAAGAAACAAGGTTCAGAAAGTGACTGAACAAGCAACTTGCTTAATTTGAAAAATATTCAGAAAGTTCAGATACATACACGGGTTGCATTATTCAGCATGCGTATTACTTGCCAGTATGTAAACCCATTATATAGAATTGCACCCCAAAGTGGCAAGTAAAATGTAACAAAGTGAACTGCCTGCATAGAAAAAGAAATATGATGTTAGATGACAGGTAAAAGAAATATTACTAGAGTATTTTGATAAGCAACATACATATACAAATGCAGTAGATATGCAATTCAAAGTTTCAGAAAATTTGGAGGTGTCTGTCGTTATTCTAACATTGAAATCTTATTTTGGATAAAGCCATAAAGGGTAGCACTGTTGCGTACCAGAATTATTGCAACTTACAGAATATAGAAAACAGGAATTAAAATGCACAAATAGTGGAATAAATGTTTATTATTGCGAATGAAAAAAGACAATGCAGTTTGGAAGATCCCTAACTACCAAACATAGAACCACTCCTTCAGAGAAAGGAACTTTTCTGCCCAAACCTTCGAAGGTCGTACTAAAAAGTGATGATTTCCCCTTTCTTGCTATCCTATCCTTCATATAACCGTCATTCCCCTCTAACAAACTAGCTACATCAGCAAATGTAACCAAATCCCCTATATAGTACATTAGTTGGGATTAGGCCCAAACCCAGTATATAACAGCACCCCTAAGCACTTAACAAAAATATGGATATAATGCTGTTTAGAACTTTAAAATGTTAGAAAAATTTGCTCACGTGGATTTTTCACAGCTGTTAATTTTAGCTGCTTTGCATGTTAATCTGCATATGTTATTTTGAATTTTGAAGAATTGCAACGAGGAAAACAATCCTATCGTAGGTAAACAGGAGCTCACTTTCATTGCCAATCCTTTTTGCATTTATATGATATCAAATTACATAGATTTAGAGAGAGTGAGAGAGTTGACACTAAAGCAAGCAATTTAGATACATATACCATTAAAGAAAGGGGATTCCCTACTTGGCGTATATTTTAATTTTCCTGAAAATCCTAATGTTTCATTTTTACTATAACAGCAGAGCTTAATATGGAGAACAAATTGTTGTTACAAATCACGCAGAGGCCAATAACACTTAACCCCTGCTAAAGTTATGAAACAAAATTTTCATTCTTTAGAAAAGTTAATTTACATTTAATTTTTATATTAAGCTCACACCTCTTCTATTGAATTAAAATCCCATCATATACCATATGTAAAACCAAAATAATGAGGTGGAAAATGAAATTAACAAAAAATTCTGGGAATTATAGGAAAACAACATGTGACCTGTGTTCCTATTACTACTTGCCTTCCCTGTAAGACCTGTTTGAGACAAACACCATGTACCAAAATGTCTATGGTCATTACCAAAGGAGCGCATAACTGTCATAACCAGCGAAGTACCTATCAAAAGTTTAGGGAAAAAAACATCAAATGAGCTCTCTTCCATGCAAGTTGATAATGCAATTGAACGAAATCAAGACTAGTTGAAAGTCCTACTCTTCATGCATAACCAAAGCCATTCCATCAGCATTACTTTGTACAAGAAATTCATTTTCAAATCAAATGTCATGGGAATGGGATATCACAGGACATGAAGATTATTGTAAAAATAGGTTGTTTCTCAAAGCTACAATATTAAAAAGTTGATTCGTCGATAGATGCATACCCCAGACATATAAATGGTACATAGCCTCCAAATCTTCAACATCCGTTTTGTGTTTTACAACAGTGCGGTGAAGGGTAAAAGCAATTGTTGTAGTCCAAAGGAAAGATGCCACACAAAAAAAATGTGTACTATATCCCTGAGCATAACAAAATAAACTATTGGATGGGTCCCTGTATCAAAATGAAACCTCTATCAATCACATGATGAACAGATTTAGTTGAGACGTACAATTGAAGAAAATTGCACTTGATCTAGCAGGTATACCCTATTATGCTGAAGAAACTGCAAAGCATATCCTGCAACGGGCAAAAATTCATAAAAGAGCATTATGGCTTAGAAGAAGAGAACATGGCAAAACCAATGCAATAGCCGATCATCTAATGCACATGAACAGACTATGATTCCTGAAGGACCTACTTCTCAATTGTGAAACAGCATTACAAATTCAAATTAAAGTGGCTAAGGGGAACAAATGACAAGAAAGATTACAAAAGTTGGTACCCTGATTAAAAAATTTACTAAAAACCAACAGTTTTCATCAACAACATGTAGGTTTTACAAATTAGCACCAACATTGAAGTCAATAACTAGCAGGTAACAACAAGTGTTATCAACTGTGGATGGCAGACCATGGCAGGAAGTAAAAAAAACTGTCATCATAAGCCATTTTATCTGCCATAAAACGCCATGGCGCCTCAATCCTTCACAAATCGGCCATGAAAGATGTCAAAAAACCGCCACCACAATCCGCCATGGCCTATATTTGACAACACTGGTAACAACTGATAAGTTTTACAAAGCATTTATCAAATAGAGAAGCTTACTCTAATTACTAGCTCTGTAGCTCACTATACATAACTATCAGTAAGCATACTAAAAGATATTGGGACTCCTAATTATTATTACAATAAAAAAGTAGGTAAACAATGGAAATTAAGCTAAAAAGTGGAGGCAAAACACTCCCTCTAAGGTTCAATCTTAGGATTAAGCAGTCCTCAAATAACCTTGGTGTAACTTAAGCCAATGTTTTTGAACATTACACTGCTAAAAGTTCCAAATTGTGGTCTGCAACCAAAATTGCTGGTGCAGTATAAATATGTCTTAGAGCTCTCTGCAGCAACTGTGTCCGCATTTTCCCGGAATACCAAAGGTTCACAGTGTAACCAATGTTAGATAATAAGTTATTGGGCCCTTTAGGTTTCTAAGTTACTAGTCGAGTCCATCAGGTTTTACTATATATTTGCTTGTAACCTTTATTACTATGTAATCTCATTGAAATCTTATGAAACCCTAGTCGTCTCGTTAACCCTATATTGTTAACAACCTGCAACTACAATGGTAATTGCAATTTACTAATTCTAGCTCTAGACTAGTTAGAATTACTTTCGTATATTAGTGAATTTGCTTAACCTATCTTCGGCATAGCGAAAACCTAACTGATAAATCTTCAAATACTGGCTTCTGCTGTAATTCGTTCCAAACTCTAATTGACTGATTACGTCAATGATAAGCAACAATTAGATGATGAGTACAAAATTAAGTAACAAAAACAAAAGCGCGTTTAATCATATAATTTCATCTTAAACTGTGCGAAGAGTTTAAAGTAATAAATAAAAAATTGGAAGCAATTAATCGAAAAAAATAAAGAGAAAAACGCAGTGTTATAGATCTGAAAGAAGAAGAAGAAGCATACCGCAAGTGCGAGATAGAAAACGAGCTTGAAAGAAAACTTGCGAAGCTCTTTGAAGAGAAGGTAGCATAGTACAATGAAGCTGGAACCAGCGAAAGAGAGACTCGACGCACCGACGTTTACTGCGGTGAGTAGTGAGCTGCCGATGGCGGCGGAGGTCGCCATTGCGGAGGAGGAGTGAGTGATCGATGATCAGTTTAAGTTACAGTTGAGTGGTGAAGTGGTTGGTGAATATGGAAAGGAAAGTGAAGGTGAAAATGAAATGGTGGTTTTGTGAAACAAGAATAATTTAGAAAGGCTCGCCAATTAGAAAAGTTTTTTTTTTTTAATTGGAATAATTATGTGACAAACTCTATTTAGCTCGCAACAACTCTATTAACACTCATCTTCTAAGATTTATTTAAGTGTTTTAGAATTTCAAAAATTAAGATTAACTATATCTTTATTTGAGAGATTTTTAGTTAGATTTTATATAAAATTACATTTCAAACTTTTTTTTAGTAAGGGTGAAAATTGCGATTTATATTTAAGAATGGATGGATGGAGTATTATTTCATCCATTTTTTTTCAATATATACACTTAAAGTGTGATACAATCATAGTCGTCATTATAAAAATTGTTTGACTTTATTTATAACTATTTAAAAGTTATACATATAAATAATTATGACTTGTGTTGATGGTGTAAATACTTTTGCATGGTTAAAATTTAAATTATTTATTCATTTTAGATGAGAAAAGGCAAATGGAATCATAAAAAATGAATTTAATTTGTATAGACGGAAAAGTAAAGAGATTTGTATGTGTCAATCAATTATAAATGGAAATCATAAAAAAAAAATGTTTAAGTTTTATCATAAATATTTTAAAAGTTACACACATTATTGATTGTGATTTGTTTTCTTTTTTCACAAAAGTTGTATAAAATTAAACTCATAAAAAATTATCCTTTTTTATTGATTCCCAATTTTTATTATCGATTAAGCAAGAAATATTATTCCATCAAAAAACAAAGTCACAAAAATTACTTTACACGCTTTCAAGTTTTTTAATTTTGCCTCAACCCTTTCAAGTTCAACAATGATATATCGACCTCTTATAATAAAAGAATTATATATCGACCTTACCATAAAAAATAAAAATAAAAAAATCACTTGTTTCCATTCATCAAGCTAATTCACTATATATTTTTTTTTTTAACTCAAACCTTACATATATTATGCATTCTCCTTATCAACTAAGCTAAATTCATGATAATTGTTCTTTTAGCAACTCATTATTAATTATTGAGCAAACTCATGAGCTAATTGCACAAAAAGAAAAACTCAAAACAATAATAACTATTCCCATTCATCAAGCTATGATTTGAAATCCAAAATTATAAACACAATCCAAGAATAATTTTGTCAAATATATTAAGTGTGTGTTTGGTTCAACTTTGGATATAATTGATTCTGACAGAATTGATTCTGATAGAATTGATTCTGCTAGAATTTTTTTTTTTTAAGCAAAAATGATGCATGGAACATCATTCAAAATTCAATAAACAAGAGAAAAGAAGTACAAAAAAGAAAAAGGGGGACTAGGCCAAAACCTTTTAACAATTAACAAACCTATAATTAGGTAATCCCAACCTATTCCTATTGTACTCCCCCCCGATTGAATCAGGGATACTATCAAACCAAACTAAATAATTAAGAGAGTAATAGAGACCTAAGTTAGCTAAGCCATCGGCACATGCGTTACCCTCTCTATATACATGAGAGTAAACAAAGTTAATACTTTTTACAAAAAACATACAATTGTGCCACCTATTACTAAGATCCCAAGGAACCTTTGCTGAAGATTTGATGGCTAAGCAAACCAATTGAGAATCAGTCTCTAGCCATAAATGATTGTAGCCTTTACCTTGAGCAAATTCCATAGCCAAAATAGCAGCAAAAAGCTCAGCATAGTAGGCATTGGCAGTACCTAAGTTTTGAGCAAAGCACCCTAAACAATTGCCTGCATTATCCCTAAAAATACCTCCAGCTGCTGCATTAGGAGGGTTCTTGGTAGCTGCACCATCCGTGTTGACTTTGATCCAGTTGAAGATAGGAGGGGACCAAATGATTTCTTTAATAATGGGAGCCTTAGGAGGATGTATACTGATTTTGAAGCTTTTCAAAATAGTAAATTCCCTTATATCTGGAGATGCAGCCTTTGAGGTTTTGCTACCAGACATATACACAGCTGAAATAATGTGATTAACCATAATTTTCCAGTGAATGACTTTGTTTTGGAACCTCACCTGATTCCTTCTATACCAAATTGCATTGATAATATTCACCAAACAAGATTTAAGCACAATCTGCTAGAATTGATTTTGAGAGAATTGATTTATGTTTGGATACAATAACGTAGAATTGATTAAACAGAATGAATGTTGTTTGAATAGTTTTGATCAAAATTGCTTTTGAATGTATAATTACTAAAATGGACATAACTAAATAAAAATAAATGGACATAGTTAAATGTATATGCAGATCAATACTAAAAGTAGATATATTATTTAATGTAAATAAATAATTTTTTCTATATATTATTTAAAAAAATAATAAATACGATCATTAATCCAAACTTTTTTGACAAAATATTTATTCTATGTATTTTATATTTTTTGATAAAATATATTAAAGTTAAATAATAATAGAGACTTTTTTAAAAAAATAATAATAGAGATGGTTGGCAAAAATTATAAAATGTAGCGTAAATGAAAAAAATACAGCAAAACTGAACGAAAAAACCGTAAAGAAAAATCCAAAACTTGGTAACTCATGTTCATAAATATTTTATGGGGCTAATTTGGTTTGTTAAATTTTTTGATTAAATTTGATTTCTCAAATTAAATATAAACAGGAAAAAAGAGAATTGATAAAGGACAATAAAGGAAAATAATTGGTTCTAATAATCAAAATATAAAATTTAATGGAGAATTGATTCTTGTTAACTCAAAAGCTAGGAATTGTAGCTTCATCCAGAATTGCTTTTGGAGGATAGAAGCAATTCTGAAAAGCTAAACCAAACATGATTGAAAACTCAATTTTCACTTTTGAGGTGTTGTAGAAGTGTTTCTTGCTCCAAAGAAGTCAAACCAAACATAGTCTAAGTTGATGAGTTTGTATATATTCTAGACTAGACTTTGAAGTCATCCAAACTATAATCCAAACATTAGTAATAATACTTGATAATAACATCCGTACAATCACTTGTTTCAAGCCTTTGTACATCATCAATCCTTTACCACTTTTGAAAACTTGAGTTTTCATGTGGCAGTATAGTAGATATTCTATATGAAACATCTTGCTGCAACCCTCTATTTTTTGGCTATTAAATACCAATATCTTTTTTATACCATCGATCACGATTAGACGATCGAGATTTTGTGTTATTGATTTGCCAAAATCACAACCTCAGTCTTCTAATCTCTGTTCAACTACCCCCTAATAACATCATGACTATACTAGTCACACATGTATAACTACTTGCATCATTCTTCATGATTTTGAAAATCAAACTTGTCCCTTACAAAATGAAATATGTAACACATCACTTTTTTTTTCTTTTCCCTTTTTTTTTTTTTGTATAAGCTATAATATTTACCCAAGTTACTTAGGTGTGCTATATTGTATCTTTGTCACCATTTTGATTTACAACATAGACAAATGGTCCTATGAAAACATCATCAAAATCTTGAAGTGGTTCCAAAACCTTAACAACATCACTCATGGAGGGTCTTGGATTTGGGTGATGACTCAAACATTTAAAAGCTAACATAGCAACTTTCAAAGCTCCTTTGGTAGGATATTGACCTTCAAGTCTACGGTCTATGATACGGTGCAGCTTCTTTTGATCTCTCAACATAGGTCTTGCCCATTCCACCAAGTTTTTCCCTCTACTTGATTCTGAAGACTTATCCACTACCCTTCTTCCTGTAAGCAATTCCAACAGAACTACTCCATAGCTATACACATCACTTTTTGTTGTGAGGTGACCTATATATAATCAATCGGGCAAGAGTTAATTAGATTCAAATGTCTCAGGCAAAACAACCCTGATAATCTAGAGTTCGGCCAGAAAATAAGTAAAATTTGGCCAAGAATTTTTTCTAGCCAAATATTTGACTGCCGTTGCTTCACGATCTTCCTTAATATTGCAGAGAATCGTAGTCAAATGCAGCTGATGTATGAGGAACTAGGTTAACATTTTGTACGGTAGAGTCATACCTGTCATGATGTACTCAGGAGCAGCATAACCATGTGTTCCCATTACGCGTGTCGTTACATGTGTCTCTTCTCCTTCAGGACCATCCTTGGCAAGTCCAAAGTCTGATAACTTAGCTGTATAATCCTGGGTTTGAAGGGAGATAAAAAAGTCGAAGTTAATTTAATTTCCTAATAAAGCCACTTGGAATGATTTTGTAGATGCAAGGTGATCTTTGAAGTTTATGAATAAAACAGAAAGGGAAGAGAAAAGAACATACCGAGTCTAGTAAGATATTTGAAGCTTTGAAATCTCTGTATATTACAGGTTTATCTGCTTCATGAAGGAAATCCAAGCCCTTAGCAGCTCCCAATGCAATTTTCATCCTTGTTGACCATGGCATAGTAGCAGAGTATCCTGTTTGTATTATGTTAGAACATAAACCTCGGCTCAAAAGAAAAACGCAAACAAATAACGCACGAGATTTCATTAGTGAGACATCTACGGCTACCATTGCCGAGCGGATGATATACCTTTCTATAATTCAACCTTAGGATTTATAGAGAACAAATTATGTTTACATACTATGGTCCAATTTAAAGATTTTCCCTGAACCGATCCGCCCACTTATCAGTAAACTATGAATATTAGAATAAAGAAGCAAACCTTAATTAAGTGTGTTTAATAATATAGAACATTAGATAAAAATTATTTGGCCATTAGATCTTGTAATTGATCAGGTTTGACTTTGAGTGAGTTTTGGTACCAAAAATGGAAGTCCTAATGATTATTAGGTATCTACTTAATTTAATTTTGTGCCTTTTGGGAAAAGAGTGAGAAAATGATGAGAAAATAAGTAGAAGATAGAGAAGAAACATACTTCTGAATAGTTGATTCTCCAAGCTACCTCTTGGCATGTATTCATACACCAAAAGCCTGTGTTCATCTTCACAACAATATCCAATTAACTTCACAAGATGTGGATGACTTAGTTGTCCAAGAAATATAATCTCTGCCTAGAAAATAAAAATATGTTCAAAACAACATTTTTTAGATATATTTTTTCCACAAAAATTGTGGTATATTGTCATGGAAAAAAGTAATCTTAAATCTTAGCGTATGTTTGGCTCGGCAATGAAATTCACAAAATCCCGATGATCTATCATGATTTTGACAAAAACTATACTTTGGAGTTTCAACAAAATCACAGTGAGACCGTGATTTTGTCCAATCAATCGCCAATCCAAACATACGCTTAGTAAGCTAAAAGGGTGCATCAGAAAGCTAACCAGCCACTCTCTATGACCTTGCAAGCCATCCAAATCCAAACATTTAACAGCTACAGTTTGAGCCTTCAAACCTTGCCTAAGTTTATCATCAACAAAACCCTTATAAACAGGTCCAAATCCACCTTCACCTAACATATTACTCCATGAGAAATTATGTGTTGCTTCTTTTAGCTCCTCAAGTGTGAATGCATGAAGTTTAGAACCAGCAAAAGAAACTGAAAGATCTTCAATAGCTTGACTTGAACTTGAATTGCTTATATCTGATAAACATAGTCTTTGGAATGAACCTTGTTTTAAAACATGTTTCTCTGATTCCTCCAAAGGGTATTTACTCTTGTAACAATTTAGGATCAAGATCATAGACTTCCATGTTACTTTTTTAGTAGTAGTCATCTAGAATTTGTATAGTGTATGTGCAAGAACTTTGTAATGTACCTTAAGCTTCTCCTTTTCAATCTAAAAATTAAATGAGAAAAACGACATAAAAATGTTAATGATTGATAATACTTTAGGGAAAAAAATAAATGAAAGATGAGAAATTGATAGTACGTGTACTTTCACCTACTACCTTATTAGAGAAATTGTGTGAGATACCTTGACTTATAGAGCACTTGAATGTGGATGGTAGTATAGAGTTATACGATATATGCATGAATATTGATTTTTATTTTATTTATATAGTGAACACTCAAATTCTTTGTAAGCCACCGGAAAGTTCATCTCTTAAATTAGTTCATCTCTTATATTAAGAAACTTATAAAATGACTAAGTGCCTCTAAAATTGTAAATTATTGATTATTTTAATAAAAGTGTTAGTTATTGTTAGCAAGTTTTTTAAATTAATCTTTAAAATTTAGTTTCATAAACTTGAGATGAATAGTAGTCTCTAAAAATTACTTATGAATGTCAATCAGTCTTCATGTTTGTTGGCTAAAATTCAAAAATACTACCAAAATTTTACTATACATAATTTTTTTTGAAAAAATTGAGAACGGTGAGATTACAACGTCAAACTCTTATAATTGAGTTAGCACATATTGAACTTACTCTATAGTATAATTGAAATTACTGATGATATACAATTTTATAAATGTTTTTTTTTTCAATTTAGTAATTTTAGGGACTAACTAGACAACATACATTTTTAAGGAGCAAAATAAGATTTCACTTGCTTTCTTTTATAAAGTCTAATTGTGAAACTCACACTCAAAATGCAAAAAAGATATATTGTGAGTCTGAATTCACGTTCCAACATATCAAATGTCTCTGTAACTTTTTACTTATAAAATATTTTGTTTCTTTTTTATAGTAAAAAATATATATTTTGTTTTTATGTAATTTTGATCATTGGCATATATCTTCAATTAATTAATTATTGGTCAAGTAACTTGCCTACCTGTTGACTTCAATGTTAAACTAAACTTTCCTTCTCTTCAAATATGTAAGTATCTCCACCTTGCATTCCCTTGCCGTCCAATATTTTGTGTTTAGCAATTCATGCACATTCTCCGGAATGATAGCAAAATGGAAAGGTCTAACATATTTCCATTAGTGCTAAACAACTATTAGATTATCAAATATGTTGTTGCACACATCAAAGCATTTCTTTAATCGTTCTAAGTAATGCATATTGTCGACATAAGCCTAATATTAACAATAGAAAAGTTCTTAGTGGATTGCTAAATATTTTTGGCCTAATTTGATATTTCCCAATGTTCGGTAGGTAAGTAAAACTCTATAGGATTATTGTTGTTAGGATGTCATGATCACACGTTAGCAAATAGACAATGACACGTTGCTTTTAAATTCTAAATGTGACTCAACAAAGGGTACAGCTTCTAGAATATAGAACTTCAAGCAAGGCATGTTCATATATAATAGGATTTGATCTTGGAATATTAATTTTATTTAATTTTTATAATGGATTTGATGATTTTTGTTCATAGAGTCGTATAAACGCAATCAAATACGCCTACCTCAATGCAGCCAAGGACTTTAGAAGGGTTTTAGGTATTATATTTTGAATCTAGGGTAAGAAAAATAATTTTATAAAGTGAAAAAAAAGAGTGTAATATGATTGGAAGGTCAAAGAAAAAGTTTAAAGTGGTGAACAAATTAATCTAATCCACAACCACTTCCATCGCTCATGGAAAATGGATTATACAACGGCTTATAGGGGCAATCATTTTATTAATTTTCGTGTTTCACAATTGCATGTACTACCCTTTCAAGTTTCATAATGACTGTGTCAAAAAAAGTTTCAAATGATTATTTTACTACAAAGAATTGGTTTTAAAAAAATAAGATGACAAATGAGGTTTTACATACTGTGAAAAAAGAGTTTTACACTTAATTAAATTAATACAAACTTTTAAGAGGTATCTATCACTTGTATCACACCATATTCTTATGGTTATTTTATTTATATTCATATGGTTAAGTTTTTATCACTTGTATTACACCATATTCATATGGTTATTTTATTATTGATTTTTTAAGAAGATTTGTTGGCTATAATTTTTAGAGCCGGACAACTATTTACTCTCAATTAACAGCTGCAATTATTATTTTTTACCCAAAGTAACAACTTGATTCTTGATCATCCTGCTAGTATTAAGTATTAACTCCCCAATAACACATATATAGAAGCATAAGCAAGCACCTCATCAGGAAAATATGCTAATTTAAAATCTTCTCATCATTCCTATCCCATGCTTATCCTAGCATCGGCAAGGAAGTTGGCTCACTCAACACGTTTTCTTATGGTAGCTTCAAATAGTACATTTTTATACTTAAATCATTTTGAAAGATGCATAGGCTTTACAAAAATGTATATATCCTAAGCAGGGATTTTCCGGTATATAAAACGACGCATTTAAGTTTTTTCTTAATCACGCCATAAGAATGAATATATATCCTCTATTTATCTAGCCCCCTCTTTTTTTAATATAGTATTCTAACTAACCCCCCTTTTTTTACTAACCCTTTTCTCTCTCCCATGTCTATATAAAAGACATTTGTCAAGGTATGATTCATGAGGTCAATCAATAAATCAAAAAAGTGTTATGGATATTTTTTTAGCACTTAAATTAAGAAATCAATTACTATCTAAACACATAAATTTAACCGATGTTATTTGTATGAAAAGATAAATAAATATAATATAAAATATTTATATACGCACATACATATAGAGGATATTATATATATTCTTCTCGAGGACGGGTCCCTACATGGTAAAGGGTATGGTCCTCGTTTCTTTACAGATTTATTTATTTTTTTATCGAGGATCTCTATTTATGAATGTAAATTGACATCTCTAGGTTTTTACATCTGTTTTTTCACCTCAAAATCAAAATGGGCTAAAATATGTTCAACCAAACATTTTGATCTCTAAGTGTGAGACATTGTAACTATAGTCTATAAATGTAACAAAATTACAATGACATCCCCAATGCCTCCTTTGTTAGTATTTTTATGAATTAAATTAACTAAAAAAATATACATTTGATTTTTAAATTGACTACCTAGAAATTAATCTAAAGACTAAAATGACGAATAAAAGAAACAATTGTGGATTTGTTTGCAATTTTGATGCACTTGGAGACTATAATGACGACACCTAAAACATTCTAGGACAATAATTGTTGATTACCCTTTAAATATTATTCCGTATGGAACAAGAAAGATCAACCTAAATTGATTATGTGAACTCCAAGCCTGGTGCTATGATCTCAACTTGCTCTTTCTCTAAGTGAGTGGGTGTACATAATACATAGAAATGCACTCTAATGTCAAAGTCAAAGTAAGATCGAGTGTAAGTAAGCAACAAGTGATGTTCAAAAATCTGTGATCATACATGGGGTGAACTCTTTTGGTCAAATTCAAATGGATTAGTGGATTACAAATTCCAATAAGAATACTTCCTTTGGTCACATTGGACATGATAGGCCTTGTTGCATTACCCAAATCGAGGGAGTACTGCATGCATACTCAAATGGCACATAAACTCTAGATTTGTCCAGAAGTATACATCTAGACGAATTAGTTAAACAAGCAAAATTAATATTTTGGTCGTAAACCTAGTTTTAAATTTTAATTGAAGTTATTAGTCTTTTTATAACAAATTATTCCTTCACAAATGCTAACAAATTGTTTTGATGATTGTGGATGAAATAGCTTAAAAGTGTCAATTACTAGTGAGCGACGAAGAAATGACACAAACAATGAGTTCTTGTTTTGCTTATGGATTTTAGCTAAGGAGGTGATTTACGGGTGTGGAAGTTTCGAGCACCGGTTATGAACTCCCCATGTGCATATGCTGGTTTTTTTTAGTAAAAGTGTACAACCTAATAATATCTTAGTAAAAACATATACAACTTAACAATATTAATATTGTCAATTGAGCTAAGTTTTGCAGATTATATTTTAGATCTATTGTCAAGGTAAAATAAAAGATAAAAATTAGACAGTTAATTTCAACTAAGACCGATCCAAATTCTTGTTTTAGTCCTCTAAAAAATATAGATTTTTTTCTAAAGGCCTTTAATATTATTTATTACTAGTAATAAGTTGACACTTCTCATAATATGCACCAAGAAATACTAGAACAAATTATAGTATATATGTAAAAATAGTACCAGTATATTTTTTTAAGGGATAGTGCAAATATTTTTAAAAATGTAAGAAAAAAAGTCAATGATCAACTCCAATTTACTCACAAATTACAAAGGATTCATTCACCCCCATCCCCTCCCACTGCTTTTTTTCTTCTTTAACAAAAGCATCACATCACCTCCTAGTCCTACTACACATAATGATAATATTGTATATTATTTCCTCATATATAATTCTATTTTATAAACATTATGTACACTATACATGCAAGTAACAACTAGTTACCAAGCAAAGAATATCTGCTGAAGGAACAAAAGTACAATAAACAAAGGTACAACATGATTAGAAAAATGAGATGCACTTGAGGCATAATAATAGTAATAGGGATATGGATAGTTTTGTGGTGGTCCACCAATTACTTTAGGTTGTCCTTGACCTGAACCCGAAGAAGGCGAAGATTTCAAAGGTGGTGGAGGAGTTTCCCCTGAAGAATGTGATGAAGGACTTGGTGGAGATGGCGGCGGTAGAGTCAACAATGGTGGTGGAAGACTTAGTGATGGTGGAGGATATGATTTTAGAAGTGGAGGAGGAGGAGGAGAATTTGATGTTGTGAGTGGAAATGGGGGTGAATATGATGTTAATAGTGGAGGAGGTGGAGGATTTTGTGTTAGGAGAGGAGAAGATGGTGGGTGGGGTGTTATTAGTGGAAAAGGGGGTGCATTAGGTGTTAACAAAGGAGGAGGTGAAGAATTTTGTGTTGGGGGTGAAGGAGGAGGGTGATTTGAATTTGATGAAGCAAGTTTAGGAGGTGGTGGTGAACAAATTGTAGGACATGTGACACATTCACTAATGCATAATAAACCACTTGAAGGCTCTTCAACTTTGTCTTCAATCTCCAATGTTGTTGTTGCAAACAAAACCAACAACATGAATACAAATTTTGTGGTCCATGCAAACCAACTTTTTGTTATGAATTCTAGATTCTTGTTATGACCCATTTGAATTAAGGAGGTATATAGATTGTGTTTGGAGAAACAAGGAAGGTGTGTTCATATGGCAAGGTGAATTGTCAGATAGATAGTAAGTTTTGGTTTAGTGATTATATAGATTGAAATAATGTGGGAGAATATGGTGGCATTTCTTTATAGCTTGCATTTGGCATTTTGGAAGTCAGAAGTTTGGTTTATATTCTTTGATGCTTGCTTAGTGATGGAGTGTTGTGCGTGGAGGAAAAGTATTAATTCCTCTACTTTATTTTGGCCTTTAAAAAAAACTTACTTTAATTATACTAGAGGTGTTCCGTAAAAAAAATTAAACTAGAGGTGTTTAAACTCACAAAAAAAAAAGTTCTTTAATCTGTTTCAAGAATTTTAAATAAGTAGTATTCCAACTAAATATATTAGAGCTATCAAGGATATGTCTCAGGGAGCTTCGACTAGTGTGAAGACGCAGGATGAGGCTACCGAAGATTTCCCCATAACAATAGGATTGCACCAAGGTTCAACTCTAAGTCCTTATCTTTTTACTTTAGTTCTGGATGTACTGACGGAACACATCCAAGAGTTAGCACCGAGATGTATGCTTTTTACACATGATGTAGTCTTGCTTGGGGAGTCGAGGGAGGAATTGAACGGGAGGCTCGAGACCTGGAGGCAAGCCTAAGAAGCGTATGGTTTCCGCTTGAGTAGAAGCAAGACGGAGTATATGGAATGTAACTTCAGTAAAAGGAGAAGTAGGTATACCTTAGAGGTGAAAGTTGAAGATCATACCATACCCCAAGTTACACGGTTTAAATATCTTGGGTCTATAGTACAAAATGACGGAGAAATAGAAGCAGATGTAAGCCATCGTATTCAAGCTGGGTGTTTGAAATGGAGAAGAGCCTCAGGTGTTTTGTGCGATAAGAAAGTACCACTTAAGTTGAAAGGAAAGTTCTATCGGACAACAGTTAGACCGGCATTGTTGTATGGTATGGAGTGTTGGGCGGTTAAGAGTCAACATGAGACTCAAGTAAGTGTAGCAGAGATGAGGATGTTGCGCTGGATGAGTGGTAAGACTAGACATGATATGATTAGGAATGACAGCATTAGAGAGAGAGTGGGGGTAGCACCTATAGTAGAAAAGTTGGTAGAAAATAGACTTAGATGGTTTGGGCATGTAGAGAGAAGACCCGTAGATGCCGTTGTAAGAAAAGTAGATCAAATGGAGGAGAGTCGTGTTAAAAGAGGTAGAGGAAGACCTAGGAAAACTATTAGAGAAACCATTAGAAAGAACTTAGAGGTTAATGAGTTGGATCCAAATTTGGTTTATGATAGAACACTATGACGTAATTTGATCCATGTAGCTGACCCCACTTAATAGGATAAGACTTGGTTGTTGTTATTGTAGTATTCCAACTAAAAGAGTTTGTAATATACTTGAAGAATAATATATAAAGCCTTTTCTATAAATTTTAAATAAGTAGTATTTCGACCACTCCCGCATTCGTCTCCGCTTTTTACATTGCGCTAATGTATGTATATACTTGACTATGTTTCTTTGCATAAGTTTAGTTATAGTATACCATGCACAAATATAATTTATTTCAGAAATAAAGCTTATGATATAGAAGAGTAATATATAAAGCTTACAATATAAGAAATAAAAACCTAAAAAATAGAAATCTTTTGTAGCCCATCTACCCGCTATTTTTTGTTTTGGTATTACGCTAACATGTATATACACTATCTTTTGTGCTATTTTTTTTATTGCGCTAAGACTTGCATGTATGTAAACATATAAGTGATTGGTTGAAAAAAGAAAATATTACTTTTGAGTAGTAGATATTCCTTAAATAAAGAGATATAGTACAATTGTTCTACTAAATAAAATTATAAAATTGAAGAAAAGTTTGGAGTAACTTTTTCTACTATATCCATTATATTGTTCTTTTCATTAAAATCATCCAGTACGGGCCTGCTACTGCATATCAATGTCGAAGTAGCTAATTATGATCAATTCATGCGAGATAACTAAAGCATAATCTTGTAAATCAAAGAATAATATGCAAAGGAAATCGAAAGAAAATGTAGAAATGTCACATCGGTAACAATAGGAGTTTGACTCTTGAATGCTTCCTATCTAATTTGGAGAGTTCCAATCGTCTGGGTCTTTCCCATTGGCCTTACCTAGTCTATTTGCTCCAAAACTAACACTAAAGATTCAAGAGTCTTATCAAAAGGCATCATAAGCAGGAACAAATGACCCTCTTGACCGGTGACGAATCTATGAATTTTGGAAAGTGGGGCTCATATATATATAAATTTGAAACATTAAATATAAATAAATATATATATATATATATATTTAATTTTTAATAGCATAAATATACATCATAATTGTCTTTTATGGTTCTCCATATTTTGAAAACATTGAATGATTTTTTCATTTTTTTCATTTTCAATACCAACAAAAGTATCTCTCTATATAAGTAACTAAACAATTGTTCTTGTTGTGTCAAAGTGTTTATTTATGTGTGGGCTAATAGAAAAGTGTTGTGTGTTTTATGTGGGTCATTTAGTCAACATTTCAACTATAACTATATATTACTATATTTCTACCACCTAAAAAAAAATCTCAAAATTTAGTGCAGGCACGAGTCTACATGCTCTTGTGCCTGCATCCGTCCCTGCTCTTGACATAAAAAGAAACATCGATACAAATTCAAGTTTCAAAGATTAAAATGATAAGAAAAGATAGGTACGACATTGGACACGTTATTATTGACATATCAACATCGATAAAAATATCTAAAAGTAAATTAATTGAACATAATCACATGTGTAGGTGTCGAACACCGAAGATACATTCATTTAATTAGAAGTTGTCGATGCTACAAATTATTCAGGATCCAAAAGCATAATAATGACTGTTGACCATCTTTGGGAAACAACCTTGGAAGAATAAATATAAACATCTTGCACATGGTATTGTGTTTGACCACTTGAAATTGAGTAAGGAACCAACGTAGATCCACCAAAAGAATAATGACAAAATGGTAACTATGAACATTATAAAACGACAGAACTTTCAACCGAAAGTGGTAGTTGCAAATATATCCATACAAACTATCCAATAGTCATATGCAATCCATTGGTAGTATAGCATTTTATTTGAGGCCGGAATGAGTCCACACACATATAGAAAGATGACCTCAATTTTATACATAATTTGGCAAATCATGGAATAACAATATGTCTTCTATTAAAATTTGAACGGGTTATTGCATTTTCAATTTTCATGAAAATAAATAAATAAGAAAATCACAAAAACCAAAATGTCCAATGTGACATGGGGAATTTTGGAAGGCAATTAAGTGATATCTCAATTACATCATTCACTTGTCATAAATTAACCTTTCTTTGTGTTCCCTTTATTATATGTTAGAGATAAAAATTACTGAATGGCTTGAGTTTTTATAGGTAGTATAAGATAATAATTCATCGTAAAAATGAATAATGTAAGAGAAAAATTAACTTTGAACAGAGACTTGGTCAAAGTAGTTTTTATTTTTATTTTTACAACAGGTCAAAATTGAAGGAAAAAATAGAGGGTGACATTGAATCGTTATTTGTGTCCGTAAGCTTGAATTCTCCCCCATGAGAGGTTGCTTGGCTGGTTTCATTTGCATCTTCAAACCGCAAGAGGAACAGAAAAAGGAATCAACCAAGCTTCATCCTCCCTCTCACGGCAGAGGAGAAGAAGTGGCAGTGGCCGACAACCATTGGTGGTAGTGGCCGTTGCAACCAAGATTGAAAAAAAGGTTACGGTCGCGATGCATTTGGTTGAAATTTCTAATATCGAAGATTTAGACGCGACCGCGACCGTGATCACGACTTCATATTAACCTCGGTGGCAAAAATCATATGTAGAATAATGTCTTTCGGTAGTTTCCATAAACCACATATAAACCTCGTCATGGTGGCTGTTGGCAAACACAAGAATAGTGGTCATGCCTTTCGTTGGACAACAAATAACATTGATAATCCTATCATCATTGCAGTCCATGTTAAACATAAAGGCACTCCTCATCGTAGGTACCTTCTAATATTTATACAGTGTATTTTCATGATCAATTATCAATTATATATATGTTACACTTAATTATGTTATGGTCATCATTGAATAGAAATTTTGGGCTTGGTATTTTTGATGTCACATTGTGATATACGATATTATTGCTTTAATACTTCAGTTTCTTAATTATAGTTATGTCATTCTTGCAGAGGGCGCCAATGTTTTCCCCCCGGACCAAAAAGATATAGCCAATGTTTTCAATCCCTTGCGACAAATGTGTAATGAAAAAGTCGTAAGTAATTGAAATTTTTATTGAATTTAATGTACACATTTTTTTAGTAAACTTCATTATTTAATCAAATGATACTAGTGATAGTTGAAACATTGAAGGTATTAACATCAATTCAGGTAAAGCTGAAGGAAGCCATAATTATTGATAGTGATATTTCTAGAGGAATTCTGGACTATGCAAAGAGGAATCACATCCAAACTATCATTGTTGGTGCTCCCACTGGCTACAAAAAGAATGTTCTGTCAAGGTCTCTAAACATGAGGACTATAAGCAAGTTAAGTTTTGAAACATGACATCCTTAAAAAGAATGTTCTGTCAAGGTCTCTAAACATGTTAGCAATGCATTCTTTGGTTGAGATTCTAACGACTTCCACCAAATTTATGTGAAACTAGGCCACATAAATTAGTCAAACCCATTTACGTAGTTAGTACATAGGTGATTATTAGATTGATATTGAACGATTCATATTTCAATCTCGATATTTTAGATTTAAAAACGAATCAAATTATACTTGATTTTTGGATAGTCCTATGTCGATCCTGCGATTACAGATGTATGTGCTAACTGTGTAAATGTGTAAGATTGTGATCGCAAGCAATCAGAATCCATTTTCAAACGAATGAAACCTATTTAAAATTTAACTGGTGAGTTAAATGTATTGAGAATAGCAACGTTAGAGTGTATTATTAGCACTTACGTATTTGTATCTATATTTCCTTTGATTTTGACTAATTTATTTATTTATTTTTTAATTTTGTGACTATCTCAGAAAATTTAGAGGCCAAGATGATGTAGCAACAGCCATAATGAAATCAGCTCCACATTATAGTTCGGTTTATGTAATTTCAAAAGATAAGGTAGTGGAATCTCGACCAGCAATAGTCCCATTGGGAACTGTGGTTGCACAATCACATGGAATGTCACCTTGTAAATCAGAAAATGACAAATGGTACTAGCCAAAGTGTGACATTTATGAGTAACTTTCAAACATGTAGTATATTTATAGTACTACATATAATTTATTTATTTTTAATACTTTGGTTTGATTATAAATGGAACAGGTCACACATGAATAGAAGTGGAAGCACTAATAGTAGATCAGGAAGATCATTCATACATGAGATGCTAAGGAGTTTTTCATCTAATAATCATAATAATCAATCATTGGAGAGTATTGATTTATCCAGTCGTAGCCAAAGGACACCACCACTTACCCACAACTCAAGCTTAAATGAAAATGGCTCATCTGGATCACATAAATTTGGTTCATTAAATGTAGCAAAATTAGAGAGGGATTCAAGCTTACCAGCAGATTCTCAATTAGTAGTAAGTATATAAATATATTAAATAGAAGCTTATAAATGCATACTAATATTGTTGTTATTATTATGCATAGATGATAAAGTATTTGTCTTTGTTCTATAGTTAAGAACACTATGTGACTAAATAAATATTGTAATGAACAATCTATTTTTTTTTTAATGTTTTAATTTTATTGATTATAGGGAGAAATGGAAGCAGAGATGAAAGAATTGAGACTCAAACTTAAGCAAACAATGACCATGTACAAATCAGTCAGGAAAGATGCAATTTCAGCCCATAATAAGGTGATGTAAATTATACTATCAGTTACCAACATGTGGTTGGTCTTAGTGGTAAAGGAGGTATACTTAAAATAAGTGGTTTAAAGTTCTATATTAACTCTTATGGACGGAAAAAATCTGATTAAAGAAAAATCGACATTATATATCGAATATGTTTTTCAACAAAGATTAGTTTTCGGAAAACAATGATGCATACTTCACACTTTAACTAGTCAAAAACAATTATGCTATCACCGAAAGTAACCTTTACATGTATGTATTTAGTATCACTACGAGAAAAAACTGAAATACAGCAAAAGTTTAGAGACGGAAAAAGGCAAAATCCGTCTGTAATTATATAACTAATTTTACTTTAAGCATCTAATTCAGTCGTTGTTTCAATTTTTTCTAGTAGTGATTAATCTCATACACAAACTTAGAACATATGAAAAAAGAGATTAAAAGGTTTCAAATATTGACAGGCTAATGAGATTACTCAATGGAAAATGGAGGAGGAACGTATGGTAGAGGAAGTTATGATGTCGAAAGAAGCAGCATTGGCATTAGCAGAAAAGGAGAAAGCTAAAGCAAAAGCTGCAATTAAAGCAGCTGATGAAGCTATGAGAATAGCAGAAAAAGAAACACAAAGAAGAATGCAAGTCGAGATTACGGCTAAGAGAGATATAGCAGAAAAAGATCAAGCCCTAAATGTGTTGGCTCGTAAAGATATTCGATATAGACAATACACCTTAGACGAAATCGAAAAGGCTACTCAAAATTTCTCATTATCAATGAAAATAGGTGAAGGTGGATATGGACCTGTTTTTAAAGGTCAAATTGATCATACACATGTTGCAATCAAAATTTTAAGGCCTGATGCTCACCAGGGTAGAAAACAGTTCCTACAAGAGGTATGATTTATGTGCATTATTTTTAAATTTTGATATTTAGAAATATAAATTTTGAATGAACTTGCAAGAACATCTAAAATACAAAACTCGAAATCTATACTGTCTAATCTTTATCGAGCGGCCATTAATGTGTTCCATATGTATGTAGGTTGAAATATTATGCAACATAAGACATCCCAATATGGTCCTCCTCCTTGGTGCATGTCAAGAATATGGATGTTTGGTATATGAACACATGGACAATGGTAGCTTAGAAGACAGGTTATTAAGAAAACAAAACAGTCCTCCAATTCCATATCGAAAACGTTTCGAAATAGCTTATGAAATTGCAACAGCACTTCTTTTCCTTCACCAAACAAAACCAGAAGCAATTGTTCATAGAGACCTGAAACCAGCCAACATTCTCTTAGACAAAAATTTTGTTAGCAAAATAAGTGATGTTGGTTTATCAAGATTAGTACCACCTTCTGTAGCTGATTCTGTCACACAATATCACATGACTGAAGCAGCTGGAACATTATGTTACATTGATCCGGAGTATCAAAATACCGGAAAATTAACAACAAAATCAGATATTTATTCTTTAGGGATAATGTTTCTTCAAATTATCACAGCTAAGCCTCCGATGGGTCTTTCTCATCATGTTAATAGGGCAATTGAAAATGGGAATTTTTTCGATATGCTTGATCCTAATGTTACTGATTGGCCTGTTGATGAAGCTTTGGTGTTTGCTAAACTTTCTTTGAGATGTGCTGAGCTTAGTAAAAAAGATAGACCGGATCTTGCGTTAGAAGTGATTCCGGAGCTTAATCGATTAAAAGATCTTGGATGTGACTTAGAGAACAATCGACAGAATCAAAGCCATCCATCACGTCCTCTTACGCCTCCTCAAAGTCCACTTTGAAAAACATATATCAAACAGATTATTGTTTTTTAGTATATATATTTGATTGTGTAATGAATATTTATTACTACACATTTTGTAACGAACTTCTTTGCAATACACATTATTGTGAATGGAAGTTAATTTCCAATAGTTGTCTTGGAATGCAAGACTTTACTCTTGTCCAAAATCCTAACTTGCCAAAATCAACATTACCTTTCAAGTATCACATTACTCTTTAACTGCACCAAAGTGTGTTACACATGGTTGATGCATAAAACATCAAATCTAGTAGGGTTGGAGTTAAGTAAAGAATGCAGCCAAGTAAACATCTTAACTAAGCTACAGTTATCTTTGGATCACATCGATATTTTAGCAAACAAATTTTGTCTATGAAAGAAATATTTTTGCCATTTAGTTTTGTAGTTTCTTCTTTAGATTTTGGCCCTCTTTTGTAACAAAAACATATAAAAATTGAATAATGGGATACTAAAGACGTTGACTTTGAGCACCAAGAGAAGTCAGGTTCTCACAATGTAAAACTAAGTTTGAATGTCAGCTGAAATATGTCTTTATATCTATTAATCAACAATGTCTGAAATAAGATTACTTCTGATAGAAGAACCGATAGAGGAACCTAGGGAAAAAAATAAAAATAACAATTTAACCACTTTATAATTGACCTATGAAGTCACTTATTATATATGTAATATGTTAATCATTTTAATACAGTTTAATTTTTCTTTAATTATTTTCTTCCCTATCAATTGGGATTTAGGGAGTGTACGCTCTAATTAGGTGTCTAATTTGGGTATACTAGATTGAGATTCCAGTCCATCAAACCTTACCTGGATCATGACAATCTAATCACATAATGCAATTGATATATTATAGGGATTATTACTTATTAATTCAAGTCAACTCTACATATTAATTATAATTTTTTAGAGAGATAAAGATTCACAGTTTTTTAAGTTTTTTCTTTCTTCTTTAGTCAGAGGAAATGGGGTGATATTGAGTCAATTTTTGTTGGAATAACTAACTTTGTATTTTTCCCCTTTTCTCCAAATAAATAGTTTTCGTGTATATGAAGTTTTTTCTAGGCATGACAATGGGGCAGAGTGGGGACGAGTTTTACATTTCTTATCTCCATACATGATTCTCATATATTTACATGTTATCCTACTCATATCCAACGGGGATGAGAAAGTGAACCTCATCCACATCCCTGACGGGTTCAGGTATCACCGCCTCATCCCCGTCCCCGCATTCAATATATTTTTTTTTAATAAAAATAGAAGTTTTTTTTGCAACCCCTAGAGAAATGTTGTAATGCATTATCCAGCAATATGTCCACCTTAACATTTGTTAGACCGATTGATTTAGTTGCTCCTTTAAATATCAATGGTAGTTTTTATAACACGACAATTATCAAACAAATAACATCGCATATCAACATAAAAGTAATTTTTTGCATTTGGGACGGGTTTGAGCATGTGTTCGGGGTGGGTGCCTATATATCTGTTACCAGTCTCATACCCGTGTTTTGAAATCGGGAAAAACCCATACCCACAGAGAAAACAGGGAAAACCCGTCAAATTGAGTTTGGTTCGGGTGGGTAACCACGGGTATGAGTTTTGTTGTCATTCCTAGTTTTTTATTTCGTGATTTTGTTATCTTAATACGACGTTATTTTGTTTGTTGTATTCTTGTGAAATTCTTTGTTTTTTTGTAGTATTTGTTTGATTCATATTGACAAATTAACTTAGATCATTTACAAATTCAATTAATGACTACATCATTAATATTATAAATTTGGATGCATGAGTATTCCGATCACTTTAACTTTGTCATAATATTTATAGGTAATTTGTCATTTTATAATAGTAACTTAAATGTTATGATTTATTTGCATATTCATCTTTTTTCATTTGTAGCGGTGTTTAATTTGTGTTTGTTTACGATGTAATCTACCAATTTGGATGAATATTCTTTAATAAAAAACACTTCACACACTGAATGTAAAAAGCATATCTAAATGTTACAAATCCTTATCTCAACAACACACTCTTTGAGATATGTTAGGTTGGCTTCTTATTGCTTGAGCTGTATCTCCAGAGAGCTTGTGTGTGAACAGAACCGAGACGGGAGATGCAAAAGGTCAATAAGAGAAAAAGTGATGAGAACGGAATTCAGGATTTGGCGTGATTATCGTATAATAGTATATCTCACATGTGTTGCCTTTTAGAGAATTTTTCTATCTTTATTGAGTTTTAAGCATAATTATATTGATTAGTACCATAAGCTATAAAGTCAATTTTTTTATTATTATTTGTAGGTTGAGGTGAACCTTGAATTTGAATGTACAATTGCATATGATAAAAAATTACATTAGAAGAAAAATCGTTCGAAATAAAATGAAACAGCTCTCTCTTTTCTCTTTCTCAAACTTTAGTAGTTACCAATATTTTATTCTTTTATCTATTAAAATAGATGATTTAAGGTTAATTTTGACTCAAAATCACATGTCATAATTGTATTTCCTTTTTTAGTTAAATAAGTTATTTCCACATATTTTCAATCTTATTTGTTTGTTTGACATGAATGCTGTGAGTTTGTTTGCATATTCATTCTTTTGTTTTTAACTTTTGAGTGATTTTAAATTTATGTTGTATCGATATACTCTATCAATTTGAATAAATGAATACCATTTATTTTTGTTAAAAAAATTCAAATAAGTTAATTTTTTTTTTGTTACAAGTTAAATTTAAATGTAACACTTAGTAAATTAACCCAATACTATTTTATTTTTTTTATTTTTTTTAAATATAGGCAAAATATCACTTTTGGTCCTTTTAGTTTGACATAATTTTCAAGTTAGTCCTTTAAGTTTCGAAAGTTTCCATTATGTCCTTTTAGTTTGATAATGATAGAATTCTCAAGTTAGTCCTTTAAGTTTCAAAAGTTTCAAATATGTCATTTTAGTTGATAAATTATTTCACCGTTACCCATGTTGTCAATATATGTTTAACTGATGTTGATGCAGTTGTTAAGTTGTTGACTTGGATCAAAATGATGCCTTTTAAAAGCTTCAGGGTGTCAAAACGCTACGTTTAATGTTCACAAATGATCATTTATAGTGCTAGAAATTCAGTTATTTACAGCAACAAATGTCTTTCTAACACTATTAAACGATATTTATAGTGCTAGAATGATATTTATAACCATTGAACGTAACGTTTTGACACCCTAGACCTTTTAAAATGTAGTGTTTTCATCCAAGTTAGCAACTTAACGGCTACATTAGCATCAATTAATTATTAACTGACAGCAGGGGTAAAAGTGAAATAGTTTATCAACTAAAATGACCAATTTGAAACTTTTGAAACTTAAAGGACTTATTTGGGAATTCTGTCAAACTAAAAGTGTCTATTTGAAACTTTTGAAACTTAAAGAACTAACTTGAGAATTCTTTCAAACTAAAAGGACCAAACGTAGTATTTGGCCAAAAATATATTAAAATCGGTAACTCAAGGCAAGATAAACAAGATTAACTTTAAATAACAAAAAAGATATACTCCCTCCATAATGAAATATAAACAAATATGATAACTGAAAAATTAATATAAGTGGACTAAATTTTTAACCACGATATTTATTTCAGAGAGAGTACATACAAGCCAAGATAAAATTGTTATGGAATTGCTAAAAGCACCACTGCTACATTTTTTTTTATAAACTCAAATTTCATTAATCAAAATAGAAGCGATACAATTGACACTTTTTTCCTCCAAGAGTAGTTAGTTTTTCTTTTTCTTTTTCTTGGTTTTTTTTCTTTCGTTCTGTTTATCTTTATAACCAAAAAATAATAATACCCATCTTCTTGGAAGATTAGCAGAGGCCCCACACAATCATACACTAAAAAGAAATCCTTACAAAGGTTAAATGTCATGCCTCTATTTGGCGACACACATAAGCAATAGTTAACACCCCAAAATCCAAACTAGACCATAGTTAAACACCATCACTAGAAAATATCCAACTTCAAAAATGGTTCGCCAACTATGAAATTTTAAGTTTAGGATGAAGGTGTGCATTAACAATAACGACGTTACCAATTAAACTAAGGACACTCATTGATAAAGCTCTTAAAAGAAAAGTAACCATTGAATAGGACTGTAGAAGGTTAGGTTGATTTTTTTTTCCACAATCATTCAACTGCTTTCATACTTGACCACCCGAATTCAAACACCTCTTTTGTTATGTATCATTTTAGAAAGAAAAAAAAAAAAATCTACATGCATGCACATAATATTCTTTGCATTTTGAGTTGATGATAATACATCACAATACACACTTTCGGCCGCTCACACTTTTACAAACATTGGCTTATTCGTTACACTATCTATTGTTGGAAAGACAAAAGGTCAAAAGCTGCGTATATTGTTGAATTATGTCTAAAGGCAATTTTGAAGATTGAACAGAACATGCCATGCATATGCTCCCAATGTCAAGGTGTCCAATGTTCACGTCTCGATGGAAAATACTTCCGGATCATAATATTTTATTATAAGTTTCAATTTGTCCAGATAATTAATGTCAGGTAAAAAATTATTCTGTCCAAAAATCCAACTCATATTCTTAACGATTTGTTATTATTTTTATCGGTGTAAAAAAACCTAACAGCACTCCTTTTTTTTTTTAACGACAATATTTTCTTCGTTTTTGAGAGACAACTCATATTCATAAAATATCTCGTTGGATTTGGTAGTATTGACTTGAGATCTGAAACCTCAGGATCTCAAATTCAATTATCTCCCGTGTTAATTTAAATGACCTAATTTAGCTTCTTCAAATAAACAAAAAAACATAACTCAGTAGGAGAAAACAAAATTTATGGTTGGTCATGAAAGTTCTAATGTTTGATGTCAAGGTCGGGTTTTGATGATATTGGTACCCCAATGTCGAGTTAAGGTCCTCTCTATTTGTTAAAAATAAATAGATAATGTCATTTAATGAGAGATAAATACAAAAATATATATATATATTGGATCCTACCACTAAGTGAGTCCACTACTATTAATTACTTCCTCCGTTTTTAAATATAAGCAAAATTTATTTTTTAGGTTCGTTCTTTTAATGATGTATGTGGTTCATAATATGGATCACATATATCATTAAATGAATGAATCTAAAAAGTGATTTTTGCTTATATTTATAAACGGATGGAGTATTTTCAAACTTCTTTGTATCTTTATCTTTTCAAATAAAAAAAAATATAGAGGATCTTAACTTTACAATGTTACCCAAGTGTTACCCGCTCTTATGATCAATTTCGATAGTGGCTTAAACAAACACCAAATAAAACATTAGAAAACTCTTATTATAGAGACTGGTAGATAGATTATTAATTATACAAACACTCTTTGAATATCAACACTTTTTCAAATCTTACTGAGATGAGATCTATCTAGGATTCAACTCGCTATAATATCTACTTGTTTATTTGTTTATAATGTGTAAAAAACGATTAATTCAATGCAAAATTAAGCAAGAATCAGAACACAAGTTGGGATTAATTCTAAATATGCGTCCGTCCCGTACCTGACATGCTGACAATGACAGAGGCAAATGAAGAAATGTTAAAAAAATGCGAATCCAAAACTGTGTTCACACTACGACCATTCGTTCCTTCACTGTCTTATCCCACCATCCTACTCCTACCTACATCATCTGCTTCCTCTTTTCTTAACCAAATCTTATACACCACGTCAGATATTGTCTCTTCTAAATTACGGTTATTAAAACAACGAAAATAACTTAAGAAACTATTTGATAAAACATAATTTTGAGTTTAGTTTATACTTTATTCCCTCCGAAAAAAAAGTTTATACTTTATGTTTAATAAGTTCATTCAATTCCTTCAAAAAAATAAGTTAATTCAATTAGGTTTTATTGTGTAAATATTTTTTGTTATATTTTGGAAACAAACATAATAAAATGAGATTATAGTGTGATTTGATTAAATGCACTTATAAATAATTTTAGACAAATAATGTTGGGGACATTTATGGGTATAAGTCGGGTCCAATTCAATCCAACTCATACAAACCCCAAATTTGTTCGGGTCGAATATTAGGTTTGAGCTTTTAAACCCAGTAACGGATTCCGCTTACATGACATATACACAAATTTTGATAATATGTACTCTATGTTTCAAAATACATACCGCAATTTTACAATATACACTATTTACATAATTTACTTTCACCATATTTTTTTTACTAATATATAAATACAAATGTTAACATGAAAGATGCTCGAAAGATGTTTCAAAAATATCAATTTAAGTACCAAAATTTTTATTTTTGATTTTTCAAGTACTACGTGTTCATTAGATTACAATTTTTTTAGAATTTAAAAACTATGTTTTCTACATAACCTTGCAAATCCAACCCAACTCTTTCATAAATGTGTTGGTTTGGTTCAATTATGGTGCTAAAACATGTTGTTCACCGTTTCAAGCTACAAGATTCATAGTACTGAGTTTTTGTCAAATTGGACTAGAACCAACTCGCAAACACTCTTTATCGGTGCTCCAAAAACATTGGTTAAAAAATCAAGTACAATAATAATTACATTAAAAGTTGTTAAAAGTTTAAAAGTGTATTTTTCAACTTAAAATTTCTTTTTTTACTTCCCTAACCAGTGTCTCGTGACATATATAGGTTAGCATGATTTAGATAGTGTTTACCACTCGTTTACGAAAACAAAGTCTTATTTTTGGTGACGATCAATAATTTGTTTACTATTATATGTAGAGACAATTTCACATCTTTTTCTTTCCTCAACTTTAATGGTTTTTTACACATTCTTAACCCTATTTATCTTTTTTACAAGATCCTTAACCTAATTGTTGATAATTCTTAGAAATCGTGGTTGAGTCTGAACACAACCCCACAAAATCGGTTTGTAAGGTGAGGGTTGCTCCCACTTATAAATACATTGTCAGACTATCTCCTATCGGATGTGAGACTCTTTAACACACTCCCTCACGTCCAGGACTAGATATATGGAGCATAGACATAAATGGTGGGTGGCCCAATAATGAAAACCTAATAGCAGGTGGCCCAACAGATCATGGAGGAGACATTGATACCATCTTAAAAATTATGGTTGGACCTATCACAACCTCGCAAAATCGGTTTGTGAGGTGAGGATTGCCCCCACTTATAAACACATTGGCAGACCATCTCATACCTGATGTGAAACTCTTTAACACACACTTCACGCCCATGATTGGACATCTGAAGTGACGAAAACCTGATAGCAGGTGATCGAACGGATCATGAAGGACATTTAAATGGAAGATTCTGTAGTCCTGCTACCTCGGTTTTTTTGTAATTTTTTGGTGAACTTCACCTTTTTTATATAATTGGCGTTTTAAAATTTATTTACTTTAATTAAAAAAATAATGATAAAATTTGTACAAAAAATGAATAAAGTTTGTTATTTTTAATGCAATTGTTTCTTATAATAACTTTAACTAACTATTATCTTAATTTTTTATATTTTTCTCTATACAAATAATAGTTAAAAATAAAAAATTTAAATGGTTAACAAATTTCTGAAAAAGGAAACACGGAAAAAAAAGATAGTTGAATATGAAAACTTTAATTTTATTTTTAAATTAATACTAATAATATAAAATATCATTGAAAAATGACAAAAAAGTTACTACTTTTTATATTAAACTCATAATTATACAAACTAAATAGCATGTTATAATTATTGGTCAACTATTTAGACTACTAAAAAGATTAAAAATGTACATAAAATATTAAATTAAAACACCTCCCATTTGTATTTATAAGCACCATTTGATAAAAGACACTGTCCTTAAATATAATCACCCGTTCATATTAGTAGATGCATGTATTACTGTTTTTTTTCATATATATTCTAAATTAGTATAATTACTTTGTTTTAAAATATGAAAAGTCAATATCAAAACAAAATATTCTATAACAAAGTTGACATACTTGCTTTAAATTTGAGACTAAATGTTGGTGATTTCTACAATAATAGTATCATTTTAGAATTAAAAGTTGTAACTCTTCGTGGGAACCATTCATATACATTGAAACATTATTATTTACTGATAGATACTGAAGCATAACATTGATTTAAGTGTATATGATCATAATCATTAACAAATGGATGCTTAATGAACCATTGCATTGATTCAAGTCAAAAGTTGATGTATATGATCATAACCTTCGACAAATGAGTGTTTTCTCTCATGTGAATGGTCACATATTGCATTATTAATGCCTGGCCTTTGGGCATCGTTTTAAAAACGAATTTTGTTACATTAGCAACATAATTCTCTCTCATTCTCTTACTCTAAATCATCTATTGATTCTCTAATGCATTAGTGAATTTGCTGGAACCATAAATCTGTAAAATATTATTAAGAGATACGCTTGATGTGATCGTACAATACACATCAAGAAACTTATAGTATTCTAAAAGAGATTCATTGGTCATTCATATTACATTCAATATACAGTTATTGGTGAAAGCAAATCGAACATAAATGTTAGTATGACAATCCTATACGTTTAAGTTTTATGTCCATATCTATTGAACTTTTCAAGTGTTACAACCTCTTTCCAACAATCAAGTTATTTAATACTAAATACACCAATTTTATTTAATCGGTGTTTGTTTATATTTGAGACTATTTTTTTTATACTCCTTTTTATGTGTTAAAATTCATTAATACCACTAAATTTCAATGATAAAATGAGTGAAGGAAAAAAAAACCACTATATTGAGTTCTATATTTTAATGAAAAAAGAATCATTAGTCATGACAGTCCTCTATGATCTGTCAATTAAACAAAGAGAAAGAAAATACAAAACCAAAGGTCCAAACTCCAAATCCCTTTCACATACACTGAATTTACGTAATTAAATTAATTGAAGACTTTGTTTTCACAATATTTATTTCATGCCGCATCTCATTTTATTTTATTATTTTCCTCAAAATTTCAATCTACGCGTTCACACCACATCTTTGTGTTCACACATATATCTTACCTTAAAAAACATCTTCAAAACTCAACGACAAACAAAAAAAAAACACAAACAAATTTTTGTGTTCTTTTTTATGTCTTTCTGAATTTCTTCAACAAAATCAGCTTTAGCAACAATTTCAAAGCTTTAGTAACACTTTGAATTATAATTTCAGCTTTAGTAACAGTTTTCAGTTTCAAAGATTTTCTAGTATTTATGAAACTCCCAACTTTTGCAGACCCAGAATCACTTTCATACGTTTATACCTTACTTCAAAATTCATTTGACCAGATGAACAATCCAAACAACACTGCTACTTCAACAAATATCAGAAAAAGACGTAGAAAAAATGAAGATGGTGGTGATGATGATGAAGATCATCATGATGGTTCAATCAATGAAGGAGGTGGCAAAAACAAGAAGAACAAGAAGGAAGAAATAAAGGGTATTCTCACATCAATTCTCTTGCTTGATGAACAAGAGAAACAAGAGATTGAAGATAGCAAGAAAGTCTCAGAGGATGAGAAATTCTCTTTAGAGACAAATCATAAGAAGAAAACAAAAGCTATGGTTGATTATTACTCCAATCTTGAAGATGGTTATAGTCAAGTTGAAGAATCAGAGAAAGTTAGAAGAAGAAAAACAAGAAACATGTCAAATTCTGTTGCTATTGCTGCTACATGTAGTGAAAATTTTGAAGCAAATAGTGAAGGTGTTAATGTTAATGATGTTAACAGTGGTAAATCTAATGGTGGTGGTTCACAGAGAAGACTTTGGGTGAAGGATCGTTCAGGAGCATGGTGGGATGAATGTAACAAAGAAGATTTTCCTGAAGATGAGTTTAAGAAAGCATTTAGAATGGGAAAATCAACTTTTGATTTGATTTGTGAAGAGTTGAATTCAGCAATTGTGAAAGAAGATACAACTTTGAGAACTGCAATTCCAGTGAGACAAAGAGTAGCTGTTTGTCTTTGGAGATTAGCAACAGGTGATCCTCTTAGAATTGTTTCAAAAAGGTTTGGTTTAGGTATATCAACTTGTCATAAACTTGTTCTTGAAGTTTGCACTGCTATTAAAACTGTTCTTATGCCTAAGTATCTTCAATGGCCTAATGAAACATCTTTGAGAAAAATTAAGAATGAGTTTGAGGGTATGTCAGGTATTCCAAATGTTGTAGGGTCCATGTATACATCACATGTTCCAATTATAGCTCCTAAGATTAGTGTAGCTGCTTATTTTAACAAGAGACATACTGAGAGGAATCAAAAGACTTCATATTCAATAACTGTTCAAGGTGTTGTTGATACAAATGGTGTTTTCACTGATGTTTGTATTGGTTGGCCTGGCTCAATGCCTGATGATCAAGTGTTAGAAAAATCAGCACTTTTTCAAAGGGCTAATAATGGAGGACTTCTTAAAGGTGTTTGGATTGTTGGTAGTTCAGGGTATCCTTTAATGGATTGGGTTTTAGTACCTTATACTCAACAAAATCTTACTTGGACACAACATGGTTTCAATGAGAAGATTGGTGAGATACAAAAAGTTGCTAAAGATGCATTTGCTAGATTGAAAGGTAGGTGGTCTTGTTTGCAGAAAAGGACTGAAGTTAAGCTACAAGATTTGCCTGTTGTACTTGGTGCTTGTTGTGTTTTGCATAACATTTGTGAGATGAAAGGTGAGAAAATGGATCCTGAACTTATGGTTGATATTGTTGATGATGAAATGGTTCCTGAAGTTAGTTTGAGATCAGTTAATTCATTGAAGGCTAGAGATGCTATTGCTCATAATCTTTTGCATCATGGTTTAGCAGGCACTTCTTTTCTTTAAACTGATAAGATTAAGAAATTTGTGTAATTTGTTGTATTTTGATCATTGTTTTATGCATCTCTGAGAACATGATTTTTATTTTTTTTTGCTTGTTTATTTACATAATGTTGAAGTTTTATTCATTATTATTTGTTGAAGTGGCTTTGTATAAGATAAGATGTATTAGCCTCTTTGACAAATATGTATGATAAAATTTACATATGGTTAGATTCAGAGTTGTAACTCAACTATATACACTTTCATAGCCAAATAAGAGATCAATTAATAAAATTGCAACATTCTTTTGTTTATGGGTCCGTTTAGTTTAAACCACCTATACTTTGGGTTTAACTTGGACTAATTTTTTTTACCATTAGATTGTAACTCCCATCATATGTTACTATGGTCCATTCACACAATATAAAACTCATCAACTCTTTCTCTCTTATTGCACAGACTCCCTCTTTCATCCCTATCTTTGCCTCTTGTCTTCTTCATTATTCTTTCATCTCAAAATATTAAACTAGATACAAATGATAGCTTTTATTTTTCATTAAATTGTGGCTTTATTCATTCATGATAAAGTTGAAGATTAATCTTCACAAACGCCATTTTCCATTTATTTTGTTATTTTCAGTGGGTTTGCTAGCTACAACAACCCCAAATAGACCCATCTTCTTCTCCAAAGCATTAGTTAATTAAGAAATATACTTTCTTCTTGGTTCATTGTTACTTAATAATTGTTTCTTTTGTTTTATTAACTAAAAAATTAAATATTTCTTCATTGCTTAGGCATGAACATAAATATAACCTAGAATAAAAACAAGAAGAAAGTATTAAAGCATAAACATCCATTTGAGACATAGCTGCCATTGTTTGATGTTTCCCTCAACCCATGAAGGAAGGATCTATGCAATCCAACAATGTTGAAATTTCTGATTTTCAATCCAATAATAAGGATATTTAAAGGAAGGGGAACTAAAGGAGTGGAGTGGCTGTTGTAAAAAAAACAAAAAATAAAAGAATGAAGGAAAGGAGGAGATTGGGTTGTTGAAAGAGATTGGCATGAAGAAAGAGTGAAAAGGAACCGAGGGAGAGAGAGAGAGAAAGCATGTACATCCTAGTGAGAGGATGGAACAGTGAGAGAGTGATTCCGTGCGGTTGGACTATTATAAAATATGTGTGTGTCGTTTGATCAATGTTTGGAAAAAATGGATCCAAGTTGGACCCAAAGTATAGATGGTCTAAACTAAAAGGAACCTTGTTTCATAGACTATTTTGTATCATTCCTAGTTTACAATTCAGTATTTTAAAAGCACACTTCTTATGATTCAACCATAAACCTAATTTTATTGTAGATATGATTATGTTACAAGATAGTGAATTTGAAATGGTAAAATGCATTGTTTACTAAATCAAAATAAAATCATCTCATAATTGATTTCTTATGTAATTAAAGTCAACTTTGTTCAAATAGTGACTAGGATTAGAAAATAACTGTTTTTGGTTAAATGAAATGAATGGATCATAATCATTCATTTTGACACTCTACTACTGTTTATTCAATTTCTAGTAATGATTATGCATGTGTTTCATAGTTCTACTCAATCAAACACCAGAAAGACTGAAAATTTTAAATCCAAAGTTTACTCGATAAAAGTCTTTCTCAACATAAATAAATCGAAGTATAAAATCTTGAAATTGAACAAGAATTCAAATACAATTCAGCATCCTTTTACAAAAAAGGAAAAGTTAAATATACAAATGTGGAACCCTAACTCTAGACATTGTGATCCGTCTCCGAGTGACTTCAAAACAACCTATACCTGAAAAGGAATGACATAGTGGGATGAGATACTATGTTCTCCGTAAGTTCCCAAATTCGGGATAAAATAAAATATGCCACAGTAAATACATTTATCAAATATATTATAAAATGCAATACTTTTACTTCATTATGAAACTGCCCTTCTAACTTCAGAGATCAATTTGAATTCGAACAAAACTACTTATGATGCTAAAAGATTAGAATTACAAAAATATATTTTGCAAATCTTACAAAGAAGATTTGTTCGATTAATACGTAAATCCTATTCTTTTTTCAAAATTTTCATCTTATCAATCATCGAAAACTTTAACTAACTAATGTGAGCATGCTTCTTTGTGTCCGCGAAATCACTCGGATATGGGTTAACTAGTGTGACCTATATTGCCGATGTAATACACTATAATAAAGCTTTGCAAATGGCATCCCACTACCTGCCTACACCGTAACTGACCCCCTATGACTTTCCTCTGTTGCCGGAGGATTGCTTAAGCTTCTAATTCTGCCCCACTTTACAGTGACACTACCTAGTCGCCCAAAATATAACTAGTTACTTTAGATAATCATATTATTCTTTGCCTATATGTAATTTCCACAATCTATTAAACACCGCAGACTTTCTCAACTTCTGTCTAAATTGTACTCCCTCCGTCCCATAATACTTGTTGACCCTATTACGCATACCAATGCATAACTTTGAACTTAAATATCTTGAATAATATATCAGAAAAATTATAAAAATTTGATATTTTGAAAATATTTATTGAGACGAATCTAACGACATCTTATATGATACTATTTATCTTTGTATATTAGTAGAAAATTATGGACAAAGTAAGTTAGGTCAAAATTTTAAATTTTCAAATGTGTCAACTATTGCGGGACGGAGGGTATTATATTTGTTTAATAGACATGCATTATTATATTTGTTTATTAGAAAATTATGAATCTATATCGCTACTAGATTCATAGACATGCATTATTATATTTGTTTTTAATGATGTTAGTGCGATAAGGTTTAAATTTATCAACATTTGATGTTCATTAGACATCCTATGTCAGTGATTGCTATAAGCAAAATGTTGATGCAACATGTGTGCTAAAGGGTGGTAAACGAGGTATTGGTATTGTTGTGAGAAATAATTAAGGTGCTATCGTTGCTCCTAATTGCAGAAGTTTTTTCATTACTAGATTTAGAGGTAGCTGAAGTTTTAGTTATGCGGAAGAGGTTGGAGCTTGCAAAGAACGTGCTTTTTCTGAGTCTTAAATCAGAATCAAATGCTTCTAATGTGGTTCAAGTGTGAACGCTCATCCATAATATCTCAACTATGTAAGATCTATCATCGGAGATTGTATTAATTTTAATGTTTGTTTTCATAGTTTAAGTTTCTTGCATGTTTGGCCAGAGGCTAACCAAAGTGTCCTTTATTTACCTCAGTTCTCTCTTCATAATCCGTATTGTATATGGATTGAAGAAATTGGATTGAAGAGACTCCAACTTATATTTTTGAAATGTTGGTTTTTGATTTATTGACAAATTTTCGTTAATAAAATTATCTTTAAAGTTAAAAAAAAAAAAAGACGTTAGAAATCTCCCTGTGAACAAAACAAACACAGCCCCCACCACACCACTTCAACTTAAAACGGCTGTTGCATCACACTAAATCTAACTAATTGAAAAATATTAACATCTATACTATCAGTATTAAGTTAGCGACAACATTCAAAACTTTAAACATCCTAGAGACCTAGACATACGCTAGGATTCAAATTCCAATGAAAATATTAGCATCTATACTATTTGATTCAGTTGAAAAAGCACCTTTTCACGAACTGTGCCTATCCAGACATACATCTTTATTTTTGAATTGTGTCTCATTCCTTGATTTCCAAATCCTCCAAATACATGGAAACCATACTATGCTAACTCTATTCTTGATTACTCTTTCGAAGTTGACCTAAGTGCGACCATCCCTCCTTTTGAAATGTATAAGAGACATCAAGCTAATTACATGTAGAGTATTAAATACATGCGAAAATCAGACACTTGGAAAAAAGATGAGAAATTGATTCTTCAAAACCACAACCACCTATGCTCTGAAGGGAGCCATGACCGACTACACCTCTCCTAATTAAGTTATCTTTTGTGACAACTCTATTCTGAAATAATATCCACACTAAACACACAACTTTTGACAAAATCGATTTATGTCAAGCCTTTGACCATAATAGATCCGACGAGCTAACTATTCCCATCATAAGCTTCTTATAAAGCCTCTTTTACCAAATACAAATTTGGAACCTCCTGAACACATATATCCGGTTGAGAGATATCTTTCCACCAAGAAGAGATTCATCTACCACCTCTAATAACCCCACCTCTCACACCATATATGTATTTACCAGCACTACCAAAACAACAATTAGTCTTGATGGATGTCTAATTTTGTTGTTAGTTTGTACAACGCCTTGTCTCAAATGTCGCTTTAGGCCTCTAGATTTGTTGTACCGGCTTTGAATTGATAATGGTCATTGATACATCTACCACAAACAAACATTCATAGACCAACCTCATTTTTGCAACATAATTAAAAGGAAGATGAATGTGTAACATATAAACATGTGACAGTGAAATACAAAATTGAAAACCACTTACAAATTAGTCACTTCTTTATAAACACACTGGCTAAAATAATATTCAAGTAAATGCCTCACAGAGCCTTTGTACTCGGAGGCATAATAATGAATACAATATGCTAAAAAATGTCAAAGGCATTGGATGCAGTCGCCTATCATTCCTAGAAAAAGCAACTAAATATACATAGCTTCAAATCCAATGCACTACAGTGAAGGAGACTCTTAATTAGTTGAGTTCTAAGTAAGATGTATTATAGTACAGAGGATGAATGCCCTGGTGAAAAATTAATGGGCAAAAAACTATATTGGATTATATTATGCTTCTATAGTACAATAATAATCTTCAAACAACCTTGAAACCATCATGTTTTGTTCTTATACTTTCGTTGAGGTTTCAAATCCACAACAATCACAGTGATGTTGTCTTTGCTTCCTTTCTGGAGAGCACGATTCGATAGCAACTCTGCTGCTGCTTGTGCCGCAGGATCACTACCCTCTCCCCTTTCCAAGGGTAGTTCCATGCCGTTTTTCTTGTACCAAAGAAGTATACGTTTTCGAGCCAGGTCACACACCTCTTCGTTTGTCATCACATCCCATAGACCATCACTAGCCAAAATGAGACATTCATCCTCTTTCGCACGAGGAATGAATTGAACTTCTGGATCCGGAATAATTGATGGTTTCAAATACCTGTCTCCTGAAAATCACAGCGAGGGTAATGAGAAATAGTTATATCCTAATAAACACAACACAATTAGTGTGGGACTCACAATCACATACACAAGCAAGTTGGTCATCATTGTTTTGAATTAGAAAATAAAATAAAATTGTAGCACAAACAAAATCAATGCCAATTTTGTTTATTTTCCATTCAAATAAAAAAATTAAACTTGAATACTTTGATTCTCTTTAGAACTACAGTGTACTCAAGACCCAAATCTCAATATTGTCCCGCTAATACAAGTAGAAGGTACTAAAACCACTAGCAAATTCAGAATGGTGACAATCCAATGAAAACTTTTTTTTCCAAAAGACTCTCGACATTGTGCAAAGTTACCATCATCAGAAATATTAAGATAGCAACGGTAACCAATAAGAAGTTATAAATCTTCTTTTCATATGAATATAACGAAAAATGTTTAACACAGAATGATACTACATGAAAAGAGGGGGCGCAAGGCATCATACTAAATAATTTCCTCTAGCAGCCTTTGGACTGACTCTGAGAAATAATCAAACTAAATTGGACATCTAAATGCAAATTATTCATTTCAATTGTCTTCTGCAGTGATCTTTGGTCTCAACTAAACAAAACATAAGAGAAGCAGTATTCTAAAAACTAAAATTAAGTAGAGATGATCTTATAGTTCAAGATTTGTCATTTATGTTCAACAGGATACTTATTCAATAAACCGAGAAGCATGCCTACAAAGGGAAAATATTTGTTTTCCCATTCGAGGATGATTAACAAGCAGTAAATGGAAAGACATTCCATCTGATTCAGATGGGAACATAAAAGTGATTTGCAGGGGGGATGATTCTCCTCACATTCACTAAATCCAATTAATTAAAAGGAAAAACATACTCTCACCATTCATTTCTTAATAAAGTACACAACTATCCCTTAAATTAGTACACATGATTGATATAAACTGGACCGGGAGTTGAGTAATCAACAACTCTCGCTAGAATCCCTAAAAAAAAAAAACTCTCCCTAGAAGACTTCTGATGAAACATAACTACGAAAATTAGTACAGAGAATTGATATAAACTGGACCAGAATATAGAAGATACCTCTAATCCCAAAATCCCTCTTTAGAACCAAAAATACCACTCTAATCTATCCTTTGAATCATTTATAGTGTCTCATCTCACACTCTCTAAATAACTGACTAAAGGAATACCAAACAAAGATACAACCTATGAAGCACAGACACCTCTAGGAGATTAGGCGTGTCTCTGTGTCCGACACACATTTGATGTCCATCACCCGTACAACACATGTCTCTATATCTGAGTTGAGTGTCTAAAAAGTGAAATTAAACCTAAACTTTATCTTAAAAATGTGTATTGTTCATGTAATTTTTTATAATTCTATATAAAAAAAAATTCATTGTAGTTTATGTCCTCATTTTAATAGTATAAAAATCTATAATGTTTCAATGAAAGTTACTTTTTATGTTTATTTTTAATCCGAACCAAATCAACGTTCTTCATCAATTTGGTTTAATCCGAATTTCATGAGGAAAGATTATAAAAACCAAACCAATTATTTTGTACTGGTTTATTTTCTCCTCAAAACCGAACCAAACCAAACCAACCCGTTACACCTATAATGTTATGGACTAAACTTATAGATAAAAGAGACAATCAAAGATCAAACTATAAAAAAAGATACATTCGGTGATCAAGCTAACTAAGACTTGGTTTGGTTGTAAGAAGAAAGTGAGATGAGAGAAAAGGGTCCAACTTTTTTTTTCCCTTTGTTTCGACACAACTAAAACACTTTTTGGACATTGAGGGGTTAAAGACAAAAATTAATTACAACATTTTACTCAATTTCGATGCACACACATTTTATAAATAATATTCATATTTAAATTAATAAAAAAAAAACATGTATCGGTGTCAGCATCCTGGATTATTTTCACATTAGCAGTGCTTGTGTCGGAGTTTGTACTTCATAGAATTGAACCCAAATAAAGTAAAATTTACATACCAATAGACCTTGACATTGCAAGAACACCAAATACACGATGGCCATTCCATTGTATCACTTTTCCTCCGGCTGCTTCAATTCTTGCATATTCATCTTCTCGGTTCGGCTAGCATATATAAAAAAATTCCAACAACAACAATTAATAGATAAATTCTTTTAAGGAGATTCAAACGAATATCTAGAAGTAACTTACTTTATGGTCCACTGATAACGCCATTGGTTCTTTGCCACGACAAAGAACGGCTCTCGAATCACCACAATTTGCAACTATAATGTGAGATGAAGATATAAGAGCAACAACAGCAGTGGAGCCAACAGTTTCTGGCGCAACAACTTCATTATTAGTCGTTCCTCCAACTTCTGCATCAACCTTTAAGAAACAATTGGTGAAAACTTTTTTCCATTGATCTTGGCAACCATCCTTGGGACCTCCATCTAGTAGACCTTCCTTGACAAGTTCTATTTCCTCGGTTAATGCCATATGGATGCGTTCGCGACAATAATTTGCAACCTAAATGAGAAAAATTAAGCTCTAAGTGAAAGTTTATTCAGACAAAGCTAAAATCAACAGACATGTGATAACTAAAGTTTACCTGAGAGCCACCATGGCCATCATAGACTCCAAAGAAATGGGTCATTTGCGGCCTAAAACACCGGTTTATTCCATCAGGTACTCGATCACCAATTAGCATCTGAATGGGAATTTCTAAAAACCGAGAAACAGTTGCAACTGCATCTTCCATTTCTGGTCTTCGTCCACATAGTGATATGAATCCCCATAACGGGGTATAATCCAATTCAAAAACACTCCGGACAACTGTTACACTTGTTCCCCCTTCCTGAGGCAGCTGATGAGCAACTGTAGAAGGCTTTAGGTCTGATTCAATTCCAATCTCTTGGTCAAGATTCACTGCCACAGCAAGGGGTTCATTCATAATATCTGTGTCAACATTTGACTCCCCCAAATCAGCGGTGTGAGCAACAATATTGACAGAACTGACGATCTTTTCTATGTCTATCGAACATGGTGTCCCAACTTCTGAAGTATTATCAGAAGCAATGAACTCTTCTCCACCTATACTACTGTTTTCACTGACAACTGATAGAGAACATGAGCTATCAATAAATTGTTCACCTTCCAATGATAATGAATCATCATCCTCACTTACTGGGACTAATCCTACATCACTAGCAACCAAAACACTTTTATTTTGGGATATCATATCCATCACAGGACTTTCTCCTTCCTTTTCCGATACCGGTTGACTGACTTTTGTAATACCGATTTCAACATCCAAATTGCCACCATTATTAAGACAATCGTCCGAACCTACAACCGTTTCGTTGGAAGCCTTAGCTACAGAATCAGACAATGACCCTGCATCTGCCATCAGCTTAAATCTGGATACATCCATGTGTGTATCTAAGATTGAGTTATCGCAGACTAAGTTACCTACTCTTATAGACACCGTAGCCACATACAACAACACCTCCATTGAAATCCCTATCTAGACAAGACAAAAAGTTAACCTCCCACCCCTTTGGTATCACAAAACCTTTCATGTTTCAACTAATTGATCACCTGCTTTTCTGATTGAAAAGGATCTTAAAATAAGAAGGGTAGCATTTTCCATTCCTAAGGAAACCCTATACGACAAAAGAAGCAAAATTCAAGCAATACAAAGCATGAATTTGCTAAAACATTGCTCAAACAGAAATGAAGTAATCAGATCTGCTCAACAATAACCGATCCAAACTTCTATTTCAATAAATATCAATCATAAAAATAGCTATTTGCCACAATCTTATCCAAGCATAACCAACTTCTGCTCACAACTCTCTTCTGTCTACCTTTAGAGACAACAATTGGAAACAGCCTGAAAACATATAAAAATACAAACTTTATATGCATGAAAACATGTTCCACTCAAGAAAATTAAAACCCCACCAATTAAAAAGAGACAAATTTAAAAAAGGGTAAGAAAACAACAACACCCCTTATCTACAAACACAAGAAAGAACAAACAAGTCATGAGAAAGAAACCCAGAAAAAGTGCAAAGTCTCAATAATCACAAGAAAAACCAAAAAAGATAACAACCCTTTTTCACACAGAGTTGCCTGGATCTGAGGCAACACATCACAGACTTTTACTCTCTATAGTCATAATTATTACTACAAAAACAATCAATGAATGAATGAAAAAAAGTGAGAAAACCCAAAAAACAAAAACAAAAAAAGTGTCACTACACACTACCTAATTTTGTTTGTCAACGGTGTAGGGTCTAGTTGGTTCCTTCACTTCCAACTATCTTTAACATTGACACCTGAAACCCATGGATTGGGAAAAAGCAACATAGCATCATTAACATTAACCTTATAAAAAAATATAGTAAAAAAAGACATTAGGGTTTGTTTTTTTCCTTAATGATAATCTTGACCAATTAAATGATAACAGCTCAGTTATGTTCTTTTCTTTGATTGTATATTTTTTTTCAAATGTATGATGTTATATGATATGATTTGTTGCATACCTGAGTGATGTGTTGATGGGTAAGTGGGTGTTTAGAATTGGAAGTAAGGAGAAATGGATGAGAAAGATGACCAATAAAATTGTATTTAATTAACTAAATAAACTATATGAAATTATTATTTTATTTGAAGATTAATTTATATATTTGATCAAAATAAATAGATATATGTAGTGACATTTTATAAATTATCTTAAAAAATAGTAATTTTTAAATGATTTTTTAAGGAGTTATTTTTAAATGATACGATTGGATATATGTGTAAAAAATATATTGTCTATGTGTAAAAAATATATTGTCGATGTGTAAAAATTAAATTGATTGATTGATTTATGAGTCTTATTAACGAGTGCTTTCAGGGCATTTTTTAAATATTTTAAAATAAGTAATTATTCTTTATAAAAGTCAAATATTTCAATTTTTAAGACAATGATTACATCTATTTTCATAAAAATTTACTACTTATGATCCTTAAAAAGTGTCACTTGGACACTTATTAACATTTCTCTTTATTGGTAAAAGTAAGAAAATGCTTTGAAGAGAGAAAGGGACAACAATTAAAAGGAAAGTTATTTGTTTGAGTGTAGAGTGGAGTGTATAGTGAGAGAGAAGGAAGAGAGTGGACAGGTGTCAAATCTTGAAGAGTATGTGAAGAGCATATTAAGGCTTCTCCACTCATTCATGGACCATTACATTATGATGTGTTGGCTTCTTCATATATTGTGTGTGCTTTAAAAGGAATCATGCGATTGTCATGTAACCTAACCATGGCTATTCATTGTTGGTACAAATTTCCAATGAGTAAATAGTCAATTATCCTCCTGAAATTGTAAGTTTCGTCAATTACCTCTTGAAATTAACAAAACTTCAATTACCCCTCTGAAATTGCATAACGTTAATCAATTTACCCCCTCCGTCAAATTTTTCTGTTAGTCAACATCACGTTTTGCAAATACCCCCCTGAAGTTTTGCACTTATGTTCAAAATGCCCCCTAAACTTGAAAATTTATATTTTTTTTTTCTTATTCTTACAAGGTACCAAAGCACAATTGTCCATCATCATCATTTGACACCATTTCAACAAGAAGTGTGCTTCCCTTGCAATATTTCAACAATCAATTTAGTTAGCTTTAAACACTAGAAATCAACATCATCATTTCTAGATGATAAATAAAAATAAATGACATATTAATTAAACTGACATGCATGTATTTCACACAACATAATAACAAAATTATAATTACATTTAATTACCCTTGCAATTGAAGCATAGTAAAATATTTCATAATTTTTACTTGATGTGCAAACAATTTATTTTTTTCAAAATTAAAAACTCAAGGATAACAAATGCATATAAAAATTTAAAGCAAAGCTTGAAATCATTTTAATAAATTAAGTTCTCCTGCATTTTATCTGATCTAATTAAAGAAATCCACATGTTTCTATGTCATATACAATGAAGTGTAACTTTATATATGAACAAACCATTGATCAATGAATAACTTAAAAATAATTTATTTTTTCATTTATAAAAAATATATATAAACAATTCATTCAAGTTAACCAACCTGGCCATATTGGACAGTGTTCTGCAAACCATCCAGGAATTTGTGGATGTTCATCACTTTTTGGTTCTCCAACATTGCCTTCTGCAGCAGTGATTTTTGGAGTAGAGAAACCAGTTTCATCATCACCAGTTACACTTGAAGGATGGACTATAGAACCCATGATGCTTTGATACATTTGTGTTTTGGTATCTTTTAAACATAAGAAAAAAATATAAATTTTCAAGTTTAGGGGGCATTTTGAACATAAGTGCAAAACTTCAGGGGGGTATTTGCAAAACGTGATGTTGACTAACAGAAAAATTTGACGGAGGGGGTAAATTGATTAACGTTGTGCAATTTCAGGGGGGTAATTGAAGTTTTGTTAATTTCGGGGGGGTAATTGACGAAACTTACAATTTCAGGGGGGTAATTGACTATTTACTCAATTTCCAATGTTATTGAAATATTGTGCTTAGTCTCTTTTCTCATAATAATCACTCTTAATATAATTTTTCTTTTTAGGTTCATTAAAATACTTTACAATCATTTAATTTTTCATGTATAAAAATACCAAATCTTTAGTAAAAGTTGGTCTATTTATAAGGATTTGACTCATTTATAAAAGTAAGTTTAAATTCGGTTGTCGTAGAGTTTATGATACTATTACCTCCTTTGGTGAGGTTATTCTTTTTATTCATCTTTCAATTTTAATTATATCAAAGAGTTTATGATACAACAAATAGGAAGTACCTAGGCAATACCATGGACATTTTTCTTCAATACGACCTAATAGCAACGCTGTTTTGACACCCTTACATGCGGGTTTGGATAAGACTGCATAAGGTGAAGAAGCAAAGAGGTGAGTGGAGTGTTCTCATTTTTCACTATGAGAAATTTGGTACTTTATGCTTCTTTTATGGGATATGAGGGCATTCACTGAGATATTACGAGAATTTATTATCCATGGGTTTTGATGATGGAGTGTGTGGATAAAGGACAAGAACTTTGAGCAAAGTTTCATCATATGATCTATAGCTCCGGTTCATGATGTTGAAGAAAGGTAACATCGGCGAGTTGTGAAGACAAACAATAAATGAGCACAATAACGACTAGAACAGACAACTAAGTAGCAATCATGGTGTAAATGATGACATGCTGATTTATGTTCGTTGACTCAATAATGCAACAACCATTAGGTCAGTTATCCCTTATAATGGAGGCACAACCAACCATAATATAATCACTTAATTATGAAGATGTGTTCAAGCAAAGTCAATGCAATTCATATCAATATTTTGTCATCGATAACACTTGTTGAGGACATCGATCATGAGAAAGAGAGATAAAGAGAGGGAGGGAGAGAGAGGTGCAATGAGCCTTAGTAATGACGACACTTTAAGTCAACCATTAACAATGAGACAATATAAACGTAGTTCCTAGATCTGTCAGTAACTATGAGTATCATCAATTGGAATTGTCGAGACCTAGGTACATGTGACATGTGTACAATTTCTACCCTAATTACTAGTTTGGTGTCACAAATCTACGACTTTTATTAAAAGTGTCAATTCTTTTAATAAAGTTGTTGATGTGCAAAAGAAGCTTCATTGTGGATAAAAGAAGTGTAAAAACCAATATCAAGTTTACATGACCCTCTAACAATAATATATGTCAAAATGTTTAATACGAGGTAGAGACATTGATGCTATAGTTCCTTTCAAAGTCTTCTTAAGGCAATGAAAATACAAGTTATTTTTTATTATATATTATTGATTTTGTTTCCTTATAGTTTATGCGAGAATAAACCACTAACACTTCAATATGAATGGTGTGAGTATTCAAATCATTATATTCGATCTAGCAAAGCTTTGGTAGTACTCGTTAGAGAGTCCTAAAAACGTTGGAAGTAACAAAAAGAATAGGTCACGAAAATACTATGGTACCACCAAAATCTTAAAAGTATCAAGAATATATGTGACATCTCTCCTATATCCCCCATTAAATTCGTGGATACAAATCAAACCACTCACTCACATTTGAAGACCGACCTGTAATAACTTGAAAACGTTATGCACTAAGTTAACATGCACCTCTTGCATAACTTTTCTTTTTAATGGAACCTCTTGCAAAACTTACAACATCAAATATGTCTTCGATCTCATCTTCTATTCAAGAAATTAATAAAAATCCCCTTAAAAAAATGAAATAAATAAAAAATTCTTGGATCTCATGTCATCCGTATGATTTATTGTTGCCTGCAAAGAGAATTCAAAATATGAAAATACTGTATTATTTTTTTTTTCCGATGTGAAATTTATATCTATACTATACAATACATAAAAGGATTGTAAAACAAAAAGTACATAAAAGGAATATATCACTTTTTTTACTAAAAAAGGAATATATAGTTTTGAGGTGGCTTTGTCATTTTCAACTATAATCTTAAATAATTTTGTCTATAAAAATATTATACTGTTGTTGGATGGGTCATGGCGTTTTTAAAATTAAATTGTTAAAATCTTATTTACTATATATAATATGTTGCAAAGTAGATTAAATAATTTTGCTTTGGTTTCAATTGATTTTTTTTTTTAAGAGTCTTGATTATGAACAAATTATAAGTGATTTTGCTGCAAAAAATACAAGGGAATGACAATCAAATTTTTTTTTTAAAGAAGCTAAAATAAAATATATTAACTATAGAATCAAAGATTAATAGATGGAGGTTGCAGTTGATGACTTGATGCTACAAATTAAAACATGTTTGGATTGGTAAATACATGTGTAACTATTTTTGTTATAATTATATTCTAATTTTAATTTAGTGTGAACTTTTCATATTGATGAATTTTTTAACTTTTGGTCCATATTATTAATGACTAATTTTTTGTCCATATATTTTATATCAAAAGTTATAAAAGTCATATCTTTAGAACGACCTTGATCATGTCACATCACAATAATCTATGAGTAGATGACAATTAAAGTTTTTAAGATTATATATATAAAGAATAAATAAAAAAAATTAACAATGCTTGATTTAAATGGTATGAAATGTGAACCCTTTAAACAAATGATCACACATTCACATGGTCATAAGATTAAGTACCGCTAAACGACAATAGAAGCCTTGCAGTGTAACAAAAGAAAAACAATACATGTTTTATTGCCATGCAAGATATTAACCATAAGTTATAAATTGACCAAATTTTCCCCACTAAAGCAAGCCCCTGCAATAATATGGAGAATGAACGCTGGAGAATGTGGCAATGATAAGCTTGACCAATTATATCTTGTGACAATAAAACCATGAAAAAGTGAAATTATATACCCTAAATCACATATTCTAGTAAATCCATAATTCATCCCTTATTATAATTAGACTCCTTTTGAAAATCCATAAATAAGATTCCTTATAAAAAAACCTATTTTATTCTTTACTGTATTACTATTATTGTTTTTTAAAGTAGCATAGTGGCTATACATTCACCTCTTAAGATATATAAATAAATGACTAAATTTTGGAGTTTAAGCTCCAACCTGTATATTGCAACGTCTTTATCAACTAAACTATATTTTCAAAGATAATGTAATATTATTAAGTTTTGGGTTACCTAAAAGGAAAAAAACAATATAATTTTTAACAATAAAGATTTTTCGGTGGTGATGCGGCTTTCTTTTTGGTGGTTAAAGTCAAATTCTAAATTTATTGATAACATTCGTATTTGGTGGCTTAACCCTTGATTGTGTATAGGTATAGGCTAATGTCTTTTTTTTGTTTGGTTCCTTTTCCGTTATATTTTTTATGTAACTTTGTTTGTCGCTCTTTTCCCGAACGCGCCTTGTGTTAGAGAGATGGTGGGTTGTTTAATATATTTTATTTTGGCTTCTTACTATCGTATAAATTAGAAACTAGAAGGGTTAACTTCAACATGAATATGTATTGACATCATATATTATACACCAAGCCACGCTCATACATCATCAATCTCCAAGCCAAGCAAGACCTGAAGAACTTACTCCAATACAAATAAAAGAAACAACGCACTAGGCCATATGCTCCCCCAGAATACGCACAGCTAATAGCACCTGATATTCAATTGGGAAGCTACCAAGAAACAAGTTATAGATGATGGATTGGATTCTAGCCACCACACCAACTCTTAATTTTTTAGCCCTAGTGTCTCCTTGATCTTGCAAAAGGATCTTTATAACCCTACAGTATTACTCCTTCACCTTGAGTGACACATATAAGTAAACTGAGTAACAACAAATTTCCAAATCAATAGGTATAAGCAGCAATCAAGATTCACATTCAACATTTCATGGTCAAAGACAACAACTATCATGCTAATTGCATGCAACCTGCTGGACAACTATGCTAGCTAGTATACTAAATTAATGAAATAAATACTGCATTAAGCATCTTGTCAAAAAAAAAATACTGCAATGAGCATGAACCAAAATAACTAATTGGTTAACAATTTTTAGTTGAGAGCGAATCGTTTAGAAAACTTAAATTTAAATTTTAGATAAAACAATTATTTATTAGATTTTACTTATCTTTTGACCGAACTCGATATTACACCTCTCTTTCTGAGAACCGTAGGACTGAGTAACGAAGAAAATCTACTAACTGAACTCGATATTATACCTCTCTTTATGAGAACCGTAGGGTTGAATAACAAAGAAAATCTACTAACAAAAACAAGAACAAACATACTACAACTATCCAATGGCAATTGTTTGTAGAATTAAGTTTGTGGCCAATTTGGCCTAAAAGGAAACTAGTCATTAATGTATTATGTATCGAACAATATAATCTTGAGCAGATGAGGTTCAACAGAGCTACCGTTTGTCATTTTGCACTAAAATAATGCATTGGACATTTCATATCTTTCATGTTATCTAACTATTTATTTTTGAAGCGAAGAATTCATGATTGCAATATCATGAAGTAACTAACGTCCAAAGCATTGCTTCTTCTTAATAATCATTTCCCTTCAAATTGAGTTGTGATAAGATTAATTTCGTTCAAAATTATGTTCTCTTAAAATTAATAGACTTCAAAATCTATTTTAATACTTTAGGGTTAATCCAAACACAAACTTCAAACATCTCGTTACAAAAGAACATGGTCTCTTCCAAACACAGACTTACGGAGAAGGGACCTATAAATACCATATTTTTATATGAGTATTATAAAAAAGGAGAAATACTTTTAAAAAAATTCATTGTCCTCTAAAATCCTCCATCAATTTTTTTTTTTTAAATCACCCTAAAGTTATAATATTAGCCACATGAAGTAAAATGAACTAACATATATCATCATTCCTTCTCATATTATGTCTTATAAGACATAATACTTATTACTACGATATACTTTTTTTGAAGGAACTACGATATACTTATTACTACGATAAAAAGTACTACTTTTACTTACTAATTCGTACGTGAATTAAAAAACATGCTAATTCAATTCGCTTATTAAAAGCTCAAATTATAAGACTCATCTGGATCAACTCAATTCACGTAGGTGAAGGAGAATTGAGTTTACTTGCACCTACATAAATTAAATTTCTAAAAGAAAAAAAAGAAAGAATATGTGCATCGAGTACACTTACAATTCATACACGTAGAAACAACAAAAAAAACACAAAATCCTTCAAAAGTTCGATTATGCTTGCCATTTACATAACAACGGGACATTGTACTCGTTATTGACACGAAATTAGTTATACAAATATTGCTTCTCAAGAATATTAATGAAAGATTTTGTGTCCCAGTTTTTAGTAGTATTTCATTATGTTTGTCCATTTTTCAATGGATGTTAGTGAGACAATGAGAGAGATTAGAATGACAATTGGACCCAGACCCAATAGATACCCGCAAATAATACCCACAATGGGTAGGGTAAAACTCCGCTTTCATAGGTATGGACACGGGTTCGAGTAATATCTACAAATTTAAATGGGTATTGGCACGGGTAAAGGTACTGTACTGCTCAGACCTGCAACCCCGCGTATACATATTTATATAATATCATCAATAATTTATTTATTTTTGGTGTATAATTAATTAATTAATTTAGCTATCTAAGCCTAACCTTAAACTTAAACAAAAAAATTGTTTAATACAATAACAACTTCATCCTGTCGGTGTACAATTTTTTAGGGATATTTTAGATGTTTTTTATTTTACTAAATATTATGATTCATACTATTTTATGAGTTAATTTAAAAAAATTTGGACCGTAATTTTATTTCAATTGTGATGTTTTTATTGTCTTTTCATAGTTAAAGTGCGGATAATGAGTGTGAGTATGAGCACTTAGGCACCCATAATGTATGAAGAAGGACGTTAAATTTGTTGTTCACGAAAGTAAAGACACGGATACAAGTATTTTTTACAAATGCGGATATAAGGAAGGAAGGAAGGACGCTATAGTAAATTGGAGATGAAAAATACAAAGTTTGTAAATTTAATAGAGAATCAAGGACTATTTGAATTTATTTTTTGAGGGGTATTATGATAAAATATTAAACCAAAGTTTGATTAGATGTGTGAAAAGGTGTTAAACTTAAAGGTACATAGTTTAACTTTGTCTTGAGTTGAGTGAGAGTGAATCACCAATATTACCGGCGGAAGGAACCAAACCAAACAATGGCTGCAAAGCATAACAACAAGTCAATTTAACCACTCCACTTCAATTTCTCAAATCTCACCAACCAAACCACTCTTTCTTTTCTTCACAATTCCATTTTTCTCTTCTTTGGTAAGTAATTCCATTTTCAATCACCCTTTTCCTTTCCTTTGTTGCTTTCAATTTTATCTTACAAATCCTGTCAATTTTGTAACACAACAACTTAGTTTTCTCAAAAATCCTGTTTTTTATTTTATTTTTTATCTATCATAGGAACCAATGATAACCATGTTGTTTTGTTGTCTTTTATGTTTTGAATACCATGATTGACACTGCTATATGATGAAGTGAATGAATTTATTAGGGTATTGTTCAATTTTATTCTTTCAACTTTCAATCCAAACATGATGATGAAACCAAATTTTGAGTCTGAAAATAAAGATAATGGTGAAACTGAAACTGATTCAAATATTGGTCATGAACAATTACTTCGTGACATTGAAGAATTAAGCAAAGCTCTTTACTTGGACAATACCCCTTTTAAGCCTTCTACTATCTCTGCCGAAAAAGCCCGTTTTTCAAAATCTCAACTTAACTCAACCCCGAGATTTGTAAGTGAGGATCTGTTGATAGGGGACAAGAAATTGTCTTCAAAATGGAATTGGAAGAAGCCCTTGAAAGTTTTAACAAATATTGGTTCACAAAAGTTTGTTTGTTGCTTTAATCTTCATGTTCATTCAATCGAGGGATTGCCTTTGAGTTTCAACGGCGTTAGATTAAGTGTGCATTGGAAAAGGAAAAACAGCATTTTGCAGACCTGCCCGTCAAGGGTATTGGTGGACGGTTCTGCGGAGTTTGATGAAACTTTGGTACATAGATGTTTGGTTTATGGTGGTCGTGTGGTGTCTGGTCGTTCTGTTAAGTATGAATCCAAGCAATTCTTGATTTATGCTTCTGTTGTCGGGGAACCTGAACATGACATTGGGAAACATCAGGTTGATCTCACTAGGCTTTTGCCGCTGAGTTTAGAAGAGTTATGGGGTGATAAAAGTTCAGGGAAATGGAGTACAAGTTTTAGATTGGTTGGAAAAGCTTTAGGAGCTAGATTAAATGTTAGTTTCGGTTATCAAGTAATGAAGGATGATTTAACGAGATTTGGTGCTAGTAATGGGAATGTTGTTAACCTTATTAACTTGAAGACAAATACAAGCATCCCCGACAATGTTGCCGGTTTTAGTTCTAAGAATCGGGATGTCATAAAGCTTCGGCCAACTCAGAATGACGTGGTGTTATCGAATGAAGCAGTGATGAATTCTGGCTCAGGTTTTTCTAAATCAATCACTTTCCTATATCAAAAGCTTGATGAGGGGAACTTCAATAATTCAGCATGCGCAGACTCAGAGTCATCTCAAGGATCAAATCTATATGTGTCTGATGACACTGAATTTTCCATCAGTGAACAAGGAGTAGAAACATCAGAAGAGGATTCGTTCGAATTTGATCAAACAGGAATTCAAATAGTTGACATGTCCACAGTTGAAATCATTAATGCGGATGAGATTATTAAGGATGATGACACGTTTGTTGACGACAACGCAAGATGTGATTCACTTGATACTGTATGTTCTAGGAATGTGAATTGGGATATAGCTGATAACAACAAGCATAGATTCAGTATTTCATGTTTCGATCTACCATCCATGAAGATTGAGGATTCAGTTTCTGAGACATCAGAGTTTCTTGATCAAGAAGAACACTACTTAAGTGTTAAATCAAATGATAAAGCACATAAAAAGTCACATAGCTTGGATGATGTAATCGACTCTGTCGCGAGTGATTTCTTAAAGACGCTGGCATTGGAGAGTGATTCATTTCGCTCAAGCTGTGACGGTGATCCCATGTCTCCTAGAGAGAAGCTTTTAAGACAGTTTGAAAATGAGGCTCTAGCTTCAGGTAACCTCGCTTTTGATTTTGATGCGAATGAAGAGGAATTGGGGCAATATACACTTGAACATAGCTATGAGGATTATGACGTGGATTCTGATTTATCTTTAATTATTGGTGCCGTGGAAGAGGAGTATGAAAGGGAAAATCAATCGTTAATGCAGAGAAGGAAGGCCAAAATTCTTGAAGATCTTGAGGCTGATACATTAATGCAACAATGGGGTTTAGATGATAGGGCCTTTGAAAATTCTCCAAGAACCTGGTCTGGTGGATTTGGAAGTCCAATTGAAATATCCGATGAAGAACCATCCATATTACCTTCTATTGGTGAAGGTCTTGGTTCGTTTGTTCAAACTACAAGCGGAGGCTTTTTGAGGTCCATGTGTCCTTCCCTCTTCAGAAATGCTAAGAATTGTGGGAGCCTTATCATTCAGGCTTCTAATCCAGTCGTTCTACCTGCAAAAATAGGTAACGATATATTGGATATACTTCTGTACATGGCATCTGCTAGAGTTGAAGAGCTGTGCAATTATATTTCTAAATCAATGCCTTTGCAAGATATCACCGGAAAATCCATTAAGCATATTGTGTCTGATGCTAAGACCAACACGGAAGCCTCTGGAAGGTAAGCACGTGTGTTTGTGACATAATTACTAGTGAAATTTTTTGTTTTCACTTTTATCAATGCCAAATTCTTTTCTTTTTTTATTCAAAGCATTTGATTTATTTCTGTTTCTGAATTTCCCTTATTAATTCTGTTTCAGGAAGGGATCATGGCAGCATGATTTGTTTGAAGAATTTAGTTATTTAACAGATAAAGACAAATGCTTGGACTCTGTGTCTCTAGAAGCTATAGCTCCTATGACTATTAACAAGATTGAATCTCTTTTAATAGAAGGGTTGAGAATTCAGTCTAGCCTGTCAAATGAAGAGGCACCATCATGCATTCGTGGAGAAATCAACAATGATCTTGATGGTTTGATGGATCTGTCGGTAACGTTGGATCAATGGTTGAGACTTGATTCTGGCATCATCCAAGGAGAACATAATTTGGAACAAATTTTGAAGATTCTTAAAGCACACAATTCTAAAATCACAGAATTATATAATGAAGGGTTGGGAAATGGCACTGATAAGGTGAAAATAGATGGCAGAAAGCACAGTTATTTGGGAGAGCACATAACAGTGGCTTTTATGATCCAGCACAGAGATCCTCTAAGAAATTATGAAGCAGTTGGAGTTCCAATGCTGGTTTTAGCTCAGACAGAAAGAGTTGACATACATGAAATGGAGAAAGACTGCGACAATTTTGTTGAGAATGAAAATATAGATAAAGAACTACCTCAATCTAGATTCAAAATCAAGGAGATTCATATTGCAGGTGTCCTTACGAAAAATGGAGGTAACCGACAAGTTTGGGGCACTGCGTCTCAGCAACAATCCGGGTTGCGTTGGTTGCTTTCCAGTGGCATGTGCAGTACTGTCAAACACTCTTCTTCAAAATCGAAGTCGATTGTTGTTAGATCATCGTCACTGTTTACCAACAAATTGATGAGTCAAGATATCTTGTGGAGCATCTCTTGTGTTAATAGTAACATAGAGACTAATGCACACATTAGGAATCCTGATATCATGTTCCCAAAGTGAACAATGTCAGAGCATTTTTCACTTGCTGTTTTAGCCAATTTAAGAAATCTATCCATGTAAAACTGTAAATAGTTACGAGTTAGCTAGCACAGATATTTTGACATGTATTGTATTTTATGGCCTTTTGGACATGATCCTTTCTTTCCTGATTCTGTAGATTTGTAATCCAATTTAAGGAATAAAGTAAAATTATTAGGTAGTTAATTGTTCTGGCTGAATTATTGGTATACAATTGAGAACAATGTTTGTCTTATAATTTGGGTTGGATCTAAATCAAATTCACATAATCGGTTTATAAGGTGAGGATTACCTCATTTATAAACAATTGTTCAAATGTTGTCTTATTTAATGTGAGACTCTTAAAACATCTCCTATCTCATTCAATGTGGAACTCTTAACACAACTTCCAAAATGTGTCATGAATAGCATAGCGGTAACTTGTAGCAAATGGTCCAACAAATCTTAGATAGACTTTCATATTATCTTTTTTTTTTTTTTTAGGTAAGACTTTCATATTTTCTTATAATTTGGGTTTAGGCTAATTTAACTCTACAAAACTAATTTGTAATGTGAAAATTGTTATAAACAATTGTTAAAATCTTTCATCAAATGTGGTACTATTAATAGCTTGGAATCAATGTAATGAAAATGATAGGGGCGTTTAGATAAATCTGACCTAAACCAGAAGAAAATCCAGTTTTGTGGCTTTTGACACACTGTCTAAGTTCAAAATTGTTTGGTTTGGAAAAAAGGATTTGAAATTTCAAATTCGTGGACCTGTTATTTGATACATACAAAAATCATTATTCACATGGCATTGGCCTATTAAGCCTAAATTAATAACATCAACTCTAAGACATTGAAGAGTTATTCAATTTTTCGTATTACTTAAATTTTAGGGTTAATATGTTTTGACACCATATAATTTGGACGAGTTTCGATTTACCACCCTGTAAAATTTTTTGTTTAGATTCCAACCTTGAAAAATGAAGATTCTCCAAAAACCACCCCTGACCCAAGTGACTGTGCATTTTCGCTAATGTGGCACGCTGCGTCACCTTTTTCAGGTGACGTGACACGCTGACTGTATAATTTTTTATTTTTTATAGGGTACACGTGGCATTTATGATTTTTTTATTAAAAATAAAAAATTCTTAACAATGAGAAATAATGAAAAATATTCTGAAAAAAATTAATAAAAATGAAAATAGTTATGGAAAAATTTTAAAAAATTCTTGATTTTTTTCAACACCGGAAAAATGGAAAAAATAAAAAAAATTTGGAAAAATGAAAAATATTCACATTTTTAAAAAAATTGAAATTTGTTAATATAATAAGAAAATATATTTTGAAATTTTTTAAAAAAAGTTCAGATTTTTCTTTCAAAATTAAAAAGTTTTTTTTTTACAAAAAATAAAAATATTGAAGGATAAAATTTGTAAAATCTCAGAGAAACTAAGAACATTTCATGGAATGAATTGAAAGCTGTTACAATCAGTCTTATATATGAGACTGAAGGTTACCTGCTATAGCAGGTTAACTTGATACAATCAGTCATTTGACAACTGTTCATAGCTGTCAAGTGCTAATTGTTATCTATCCTATCTATTACAAGCATATACTAATTACTTCTCTAATAAAATTAAAGGCTTGTTATTTAATAGTATAACATGACTTATACACCGGTGTCAATCAATATCTATTGTATCATGTTATTTGTCTAGATTATATTTTCGAATAAAATAAAATTCTGGAAATTAATTTTCAAAATAAAAAAAATAGATAATTTTATTTTTCGATTTTTTTTATAATTTTAATTTAATTCGGATTTTTTAATAATTTTTTAGAAAATTTATATATACATTATTTTTTTTGTTTTTCTAATTTTTTTTATTTTCCAGACTTTTTTTCATTTTTTAAAAATTTTCCAGAATTTTTTAATTCTAAAAAAAATCCGATTTTTTTCTATCTTTTTAAATTTCGAAAAAAAGCTGAATGTTTTTTTTTCTCATTTTTTTAAATTTTTGAAAGAAAAAAAAGCGATTTTTTTTCCTTTTTTTATATTTTTAAAAATAATTTTAAATAAAAAATTAAATTAATTTTTTAAACAATTACACACATATCAGGTTAAAAAAAATGAAAACTAAATTAATTACACAGTGGCGTGCCACGTCAGCAACTGGAGTGTATCAGATGGGGTCAGGGGTAAAAACATATTAACCCTAAATTTTATAATCTTTTTGCTATATAAATGTTATACGAAAAAGAACAATTATTTTACATACTACAAAGTGCAATAATAATTATTTTGGTCCCTGCATATGTAACGAATAGCCGCAATAGTCCCTCAATATATCGAAAATCCAAAAATAATTCATGATTGTGCGCTATATTAGTCAAAATAGTCTTTACGTTAAAATATTTTGTTAATATTGTCATATTAGTCCTTCAATACATACTTATTCAAATATCAGTTGTTATCAGTTCCTATATAAAAAGAGTTAATGTCAATATTGAGGGACTAACAAAGTGCATAATCAAATACTTTTATTATTATGGTTGCTCGTTACATATTCAAAGATCAAAATGACTATTCTCTCCACCACAAATTTGTATTCTATTTCACGCCTCATTGACCCCACTTTAACAAATTTGTTGGAATGAAGTAATTTAGATTTGAAAAATAACAACATAAACCTGATTTAACCAAAACTGAAAATTTGTTGATTGTTAGGAGTAACGAATTTATTCGAAACTCCATCAAACCAAAACTAAAGTTGTTATGTTTGCAACAATGACATAGAAGCAGAAGATATTTGGCCACCTTACTCTACATAGTCAAAGATTGATACTATGGTTACACTCTTGAAAGAAGATCAAACTCATAAGGTAATAGTATGATTACAAGATGTGTCAAGATAGAAGAGAAATGAATGTATGATTACAAAGAGGAAAACCAAAAAACACCCAAACAATACAAGGTGGCTAAACAAATCAAATAGAATTACCAATGCAGTGCAAAGGGTTAAGCCATCAATGGTTTACATCATAACAAAAGCTAGCACTCTTAGGACTTGTTGATTAATGATATTATTTTACCTTTAATTATCAACGTGGTCCTAACAATTGGTACACAACATTAATTCATGCTTCATATAAGCACATATATGATTTGATATGTTAATTACGTATATGTTAATGTATCGATATATAAAGTAAAGTTTTTTATGTGTCTCTCACGTTAACTCTCTCAACATTATTTTATTCAATAATGTTTAGCAACGTGAATAGACAGACCACGTGAACATCACAAGTGAGCTATATCGAGTTACATTGTTAAAGACTTACAAATCTCTCCAAATAAAAGAAATAGAGAGGGTCTTAAATGGAGAGGATCCCAACTCATTTCCTCCATTATTTGTTGTATTTTTAGCCAAAAAGCAAGATTTATTTGGTCCATAATCGGAAAATTGTTGTTGACACATTGCATAAGGCTGTGTTACACGAGTAAAATACGCTTTTGCCCCATCGGCAGTTAACTGTCGAGGAATTCAAAACCGGTTGTAGTTAACTGCCGAGGAAATCCTCGGTAGTTAACTGCCGAGGAAAACAATTATGCAGACAGTGGGTTCTGCAAAATTCTAAAGCATTTTCAAGCCATTTTCGGTCAGTTTTTACCTGTAATTAAACCAGAGCATTTCCAAAGGCAATATAAATCATACAACATTGAAACTCGGTCATAAACAAGAAAAATACAATATCTTTTACAATTGTCCATAGTTAAATCAAACCGACATTTGGTTCAAATTACACAAAAGTTTGAAATTCATTAAAACGTTACAAAATGTCCATAATTAAGTGTCCATAATTAAACAACACATTACAACTTATTACATATCATTAAATTAAATCCCTACTTACATTCATCACAATTACATATGAAACGAACATACATATATAATATATTATTTTCCACCATATTCTGAAACATAAATCCGACGTCGCTATCGTCTTTAATAAGTCAAGGCATATAGCTTGCTGTTTTCCATGCGTATTCATCTCTATCTTCTCTTAGGTCTATGCATGGCATTTGACCAAACAAGTGACGTGTATATTGATTTTCACTAAGATGCTCAAAATAAGTGTTAAGTTGTGCCTTCAAATCATCAAGAGAGTCCGTCGGCGTTATCATAACCTTAACCGTCTTTTTAAACGCGGAGTACCTAACACGCCCTTCAATTTTTGCAACCTCAGACATGTCTCACTTGACAAAAGCTTTAAGAAAAGAATCATAGATTAGAACAAAATTAAATGGAATGTAATAACAAATAAATCAAATGCGTAAACATTAATAAGCTATAAATAAGTATTGCACTAGTTTCACGACATAAAAGTCATATTATCATATATATCAATATAAATCACATAATGTTACTTATATATTGGCCACAAAAAATTGGCGTTACAATTTTGACCCCAAAATATACGTCGGTGTAATTTCCACAAAAAAAAAGGACTAACACCGACAAAAAAATCACTCATTAAAGGGCAAGTGATTGGAGAAGATCAAGTGACATCGAATCTTCCTCATCTTCCGCAATAACTTCAAATTGTTACTTTGGTTTTTCGGGAGTGTCCAACAAAATAGGCGCCGCTTTGTTTGACTCCTTTTGTGGTTTCGGCGGTTTGTTTCCACTTTCAATAGCCATGAGCTTTCGGAACAACTCATGTTGATCCAAATACTCATCTTCCCAAGTCACGGCATCTTCTTTCTTGTGATTGTGCCACTCCGTAGATTCAACCATAGCTTTCCATGCGCTCATTATCTTCTTGACAACATCGCGGTTACTCACCTCTTTCCCATCCTTTTTTCCCAAAGGATATTTACAATCTAAGATGCACCTTTGTTTAACATTTGCTTGCACATGAAAGTAACAATTCATTGCATAACTTTACGGGAAAACAATTCCAACCACTTTCATCAAAGACCCATCCCTGTCAGTAACAATCACCTTAGGCATATTCATTTTTGACGTAAGAAGTTTACGCAACATTTTTAAAACTCAAACAAAGTTTTCCTCTTTCTCATGTGTCACAAATCCAAACCCAACCGAATATGTCAAATCAGTCGAAGTTACCCCAACTACCTCAAACATTGGCATCCTGTACATGTTGGTTTTGTAGGTGGAGTCCATAACCAAAACCGTTGGAAAATTGTTAAACAACTCAACGGATGTTGGATGAGCCCAAAAGATATATTCGATTGTAGTACTTTCACTTTGTGTTCTTGAGTAATAAGTATAGTTGTGCTCCTCCAACTTCGAGATTAGATATTGCAACGACTTCTTGTCACCTCTATTTGCCTTCCATATTTGTTGACGTTCATTGTACACTTGCTTCACATTTGTCATGCAATGTGGTCTTTTGTTCTTCAAATGTATCAAAATATTTCTTGGAAGCATCTTGCTCTTGGTCAAGTAACGTACAAGCTTCTTGTCGTCCTCCTTTAATCTACCGGCAAGAATGTGTCCTTCTAAAGCCGGCTCCATCGCATGGTTGTGAACTCCATTAAGAATTTTCAATCCCCGTTCCTTTGTTTGTGTACTTTGATATCCACTAATCATGAACAAGCACCCACATTTTCTTTAGCTCGTTGTCGCATGCTTTGGTTTTTTTTTCCGGCACTTTGTGAGCTCCACTCCTTTCACACACTAGGCGCAACATTGGATTGATCAAGCTTGATCTTTGTGTAACAATTGTAAATCCCGTCTTATTTGCTTGACGACGTACCCACTCAAGTAATTCTTCTCTATCTTTCCACTTAACGTCGTCCGAAAAAAACCTAGCCATGTCAACTTCGTGGGCTTGAAGTGGGAGGACATCGGGGCCAACATATTTAGAAGCTTCAACATGGACGGAAGCTCCATCAATGTTTGGTTTAGCTTCAACCTTAGGCGGTTTGACATCTCCGAAAATTTCGACAAAATTTGGTTTTGTGTCTCCTGGAACATCTTCCGCGTTCTCTACCATTACTATAATTAAACAACACAAAAATATGAATTTACAACAAACTAATGCATAAACATCAATGCCATAATGAATTAAAATAAAGAAAAACAAAAAAAAAAATAGAAATTTTTTTTGAAAAAATGGCAGTAGCTGCCATTTTTTCGTTGTGAAAATTTTTCACAAGTATTCCACGGTAGTTAACTACCAAGGTTTTCCTCGACAGCAAAGTACCGAGGTTTTCCTCGGCCGTAAGCTACCGAGATTTCTCATGACAGGGTTCTACGTAACTGACGTAGAAACCCATAACATTGACAAAAAACCAACTGAATAAAATGCACAATACTTGTTTTTTTTACGTCAAAAGTGTGTTGATACCTCCTATGCTTGATGCTTGAATGATTTTGGAGCAAAATTTGATGAAAAAAAAATATTGGATTTGGGGATTGGATGGAAGTGGTATGGAAGTTGATGAGAAAATAGTGTGTAGGGGGGCAGGTGACTGTTTCATCTGATGAAACATATTCCTCGGCAGTTAACTACCGAGTATTTCCTTGGCAGTTAACTGCAGAGGGGACAAAAGCGTATTTTACTCGTGTGTCTCAACCTTATGCAATGTGTCAACAACAATTTTCCTTGAATCGTGAATCCTTGCAGTAAATATCCAATGTTTATTTATTTCATTTTCAAATTTATATAAGATAATTTAATAGCTTTTTTGAAAAGAAAAAAAAATCACAACAAACTACACAGGTCTACTTTGATTCTATCTACATATCTATTTACTACATTTTTTTCTTAATTTTTATTTTAACATGATTTTTCAATATGATATGAATAATATTTTTCATTTTCAAATTTTAAAAAGATAAATTTATTTTTTATAAGAAAATAATTCAAATTTTATTTCATTTAAAAAATATAGCCACATATTCAACTATATATATTTTGAAGGAAATTTTTTGTTTACTCTCTTTCAAAATTGGGGGCGTAAAAATTCAGGGAGACCGTTATTCGATGAAAAATCTTAGAGTGGGACTGAATCTAGATGAATAGTAATGTATAGTCATTTGCTGACTAGCCTTTGCATATATATTTTTCTTCAAAGTTCAAAACCCTTTTAAGGTAAATTGTACATGAGGTTGCAAACTCAAACTTTTTGGAAATTTGAATACTTTCATGTAGGAATACTAGTAACATTAGTAAGAGCATGCAGCAAGAACTTCTTCATATAATGTTTGAGCTAGCAAGAACTTGGGTGGGTGTGCATGCCTTCATAGGTTGTTATCACATAACTCGAATCATTATTATCTCTCTCAACTCTTTTTTTTACAGGACACCCCTCCACTGAACACCTATAATAATTCCTGCAATCACACATATACATATGATATAATAATGATACATGTATAAACTATATGTTATAAATTAATTTCATGGTATTCCAATATATAATATACCTTGGATTAGTGCTGTTCTTAACCATTTTCTTTCCATACTTCCTCCATCTGTACCCATCATCAAGTATTTCGATCTGTGACTTGGTTTTGAATGCAACTCTCTCCTTAACTTCCTTCTTCCAATTCTCGTTTCCACTCATATTCATATTATTAGTATCTCCTAAAACATGACAACAGTAAGACCAATAATTATAAGTTAAAGACAATATACATATTTTTTTTTAAACTGTAAAATTTATTAATAATCAAGTCTCTGCACAAGACAAACAGAGACCAGCAAGATAGAAAACTACAAGCAAAGGGCACTGTATATAGGCAGAAAATTGGCTTACTGGTGGAACTAGAAGATCCCTCAATGTGGCTGCCACCTGCTACTTCGTCGGCTTGATAAGCAAAAGACTCAGTGGTTGGATCAATTTGTAACCATTCATTATCATCGAAATTCAAGTAGTCAGAGAGTTGAAATGGCCACTGCTGGTTGCTAAAATCACTTTCAGGTGATGATGAATTTGCTGCTCTTGGGTTTTTTTCTGTCATTTTGGTGCAACTCATATGGAAAAAATATTACATCAGTTCATACGATATATATAAATCACTCAGCAGCCATAGTTTTAGTGACCTAGCAAGGCAGCTTCATGGAGACTTTCCTACATATGGATCATAATAGGAAGTTTCAAAGATGTATATTGAGACGTAGATAAATCAATGCCACGTACCAACATCACTTTAAAGGAATATCATTAGTTTTTGTTTTTGACAAAAAAGGAATATCATTAGTTAATAAATGTATGAATGGTGAATTAATTAGTAGATGACAAATAAGCAAGTGGACCAATATTTTGTTGATCTTAGTAGAACTGGACTCAGATATCTTAAATAAGTTTTTTCATTTAAGAATTATGGATGAAAAATTTGTGGTTGAAAGAGAAGAAATAGTTTATGAAAGTGTAAGTCATGTGCTCAAATAGAGATTAGTCATTAGCAATTTTTTTTTTAAGGAAGTCATTAGTAAAGTTGGTGAATACTTCACATCAATACCATGGTTACAAGAAATATATGAGAGGAGGCCGACATGGTGCGTCACCACTAATAGATAATCGGGTTTCTTAAGCATGTGGTTATATGTGTCAGGTATGTGAGAGGTTCATCGATAAACACATTGAGTTTTAAACAACCACACACGACACATCTTAATTCAAAACCTTAACACATTAAATATATAAATCATCTGAGAGATGGATCTGTTCCTACTTTGATTAGTGTGTATGAAAGAACATTGATTGATGAGATTAATTAGCCCTTTTACTACACCCTTCTTTTTTATAATCAATGATATATTTGTAAAAAAGAAGGGCGAACATTCTAGTACTTTGGTACCCATCATCCAGTCATTTAGTTTCGTATCGTTTTTCATATTAAATTATTTTAAAGAAAAATTAAAAGTTAATTTTGAGTCATTGAATATAGTGTCGTATTGAGTAAAATATCAGAAAATCTCCAAAAAAAATTGTTCCAAAATGATGATAATTTTCCATATTTCAATGAGTAATAGTAATTATTTTTTTCTTAATTACACTCTAACAACAGTTGTATTACTCTCAAGTTATTGAGTTAAGATCCTCTCCATTTCTCAAAAGAAATGGAAGTGTCTAAGTTTTTTTTAAGATAGAAAGTTTCAACGTATTGTTTTCTAGTTTACATTTATGAAGTTATGATAATGAAAACCAACCCAAGGTTTGATAAGGTTAATTTGTTAAAATTATTATTCACATTTCTAGTTTATAACTCCTTAACTTGTATGAAATGATCTAATATGACAATTTTTGTGGGCGGATGAGAGGATATATATGTAAAACTCAATAACTTCATAATCAAATCTCAATACACTCCATAGAATAGTCTTCTTTTTTCAGTTGAGGACACATGCTTAATTAGAAAAATAAATTAGTGGGGCATAGCAAGGATGACTTGGGGAAGACTTTCAATTTCAAGTGCTATTATGTTAGCTGATATTATTGGGGTTAGAACTGACCGACCTCTTCCCAACTGATGTGCAAGTCAAAAGTGATAGTGATTTTTCTTGGTCTAATGGAAGTTTCAAGGAACCAAGAGTTTATGTTAGCTGCTGGTATATTTGTATATCTGAATATAGCCAACACTTTTATTTGGCAAGCCGTTCTAGAGTACTTGTAGTGGAAGTAATAATGGAAAGACTTGAATTTTCCTCTTTTTATACAAGGAAAAGTATATACTAATAATAAATAAACTTAAGATTAGGAAAATAATTATTTTCTAACCAAGAGATTGACCTCAAATAATTAATAAATTTTTTTCTTATGATGAATCGGTCAGAAGAATTAAGTTTCACGCTTGATAAAAACAATTTTTAAGTTATAGATTTTACTTACATCTTTGTCGAACTCTGAACTATTATTAAGTCCTAAACAAGTGGTAAGACATTTCTTGATATTTATCTTTAGTTGACTTTTAAATGAATATGACACAGTAGATTTAAATCAGTAGCAATCAGAGTGGAAGTGATGATGTTACACCATATATAATTGTGATACTGGAAACATTATCAAATTACGATTGTTAGGAAGTTCATATGTATCTTCTGCGAACTTTCATTTGAGGGATATGTTAGTGGTGTTCATCCCTCGTTGTAATAGATAAGTATAGCTATATTGTAAAAGTTGACATCAATTTATATCGTCATTCAATATGTAATAATCAATTTTCTATTCATAATTGGTTTTTTTCCGTTACCCTCTCTTGTTTATGGGGTATTTACCCCTTCAAGATATCAACCAATCAAAATGTAAATTACAAATGTAGCATTAAATGTCAAATAAATGAGTCCATTTTCTATAAAAAACAAAAATCAATTTTAATAAGGTAACTTTTAATTTTTATTTAATTATATTTAGGTATTTAATCTTATTTAATCTAGGCCTTAAAATTTAATCTTATAGCTTGTTGAACTAGCTTATAAGCTTGTTTTGATATAATAAGGTATCGTTTGGCCAGGCTTTTTCCGGTCTAAAAGCTACTTTAAAACAAAGTTAAAATAAAGTTTTTTAAGAAAGAAGTTAAAGCTGTTTGGTTTCTTTAATTTTATTTTTTTTAGTTTTAAAGCTATTTTTAAGTTAAAAGTTGTTTGGCAAAATATTGTACAAAACTTTAAATTTATTATTTTTTTGTTGGTGTCCACGGTTCAAACCTCAGACTTTGCATATATTTATGCATTGTCCCTATCAACTAACCTAAGATCACGGGGACAAAACTTTGAATTTATTATGAATTTAAATAATAATAAAAAATCAAAATATTTTTTGAAGGGAAAAATGTTTAAAATATAAATGATATTTTTGTTACAAGTACTATACTTACTCAATGACGTTTGTTTTGTGTAACATGAATACAAATTCGTATCATCGTATAAAAGACTCGTTAAATATTTGAATAGGAGAAATAATTTAGGGAGGCTCAAATAATAACATAAATAATATTAAAATAGTTGGTTTTTTCTTTTTTAATTATACTCTATAACAAATTTCGTTATAAGAATACCATATTTTTGGTGTCATTCAAAAAGATAAGAATTTATATTATATGATATTATATTTGTTACATTGTTGGTGTCATTTGTAATAGCCCAATTTTTCGTTATTTTATTTTCAATTATTTTATGTGTGTTTATATATGCTTGTATGTGATTATTTATCCTTGGGTGTAATTTCTTGGGTTTTCGTGTTAGAAGGGTATTTCGGTCTTTTAGTGAGCAAGGGTAAATTAGTAATTTTGGTTGAGGATTATTTGTAGCGTTTTAAGTGAGGACCATTTGTTTATTAAGTTGTTAGTATGTTGTGGTAATTAAAAATTAGAGTCAAAGGTTACTCGTTATTTTACCGTTAGTGAAATAGAAACTAGAGAATTAGATTAATTAGAGTTTGAGCCCATATAACATTTGAAGAGTTAGGCCCATTAGTTGTGACTATATAACCCAACTCTTAAGGGGAAATTAGGATTAGAACAATTCATTTCATAACACAAGATAGAGGTAGAGAGAGAAAGGCTAGAGAAAAGGGGAAGAGAGGGTTTGAAGAGAAAGAGGCTTGGCGAGCTAGAGGGTGAAGAATCTAGGAGCTAAAGTGAGGCCAAGGCTTGGATTCTTGGAGTTAGACGTAAGGGGAATAGTATTCAAGCATAATCTTTTTCTATCCATTTCTCATAAGTGCTTATTTGATAAGTGATTATTTGGTTAAGTGATTATTTGAGTTTTAATTGTAGAAATTCGTGCTTAGGTTTTGATGGTATGTTCATGTATGTGAATTGAATGATAATTGTGTTGTTGATGTTGAATTTGCATGCCTAAATGTATATATATGGGTATATTATGTTTTTGTGTAAAATTGATGAAGAATGAAGCTGTGGTTGTTGAATTATGAGTGAATTCATGATTTTTTGTGGTTGATGTTGTTTTGGAACATGTTGTTGATGAATTGATACAATGGGTATCCCTAATAAAAGATCGACTATTAGTTAAGTTGATTGCCATCGATCTTGGCAATACTCAGGATACTTTGGTTCGTTAGCTCCTCAGCCAAAACAACGTGAAGCCGTTGTTGAAGTTAAAATAAAATAAAATTATTTCCACAATTTATTAGTAGAAAAACTAAGAAGCACAAAAAACAGCCAATTTATTCTAAATTTTGATTGAATATAGAATTCGTAATTGTTGTAGAGTGACTCCACCATTTCAGCCTCTTTTGATTTGTAATTTTGATTGAATTAGATCTGTTGACACCAAATGTCAACAAATTTGTTGACACAAAGTCTTTTTGATCTAATTTTTTAATACGGTGGCTAACAATCAATCACACCATAACTAACATGGGGCGTCTCTTAGACTGTCATGGTGTTACGGTATTGATTTTTCTTTGATATTATAATTTTATATAATAATCGTGTTTCAAAACCTTTTAGAATGATCTATACTTGTCCACCATTTTAATAATAATCTATAGTGAATTTGTTTGATTCTAAACATTAGACAAGAAGGGGAAAGCTAATCATATGAAATGGAAAGAGGAAGCCGATCCATTGAAAAATTTGATGATTACAAAGTGAAGTTAAGGGAAATTTGATGATAACAAATTTGATGATCCATTGTAGCCTATCAACAGATCATGACTCATTTTGAATAGCAACGAGGTATTTGTAGAAACTTAGGAAGATAAGAGAAATATTTGTATGTTTAACATATCTTCAAATACAAAAGTAAGTGGTCTTATTTGTTCGATACTATTGGAGACAAAGAAACATAAAATAATTACGCATAAATACTAATTACTCCTCACATGATTATAATATCAAATACAATATATAATGAATCATAATATATCTAAAGATCGCTTGGAATGTAGCTGAATAATGAAGACCATATAATAAGATACTCTTGATATACCGAATAATCCAAAAGACAACATTAAATGATAATGTGTGGTATGTGGAGAAGCCGTGAGTTGACTAACAAAATGAACAACATATGAGATATTTGGTCGAGCAGTGTCCTATGAACTGAGCACCCATAGATGGTTGGACCTAGTTTTGATGTCTAGTATCCCATGACCGTTTGACGATACACAAACTCCAACCATAAGATATGTAAAGGCGAAATGTTTGAGATAACAAGCCGATTTAAGAAATATTTCATGATTATACACATACCAAACATGAAACTTGTAAAGTCAAATGCTTAACATGATAAATTGACACCAAATGTTCCAATACAGAACATCGAGGATCTTTGGTCGACAATCTGTCGTGCTCAAGATCAGATGTTTTGTATTTTGGTCAAATGAATTTTCTTGCCTTTCTCTTTGGTCCTTCCATTAATAGAGCAATTAGAGAAAGATCTTAGTATATATAAATTACGGGTCGAGCACCTTTAAATGGTTGGAACTCAACCAACATGAGATTTAAGTTTTCTTGGACCAAATATGAGGTCTAGCAAAATAAGCATGTAAGAAATGCTTATGAATAACGCTATGAAATTAATATGAATAAGAAGTTATGTATTTAAGTTATTCTTCTCATGAGTGTATTCTTGAAGAAGTTTAAAAACTATTGTTAAAGCAATGAAAAATGGTGTAGCCAAATACGTTAATTAAATATTATAATCTCGTCACGTTTTTTCTTCAAGTTAAGTCGATTAATCCCTTGAGGATTTTTCGAAGTTGTTCCAAGTTTTTTATATAAAAAATCAATTTGAAACAAAATATGTTATGGTGAAATGAGGTTGAGTTTGTTTTTTTCTTAGAGTGTTTTCTATTTCTAGTATCTTCCGGAACATGACCAAATGATTTCTCATTCGTAAATAAGAGGATTTTTTTTTTCCTTTTCTTTCTTTCGCTCTTTGTTCAAATATACAAATTCAATCTTTTTATTAAACTACTTGTTTACAGTAATTTCCTTTAGTTCACAAGTCTTTACTCAATTTCTCTAAAAAAATAAAAATAAACCATTATTCAACTGACAAAAATATCAAAATTGTTAATCTAATAATGAGACTGCGGTTCGAACCTCGATTCCTCTACTTATATGTATGAATGCACAAAATGAAGCGACAATGAAAAGAAACATAACGATGATTTTACATGTCATGGGACAAAGAACCAATGTGCATTGGACTTAGAGCAAGAAAGACTACTGAAAGAATATGAAACAGTTTGAGACAAGAAGAAATCTTATGGAAACGTTAACAAACCAAAGTTAATTTCAGTGATAAGTTGGGGGAAGCATAACACTAGAGATTTGAGAAAGTATTTTGGAGTGCCGCTTCTTCAGAACGGGTCCCTTTAGCTTGGACCAGTGTATGTTTTGGTCCAACTTAGACCAGTGAAATTACCTGATATCACAGGTTGTGTTCCAGTTGTCCCATACCATACACACCATAAGCCAACAACAGACAAGTAACCCATTTTTCTCAATACATTTACAAAGTAATTATTTTTTTCCAAATCTAACCAACCCCCAACACTTAACTTGAATGTTTATTAAAACTTAAGAGAAAACTCCTTATTTAGATCAAAACTAGACAAAGTCGTGAATCAGAGATCCTTCATAGACAAAAAATTTTAATCCATTAACTTACAACCAATTTACAAATCCAAAGTGAAGTCATGAATCTCTTGTGTCTCTACCCTCCCTCGTAAACACGTTGAACTCTACTTCCTTCCAATCTTCACATCAGATTTTCCAACAAAACAAAGAAATCATGGGTTTTGAATGCAAATCAATAATCTTGTTATTATTTCAAATTGGAAGAACTCATCCATTGTTATGCAAAAAAATGTTATAATCTGAACGCAATTTTTTATGGTTACCAGAAGCTTAATCTGAAAATAATAAATTTGGAAGATAATTGACAGTGGTACAGTTTCATGTTATAAATAATTTTGGTATTTGAGATTCACAAATATTAAGGTGTGGATAAATTATTTGCAAGGGTCTCTCAATTTTTTTTTTTTGCAAGGGCATAAAGAGATAAAAACATGCTCCATATTTTAAACCAATAATTAAGCTGTTAAGTTGTTCTTGTCCAATGGGGTGGTTGCTTTTTAAGCCCCCCTAAAATCTCCAAAGCCCCCTAAAATACCGAATTTGCCCTTTTATACAACATATGGTAGATATATACCAAACTAGTTAGGAAGATAACTACGGGATGCTCAATTACACAATCCGGTAGGTATAATCAGTATTCGTTAGGGAGATAACTTCAGGACGGCGAGTTACGAAAATTTTGGTGTTTAACGGCAGTTATTATATAAGACACGGTGGTTACATGAGACAGAACACAATTTATCAACTATTATTTCCTCTTTTGCACTCCACTTGAATTTTATTCTAAACTTTGCAATTTTCCACAAGGATCATATCAACAAACAGTGTTAACTTCACTCAGTTGCAATCAATTAGCAGGTAAATCATATTTCTTCCTATCACATTGAAAGTTTGTATAATTTTCATTCTTTTGACATGAACACATGCTTAATTATAAGAAAATAACTTCTTTTTTTCTTTTTATAAATGTTTTCAGAAAGCAATTCATTTGCTAAACATGACGCAAACATCATGAAATAAAGTTATAGATATGTGAATCGTAAGAGTTTCTATGATATGTTAAACATCATAAACATGTTTTTACTTTGTGGCAATGATAGCAATTCATTATGTGGTAGTGATAGCAGTAAACATACATTTTAGATAAAACACCGTTAGCAGAATGATATGCTAAAGATCATAAACATCATGACATAAACGTCTTTCTTCTTTTGACATAATAATTACATAAAACAGAATAAAAGCTATGACCATAAAATAACTTCGTGGCAGTGATAGTAAGAGTCTATTGTTACAGTGATAATTTTAAATATTTTGTTTGGAATATATTTCTTGGGGGCAGGTGTTATTAGTTCTGAATTAATGTGTTCATTTGGTTTTTGTGTTTGACAAACATCTAGTTACTTTGCAAAACCTCCCTGTACTTTATGCCTCTCTCATCTAGTTTCTATCTTTTAAAGTTAAATAATCGGTTGAGAATAATCAAATACATGTTGTGTGTGTGGTTGGGGGAATTCGTTTTTTAACTAAATTGTTTTTTTCTCTCTCTCTTTTCGGTTGTTTTGTATGCACAGATATGGTTGAACCTGCCGTTGTTCAAAATCCGGAACAAGATATCTATTCAGTTGATGTTGCAGAATATTTTGTTCCTAAAGATAAAAACTTATATGAAGATCGAGAGGAGATGATTAATTGGGCTCGTCGTCAAGCAATAAAAGTAGGATTTACGCTTATAATAGGTAAATTTGATAGTGGTTCCGGACGCAAAAAACCAAAGCTTGTTTTGAGTTGTGAAAGAAGTGGAGAGTATAAAGGAACAAATAAGAAGTTGAAACTAGAAGACACGAGTTCTAGGAAATGTGGTTGTCCCTTTAGGTTGCGTGGTTATTTTAGCAGAGCAAAACTATGGAGTCTGAATGTTGTTTCAGGATTGCATAATCATAAGATGGAGCCAAAGTTAGAAGGTCATATGTTGGCTGGTCGTTTAACTGCAGAAGAAACAAAGATTGTTGGTGACATGACAAAAAATTTGATAAAACCAAAAAATATTTTGTTGGAATTGAAAGGTAAACGGGAAGACAATTTGACGGTTGCCAAGCAAGTTTACAATGCACGACATAGATACAATAGGAGTATCAGAGGTACGAGAACAGAGATGCAAAACCTGTTGAAAAATTTGGAAGACAACAACTATGTTTACAATTATAGAACAATTAGTGGGTCAACAACTGTTCAAGATATATTTTTTACGCATCCAGAATCTGTGAAATTGTTTAACACTTTTTCTACTGTATTGGTGATGGATTCGACTTATAAAACCAGTCAATACAAAATGCAGTTATTTGAGATTGTTGGCTTGACCTCAACTGAGAGGACATATAATGTCGGATTTGCTTTTTTGACTAGTGAGAAAAAGGACAATTTCGCTTGGGCTCTACAAGAGTGTGTTAATCTTTTGAAGTGTAAAAAAAATATGCCGAAGGTAATTATTACTGACAAGGATACCTCACTGATGGATGTTGTGGGAAAAATATTTCCAACATCTACTGCTTTAGTGTGTGAATTTCATATTTTACAAAATGTGAGAGCTAGGTGCAAGTTGGATTGCAAAGTCAAAGACACCAAAGGCAAAGAGGTGAAGTCCACAGATTTGGTTGACACAATCATGGGTGCTTGGGAAGTTATAGTTAATTCTGCTACTAAGGAATTATATGCAGATGCAGTGTTACAGTTCAGAAAAGTTTGTGAACAATTTCCAAAATTTCTGAATTATGTTGAGAGTACTATATTGAAACCTTTCAAGGAAAAAATTGTGAAAGCGTGGACCGACCATGTTATGCATTTTGGTAACACAACAACTAACAGGGTTGAATCCGCTCATGGTACATTGAAAGAATATTTGCAAGATAGTAAGGGAAATTTGGAAAAAGGTTGGAAAGCGATACATGCCATGTTAACAGTGCAGTTCACTGAGATACAAGCAGAGTTTGGAAGAAGTTCTACTGTTTTGGAACACAAATTTAAAGGCAATTTAATGTACAAGAGTTTGGAGTATACGGTTTCTAGACCAGGTATGAACTATATTTTTAAAGAAGCATCTCGAGCAAAAGAATGTGGTTCGGATAGTAAAAAATGTGGTTGTGTGATAAGAAGAACTCATGGGTTGCCTTGCGCTTGTGTAATTGCTATGAAATTGAAGGTAGGGAAAGACATACAACTTGATGAGATCAACACTCACTGGAAGAGGTTAAGTTTTGAAGATGATGTTGTCGAAGAAGAAGGTAATCCACATGTTTCTATTCTAACAGAGTGGAATGCAATTCAGGTATGTTATAAATTCATAAAAAAATGTTTATTATATTAGTGTATTGTTTTAAATTATTAAGTCTTACTTGTGTGTTTGTAGGAAAGATTCAATAAAGCAGGTTACAATATGAAGTTGAAGATCAAGGAGCAAATGCGTGAAATCGCATTCCCAGAAACGACATCATTGACTCCACCAATTCAAAAGCTTAAGATAAAAGGTGCGCAAAAAGGTGTACAAAAAAGGAAGAGGTCTACTTTGAGTGATAGTTCTACTACTCGAGAGCCATCCTTTTGGGAGCATGTTGACGCGCAATTTCCAAATAGCCAGGCTTCACAGACAAAACCTTCACTCCACAAAAAGAAAAGTGCATGTGTAGTTAATCCCTCTTCGAGCCCGATACCAACACAATATATTCCCTGTATTGATCAGATGCCTAAGGTTATGAAACCTTATATTGAAAGGATTGTGAATGTGGATGGTGACGGTTACTGTGGTTACCGAGTTGTAGCTGAAAATCTTGGCATTGGTTCTGATAGTTACAGACTAGTCTGCTTGCTCTCATTAAGGAACTAACAGGTAAGAGGAATGATTATCTGGGAATATTTGGGGGGCAAAGATCGACTACAAGTTCTTATTGACTCGTTGTACCCTCCAAAGGTAAAGACTTCAATTGCGCCGGAAGAAAAATGGTTGACAGTGCCAGATATGGGACATGTCATTGCAACATTATATGGTAAAGTTGTAGTTGTTTTGAAATATGGAAACGGTTTTTCAGAAACATGTTTTCCTCTTCGTGGTCGCCCTCCAGCTAATCCATCTTCTCGAATTATGTGCCTAGGTTTGATTCCTAACCACTTTGTTCATGTGTTTCTGAGACCTGGATGCCCAATACCTCCAACAACACTGCAGTGGAAAAGTTACAGAAAACCAGAGACTCAAGCTTGGGAGGATCACTTTGTTGCGAGGCAGTGTATGTTTAATGAATTAAAGAATATTGAAAAAGGCTACCAACCACCGAAAGAAACAAATAAAAATGATCCAATTGTGTGTGATGATGATGGTGATGATATGTTGAAGACAAACTAAATTTGATTGTATTATTTTGGTTATGTGTTTTGCTTTTTTGTTGTTTGTTTTAATGGATTTTGTATTGGTTATAACAACGTTGAGTTACTTATTTTAAATATTTAATGACATTGATTGTTTTAAATATTTAATGACATTGATTGTTTTCATTAATTTAACTTGTTTCGTGAGTTAAATTACAATTAAAACTAGCAGAACAATGAATCAGAATTGGAGTTAACAAGTAGGCACTCTATTTCTGATGGTGTTGCTATCTAGACGAAGGAATGAACTAATTTTATTTTTGATCCTAATTGAATGTGCACGCAAATGGAAGGAACATGTGAAAATATGTGTGATGCTTAATGTGCAAATCATTTTTACCAATTCATGTTTCGAGACTTTTAATGTTACAAATTCTAGTTTCCTTCAAAAAATATTTTTACCAATTCTAGAGTTCAAAATAATATCGTCTTATAATATTAGGATCTGAATTGTTTGCAGCCTAACCCATATAACCACACACATTCATGTGCATTTTGGTTGTCTGGTCAAAATTGACAAAACCATTTAAAATCTTGACCATCCATACTTGATTGGACAGTAGAAATGCATCCAATTATATGTAATCAATCACAAGCAACTGATCCATATCTCAATTTTAGTGCATACTGCATAGCAACATAGTAATGAATTGAGATCTTTTTTTTGAATTAATAAAATGGAAGTAAATAGGAGAATAGCAGCACTCAGGAATTTAAATGGAATAGTAGTAGTAATATTGATTGAAATCAGCAACAAAAGTATGAAAGCTAAGAATTAAAACTCAAAACAATGTACACACATCACTCAGGCTGTGAACTATATTGCCTGATATTTCTCCGCTTACGCCTCAATGACTGGTACTGAGTCGCAGGCGTGGCCTGAGCTACAATCTGTTTCATAGCCATATATAAAGGAGTGTTTGCATACTCCGGATTCTGTTCAATGGAATTAATTGCCAGGGCCCTGATCCTGCAAATGACAGACAATGACTCAACACCATGTTCCTCCTCTAGGAGAACCTCTAGATTAGCAGGCCTCGACGGATTATTAGGAACATTAGGTATCAATAAAGGGCACGAGACCTTGTAGAACCACACCAAGTATCCCTTCTCAGAATCCCAATCATTGTCCACAAGTTGCCCACGGTCTTCTTCAGAAATCATATGTTGATTATAATCCTGGAAAGCCTCTGCCTTCTGATGAATGTTCAATGTGTGCAGTGCGGCAATAGCAAGATTTCTAGGAATAGTTTGAACATATCCAAATTGCCTCAGCACACGCTCTGGCAAGTGTGTTTGAAAACATGACATGCCGCACATTATCCACCCTGAAAACCAAATGATGTCCTCCAACAGATGACTCTCTCGATGATTATCATATGGATAGAAAATGATGTCATCAACCAAAAGACGATCCAATACCGCCCTGTAAGAATACTCCACAGCAATACCCTTTTTATGCATGAACCGACAAGCGCGTGGATGGTCCTCTCTATAACTCATATCAATATCCCTCGCACAAATTCTTGAAAAGTGTTCATATATCCATGCCTAAAAAAATAAATTATATCATTAAACATGATGTGTGAAAATCAAAATTATATCATTAAACATGATGTGCGTAAATATGATAAATATTATAAATTTAACAATTTAAGATATAAAATTTTACCTGCATCAAACAAGTGTAGCCAGACAAGGACGCACATTTGGGTTTAGTCATCTTACATAGATAATCATATAGGAAAGCAAGAGCAGTGGCACCCCATGACCATTGATTAACTGTAGTCAGCTCATCAAAGTATTTCAAGTAAACAACACAACAACCACTACCAGTCTTATCAATAACAATGTGCAGCCAACTAGATAGAGCAGAAAAGCTTTAATGCACCGAGTCTGGTACCATTCCAATGTTACTTCCTCCCCAGGCTGATTCGCATACATATTCGCTTTGTTCAAATATTTCGTGTAAATACTAAGAAGCTAGTCATAGGTGATACGAGCTGAATTCATACTTTTGGTCTCCGCGGCACTCTCTGCTCGATCCAATCCTAAGTAGTCAACCAAATACTCTGTCCCCTGATTAGTAGTCAAGGTCTCATGGAATAGCGGATTACCTCCAACAGGTATATGCGGCAAGCAAGAGACGTCATCCAAGGTGATAGTCATTTCACCTACGGGAAGGTGAAAACTGCTCGTCTCCGAGTGCCACCTCTCTGAGAAAGCAATCAAGAGGCCATGGTCCACCTGGCCATAATTTGTCTTCAACAGCGGGTAAAGACCAGATGCCTTGACTACATTCCAAAACCACCCCATATCATCAACCTCCAGAGGTAATGATTCTTTCAAGTCTATTATTCGCTTGGCATTATTAAGCACCCTAGGGGTTTTACCACGGTCCTGTGGAAAAAAAAATGGACACAAGAAAAAAATCAATTTCCAAAAACGAACACACAAATCCAGTCAATACATACAATTTACTTAAAATATGAAAGCTATCAATATAAATGCGCTAAACTAATATGCTACCAAAACCAATAATTATAATAATGATGCAGGAGTGCTTAATTAGAAAATTGGAATAGTTCTATATGAAGGTATAGTTTTGGAGCTGAATCCGTAAAGAATCACCATGACAAGAGAAATCACAAAACAAGCACCATAATATTAAATGTATTATAGCACACCAAGAGTACCCGTTAGTTTCTCTTTAATTTCTCTCAAGGCCAAGAAATGGGAATGGGTGAGTGGATCATTGACTAAAGTAAGTATAGCCTACGACTCTCCCTCTAACACTTTAAGTGTTGTTGTCACTTATGGCAATGGAAAATTTTCTACCATTGCTCAAATCCTTTATTTGGAAGCTTTGCTCCCCAACACGGTTAGGTTTGGTATATCTGCTGCTTCAATAACTGGTACAGCACCCGACATCCACTCATGGTCATTGAGCACTTCAGCCTTGTAAACAACTACAACCAGCGCCTCAGAAAAGTTGCAGGCTGTATATGATAATTAACTACTATTTCTAAATAAAGACCCTGCTAGTAAGCAGCTTGTGTGACATTTATGTGATTTCTTTTCAAATAAAGACCATGTTTGAGTTCATTTCTCTTACACTAGTAGATCAGTGTGTATTTTCTTCCATTAAAGATCAAAAGACTTGGCCTATTCTAAAGAGTGACACAGTAGCTTCTCTTCTTAAGAGACTTAGCCTATTATAAAGCCTTGTTGTTGTCTTGATATAGTAGTGGTGCGGTTCTGACAGTTAGGGGGGATTCTCCTTTGGTTAGTTATCAGGGGTTTGTGCCTCAAAGGCAATCACTTTTGTACTTTGTTCTTATTGCAAGCCATGTAATTCTCTTATGTAATTCTCTTATATATTTACCAACACATATGTTAATCCGTTTATGTTTCTGCTACTACCTAAGCACTATCTAATTTGAATCATACCCTTGGACTAAAACCATAGTTGATTATTATTGTTGTGTTCCAAAATTTATTGTAATTTATCAATAATACTGTTAATATATATAGCACTATTATTGAACAAATATAACTTTCCAAATATATATATTTTAGAAGTTCTCCCTCCGAGTTGCTTCTTTTATTTTTTATTTTAAAGGCAAAAAAAAAAAAGAGATATATAAAATTGGGGGGACTATGCCAACATCCAATTAAACCAGAGAACCAAAAGAAATAAGAGCATCCACAATCGTAGTCCACTAATAGGGACTCCTTTAATGGACCCCACATGTACACATCATTTATTTATAGTTTTTTAATAAAAGTTCTTATTAAAGACTCAATGACTCCAATGACAATACACTAACAGAGACTCCAATAAAAAGTGCTTAATTAGATTATAATTATATCAACAGATAGCTAGTTTTGCGATTATGATCCTTATTATCATATATGGTATACCAATGCATAAGTTGTAAACTTGTACTCATGTACAAATGGTATTAGAAAGAAACAAAGTTGAGGAATCCAATTTAATTTTCATAAAATGAACTTGATGCCATTTAATATTTTCTGTCATGCGTCACACATTGATGTCATTTGAAAAAATAACAATTTTTAACTATGTTAACTATTTCTTTATTGATTCAAAATAAATTCTTACTTCTCCATTCCAAATCTTTGCTGCAATATGTTGGCCAAAACCCGGCAACAAAGACGTGTCAGAAGGCCCTCCGCCATAGCCCTCCTAAACCACTCCTATATTAGGAGGCGGTGAACCAGATGCTACCTGCGATGATGGCATCTCAATATCATCCTGAGATTGTGAACTAGAGCCTTTTGGTCCCTTGCTCCGACCATGTCCACGACCACTTCCGCGTCTGCGTGTCCTTGCATAAGCGTTTGCCACTCGCTCTATGTGGACAGAAGCATCCAATGACTCCTTACCATGTCGTGTCCTACCATCATCTTCATTATCCATATCTACTACAAAGAAAAACGAAATTTACTCATTCAGGCATTTTGTCGAACACTTGGAGCACATTAAAAAAAAATACTTGAATTCAATTTAAATATAATAAGGCATCAAACTTGTGCATACTGAAAAATCATTGAAATCACTCTACATAACATCACTTCTTATTAGAGTCAACTTTCCAATTAAGCATCATGATAATCAAACAGGACAACACTTATAAATCATTCAATTTTGTTGCCCAGAAAGCTTCACAATAAGCAATTTTTCAATTAACAATTCACAATTCTGAAACCCTAAGGTAGTAGAGGAGAAGCTTGATGAGTAACAAACAATGTGAGTGAACATGAATCGAATATATCGCATATCCTAAGTTTGCTGCAAATGATTTGTGAAACAAGAAAACATGGTATAATTTGAATTTGTAAACTTAATTCATCGAAAAGTGCATAAGAGTGAAAATCAAGAAGTGGCAAAGCTCGATCGGAAAAAAATTCATGCAATACGATCGGAGTGATTAAGAGAAAAACGATTAATTAAATAAATGATTATTGAAAGAAAGAAAGGTGATAGAAGTGAGTGAGTGAACTAACCGTAACAAGTAACAACAAAGTGAGTGAATCTTTCTTTGATTCAGTTGCTGAGAAGCATTTCAACACAGGAGAGGAGAAAAATCCCTTTGCTTGGTGTTGTTGCTGAATGCATTTTCAATACAGCCCTTGACTACATTGTATTGTATTATTCGGTAATTATATACCGGATTCTCTAAATAAGGGCAATATCGGAAATTTAGGGGGCACAGAAGATTTTTGGGGGGCTGATAAAGCAACGTTCGTCCAATGGTTAAGTTTTCTTCTTTTAGGATGCAAAATTAAAAGGTTTTGATCCGGTCCATATTGCATGTCCATGATTTGACCCGGCCCAGAAAATCATGTTCACAAAATGACAAACCTGCTACTGTGTGGTCTGACATACACAAGGCTTGGATTTTATTCAACTTATATATCAGGTATCAGACCCTCAATCACAACCATCCATATTAATTATTATTAAATCTAAGGCCAGCTTTCAACTGGTCCAAGTTGGAGACCAACTTTCACTGGTCCAAATTAAAAGAAACCCTTTAGAACAGATGCAGCAAATGAATGAACCTACCCGTTTATCTTGGATAAAGTTGACCAACGCTCGAGTGGTTGGAATTGGAAAGCGAATAACTTATCTTCAATAGAAAGATTAGCGTTAGAGAAATTGGTTATCCAGTCCTACCTTTTTTTTTTTTGAAGAAGCTAAAATGAAATATATTACAGAAGCCTGGAAATTTCAGCACAAAAGTGCAAAAATTCCAGCTGAAAGAGTATCAAATTACAACCTCAAAACAAAGGGTAACAAAAAAAAAAGATCAAAAGACAAAATCACCCCATTACAAATAAATACACAGACAAGGTAAAGGGTTCAACCACCACAAATGGTAGGAAAAAGCAAAGTTAGGACGGTTCGCTTTTAGCCACAGTATGATTGAAGTTTAATTTTATCTAGTAATTGATGGAACGAGGCCTCTTTTTGATGAAAGACGCAGGCGTTTCTTTTTATCCAAATCAACCACACACAAGAAAGCCATATGAGATTAAAAGCTGAGCGGTTGCTTTTGGAAAACCCGCCTGTGGTGCCAAATCGATACAAATGATCTGACACATGTTCAGGAAACGCTATGTGGAACCTAAGCCAGTGAGAAATATCATACCACAGTTTACCAAAAAAATCACAAGAGAAAAATAAGTGCTTTGCGTCCTCCAACATGCCACATCCATCCACACAAAACTGAGCATTTGGTTGTAAAATTTGTCTTTTAACTAAATTATATGTTGTTGGTAACCTATTACGCAGCAGACGTCAAGCAAAAAGACTGACTTTTAAAGACACTTCCTTATTCCAAATTTCAGTTATGTGATCAGCTGCCAAGTTGTTATTTGTTGATGACAACAAGTGGTTATAAGCACTTGTGGCGTTATATTTGTTGGATGCATGTAAATGCCAAATCCACCTGTCAAAATGATTGGGCTGCAAAACAATATTAGTTAAAAAATCACAACACTCCCGCACATTCTCCTCCTCCCATGCTAACAACCGACGCCGCCACTTCCAAGTTTCACCCTCCTCCCCCCACCCAAGCGAAAACATTTCAGCCACTGGTGCCATTTTATTAGTAGCAAGATCAAAAAGGCGACTAATTTTTTTTTCAAAACTATGTCATCAATCCAAGGATCCCACCAAAATAAAGTTTGTGTACCATCTCCTACCTCCCGCCCAACATTAGCATCAAACCATCGACCACTTCCCACACCAGCCCCATTTTTAATATTAATCAAATTATTCCACCAAACAGAGTTAAACCGCCCCTCCTCAGCGATTATTCCTCCTACCCCCCCCCCCCCCGGTACCGTGATGCTAAAACTTTATACCACAAACTCCTATTTTCAACCCTCATCCTCCAACACCATTTAACAAGTAACGCCAAATTAAACTCCCTTATCCTCCGCACCCCCAATCCTTCGTTCTCTTTATTGGAACAAATAGTGTCCCACTTAATCCAAGAAATTTTCCTAACCTCCTCACATCCCAAAAAAAAAAAACAATTAAAAATAGATTCAATAGAGGAAATGATACCTGCGGGAGCTTTGAAGAAGGAAAGAAAGTAGACCGGAAGAGAGGACAAGACAGACTTCAAAAGTACTAAACGGCCACCCAAAGATAAATTTTTACTCTTCCAACCCGATAATCTTGACTTAATGCGGTCAATCAAAGGTTGCCAAAATTTTAGTTTACGAGGATCGTCACCGATAGGCAGCCCCAGATAGAGAAAAGGAAGTCTGCCCAATTTACAATTAAGAACAGAAGTTGTCTCTAGCAACCAAGAATCATGAATGTTAACACCAACTAACATACTTTTGTGGAAGTTCACTTTAAGACCTAAAGTCGCTTCAAAAAGAAGGAGCAAAGCTTTCAGAGCTCTAATATTTACCCAACTACGATCCCCAATTAACTAAGTGTCATCAACAGATTGTAAATGAGTGATGGAAAGAAGGTTATTAGCTCCCACCTTATAACCAGAGAAAAGGCCAGCCTCTACTAAGGCATTCATCATAACATTCAAACCTTCAGCTGCTATTAAGAATAGAAAAGGTGAAAGCGGGTCTCCTTTCCTCAACCCTCGTTCAAATTTGAATTCATCAGTTGGGCAACCATTAACTAGAACCGAAGCAGAAGTTGTACTAATGCAACCATAATCCACTTGCGCCATAGGGTGGGAAAATTCATTTGTTTCATGACTGCTTCAAGATAGATCCAATCAATAGAATCAAAAGCCTTCTCAAAGTCAACCTTGAAGAGAAGCAAGTCTTTTTTCAAACGCTTAACATCCTCCACCAACTCATTATAAAGCAAAATTCCATCAAGAATTTGCCTACCATGAATAAAAGCTTATTGTGTTGATGAAATAATACTAGGCATAACCCTTCGCAATCTATTGGTGAGGACCTTTGATAGAACTTTATATAAACTTCCAACCATAGAAATAAGTCTGAAATCATTTAGGCGTTGCGGGCACTCAACTTTAGGAATTAAAGAAATAAAAGTATTGTTGATACCTTTTGATAACTTCCCATTCCTATGAAATTCTGAGATAAAGCGCATAAAATCTTCTTGAAGTTTCGGCCAGAAATCTTTGATAAAACCCAAATTAACACTGTTTGGTCCAGGGCTCTTATAACTATCACAATCCCACACAGCTTGCTTGACTTCCTCAACTGAGAAAGGTTTGATTAAATCTCCACATTGACTTACACTAAGCATATTAAAATTGAGATTCTCAATGCTAGGTCTTTCAGCAGCCACAGATCGAAAATGAGATGAAAAGTGGTTGAACACTAATCCCCGGATACCTTCCACGTCCTCAATAATATCATTGTTAGCTGTCAAAGAAACTATTGAGTTTGCACGTCGCCTAAAGGACATAATGTTATGAAAGAACTTAGTGTTAGCATCTCCTTCTTTCAACCAAAGAAGTCTGGATTTCTGCCATTGCATGCTGGTGTTGATGCGAGATAATGAATGCAAATTTGCTGAAAAAGAGTGTTACTCCTCAACTTCCTACAATAAAAGATCAACTTCCTCCTCTTTAGCATCAAGAATAGAAATAGGTTCTTGTAAATCATTTATTCGGTCTTCTAGGTTTTGGGTGTGGTATTGATGCCAAGAGTTCAGGTGCCCCTTAATCAGCTTTTACTTTTCCTTAAGAACATAGCCACCCCAACCCTCAATATGATACGACTACAAATTATCCCGAACAAACTATTTGTAACAAGGTAAATCCGCCCAACATTTCAACATGCGCCTAGGACAAGGTCCCCAATTATCTTCATCCATAGATAGCAAAATAGGACAATGATCAGAAAGACTGTGAATTAAAACACGCTGAATCATATTAGGCCAACGAGCACACCAATCTTCAAAGAGGAGGAATCGATCAAGTCGGCTCTGTCATACCCTCATTTTGGACCTAAAAATACTCACTCAATTTTCCCTGCTATTTTCTAATGCTTTCAAATCCACCGTGTTTTCTACTGTGCTCCAATTGCATACGTTACTGTTTCAGTCTTTTGAATTTTTTGCATAAAATCATACAAAAGGGCATTTTTGGTCATTTCCTACAAAGGAACCCATTTTCAGTCTCTACAATTTGTCCCTGAGTCTTTTCAACCGGTTTGCATAAATCTTTAATCAAATTTTGTACGAAAATCATCTTAATTTGCGTCTGAGTCAGTTTGAGTCGTTTTTGCCTCAAGGGCATTTTAGTCTTTTCACATCAAATAAATTTTGGGCAGAGAGGTATTTTAAAATACCTCATTTGTGGTAATTTGTTCGTTTTAGTCCGTTTTGTCGTTTTTAAATGTTTCGCTTTACGTTATTTTCAAATTACATTTTTTAGCCAATTTTATTATTTTTTACTTTTTAGTCCGAATACTTTTAAAAATTGCAATTCAGTCCAAATATTTTGTTTTTTGCAAATTTGTCCCAATTCTTTTAAAAAACAGTCCAATTCTTTCATTTCTTTTAAAAGCAGTCCAAACTTTTTAAAATTCCAGAACAGTCCCAGTTCTTTTAATTTCCAAATAAGTCCAATTTGTTTAATTGCAAATCAGTCCCAAGTTTCATAAAATTGCAGGTCAGTCCTCAGGATGCCACGCAAGCTAATTCAGGCCACATGTCAGCCTATATAAGGCTGCGCACTGTACAACTCAGAGAAGGATCCCACAGAAATTCTGCCAAGTCACAAACAGTTCACATTTTTCTCTCTCATATCAGTTAGATCAAAACCATAACCGAATTCAGTTAGGAAGAAGAATTTCAAGCTCTCAGAGATTCAACAATGGTGAATCTTCATCATTGAGCTATTTCTCACTGCAATTCCAACGCGAATTCACTGCCAGGAGCAGCAAACTCAAGCGTGATCACAGTGTAGAGAATTGAGGAGAAGAAGGAAAGAAAATTCAAGGAATCCGAACCGGTTAAGGAGAAAAAGAAGAAAATCACCAGTTTCATTTCAGAATTTAAGCCAAGAATCAATAAAAACAGCATCAAATCGAAGTATTCCAAAGATCCGAATCAAATCTCCGAACAAAAATCAGGTAATCATCGAAGAAACTTACCTCCTTTCATTCATACGCAGTAATGAACACTAGACCGATGCGGATTAACAGGATTCGAAGCTTTCTCATTCGAAAATGGTGAAACCCTAACTGTTTTCCAAAACAACAGAGATTCTGAGATTTACGACGATTTTCAACCGTCGTAAATCAACGAATCCATGAAGATTTCATGCGAGAAAGCTTCGAATCAGACAAACAAGAAACGGTTCGAAACCGTACAAGATTCAATAATCTGCCTCAATTCGTTGTGTGCATGTGCATTCCAACGGTAGAATCATGTTTAGGAGAAAGATTTAAGACGATTAAGCCAAGTTTCTTTCATTTCTGGGTAGATTCAAGTGGATTAGGGTTTCAAAGAGGGAAAGAGAGAGCGGCCGGCCAAGAAGAGAAGAAGAGAGAGAAACATTTTTAGAAAATGAAGAAAACCGGGTTCCAAACCCTTTTATATAAGCTCTTGGACCGGGTTGACCCAAACCCGGTCCATTCTCTCTTATTGCGGACCGTTTGATCAAGATCCAGAGGGATCTGGATCAATCCAACGCTCCTGGAGTGTTAGATTGATCCGGATCCATCATATCCATGGGTGTGGGCCGGGTTTCGTTGTGTTTTTTGGATTTCTTTCAGTTTCTTGAGTTTTATTGCTACGCACACCCCTCATGCCTGCTATTTGAGCCCCCTGTTCATCCCATTTTTTTTACAAAAATTCCTAAAAAATTATCATATGTTTCTTGATATGTTTTCATTGTTTTGTGGAGTTTTCACACTTTAAAGTGAATAAAAAGCATGTGCGCTAGTTTTTATTGGATTTACATGTTTTAATGCTTTTTGTGAATTTTCTTGCACTATAATGGATCCAATTTTTGCTCTATGGTGTTGATACTTGATATGTGATTTTTGTGATGTGTTCATCTCTGAACTCATGCTATTTCTACATTCTTGCATGCCTAATTGTTAATTCTTTGGTTTTCAAACTTAATGGATCATTTCTTGCTTTACAAATTAACTCCTAGTCCTCTAGTTCATATGCTCAATGATGACCCCTTATTTTACAAGGTTGCTTACAATCCACAATGCTACAATTTTGTTGGTTAATTTCTCTTTGCAAGTTTAATTGATAGCTTCTCTTTGGTCAAGTTTAGTTGTTAATTTTGAGATGTAATTTGTTGTTGAAATGTGTTGATTTTAGGGTTTAAGTGTGACTCATAATTTCTCTTTGATTCTTGAAATGTTTTCTTTGAAAAGGGGGTGCTGTTTTGGGTGAAGGTTATAGGTCATAGGATTTAGTTCAGATTTTAGGTCTTAGTTTAGTGTCATTTGCATTATTTTTGGTGTTTGTTCCTTTGCAATTTGCTTAATGTTTTTAGTTGTGTTCACTCCATCTTTTTTTAAATTGGTTTAGTGCTTCGTTAGTAAATTTCATCTATTATGCATTACTACTCATGCTATTATCTCTCATTTCATTACTAACCATTTGGTTCTATGTCTCATGCATATTGCAAGCATTGCCTCACTCTCATTTGTTTTTCTTCCTTTAGTCACCTTTATACAATTTCCATTGATTCATGTAATATTTTAGGTTTAGTTTACTTTTCTTTAATTTCATGCAAGACTATAGAATGTAAAATAGGACCCGATGTAAAGGACTATGGACTATAATGATGTACACCGACACATGCACCGACACACGCACACACGTTGTATGTCTATCGTTTAGGTGTATGTTTAGGATGCGCGATACTTAGAGAAAATTAATCTTTTTAGAAAACAAACAACTTCCATCACTTCAAATATTTTCCAAATAAACCTTGGAGTCAAAACTCCAAAGGATTTTTCCTTTATTTTCTTAATCAAACCAAAATGCAATTAATTTCCAACTTTAACCGTTTTCATTAACAATTGAACCAACCAAATGCTTTATCCTCTTTTTGATTCTAATGCCTATACGGCCTCTTTCCTTTTCTTCAAAATCTTTTTCAAACTTTAAAAAACAAATTAAACTCACAAAAACATTTTGGAAGAGAACTACATGGAATTTTGATCCCTTAAAAGGGTATGTAGGCAAGAGACTCAAAATCTCTCCAAGTCCAATAAAATAAAATCCCATCTTCTCCCTCTCATTCTTAAAACCAATCTCTTTTACAAGTAGCAATAAAAGTAAAGCATAAACGTAAAGCGTAGTAAAACGGTTCCTATAGGATACTATAGTCATCGCGGGTGCCTAACACCTTCCCGTGATGAAATCAGCCCCGAACTTAGGATTTCTAAGGTTTTTCTCGATTTTACCTTCCCCAAAAAAAATAGAGACATCAATGATCGAAAGGTTCAAATCCAATTAATGATTTGACACCCGAAAATCGCGATGACAGAAATGGCGACTTCACTAGGGATGTTAGGGCTACACCTAGTTTTTCATGCTTTATGTTTATGATTTGCTTTATTGCTACATGTAAAATTTTCTTGTGTACGTGTGGGGTGAGAATATCAAAAGCCCTATACCCGGGCTGAGTGAACTTAAGATTAGGAAGAGATATAATCGACAATCCATTCCGGGGGTTGCCTCGTGCATTGGATTACGCGATCAATCTCACATAGCTGAGGCATTTTGGAGGTGATGTTGCCGGCGTGTGTTGTCATGCTTAGGCACCTTACTTCTAATTGACCGATGAAGGCTATGGACCGTAGTTACCAAACCCATCTTTGGCCTTTCTTAGGACGTAGTGCGGTGGCTAAACCGAGCGTTGTCTCGAAATTTAGTCGTCACGCGATACTACACCCAAACTAGACCTTCTTACGAATAATCATGGACAAGCGTTGCTTTGTACTACTATGATATATGGAAGAGAGGTTGTGGTTTGGGAACTTTGTAGAACCTTGGTCACTACTATCAAAGCCTTAGTTTCACCGGACACCGTGTCCACTTGTTACCTTAGCCCACCGTACTTTCCTTATTAAAACCATGCATACATGCATTCATGCATAAATTTTTTACATGCATTTATCAAAGGGTATAGACAAACTAAAATTCTATTACAAATATAACCAGGCATGAAGAAGACTAAGTCCTACAAGTTCAAGGAAGTCGATCCCGCTTCCTTTCGCTTAGCATTTCAAAACGATTTGTCTTGACAGCTTTCTAATTCCATCATCTTGCTAAAATGTTTGCAAAAGTTTCTAGTTTTTCTAAAACCCTTTGATAACGAAAAGAGTCATTTTTACATCCGCATTTGCATATCATGCATCATATGCATCATTCAAAAACAACACAACAAAACTTCCAAGTGCTCATTGTCTCCTGGTTCTTCTGCCGCAGTTTGAAAAATGGCTCGTGCTCAGTGGGTCTAGGCCCGTGTTTGTTGTACCAGGAGGCATGGCAAAGAACTGGAACGTTATCAATCTCCCTGTGTTTGTGCATGATTCTAAGTAATATGTCTTGCTGTTTAGGCTTTATTTTCAAAATAACAATCCTTCCGTCTTGCCCGAGGCGGAAGTGACTCTTTTGTAAAGGGCATGTTTGTTCCGACATCACCATTATCAATAAAAAACGTCGTTTCTTCCACGACTCTTTTTCTTTCTTTAATGTTTTTCCCTTGGAAATAATGGTAATGCCAGAAAAAACCAAAACATCTATGTTTTCTTATTAATTTCAAAGACCTGCATGAAAACTATTTTCTAAAAATCATCCAATCATGTCACGCAAATCGAACCAAAGTAAACCCGTTGAACACAGTAATTCTATGTTTCTCCGAACTGTTGAATCCCCGGTATTCGAGACCGAAGATGAGGATAGTGATGACATACCAGATGAGATTGCCCGATTGCTTGAGCAAGAAGAGAAGACCATTCGGCCCCACCAGGAAGAGATCGAGCTAATCAACTTGGGTACCGAGGATAACAAAAGAGAGATCAAAGTCGGTGCTGCCTTGGAGGAAGGGGTCAAGAAAAGGATCTTCTAGCTTCTCCGGGAGTACTCGGACATTTTTGCATGGTCGTATGAAGACATGCCAGGTTTGGATCCTCAGATTGTGGAACATCGGATACCGACAAAGCCAGACTGTCCTCCTGTCAGGCAAAAGTTGAGACGGACTCGGCCGGACATGGCTCTGAAGATCAAAGCGGAAGTGCAGAAACAGATCGATGCGGGTTTTCTCATGACAGTTGAGTATCCCGAGTGGGTTGCTAACATCGTGCCAGTGCCGAAGAAAGATGGTAAGGTTCGGATGTGTGTTGACTACAGAGATTTGAACAGAGCAAGCCTGAAAGACAATTTCCCACTGCCTCACATCGATGTGCTTGTTGACAATACTGCCCAGTGCAAGGTGTTCTCCTTCATGGACGGTTTTTCTGGCTATAACCAAATCAAAATGTCACCCAAGGACAGGGAGAAGACATCGTTCATCACTCCGTGGGGGACTTTCTGCTGCAAAGCAATGCCGTTCGGTCTAATAAATGCTGGTGCTACCTACCAAAGGGGGATGACCACTTTGTTCCATGACATGATCCTCAAGGAGGTTGAAGTGTATGTAGATGACGTGATTGTCAAGTCGAGCGATGAAGAACAACACGTCGAATACTTGGCTAAAATGTTTGAAAGGTTGAGGAAGTACAAGCTTCGGCTGAACCCAAACAAATGTACGTTCGGTGTTAGATCAGGGAAGTTGCTAGGCTTCATTGTCAGCCAGAAGGGCATTGAAGTAGATCCTGATAAAGTCCGGGCCATCCGCGAGATGCCGGCCCCGCAAACCGAGAAGCAGGTCAGAGGGTTCCTCGGGCGTTTGAACTACATTTCCAGATTTATATCCCACATGACTGCGACCTGCGGGCCGATTTTCAAATTACTCAGGAAGGATCAACCTGTGGTATGGAATGATGAATGCCAAGAAGCTTTCGACAACATCAAGAGTTATTTGCTAGAACCTCCTATCCTCGTTCCGCCAGTGGAAGGAAGGCCATTGATCATGTATCTGTCAGTGTTGGATGAGTCCATGGGATGTGTGCTCGGTCAGCAAGATGAGACTGGAAAGAAAGAGCATGCAATCTATTATTTGAGCAAGAAATTCACCGATTGTGAGACTCGGTACACAATGCTCGAGAAGACCTGTTGTGCCTTGGCCTGGGCAGCCAAACGCCTGCGTCATTACTTGATAAATCATACGACTTGGTTGATATCCCAGATGGATCCAATCAAGTACATCTTTGAGAAACCGGCTGTCACTGGAAAAATCGCACGTTGGCAAATGTTACTGTCAGAATATGATATTGTGTTTAAAGCTCAGAAGGCCATTAGAGGGAGTATCCTGGCTGACCATCTCGCTTGCCAACCGCTTGATGATTATCAGCCTTTGAAGTTCGATTTCCCTGACGAGGAGGTCATGTTTTTAAAATCAAGAGACTGCGAAGAACCACTGATCGGTGAAGGTCCAGACCCCGATAGCAAGTGGGGATTGGTCTTTGATGGTGCTGTTAATGCTTATGGCCGAGGAATTGGCGCAGTAATTGTGGCTCCACAGGGGCATCACATTCCTTTCACAGCCCGGATTGTGTTCGAGTGCACCAACAACGTGGCCGAGTACGAGGCGTGCATCTTTGGAATTGAAGAAGCCATCGATATGAGAATCAAGCATTTGGACATCTACGGAGACTCTGCATTAGTCATCAACCAGATAAAGGGAGAATGGGAAACTCATCATGCTAATCTGATCCCTTACCGTGACTATGCGAGACGTCTGTTAACGTATTTTACGAAGGTCGAGTTGCACCATATTCCCCGAGAGGAGAACCAAATGGCCGATGCTCTTGCTACCTTATCCTCCATGCTTCAGGTGAACCATTGGAATCATGTGCCGATGATCAAAGTACAACGCTTAGATCGGCCCGCTCATGTGTTTACTGTCAGTGATGCAATTGTATAGACGGGTTCAGGCGGAGCCGACGTCAAAACCTGGTATCATGATATCAAGCAATTTCTGCGAAGCCATAAGTATCTGCCAGGTGCTTCCAACAAAGACAAGAAGACGTTGCGCAGGTTGGCTAGCAAGTTCCTGCTGGATGGTGATGTCCTGTACAAAAGGAATTTCGATATGGTTTTGTTGAGATGTGTTGATGAATGGGAGGCTGAACAGCTAATGCACGATGTGCACGATGGCACCTTCGGGACCCACGCATCGGGGCATGTTATGTCTAGAAAGCTGTTGAGAGCTGGTTACTACTGGATTACCATGGAGCGCGATTGCTATCAATACGCCAGAAAGTGCCACAAATGTCAAGTATATGCTGATAAGTTCCATGTGCCTCCGCATGCTCTCAATGTTATGTCTTCGCCATGGCCTTTCTCTATGTGGGGCATTGATATGATCGGAAGAATTAAACCGAAAGCTTCAAACGGTCATCGTTTTATCCTGGTAGCAATCGATTATTTCACCAAATGGGTCGAAGCTGCATCTTATGCCAACGTGACTAAGCAAGTGGTAGTCAAATTCATCAAGAACAATATCATCTGTCGGTATGGTGTCCCTAGCAAGATCATCACTGACAACGGTACCAACCTGAACAATGACATGGTGCAAGCCTTATGCGAGAAATTCAAGATTGAACACCACAATTCTTCTCCTTACAGACCTCAGATGAATGGTGCAGTTGAGGCCGCCAATAAGAACATCAAGAAGATTGTGCAAAAGATGGTAACAACGTACAAGGACTGGCATGAGATGTTGCCCTATGCTCTACACGGCTACCGCACTACAGTCCGTAGTTCGACCGGGGCTACGCCTTTTTCTCTTGTATACGGCATGGAAGCAGTCCTCCCATTGGAAGTAGAGATTCCGTCTCTCCGTGTGATTATGGAAGCAAAGTTGTCCGAGGCCGAGTGGTGCCAGAGTCGGTACGACCAGTTGAATTTGATTGAGGAAAGACGACTGGATGCTTTGGCTCATGGTCAGATGTATCAAACAAGGATGAAGAATGCTTTTGACAAGAAAGTCCGTCCCCGGGAATTCAAGGAGGGTGAACTCGTGTTGAAAAGAAGAATGAGTCAGCAACCCGACCCGAGGGGCAAGTGGACGCCTAACTATGAGGGACCTTATGTTGTCAAGAAGGCTTTCTCTGGCGGTGCTCTGATTCTCACACACATGGATGGTGTAGAACTTCCGAATCCTGTGAATGCCGATATAGTCAAGAAATACTTTGTCTAGATATGAAAAGAACAGCGTGGTAGGTCGAAAACCCGAAAGGGCGGCCTAGGCAAAAATGCGCTTCCCGGTGGATCGAAAACCCGAAAGGGCGGTCCAGGCAAAATAAGGGACAAGAAACAAAAATGTAAAAGCTCGCTGAAATTACATGTAACTCAGGCAAAAATGAGCGTCTCGATGAGCCGAAAACCCGAAAGGGCGGTTCATGCAAAAATGAGATTGAAATAAAAGACAATTGACTATATCTGGCAAATTACCATTCCCCTTGGGATCTTTGCAATTGATGTTTGGCTGTTCTCATCCGAGGTTCCGACGCCTGTGGATTCAAGAGTTTCAGATACCATAGCAGTTACTGTGTTCAATGTACCACCAACCAATAAAATTACCATTTTCCAAGATTTGTAAATCTGTGGGGTCGCGCTTTTGGCCGACCACCACCCTTATACATCGATTTGAGCCTATGCTTTTGTTTGGCACTCATTTTCCGTTCTATTTTCAAAAGCTTTATACAAAAAGATTCTTTTTCTATGTTAATAATGATGCATGTCTGGAATAAACATTCTAAAAAACTGAAAACCTTTTTAAGTATTTTGAAAACAAGCCTGAACAGCTAGGTACATTCAAATGAACATGCATGAACAAATCTACATTGATATCAGTTCCAATTCAAGTTGCTAGCAAGCCTTCCTCCCAGTAACGGTCTGTGGTCAATGGCAAGAATGAAAAAACAAAATGAAAAGCATGAAAAATAAATATGCTCGCTAAGTCGAAAACCCGAAAGGGCGGCTTAGGCAAAAATGAGCGCCCCGATGGATTGACAACCTTCAGAGGCAATTCAGGCAAAAACAGGGGCAACACAAAAAACTATTCCCCGGTGGGTCGAAAACCCGAAAGGGCGATCCAGGCAAAAATGGGATGATGAAAGAAAAAATGAAAAATGAAATGAAAAAACAAGCATGCAAAAGCATTGACCACAGATGCGATGTCCAAAGCACTTGCATGACCGTTCCAACGAGCAGCAATACTACTCAGACTATTTTTCTCTACAATTTTACAGCTTCCTGCATTCAAGCGATGGTCTCGATGTATCTTCAAACGACCGCACCCCCAGAAGAGGAACTTTTACAAATATATGTCCGAGCGCGAGCCATTACGTGCCCAATATTCCAATGTTTTGTCTGTCTCTGCGAAATTCTGTCTACAAATTGCCAATCATCATGCATTTCAAAGCATTCATACATGCATAATCATGCATCCTATGTGTTCATGCATTCGATAAGATTGTCGTGCTATTCATACGCATCTGCATTCTCAATTCCTATGTTAATCTCAATCAAAATCAATCTTGTCAACTTCAAATTTCTTCCGCTAACAATAAATGTCTACTGTCATGTCAATTTCAAAGTTCAACAGTCTTGACAACATTCCTTTCAAATTCAAGCTCCTGCAGTTATGTCAATCAAATTCAAGTCTTTTTCAAATACAATTTGTTTCTGTTATCGGTCAAGTAGCAAGTTCACATCCAAGAACAGCTTGTACCTTTCCTTTTGGTATCCGCCGAGCGGCAAGTTCGCATCCAAGAACAGCTCGTGCTTCTTTTGTTCCTTGTCAGCCAAGTAACTAGTTCAAATACAAGAACGACTTGTGCTTTCTACTTTGTCTCCTTTTAGCCAAGTAACTAGTTCAAATCCAAGAACGGCTTGTGCTTTATATGTTTTCTTTCAGCCAAGTAACCAGCTCGAATACAAGAGCAGCTTGCGCCCTTTGTTGTCAATATTCCCGGCCAAGTGGCTAGTTCGCATCCAAGAACAGCTTGTACCTGTCAATTTGCTTTCGAGTCTCCCTAGTGAGTCTTGTTATCTGCTATTCTGTTAATGTCAATCAGTCCCGCAATGGATACGACATATTCCTTTTTGCTATTCTGTTAATGTCTACCGATCCCGCAATGGATACGACATACTCTGTTATTTGCTATTCTGTTAATGTCTACCAATCCCGCAATGGATACGACATATCTTGTTAAATTCGGTTCTCAGTCTGTCTTGCATTCATAACACAAATGTTGCATGGCATACATAGGATTTACAAATGTATTTTTACGCCCAAAATCAGTGCTAATGTCGATATTTAAGTATCTTCGTCATGTCAAGCCAAAGACTCCGTCTCTTGACTCTCCAGACAAAGAAACTTAAATAGGGGCAGCTGTCATACCCTCATTTTGGACCTAAAAATACTCACTCAATTTTTCCTGCTATTTTCTAATGCTTTCAAATCCACCGTGTTTTCTACTGTGCTCCAATTGCATACGTTACTGTTTCAGTCTTTTGAATTTTTTGCATAAAATCATACAAAAGGGCATTTTTGGTCATTTCCTACAAAGGAACCCATTTTCAGTCTCTACAATTTGTCCCTGAGTCTTTTCAACCGGTTTGCATAAATCTTTAGTCAAATTTTGTACGAAAATCATCTTAATTTGCGTCTGAGTCAGTTTGAGTCGTTTTTGCCCCAGGGGCATTTTAGTCTTTTCACATCAAATAAATTTTGGGCAGAGAGGTATTTTAAAATACCTCATTTGTGGTAATTTGTTCGTTTTAGTCCGTTTTGTCGTTTTTAAATGTTTCGCTTTACGTTATTTTCAAATTACATTTTTTAGCCAATTTTATTATTTTTTACTTTTTAGTCCGAATACTTTTAAAAATTGCAATTCAGTCCAAATATTTTGTTTTTTGCAAATTTGTCCCAATTCTTTTAAAAAACAGTCCAATTCTTTCATTTCTTTTAAAAGCAGTCCAAACTTTTTAAAATTCCAGAACAGTCCCAGTTCTTTTAATTTCCAAATAAGTCCAATTTGTTTAATTGCAAATCAGTCCCAAGTTTCATAAAATTGCAGGTCAGTCCTCAGGATGCCACGCAAGCTAATTCAGGCCACATGTCAGCCTATATAAGGCTGCGCACTGTACAACTCAGAGAAGGATCCCACAGAAATTCTGCCAAGTCACAAACAGTTCACATTTTTCTCTCTCATATCAGTTAGATCAAAACCATAACCGAATTCAGTTAGGAAGAAGAATTTCAAGCTCTCAGAGATTCAACAATGGTGAATCTTCATCATTGAGCTATTTCTCACTGCAATTCCAACGCGAATTCACTGCCAGGAGCAGCAAACTCAAGCGTGATCACAGTGTAGAGAATTGAGGAGAAGAAGGAAAGAAAATTCAAGGAATCCGAACCGGTTAAGGAGAAAAAGAAGAAAATCACCAGTTTCATTTCAGAATTTAAGCCAAGAATCAATAAAAACAGCATCAAATCGAAGTATTCCAAAGATCCGAATCAAATCTCCGAACAAAAATCAGGTAATCATCGAAGAAACTTACCTCCTTTCATTCATACGCAGTAATGAACACTAGACCGATGCGGATTAACAGGATTCGAAGCTTTCTCATTCGAAAATGGTGAAACCCTAACTGTTTTCCAAAACAACAGAGATTCTGAGATTTACGACGATTTTCAACCGTCGTAAATCAACGAATCCATGAAGATTTCATGCGAGAAAGCTTCGAATCAGACAAACAAGAAACGGTTCGAAACCGTACAAGATTCAATAATCTGCCTCAATTCGTTGTGTGCATGTGCATTCCAACGGTAGAATCATGTTTAGGAGAAAGATTTAAGACGATTAAGCCAAGTTTCTTTCATTTCTGGGTAGATTCAAGTGGATTAGGGTTTCAAAGAGGGAAAGAGAGAGCGGCCGGCCAAGAAGAGAAGAAGAGAGAGAAACATTTTTAGAAAATGAAGAAAACCGGGTTCCAAACCCTTTTATATAAGCTCTTGGACCGGGTTGACCCAAACCCGGTCCATTCTCTCTTATTGCGGACCGTTTGATCAAGATCCAGAGGGATCTGGATCAATCCAACGCTCCTGGAGTGTTAGATTGATCCGGATCCATCATATCCATGGGTGTGGGCCGGGTTTCGTTGTGTTTTTTGGATTTCTTTCAGTTTCTTGAGTTTTATTGCTACGCACACCCCTCATGCCTGCTATTTGAGCCCCCTGTTCATCCCATTTTTTTTACAAAAATTCCTAAAAAATTATCATATGTTTCTTGATATGTTTTCATTGTTTTGTGGAGTTTTCACACTTTAAAGTGAATAAAAAGCATGTGCGCTAGTTTTTATTGGATTTACATGTTTTAATGCTTTTTGTGAATTTTCTTGCACTATAATGGATCCAATTTTTGCTCTATGGTGTTGATACTTGATATGTGATTTTTGTGATGTGTTCATCTCTGAACTCATGCTATTTCTACATTCTTGCATGCCTAATTGTTAATTCTTTGGTTTTCAAACTTAATGGATCATTTCTTGCTTTACAAATTAACTCCTAGTCCTCTAGTTCATATGCTCAATGATGACCCCTTATTTTACAAGGTTGCTTACAATCCACAATGCTACAATTTTGTTGGTTAATTTCTCTTTGCAAGTTTAATTGATAGCTTCTCTTTGGTCAAGTTTAGTTGTTAATTTTGAGATGTAATTTGTTGTTGAAATGTGTTGATTTTAGGGTTTAAGTGTGACTCATAATTTCTCTTTGATTCTTGAAATGTTTTCTTTGAAAAGGGGGTGCTGTTTTGGGTGAAGGTTATAGGTCATAGGATTTAGTTCAGATTTTAGGTCTTAGTTTAGTGTCATTTGCATTATTTTTGGTGTTTGTTCCTTTGCAATTTGCTTAATGTTTTTAGTTGTGTTCACTCCATCTTTTTTTAAATTGGTTTAGTGCTTCGTTAGTAAATTTCATCTATTATGCATTACTACTCATGCTATTATCTCTCATTTCATTACTAACCATTTGGTTCTATGTCTCATGCATATTGCAAGCATTGCCTCACTCTCATTTGTTTTTCTTCCTTTAGTCACCTTTATACAATTTCCATTGATTCATGTAATATTTTAGGTTTAGTTTACTTTTCTTTAATTTCATGCAAGACTATAGAATGTAAAATAGGACCCGATGTAAAGGACTATGGACTATAATGATGTACACCGACACATGCACCGACACACGCACACACGTTGTATGTCTATCGTTTAGGTGTATGTTTAGGATGCGCGATACTTAGAGAAAATTAATCTTTTTAGAAAACAAACAACTTCCATCACTTCAAATATTTTCCAAATAAACCTTGGAGTCAAAACTCCAAAGGATTTTTCCTTTATTTTCTTAATCAAACCAAAATGCAATTAATTTCCAACTTTAACCGTTTTCATTAACAATTGAACCAACCAAATGCTTTATCCTCTTTTTGATTCTAATGCCTATACGGCCTCTTTCCTTTTCTTCAAAATCTTTTTCAAACTTTAAAAAACAAATTAAACTCACAAAAACATTTTGGAAGAGAACTACATGGAATTTTGATCCCTTAAAAGGGTATGTAGGCAAGAGACTCAAAATCTCTCCAAGTCCAATAAAATAAAATCCCATCTTCTCCCTCTCATTCTTAAAACCAATCTCTTTTACAAGTAGCAATAAAAGTAAAGCATAAACGTAAAGCGTAGTAAAACGGTTCCTATAGGATACTATAGTCATCGCGGGTGCCTAACACCTTCCCGTGATGAAATCAGCCCCGAACTTAGGATTTCTAAGGTTTTTCTCGATTTTACCTTCCCCAAAAAAAATAGAGACATCAATGATCGAAAGGTTCAAATCCAATTAATGATTTGACACCCGAAAATCGCGATGACAGAAATGGCGACTTCACTAGGGATGTTAGGGCTACACCTAGTTTTTCATGCTTTATGTTTATGATTTGCTTTATTGCTACATGTAAAATTTTCTTGTGTACGTGTGGGGTGAGAATATCAAAAGCCCTATACCCGGGCTGAGTGAACTTAAGATTAGGAAGAGATATAATCGACAATCCATTCCGGGGGTTGCCTCGTGCATTGGATTACGCGATCAATCTCACATAGCTGAGGCATTTTGGAGGTGATGTTGCCGGCGTGTGTTGTCATGCTTAGGCACCTTACTTCTAATTGACCGATGAAGGCTATGGACCGTAGTTACCAAACCCATCTTTGGCCTTTCTTAGGACGTAGTGCGGTGGCTAAACCGAGCGTTGTCTCGAAATTTAGTCGTCACGCGATACTACACCCAAACTAGACCTTCTTACGAATAATCATGGACAAGCGTTGCTTTGTACTACTATGATATATGGAAGAGAGGTTGTGGTTTGGGAACTTTGTAGAACCTTGGTCACTACTATCAAAGCCTTAGTTTCACCGGACACCGTGTCCACTTGTTACCTTAGCCCACCGTACTTTCCTTATTAAAACCATGCATACATGCATTCATGCATAAATTTTTTACATGCATTTATCAAAGGGTATAGACAAACTAAAATTCTATTACAAATATAACCAGGCATGAAGAAGACTAAGTCCTACAAGTTCAAGGAAGTCGATCCCGCTTCCTTTCGCTTAGCATTTCAAAACGATTTGTCTTGACAGCTTTCTAATTCCATCATCTTGCTAAAATGTTTGCAAAAGTTTCTAGTTTTTCTAAAACCCTTTGATAACGAAAAGAGTCATTTTTACATCCGCATTTGCATATCATGCATCATATGCATCATTCAAAAACAACACAACAAAACTTCCAAGTGCTCATTGTCTCCTGGTTCTTCTGCCGCAGTTTGAAAAATGGCTCGTGCTCAGTGGGTCTAGGCCCGTGTTTGTTGTACCAGGAGGCATGGCAAAGAACTGGAACGTTATCAATCTCCCTGTGTTTGTGCATGATTCTAAGTAATATGTCTTGCTGTTTAGGCTTTATTTTCAAAATAACAATCCTTCCGTCTTGCCCGAGGCGGAAGTGACTCTTTTGTAAAGGGCATGTTTGTTCCGACATCACCATTATCAATAAAAAACGTCGTTTCTTCCACGACTCTTTTTCTTTCTTTAATGTTTTTCCCTTGGAAATAATGGTAATGCCAGAAAAAACCAAAACATCTATGTTTTCTTATTAATTTCAAAGACCTGCATGAAAACTATTTTCTAAAAATCATCCAATCATGTCACGCAAATCGAACCAAAGTAAACCCGTTGAACACAGTAATTCTATGTTTCTCCGAACTGTTGAATCCCCGGTATTCGAGACCGAAGATGAGGATAGTGATGACATACCAGATGAGATTGCCCGATTGCTTGAGCAAGAAGAGAAGACCATTCGGCCCCACCAGGAAGAGATCGAGCTAATCAACTTGGGTACCGAGGATAACAAAAGAGAGATCAAAGTCGGTGCTGCCTTGGAGGAAGGGGTCAAGAAAAGGATCTTCTAGCTTCTCCGGGAGTACTCGGACATTTTTGCATGGTCGTATGAAGACATGCCAGGTTTGGATCCTCAGATTGTGGAACATCGGATACCGACAAAGCCAGACTGTCCTCCTGTCAGGCAAAAGTTGAGACGGACTCGGCCGGACATGGCTCTGAAGATCAAAGCGGAAGTGCAGAAACAGATCGATGCGGGTTTTCTCATGACAGTTGAGTATCCCGAGTGGGTTGCTAACATCGTGCCAGTGCCGAAGAAAGATGGTAAGGTTCGGATGTGTGTTGACTACAGAGATTTGAACAGAGCAAGCCTGAAAGACAATTTCCCACTGCCTCACATCGATGTGCTTGTTGACAATACTGCCCAGTGCAAGGTGTTCTCCTTCATGGACGGTTTTTCTGGCTATAACCAAATCAAAATGTCACCCAAGGACAGGGAGAAGACATCGTTCATCACTCCGTGGGGGACTTTCTGCTGCAAAGCAATGCCGTTCGGTCTAATAAATGCTGGTGCTACCTACCAAAGGGGGATGACCACTTTGTTCCATGACATGATCCTCAAGGAGGTTGAAGTGTATGTAGATGACGTGATTGTCAAGTCGAGCGATGAAGAACAACACGTCGAATACTTGGCTAAAATGTTTGAAAGGTTGAGGAAGTACAAGCTTCGGCTGAACCCAAACAAATGTACGTTCGGTGTTAGATCAGGGAAGTTGCTAGGCTTCATTGTCAGCCAGAAGGGCATTGAAGTAGATCCTGATAAAGTCCGGGCCATCCGCGAGATGCCGGCCCCGCAAACCGAGAAGCAGGTCAGAGGGTTCCTCGGGCGTTTGAACTACATTTCCAGATTTATATCCCACATGACTGCGACCTGCGGGCCGATTTTCAAATTACTCAGGAAGGATCAACCTGTGGTATGGAATGATGAATGCCAAGAAGCTTTCGACAACATCAAGAGTTATTTGCTAGAACCTCCTATCCTCGTTCCGCCAGTGGAAGGAAGGCCATTGATCATGTATCTGTCAGTGTTGGATGAGTCCATGGGATGTGTGCTCGGTCAGCAAGATGAGACTGGAAAGAAAGAGCATGCAATCTATTATTTGAGCAAGAAATTCACCGATTGTGAGACTCGGTACACAATGCTCGAGAAGACCTGTTGTGCCTTGGCCTGGGCAGCCAAACGCCTGCGTCATTACTTGATAAATCATACGACTTGGTTGATATCCCGGATGGATCCAATCAAGTACATCTTTGAGAAACCGGCTGTCACTGGAAAAATCGCACGTTGGCAAATGTTACTGTCAGAATATGATATTGTGTTTAAAGCTCAGAAGGCCATTAGAGGGAGTATCCTGGCTGACCATCTCGCTTGCCAACCGCTTGATGATTATCAGCCTTTGAAGTTCGATTTCCCTGACGAGGAGGTCATGTTTTTAAAATCAAGAGACTGCGAAGAACCACTGATCGGTGAAGGTCCAGACCCCGATAGCAAGTGGGGATTGGTCTTTGATGGTGCTGTTAATGCTTATGGCCGAGGAATTGGCGCAGTAATTGTGGCTCCACAGGGGCATCACATTCCTTTCACAGCCCGGATTGTGTTCGAGTGCACCAACAACGTGGCCGAGTACGAGGCGTGCATCTTTGGAATTGAAGAAGCCATCGATATGAGAATCAAGCATTTGGACATCTACGGAGACTCTGCATTAGTCATCAACCAGATAAAGGGAGAATGGGAAACTCATCATGCTAATCTGATCCCTTACCGTGACTATGCGAGACGTCTGTTAACGTATTTTACGAAGGTCGAGTTGCACCATATTCCCCGAGAGGAGAACCAAATGGCCGATGCTCTTGCTACCTTATCCTCCATGCTTCAGGTGAACCATTGGAATCATGTGCCGATGATCAAAGTACAACGCTTAGATCGGCCCGCTCATGTGTTTACTGTCAGTGATGCAATTGTATAGACGGGTTCAGGCGGAGCCGACGTCAAAACCTGGTATCATGATATCAAGCAATTTCTGCGAAGCCATAAGTATCTGCCAGGTGCTTCCAACAAAGACAAGAAGACGTTGCGCAGGTTGGCTAGCAAGTTCCTGCTGGATGGTGATGTCCTGTACAAAAGGAATTTCGATATGGTTTTGTTGAGATGTGTTGATGAATGGGAGGCTGAACAGCTAATGCACGATGTGCACGATGGCACCTTCGGGACCCACGCATCGGGGCATGTTATGTCTAGAAAGCTGTTGAGAGCTGGTTACTACTGGATTACCATGGAGCGCGATTGCTATCAATACGCCAGAAAGTGCCACAAATGTCAAGTATATGCTGATAAGTTCCATGTGCCTCCGCATGCTCTCAATGTTATGTCTTCGCCATGGCCTTTCTCTATGTGGGGCATTGATATGATCGGAAGAATTAAACCGAAAGCTTCAAACGGTCATCGTTTTATCCTGGTAGCAATCGATTATTTCACCAAATGGGTCGAAGCTGCATCTTATGCCAACGTGACTAAGCAAGTGGTAGTCAAATTCATCAAGAACAATATCATCTGTCGGTATGGTGTCCCTAGCAAGATCATCACTGACAACGGTACCAACCTGAACAATGACATGGTGCAAGCCTTATGCGAGAAATTCAAGATTGAACACCACAATTCTTCTCCTTACAGACCTCAGATGAATGGTGCAGTTGAGGCCGCCAATAAGAACATCAAGAAGATTGTGCAAAAGATGGTAACAACGTACAAGGACTGGCATGAGATGTTGCCCTATGCTCTACACGGCTACCGCACTACAGTCCGTAGTTCGACCGGGGCTACGCCTTTTTCTCTTGTATACGGCATGGAAGCAGTCCTCCCATTGGAAGTAGAGATTCCGTCTCTCCGTGTGATTATGGAAGCAAAGTTGTCCGAGGCCGAGTGGTGCCAGAGTCGGTACGACCAGTTGAATTTGATTGAGGAAAGACGACTGGATGCTTTGGCTCATGGTCAGATGTATCAAACAAGGATGAAGAATGCTTTTGAAAAGAAAGTCCGTCCCCGGGAATTCAAGGAGGGTGAACTCGTGTTGAAAAGAAGAATGAGTCAGCAACCCGACCCGAGGGGCAAGTGGACGCCTAACTATGAGGGACCTTATGTTGTCAAGAAGGCTTTCTCTGGCGGTGCTCTGATTCTCACACACATGGATGGTGTAGAACTTCCGAATCCTGTGAATGCCGATATAGTCAAGAAATACTTTGTCTAGATATGAAAAGAACAGCGTGGTAGGTCGAAAACCCGAAAGGGCGGCCTAGGCAAAAATGCGCTTCCCGGTGGATCGAAAACCCGAAAGGGCGGTCCAGGCAAAATAAGGGACAAGAAACAAAAATGTAAAAGCTCGCTGAAATTACATGTAACTCAGGCAAAAATGAGCGTCTCGATGAGCCGAAAACCCGAAAGGGCGGTTCATGCAAAAATGAGATTGAAATAAAAGACAATTGACTATATCTGGCAAATTACCATTCCCCTTGGGATCTTTGCAATTGATGTTTGGCTGTTCTCATCCGAGGTTCCGACGCCTGTGGATTCAAGAGTTTCAGATACCATAGCAGTTACTGTGTTCAATGTACCACCAACCAATAAAATTACCATTTTCCAAGATTTGTAAATCTGTGGGGTCGCGCTTTTGGCCGACCACCACCCTTATACATCGATTTGAGCCTATGCTTTTGTTTGGCACTCATTTTCCGTTCTATTTTCAAAAGCTTTATACAAAAAGATTCTTTTTCTATGTTAATAATGATGCATGTCTGGAATAAACATTCTAAAAAACTGAAAACCTTTTTAAGTATTTTGAAAACAAGCCTGAACAGCTAGGTACATTCAAATGAACATGCATGAACAAATCTACATTGATATCAGTTCCAATTCAAGTTGCTAGCAAGCCTTCCTCCCAGTAACGGTCTGTGGTCAATGGCAAGAATGAAAAAACAAAATGAAAAGCATGAAAAATAAATATGCTCGCTAAGTCGAAAACCCGAAAGGGCGGCTTAGGCAAAAATGAGCGCCCCGATGGATTGACAACCTTCAGAGGCAATTCAGGCAAAAACAGGGGCAACACAAAAAACTATTCCCCGGTGGGTCGAAAACCCGAAAGGGCGATCCAGGCAAAAATGGGATGATGAAAGAAAAAATGAAAAATGAAATGAAAAAACAAGCATGCAAAAGCATTGACCACAGATGCGATGTCCAAAGCACTTGCATGACCGTTCCAACGAGCAGCAATACTACTCAGACTATTTTTCTCTACAATTTTACAGCTTCCTGCATTCAAGCGATGGTCTCGATGTATCTTCAAACGACCGCACCCCCAGAAGAGGAACTTTTACAAATATATGTCCGAGCGCGAGCCATTACGTGCCCAATATTCCAATGTTTTGTCTGTCTCTGCGAAATTCTGTCTACAAATTGCCAATCATCATGCATTTCAAAGCATTCATACATGCATAATCATGCATCCTATGTGTTCATGCATTCGATAAGATTGTCGTGCTATTCATACGCATCTGCATTCTCAATTCCTATGTTAATCTCAATCAAAATCAATCTTGTCAACTTCAAATTTCTTCCGCTAACAATAAATGTCTACTGTCATGTCAATTTCAAAGTTCAACAGTCTTGACAACATTCCTTTCAAATTCAAGCTCCTGCAGTTATGTCAATCAAATTCAAGTCTTTTTCAAATACAATTTGTTTCTGTTATCGGTCAAGTAGCAAGTTCACATCCAAGAACAGCTTGTACCTTTCCTTTTGGTATCCGCCGAGCGGCAAGTTCGCATCCAAGAACAGCTCGTGCTTCTTTTGTTCCTTGTCAGCCAAGTAACTAGTTCAAATACAAGAACGACTTGTGCTTTCTACTTTGTCTCCTTTTAGCCAAGTAACTAGTTCAAATCCAAGAACGGCTTGTGCTTTATATGTTTTCTTTCAGCCAAGTAACCAGCTCGAATACAAGAGCAGCTTGCGCCCTTTGTTGTCAATATTCCCGGCCAAGTGGCTAGTTCGCATCCAAGAACAGCTTGTACCTGTCAATTTGCTTTCGAGTCTCCCTAGTGAGTCTTGTTATCTGCTATTCTGTTAATGTCAATCAGTCCCGCAATGGATACGACATATTCCTTTTTGCTATTCTGTTAATGTCTACCGATCCCGCAATGGATACGACATACTCTGTTATTTGCTATTCTGTTAATGTCTACCAATCCCGCAATGGATACGACATATCTTGTTAAATTCGGTTCTCAGTCTGTCTTGCATTCATAACACAAATGTTGCATGGCATACATAGGATTTACAAATGTATTTTTACGCCCAAAATCAGTGCTAATGTCGATATTTAAGTATCTTCGTCATGTCAAGCCAAAGACTCCGTCTCTTGACTCTCCAGACAAAGAAACTTAAATAGGGGCAGCTGTCATACCCTCATTTTGGACCTAAAAATACTCACTCAATTTTTCCTGCTATTTTCTAATGCTTTCAAATCCACCGTGTTTTCTACTGTGCTCCAATTGCATACGTTACTGTTTCAGTCTTTTGAATTTTTTGCATAAAATCATACAAAAGGGCATTTTTGGTCATTTCCTACAAAGGAACCCATTTTCAGTCTCTACAATTTGTCCCTGAGTCTTTTCAACCGGTTTGCATAAATCTTTAGTCAAATTTTGTACGAAAATCATCTTAATTTGCGTCTGAGTCAGTTTGAGTCGTTTTTGCCCCAGGGGCATTTTAGTCTTTTCACATCAAATAAATTTTGGGCAGAGAGGTATTTTAAAATACCTCATTTGTGGTAATTTGTTCGTTTTAGTCCGTTTTGTCGTTTTTAAATGTTTCGCTTTACGTTATTTTCAAATTACATTTTTTAGCCAATTTTATTATTTTTTACTTTTTAGTCCGAATACTTTTAAAAATTGCAATTCAGTCCAAATATTTTGTTTTTTGCAAATTTGTCCCAATTCTTTTAAAAAACAGTCCAATTCTTTCATTTCTTTTAAAAGCAGTCCAAACTTTTTAAAATTCCAGAACAGTCCCAGTTCTTTTAATTTCCAAATAAGTCCAATTTGTTTAATTGCAAATCAGTCCCAAGTTTCATAAAATTGCAGGTCAGTCCTCAGGATGCCACGCAAGCTAATTCAGGCCACATGTCAGCCTATATAAGGCTGCGCACTGTACAACTCAGAGAAGGATCCCACAGAAATTCTGCCAAGTCACAAACAGTTCACATTTTTCTCTCTCATATCAGTTAGATCAAAACCATAACCGAATTCAGTTAGGAAGAAGAATTTCAAGCTCTCAGAGATTCAACAATGGTGAATCTTCATCATTGAGCTATTTCTCACTGCAATTCCAACGCGAATTCACTGCCAGGAGCAGCAAACTCAAGCGTGATCACAGTGTAGAGAATTGAGGAGAAGAAGGAAAGAAAATTCAAGGAATCCGAACCGGTTAAGGAGAAAAAGAAGAAAATCACCAGTTTCATTTCAGAATTTAAGCCAAGAATCAATAAAAACAGCATCAAATCGAAGTATTCCAAAGATCCGAATCAAATCTCCGAACAAAAATCAGGTAATCATCGAAGAAACTTACCTCCTTTCATTCATACGCAGTAATGAACACTAGACCGATGCGGATTAACAGGATTCGAAGCTTTCTCATTCGAAAATGGTGAAACCCTAACTGTTTTCCAAAACAACAGAGATTCTGAGATTTACGACGATTTTCAACCGTCGTAAATCAACGAATCCATGAAGATTTCATGCGAGAAAGCTTCGAATCAGACAAACAAGAAACGGTTCGAAACCGTACAAGATTCAATAATCTGCCTCAATTCGTTGTGTGCATGTGCATTCCAACGGTAGAATCATGTTTAGGAGAAAGATTTAAGACGATTAAGCCAAGTTTCTTTCATTTCTGGGTAGATTCAAGTGGATTAGGGTTTCAAAGAGGGAAAGAGAGAGCGGCCGGCCAAGAAGAGAAGAAGAGAGAGAAACATTTTTAGAAAATGAAGAAAACCGGGTTCCAAACCCTTTTATATAAGCTCTTGGACCGGGTTGACCCAAACCCGGTCCATTCTCTCTTATTGCGGACCGTTTGATCAAGATCCAGAGGGATCTGGATCAATCCAACGCTCCTGGAGTGTTAGATTGATCCGGATCCATCATATCCATGGGTGTGGGCCGGGTTTCGTTGTGTTTTTTGGATTTCTTTCAGTTTCTTGAGTTTTATTGCTACGCACACCCCTCATGCCTGCTATTTGAGCCCCCTGTTCATCCCATTTTTTTTACAAAAATTCCTAAAAAATTATCATATGTTTCTTGATATGTTTTCATTGTTTTGTGGAGTTTTCACACTTTAAAGTGAATAAAAAGCATGTGCGCTAGTTTTTATTGGATTTACATGTTTTAATGCTTTTTGTGAATTTTCTTGCACTATAATGGATCCAATTTTTGCTCTATGGTGTTGATACTTGATATGTGATTTTTGTGATGTGTTCATCTCTGAACTCATGCTATTTCTACATTCTTGCATGCCTAATTGTTAATTCTTTGGTTTTCAAACTTAATGGATCATTTCTTGCTTTACAAATTAACTCCTAGTCCTCTAGTTCATATGCTCAATGATGACCCCTTATTTTACAAGGTTGCTTACAATCCACAATGCTACAATTTTGTTGGTTAATTTCTCTTTGCAAGTTTAATTGATAGCTTCTCTTTGGTCAAGTTTAGTTGTTAATTTTGAGATGTAATTTGTTGTTGAAATGTGTTGATTTTAGGGTTTAAGTGTGACTCATAATTTCTCTTTGATTCTTGAAATGTTTTCTTTGAAAAGGGGGTGCTGTTTTGGGTGAAGGTTATAGGTCATAGGATTTAGTTCAGATTTTAGGTCTTAGTTTAGTGTCATTTGCATTATTTTTGGTGTTTGTTCCTTTGCAATTTGCTTAATGTTTTTAGTTGTGTTCACTCCATCTTTTTTTAAATTGGTTTAGTGCTTCGTTAGTAAATTTCATCTATTATGCATTACTACTCATGCTATTATCTCTCATTTCATTACTAACCATTTGGTTCTATGTCTCATGCATATTGCAAGCATTGCCTCACTCTCATTTGTTTTTCTTCCTTTAGTCACCTTTATACAATTTCCATTGATTCATGTAATATTTTAGGTTTAGTTTACTTTTCTTTAATTTCATGCAAGACTATAGAATGTAAAATAGGACCCGATGTAAAGGACTATGGACTATAATGATGTACACCGACACATGCACCGACACACGCACACACGTTGTATGTCTATCGTTTAGGTGTATGTTTAGGATGCGCGATACTTAGAGAAAATTAATCTTTTTAGAAAACAAACAACTTCCATCACTTCAAATATTTTCCAAATAAACCTTGGAGTCAAAACTCCAAAGGATTTTTCCTTTATTTTCTTAATCAAACCAAAATGCAATTAATTTCCAACTTTAACCGTTTTCATTAACAATTGAACCAACCAAATGCTTTATCCTCTTTTTGATTCTAATGCCTATACGGCCTCTTTCCTTTTCTTCAAAATCTTTTTCAAACTTTAAAAAACAAATTAAACTCACAAAAACATTTTGGAAGAGAACTACATGGAATTTTGATCCCTTAAAAGGGTATGTAGGCAAGAGACTCAAAATCTCTCCAAGTCCAATAAAATAAAATCCCATCTTCTCCCTCTCATTCTTAAAACCAATCTCTTTTACAAGTAGCAATAAAAGTAAAGCATAAACGTAAAGCGTAGTAAAACGGTTCCTATAGGATACTATAGTCATCGCGGGTGCCTAACACCTTCCCGTGATGAAATCAGCCCCGAACTTAGGATTTCTAAGGTTTTTCTCGATTTTACCTTCCCCAAAAAAAATAGAGACATCAATGATCGAAAGGTTCAAATCCAATTAATGATTTGACACCCGAAAATCGCGATGACAGGCTCATAGAGACACCATCCCCTCTAAACCAAGTATAATTTCTACCACAAAGAGGAAGATCAAAGAGAATGTTACCATCTATGAACTGGTTGAAGTGTGAGTAGTCTTCAACAATTGAGCCAACAACTTTGCTTCTACGCTCAGCCTGAGACCGAATGGCGTTAAAATCACCACAAACACACCAACTTAGATCTCTATAATTACTAAGAATCATATCAAGTTGGGCCCAAACATTTTGCCTGCGAAGGGTATCACAAGGAGAATAGACATTTGCAACGGCAAACTCGCCACCATTTTTCAACATGTTGCCTTGAATAATAATGACATGAGCCATACTCCTTGTAATCCTAACATCAACCTCAGTCGTGTCCCAAATAGTTAAAATGTCACCGGAAGCCCCCACAGAGGGTCTGTAAGAGAAGCCAAAATTTTGATTACCCCAAAGCGAAGCACAAAGAACATCATTAATATTTTCCAACTTAGTTTCCTGTACACATAAAATCAACGGACGGTGATATTTCACAATCTAATAAATTTCTTTCTTTTTCTCCAGACTCTCCAAACCTCTTATGTTATAAGAAATAAATCTTATAAATTTCTTTCTTTTTCTCCAGACTCCCCAAACCTCTTATGTTATAAGAAATAAATTTCATTTCGACCACCAACACCTAAAACAACGCAAAACACAAACTAGCAACCAGCTGAAGTAGCAACAAAGTTAGCATGACTACTCTCCACGCCCACATCACTTTTTATTAGTTTCTTCTCAAACTTGGTTGGCCGAGAGAGAACTTGAAACATATTAGAGCAGTCACCCTTAAATTTTAATTTAATTGCTTTTCCGATATCCACTATATCCTTGCTTCCCCCATTAGTTTTATCATGTAACGAAGCCCAATTTTTCCAATCGTCGCCAGATGTTGTGGAAGAGGATTTTGCATCCAAGCTTTCTTTATTCTCGCTGCCATTAGTATAAGAGCGTGCTGCTGGTTTCTTCTTATGCTTTTTGAGCATGCGAATTAAAGCTTGACGATCTTTAAGCAAAATACGAGCAACACGTCTCAAACTGACAAAAGAAGGATTGTGGATAGGAGTGTTAGCGACCCCTTTATGTTGCTGGTTGTGATGCTTCATCTTTTTATTTTTTTTATGAGAGAAAATGACGCCAACATCTCCAAGGTGATGGTCCTTAATCCATTCAAAGCTCCATGGACCCGAAATTGAAGGTTTGCGAGAAAGCAAGCAAGATGCAGCCTTTGCTGATTGCAATTTACTTGTTGCGCAATTACTGACATGATTTGGATGGTCACAAGGAGGAGTTGATTGTCCCACTAAAGCAGCTGGTAGCACAGGATCAGTAGCAGAAAAATCAGCAGCTGATGGTACAGGATCAGTAGCAGAAAAATCAGCATGATTTTGGCCGTCGAAAGATGCTGAAACATGACTGTTACAATCAGGTTCTACTTCGGCTATTGTGTCTTTTTTTGCTGGGATCTCCCAATCATCCTTAAGGTCTTGAACAAGGGCATCAACAATGGGTTCAACATCATCTAAATCACCAATCTGTTCAGAGTATTCGGAAGCAGAATATGTTGATTTTTCATCAAAACAGACATCACGGGCGAAACCATATTCTATTTCTTCCACAATTTTAATATTGTAGCATTTCTCATCAATCAAGATATTCTCCACCCTGTTAATAGTACCAAAGAGTTTCGTGCTAACCAAAAAACGAGCAAATTCCAAAACGCTCTAAGTTAGAAGTGCATGGATCAATTTTTAGCATTCTCCCAAAAGAAGAAGTAATAAACGACATCATCATTCAGCACTCTTGCCATCGCACCTTTACTTGCCCAAACGACATCATCATTATCAAAATTAAACTTACGCGTAACATTCATGTCATGTTTCACATTATCAACACCACAGTCGTGGCTAATCTTTTTCCCTTTAATCAAGTCAGCATAAGATGTTTCACCACTGACAACACTTAGTCGTAATTTCTCCCTTTCCTCCTCGCTGCATTTACCTTCATACATATGTTATGCAAACTACTTCCCTACCTAGAGCCTTATGTGACGATCATGACTATAAATGCAGAGAATTGTGCGGGGTGATCCTAAGTATCCTTACATATCTATGGAATATCGTATATGTATCCGATAAAATATTTTTAAAAAAATATTTTTTAAATTAAAATAATTAATTCTAATACTTTGTGGATACGTATCCGTTTTGAGTATAACCAGCTTCATAGCCAAATACATAAATGGCTGCAGATTAACAACTATTTCTATTGTTCATATCTCTTACACATCCTTCTCGGTGTACTTCATATCAAAAACAAATTTATCATCTAAGGATTCAATTAACAATTGCATTTGTTTAGGATTATGCTGCCTAGAATACCGTTTAGATCTTCAAGTCAAGACAAAACCATTTACTTGGCTTATGAAAGCTGGAAGCTTTATGTTTCAGGTTTCTTATAGTAGCTGCATGAACATTGTTATTGGCTTCTGAAGTTATGACTACTCAATACTCATGTGTCATGACTGATGAGTATTTTGAAAAATGGCAATCTCATTATCCTGATGAACAATGAATGCTACATAAACTCATTTAGGTAAAAAGATCGGTAACATCCAAAACTCACCTTGAAAGAGATAGAGATATGAATGATAGAAAGATAAAAAATTAAATATAGTGTTGATGTGTATGAAATTTAAGGCGTTTAAATAGTATAAAAATAGTGAACATCCAAAACAGAACCATTGCATTACTAATTCCACTTACAACTTAGGCATCCTTGTAGTGCATCAAATCAAACACACGATAACAATCAACCTCAACAAAACACAAAAAAGTACAAGCTTAGAATAACACGATAACATTGTATAACACATGATACTACACTACATCGTTATTCAAAACAAAGTTTCAATTTTAAGCAACCTGGACCTGAATAGTTTTAGGTTTCTTAGGCTGAGGAGGAGGCAACTTCTGAACAGAAACAGTCAACACACCATCTTGACAAACAGCAGAAACAGCATCAGTATTAGCATTCTCAGGGAGCACAAACTTCCTCATAAATTTCCCAACCCTTCGTTCCATTCTCAAATACTTAGCACCACCTTCTTTCTCTTCTTCCCTCTTCCTCTCTCCGCTTATAACAAGCACGTTATCATCTTCAACCTGAACCTTAATATCACCAGATTTCAACCCAGGCATGTCGATCACGAACTCGTATGAATTCTGATTTTCCTTCACATCCGCTGGAGTAGCAGCCATTGCCTTTGCGTCTCTAACGTAGGATCTTGTTGGAGCATTGTGTGATGATGATTTCTCCACATTGTCATCTGAGAGGTCCATCATTTGGTGGAGAGCGTGTAGCACTGGAACATCCAAACCCATCAACCTGAAATCCATTTTCACACTGTTTCTTTCTTGTTGATTTTTTTCAACTTTGATGATGATGATGATGAAATGATTTTTTTCAATGTTAGAGATGGGGTGAATTGGGGTATTTAAATGGGGAAAGAAAAAACTAGAAGGTTCAAGAGAAAGAACTAGAAGGAACAGGAACGCAGAAGTGTCATTTGAAAGTTCTAGTAGTTTCGAGTTTAGAAGAACACGTGGTTCTCTTAACATTCCTTATTTAGAGTTCTTTCTATCTCTTTCTTCTACCTTCTCGAATCGTTTGGCTTTTGGTCAATCCTCTATTGGCTGCCTCTCTCTTTGGTCAAAGAAGATAATTTTATTTTATTTTATTTTTGGAATAAATAAGTTTTTATAAACATAAATATTTCAAATTTTGTTTTAAGGTCTCTCAAAAAGTTTAACAAGTTTTGGGATAGGATTTGGGTGATATAGAGTTTGGTGATATTGACCACAATGTCATAATTCGTGTAGAAAAAGGAGAAAAATGTTACATGTGATATTATGATTGGTCAATATCACCAAACTTTATGTCACACAAACGTTCCTCTAAGTTGCTTGATCCGTATGACTTTTGATCTTTTTCTAAATTAATTCATGTGTTTTTTTCACATTTTTCAATGAAGCTTTATAAAGAAGTTTTAGAATATTACTATAATATTCTTTATCACATGAATTTTTTTTAACAAAATAAGGATTAAATATAAATTTTAAAGTGCTAATAATTTAAAAAATTATATTTAATTTATCTTTTCTTAAAAATATTTAAAATTTTGCATAAGAGAATTCTATAACATACCGGAAGTCTCTAAATTAGACCTTTAAAAAAAATAGGTTTCTATAATATACTAAATATGACCGCAACAAAACTAACAAAATTTAAGATTACAGATAAAACATACATCTTCTGATTTTATTTACAAGCAACAATTGACTTTTAAATTCTAGACAGAAGCATAAATTATTCAATTAATCTAAAAAGTTAATTGTTTCTTCTAAATTCTAAACAGGACCGGATGAAGTATTTGGAAAAACCCACTTCCTTATATGGGTATGATTGTGTAATAGTGTGAACTTGGTGATGGTGCTTTGTTAAGAGCAGCACGATCTGAATGTATATGTGCTTGTTGGTTTGCCTTTTGCATATCTTGTGCAAGATAAATTAACCTTGTTTATAATATATACCATCTTAGTTTGTTAAAAAAAAAAGTATTTGAAAAAGTTTTTTTAAGAAGTCAAATTAGTTCACCCAGGTTGACATCAAAGACCTTGAGAGAAACACATATTTGGAAGTATCATGCTTCTCTCCATATTCTTATTTTCATTTTTGCTTTAAATTGTTTGGGCTTAATTGGACTTTTGTTCCCCAAGTAAATTCTTATTTTCGTTTTGGTCTCATAACTCGTAAAATCAACATTTTGGTCCCTCTTGTTTTGCTCCGTTAGTCAATTTAGTCCCCTCCGTTAGTTTTTTAATGTCTAAAACTTTTGATTTGATTTTAACCATTTGATTGCATGTTTATTTTACTTAACAGTGAACTGTCAGCACCTAATTTTTTTCACTTTTCATCATCTTCTCTCTTCTTCTTCCTCAAATCTTCATCAACATTTTCCAAAAAAAAATTTTAAAAAAACTCAAAAACTAATTAAACATCATCAACATGTTTTTTTTAAAGGCAATATTGTTTCATCATGTTGGAAAGTGGCACAGGGGACGTGATTCTGGAATGAGTTTAGAAACAGGAAACTCCAACACATAGAAAACTTCATTAAGCAAGCATTTGCAACATAAGCTTCAGTTGTCTCTCCTTTGACCTACTTCCATCCTCCTCACCAGAATCTCTCTCAATCAAACGTCAGATAATTCATCCACACACCCAGAAATTGAAATAGCTTCATCTTCCCTTACCCAGAAAATCATCCACAAACCAAATATTCATTCTCAAATTTATCCCTAAATCATGTAATGCTCAATATTCAACACACACAAATCAAATCAGAAAATCAATTATTTTCAACACATAAACTCATGCCCAAATTCGTTCACCTAGATTCGCATACCCAAATTTGTATATCCAAATTCACCATCACATATCTAGATTCGTTCACCCTTATTACATAATTTTCGAATCTGAAATTGATTTTGAAATTGATTTTGAGGTGGGAAGAGTAAAATAGATGTGAAAATGGGTTAGCGAAGAAGAAGATGAAGAATAATGGATCTAAATATTTGTTGCATTTTTCTTATTTGAAAATGGAAGATGAAGAAGATGATTGTTTGACCTCACGTGTCCCTTCCTTTTCATATTTTTGGTTCTCTGATTGCGGATTTATGGATTTTGAGAGAAGAAATGTTTTGTTTGTGAGGATGTTATGTTGAATATTTGAAATGAAAAATTTAATGAGATGTTAAAGAAGAATGAGATGAAGTTGCTGGAAATTTGTGAATATTTATTTTACTGTGTTTTTTATCTGGATTTTTCTGGGTTAATATGAGTTTTTTTTATGAATGGTTGAAGTTGTTGATGAAGACGAAGAAGAGGGGTAGGGAAGAAGATGAAGAAAAGGTACAAATAATTATGTGTTAACGGTGCACCATTAGATAAAATAGACTTGTGTAATCTAATGGTTCTCTTTTTAAAAAAAGATCAAACGATTTAAATTAAAATAATTAATAGGATCTATGGTGGACCACTTTTAATGTTGATCCATTATAGACATTTGGGGTTAAGGTTAACAGCGGAGGACTAAATTGACTAAAGGGATCAAACAAGAGGGACTAAAATGTTGATTTTACGAGTTATGAGACCAAAATGAAAACAAAAAATTACTTAGGGGACTAAAAGTCCAATTAAACCAATTGTTTGGTATCTAACAATTCAAAAAATTAGAATATTTACTCTCATTTTTGCTCAATATTCTAACTTACTTTAAATTATTCAAAAATAATAATATCTTATTTTGTTGACATTTTAAAAAACAACATATTACGCGACTAAAGCAGATGAACCTAGCAAATTACTAGCATTGTGGATAGTTGTTTGTTTGTTTTTCAAACAAACATGTAAATTTTAACCAATCAAAAAGAATGTGTTGAAAAGTGTGTGTTAGAAGGTGTGTTGTTAGCATTTCTCTTGTTATTATTAGAAACTTATGACTTTTTCTTTTCTTGTTTCCTGCGAGACCCTGTAACAGCTTCAAAGATTGTTGGAAGATCATTGATCATATTAAACAGTCGCTTCCTGCAAAGAGATGATATAAGTACGTATTAGTGAAACATGACAACTCAAATTAACTTCCATCTTGAGAAAGCAAACCATCAATGAATGACAAAAAATCTAAACAGAAGTATTGCCAACAAACTTTTGAAAGGAAGGGTCAAAATCTTGCTAATCTAGAGAATTAAGAACAAAAGACACTCCTTTTACTAAAAGGAAAGAAACAGGAAACCGCACAAAACCAAAAGCTTATAATTATGTCCTTTCATAAAGAAAAACCAAAAGAGCTTATACGTAGCATGTCGACATATAAATTATTCACTGTACAAAATTAATGTTTTATACGGTTCATGTGTAGTAGGTTAATTCCTTCAAAAAAAATATGTAGTAGTAGGTTAATTCATTCGACTTTACTAGTTATGGAAAATTAATCTAACCAAACCACTTTGCCTAATAAAAGTTAAATTACATTTTTTTATTGGTTTAACATGACTAATTATGAATCACATACAAGCATGACAATAATTGAAGAAATTTAATAAACAGATAAAAACATTTTTTTTCTTTTGTCTATTCAAACAATCTGGATCATTAAATACTTGTAGATATATTACATCATCCAAAACCCGACCTTAACTTCCGAATCCATCTCGTCAATTCAGCAAGAAATTATGCACAACATCATTGTGCTTTGTAGTTGACCTAAAATCTCATTAAAAAAGTAGACTTTCAGTCATATGTATTATGAATCGTGTTGTGCAGAGATTTTAAATCAACAACAAGCTCGTTGACGTTGCATAAGGGACATATATTTAATTATTTATTTGCTCAAAATATTTGATACACATATTGTGTATATATACACATAGCACATGCAAAATTTGTGCAACGACATATGCTGTACAATTTGAAATCACCGTAAAAATCTAACAAACAAAAATAGCATTTCACTTGACGTTGATGATTCTAAAGAATCATATTAAATACATGAATATTGAACAACTGAATTATTTTACTAGATGTATTGGTTGTGTTCATGATCTTGATGGTTTACATCCACAACTCATATTTAATACATGAGAATGATAAAGAATCAATATAGTACGATTTAATTAATATTTAAAATTTATTTTTTAAGTTATATTTAATGATATATGAATTGTTTTTTAGTGTTTCTTTAATACATATCTACAATACTTAAATTTCTAAATTAATACTAAAATTCTCAAAAAAAAAAAAAAAAAAATGGTCAAGTGGCTAAAATTCACCTTATAAGGTGAATAAGTGGGGTATCCGGGGTTTGAACCTCGGCCCCTGCATATAATAATGCATTGTCCTACCAATTGAGCTATGCTCACAGGACAAAATTCTCAATTTTAAATTAGGTTCAAAATTAAATTTCTAAAATAAAACAAAAATTCTCAAATATGATATATGATTTGAACAATACTTAAAAATTTTGCTTACCTTTTTTAAAAAATATATATATTTAGCTCTAACTAATAAACATTAACGGGTTGACCCATCAATGTTTTTTTTTAAAATATTAATTAAAAACTTCATCTAAACAATGTAACAATATATAAATTTAAAGGCAATTTAAGGAAATCTAAATATATAACTAGTGACTCCACTAAAAATATAGAAATAATCATTCAAACATATAAATTACATCATCTAAAAATCTATAATAACTCAATAAGACATTCAAAATAAAAACTCTACGAGTTATCAATTGACTAACAATTAAAAAACGAGGTTAAAATCATGAAACAAAACTGATAAAAATAATTGAATATTTTTTTCCAATATACAAAGGAGAAAATATGGAAATTGAATGTGTCTTATAAATAAAAAGAAGTGAAAAAGAGAGTTTCTTTTTAACATATCAACCCAACAGGCCAATCCGCCCCGCTCCGTCACTCGTTTTTTAGCGGGTTAGGCGGAGCGCTCACCCTACTAGTGGCTGGTTCAAATCTCAATCCACCGCGTTAAAATATACGGGTTAAACGGACCAACCCAACCGGTCCTACCCATTTTGACATCCCTACAAATACAAGATGGTTGAGTCTTTCTCAAGTCCACAAAGGATTGCGCAGGTTATGGGCGTATCAGAAGCAATCAAAGGCATGTGGAACAATACAATTCATCATTTTACTCGTGTTCCATGTTTATAGTGTTACTAACTAAAACATATATTGATGAATGTGCTTCCTTAATTAGTCCTTTAATGTCTTTTTTTTATCGACTATATACTCCTATTTCAATTATACTTTTGTTTATCTCCCTTCGTAGAACTCAATGTCTCACAACTAACAGGAAACTCGTTCTAGTTTCTAACCTCTGATGTCTTGATCAGTAAGTTAATATAATGGCAATGTGTTCGACAATGTATATGTTGTTTTTGGATTTCCAAACTGTTATATTCGGATTTCCAAATTCTATTATCTACCGAAGTTGTTACTAGGTTGAGTCACGACCAGGTCGCTCTCTTTAAGACGTTTCGTGGCACTGCCCAAAATTGTGCAAGACAGACTATCAACCACGCCGCCTCCAGGATAAAACAAGCTCAGCTACAACTGTTCGATTAACTATTGCACTGTAGAAAACCGTTCGAGAATTACACCTCCAATATGGTACCAAGATCATTCATTTAATACTGAAACCACTTTAATATGGTACTGTTACCACTCTAATGGTGCTGAGACCACTCAAATATGATGTTACCACAATTCTAAATATTAACTTCTTCAACTATGATACTATGATAACTCAAATATGGTTTTACATCATTCTAACGTTTAACTTCTTCAAGAATTGAAGAAGAACATATTTTAAGATCATTCATAATTTCGAAGGGACACTATACCGAAAAGGGGACTATGATCTTAAATTATTATTTATTCTGAAGGACATAAAAATATCGAAGGGACTATAAACTTAAGACCATTTCTTAATTCCAAAGGGACATTAAACTGAAAAGGGACTATGGTCTTAAGAACACTCTTAATTCCAAAGGGACAGAATAAAGGAGATGAAGAGAAGAAAAACTCGTCAACACAAGTCTACAAAGGAAGAAGAGAAAGAGTTCCCCACAACTCAATGAAACTCTTTGGTGTGTCTTTTGAACTGAGTCGAGTCCTCTATTTATATAGATATTTTGTAACTGTTTTAGCAAATATTGCGACAACAATTACTCTAATGGATAAGATTAGAATAAAGTTTATCCATTAATCAGTTAAACAACTCTTATGGATATGATCAAAAGAAACAAATCCACAAAAGTGGACGAAACAAACTATTGGATTTGAACGAAGGAAATATAAGAAATTTAACTAAATTCTTATTCTTATCACAGCAACAATAAGCTAAATTTATGGGAAGTGATATTCACGAATAAAAATAATAATTACTATTATTTTTATCATTAAACACTAACAATGTGTGTGTTCTATTTTATGTGGGACACCCACACTCTATCAATTCACACAATATTAGATCAAAATATAACTACTGTGATGTTTAATCTTCCAAACAGTGTATATAGTCAGGTGTCTCCTAACTAGCATCTACAAACGTCTTGTCTTTACCCATATCCCTTACTAGTTAAATATCTCTCAACCAGATTGAATTGCTACATGAACCCACAACTACAACACAATTTAACAACCCGTGTATAATTTTTTTGTGAATTCTGCTTTCCACCCTGCAAAAATTGCTCGCGCCCTGCAGCCATTCCCATTTTACCCCTGCGCTAGTTAACTGGCGCAAGTGTAAAATACTGCGCTTGTCAACGCACGCTGCGCCACTTAACTAGCGTATGTGTAAAACACTACGCGCGTTAACTGGCACTGCGCACGTTAACTTGCGCATGTGTAAAAAACACTGCGCGCGTTAACTGGCACTGCGCACGTTAACTAGCGCAGCTTTTAGCAAACTGTCGCCATGGCGACATATTGTCGCCATAGCGGGAAATGATAAGCAGAAAGCCAATTTGCTACTGCCTAAATGTCGCCATGGCCACATCCTGTCGCCATAGCGACATTTTTCTTGCCTGGCAGGAAGTGCAAATTTTGCAGCAAATATCCAGAGTGACAGGGGAGACGATATAAATACTGACTATTGGTTGATGCAAAAATACTACATCAATCAAAAATAGCAGAATAAAACAATGGGAAAAATTAACGAATATTATCATAAAAGGGCAAATGTTATAAAAAATAAATGTTATAAAAAGTTAAAAGGATTACAATCAAATCCTTTAAAATGTCATAAAAAAATCTAGAAAAAAAACCTACAAAAAAACCTAGAAAAAAACCCTAGTCTCGTGGACTCCTACTCCTCCTCCGGGGCGGCGCCATCTGCTCCATCATGCTCCACTCCGACTGGATGCCCTGCATGATGTGAAGAACCTCCGAGTTACCAAACACATCAGGATGCCCCATTGCACTGTCCACTCTGGCCCTGATGTTGTTAATGATCTGGTATGGGTCTGGAGGATGTCTGATCCACTGCTGCTCAACAATAACCTCCTCGTAAGGAGGGACAGGACGAGGAGGGGCAACAGATGCATAATCAGGAATGGCCGCAGGGGGGTTCACAATAGGATGTGACAATGCAACGAACCATCTCATGTAGCCTCTAGTATGAGCCCACGGCTGGTTATCCGGAACCTGCTCACCCCTCTGCTGATGGCTGAGGACATGTAGAGCAAACTCCGTGAAGGCATTGGCCACGTCATCCGCCGCAAGAACCTCGATGTCCGTAGGAGGCCTGGGAATCCTCTGGACATACCCGTACTGCCTAAGAACCCGCTCAGGCAAGTGACGGACCATCCTGTCGCGGCCGGCCATGATCCATCCGGAGTACCAGTATATGTCCTGGAAGGGCGTGATGTGTCGTCGCCTCTCGTACGGCATCCAGGTGACATGTGAATGGTCCAAGGAATCAATGGCAGCTCGGTAGTGTCCAGGATTAGAAAATCCCTGGGGAGGTCTCCATTGACTCACAAGTGGGGCAACAGTAAGGTCGTAGGCATCATCATCAATCCTCGGAATGATGTTCGTGAAGTGCGCCAAAGTCCATCCCTGCAAACACAAAGAAACAAATATTTATATCACCGCAAGAATTATACAAACAACTAAACATTTACGATCAAATAAGTAAAGAAGAAGAAAAACAAATATTACCACAAGCAATGTCATGTAACCACCGCAGGAGGCCACCGATGAGTCGGAGGTAAGTGAGAGCTGCTCATATAGGAAAGCAAGTCCCATCCCACCCCATGACCAGCTGTCCAACTCATCCATATCTTGCAGCGCAAGCATCCAGAGAAGATTAATGTTTTTGCAGTTCTTGGCGGAAAAAATGGTCCAGCCAAGCAAGAGCAACAAAAACGCCTTAACGCAGGCCAACCTAACCAGAGCTTGCTCCTGTTCCTCCTCCTCGGTGTCAATCTCAACCAGCTGATTACGCCTGTGCAAGAGCTCCTCGTAGCGCCTCTTTAGGACACCAAAACTGACGTAACAACCACCCTGTCTTGTCAGCTCTTTAGCGGCATCCTCTAGTGTAAACAGTAGGTCCGCCTGCATCATCTCTAACCCCTCCTCACGGGTTAACTCTCTATCGGGAAGGAGCCTCCCAGTGATGGGGATGCCTAGGAGACACGCCACATCATCTAGTGTGATGGTCATCCCTCCAACAGGTAGGTGGAAGCTGCTGGTCTCCCCATGCCATCTCTCGGTCATCGCACAAACGAACCCGTGAGATATGTTCTCATATCCACTACTGAGGAGGGGATTAAGGCCGGACCCAATCACTACATCCCAAAACCAATCATTTCTTTCCCCGGGCGTAGGCAATGTCAAGTTTGTAATGCTCAGCTTCTTCCCGTGAGATATGCCTTTCACCCTATGTTTTCTTCTAAACTGAAATACAAAAACAAAACACAACAAACAGCACCGTTAAATAAGTAAAATAATAATTAGATTAAGTTGTATAAATAGTAAAAGAAAAGTAAACAAAACATTAAATTATACTTACATCGGCATCGACCCATATCCTGCAGGCCACATGTCCACCAAAGTTAGGTAGAAGCCTGAGGTCAGAAGGCCCCCCTGCATAGCCGTCCGGGTCGGCCTCGTACACCACCCTGGGCACCCCCTGAAATCGAGCCGGAGGTTCGTCAACAACAGCCTCCTCATGCTGCTGAGGTTCCTCAACAACAGGCTCCTCATGATGATACTGATGCTGCTGATAAGCATCAAACTGGTACTGGTGAGGCTGAGGGTCCTCAAACTGGTACTCATGACCATGCGGGTGCTCATACACCTGATACTGCGTTGGGTCCACCGTCTGGGATGGACCCGTACGCGACGATGACCCTCCCGCAGCATCATCTCTAGCAATCCTCGTTCCCCCACCTCTCCCTCGACCAGCCATAGGAGGGCGTGATGCTTCTTTCTCCCTCCTTACACTACCAGTAGGGGCAATCCTCCCTGCCCTAAGTCTGTCGCTCCTATCCTGCTCGGACGGTATCTGAGAAGTATTCCTCTGAGACATATCTGCACAATATTTAACAAAACACATTAAATTATACAATTTCACATGAACATTGTTTCATTTCCAACAATTCAACAACAACACTAAAATTCCAACAATGACATTTCAATCTTTAAACTACCACATTGTAGTCAAACATATTATAATCAAAACTAGAAAATGGACCCGTGTCCGCACGGGTTTATTGCTAAAGAAATGACATACGGATAATAAAATGCAATATATAATTGGTAACGGTGAAAAAATAACAGATAATAATCCAGAGTAGACAAAATAAAATGCTCCATAAAATGTATAAAATCTGAAAAATATTATAAAAGAAAATTCGGTAATCCTATCAATAATTCGGTAAGGGAATATGAAATTTTTAGTAAATTGGCATGTTGTTTCATCGCAGATTGCGAAATACTTCATCATATACGACGTTAGAAGTCGCATTGGTATCTTCACCATCTTCATCCGTGATCAATATCTTTAGTCCTTCTCTGGATGTAACTCTTGAAACAGCAACATACAATTGTCTGTGAAAAATTACAGGTGTTGGTAGATATACACCAACATGTTTAAGCGATTGTCCTTGACTTTTGTTAATTGTCATTGCAAATGATACAGAGAAAGGGAATTGTCTTCGTTGAAACTTAAAGAGAATCCTGACATCTGAAGGCGATATAGATAACCTGGATACAAAAACCTGTTCACCAACATTACTTCTGGAAATGACCCTCCCCTCAATGACGTATCTTCCCATCCTAGTGATAACCAATCTGGTTCCATTGCATAATCCATATCGTGTATCTATATTTCTCAACAACATAACTGGCACACCAACCTTTAACCTTAATTTGTGATTAGGAAGTCCAGAAGCAGTGATGGTGTTGAGGAATTCAGGTGTATGAACATTGTCAATATGATCATCGTTTAAGTTACGATGAATAGGTGAATCATAACTCAAATAAACCTTCTCCTCATCTGGAACCATGTCCAACATATAGTCGTTGATCTTCTCGACTATGGAATTTTTTGTTGTCAATATAGCTCTATTTTGAAAGTAACCTATGTCACTCATGCTCTCCAAGATGTTAGGATACGTGCTTTCAACAATAGCAGCAAGAGGATCTCCTGCGCTTTCTATGAGCAAATCTGACGGAATAGCAATGGTCTTGTCCACTTCATTGTCTTCCCCTATTCGTCCATCGCCTATACTTAAAACCCATTCTGAAAATTGTCTTTTTTCCTCCATGTCTACTACTGACGCACCAGACAAAAGCCTCATGTTCTTAGTCAAGGTAAGAACCTCACAATAATTCCATAGTTTTGAAGAATTGATAATAGCATGAACGATTTTTGGTCTTGTGCTTTTAAGAATTACAGGTACAAAGGGATGTATTTGTTTCTCTTGTCCACCTCCTTCATAACGTCTCTGAAAGAACGATCAAGTGCTTCAAAGTAAAATTTGTGCATCATCAGAGCCTCGTCCCATATTACTAATCTTGCTTGGACTACCAACTGAGCCAACGGGGTATTAGGTTTGACATTACACGTGGAGCATTCATCGATAATAAAGGGAAGGCCAAATCTCGAATGTGCGGTTCTACCTCCTGGTATTAATAATGCAGCTATACCACTCGAAGCAACTGTTAAAACTATTTCCCCTCTTGACCGTATCGCTGCCGACAATTCAGGTGTATGATCAAAAAGTTACCAGTTAAGCAGTGGTATGAGAGGAAAGTTGTAAGGTCACGTCGTTCTATTTGCAAACCTCTAAATATCAATAGATATGATTCTTGTGATGTGTGTGAAATTTACCACGGGTTAAGGTTTTTTTTAGAGAAACACAGTTTAGGGTTTGGTAAGAGGATAGGAACGATGCATTTTTTTAGTATTAAATAATTGTACAAAATACTTTGTCAAAAAAAAGTGTAGAACACAAAATAAGAAAGTTAGTTAAAAAAAACTAAGATTATGAATGGATTTGTTTAGGCTTTTTTTTATTTTTGCTATTAATAAAAACATATTTGATGCATTTTGAGAGGCAAAATTTTAGGATAGATTTGTTACAAACCTAAAAAGCATTATGGAGGAAAAAAATTAGGGTTAGACTTAACAAAATTAATAAATAAGGATTAACAAACCATATGCTAACTAATTTCATAAGTCACAATCCAAAAAAACAAAACAATTACCATTGAGACATTTTATCAAACACTTGGTGTGCAATTTTCAAACAACAAACTAATCTAACAATTTTCAAACACTAAACCACCACAATGTACTCTAAACAACTTCTAAACAACAATTCCTAAGTTAATTCATCACTAACAATCATCAAAACTGACATGCAAACAAAATTTATAAAACCCTAAAAAGTCACAATTTCTTCAAAAAAAACAAAAATTTCTACAACTTAAATGTAATTAAGTAGGGTATGTTGGAACAAAGGGTGTTTCACAAGTATACCACTTAAGTTTTGATGATAACAAGGTATTAAAAATTATCAATTGGATATGCTAAATATTTATTCAAGTGTACAGGACCATTATCAAAGTTTTATTTACAAGAGGTTCTAATTGAATAAATTAAAGAGCAAAGGAAATTTAGACTGAAGCTTAAAGAACATCTAAATGAAAGCACTCCTGGAAAATCAGAGTCAGAATGCGTCTGAAGAAAGAGCTTCTGAAGATGACGTCATTAGAAGCAAGTTCATCAGAGGCAGACTCATCAGAAGCAAATAGTATCCAGAGTCATATTCATCAGAAAGCAAAGATTCTTCAGACACTGAAAAGCGTTGACAAAGCAAGTGTACGAAAAGTTCAACCACTATGCCTACGCCTGTTCCTGCAACCACCAACTCTGCACAGTGTCTTCTATACACGACAAAAATAACAGTAACTAAAGCAGAAACTTTTCCATATTTGATGGAATGGATTTGAATTTGATTTCATTGTACAAGCCTCAAATCAAGCAAAGGATCAAAGGTGTCAAATCAGCTTCGGTAAAGAAAAAGTGATGAGCTGGCAGTTTCCAACGTCTCTCAAATTCTCTATAAATAGAGATGAAGATTTGAAGAAAGATATAACAATATATATACACGCGAATTGAGTTTCTTCTCTCATATTCCAAGTCGCAAACTCTGCTCATCAACAACTTAGATAATTCTTACAAAAGCTTACATTTCAGAATTTCTAAGTGTCTAAGAAAAACAGAGTCTGTTCTGTTTCGTTTTGTATTGTGAATACCTTTGATTGTATATCAAGTATTCAAAACTCTTTTCAATTCTCTGTAATTGTTTTGAAGTCTCTTGCTTGTGTGCTTGAGCATCTGAAGTCTCTTTCTTGTGTGATTGAGCAAAGGAAGTCTCTTACTTGTGTGTTTGAGCAACTTGTAATTTGATATTACATTTTAGTGAAACTCTCCTTGGAAGTGCAAGGGGGACAGGACTACTTCCGGTTTGTGGAAGGAACCTGTATAAAATTGCTTATGTGTTCTTTCTTTCTTGCATCTGTTCTACATTCCGCTGCTAAGACTCTGAACTCTGATCAGAGTCGGAACTCTATCAGACTCTGTATTCTGAGAACAGTGTTATTTTTTGTAAGAAAGAAAACATTTTTAAAAACACAATTCAACCCCCCCCCCCCCCCTTCTTGTGTTTTTCCCACCTTCAGCTGGTATCAGAGCTTCGGCTCTGTGGTTAGCACTTAACCGTGTTACAGTAACCGATCGGTGAAAAACATGTCTGGGGATGAAGCTTCTGCATCTGCATCTAGTTTTGGTTCTGGAGCTGCTGTGCATTATGACTACAACAACATCAACAAAAGTGAAAAATCTTCTAATCACAACAAACCACCTATGTTCAATGGTGATCCTGAAATGTTCTCTTGGTGGAAGACCAAGATGTACAGTCATATCATGGGAATGGATGAAGAGTTGTGGGATGTTCTTGAAGATGGTGTTGGTGATCTAAGGTTAGATGAAGAAGGTGTTGCTCTTGATAGGAAAGCTCATACTCCTGAGCAGAAAAAGCTTTATAAGAAACATCATACGATCAGAGGCATTCTTGTGGCTGCCTTGCCTCATAAAGAGTACTTAAAGATGAGTGACAAATCAACAGCAAAGGCTATGTTCACCTCATTGTGCTCACTTTATGAGGGTAACAAGAAAGTCAGAGAAGCCAAGGCTACTATGCTTGTTCATCAGTATGAGTTGTTCAGAATGAAGGAGGATGAAAACATTGAGACCATGTACTCAAGGTTTCAGACTCTTGTTTCTGGACTTCAGATTCTGAAGAAAAGCTACGTAACGTCTGATCATGTGAACAAGATTCTGAGAAGTTTACCTGCAAAATGGAGACCAAAAGTGACAGCCATTGAGGAAGCTAAAGATTTAAACACCTTGAGTGTTGAGGATCTCATAAGCTCCTTGAAATGTCATGAAATAGGTCTTAATGAGCAAGAACCTGTCAAGAAGTCCAAGTCTATCGCATTAAAGTCCAGAGGCAAGTCAAGTAAGGCTCTGAAGGCTTTGGAGTCTGAAGAAGAATCTACATCTGAAGATTCTGATGAAGACTCTGAGATTGTTCAAGAGATGGCTATGTTCACCAACAGATTACAATACCTTGCTAAGAGGAACAAGAAGTTTATGAACAGAGGTAGTAATCACAAAAGTTCAAGAAAGGAAGATCAGAAAGGTTGCTTCAACTGTAAAAAGGTTGGACACTTCATTGCTGAATGTCCAGACTTGCAGAAAGAGAAATCCAAAGAAAAATCTAAGAAAGCGTTCTTCAAGTCTAACAAATTCAAGAAGCAATTCAAGAAGAGCTTGATGGCAACTTGGGAAGATCTGGATAATGAGTCTGAGTCTGACAAAGATGATGCTGAAGATGAAGCCAAAATAGCTCTGGCTTTGGTAGCTACTGCTAATAACAAAGAAGAATCATTTGATGCTGAGTCAAGTACAGACTCTGAAACTGAAACTGAAGTATACTCTAAACTCACCAGATCTGAACTAATTGATTCTCTCAAAGAACTTCTTTGTCATTATGAAAACCAATCCACTGAGTTGAGGAGAGTTAAGCAATGATACATTAAGCTGCTGAAACTCCATGAATCAACTAAGACGGAAATGGAAGCTTTAAAACAAGAAAATTATGATCTGAAAACAATGACGAAGAAGGATGATAATAAAACCTTGTCTGAGCAGGATGCTGCTCTTCAAGAGTTTATTAACACAGGAATTGATAGAACCAAAGTTGCATCCATGATTTATAGCATAAATCAGAACAACAAAAAGGGAATTGGTTTCACAGGAGGAAACTCTAGTGAAGTAATTCTGAAACCTTGTTCTGATAACATCAAAGAAGGTCTGAAAACTCATTTTGTGTCTAAGTCTGAAAAGGCCTCTCATTCAAAATCTAAGTCTTCAAATTCAGAAGAATTGACTAAGTCAAAACCTAAGAGTTATAAGACAAAGGTCACGAATGACTCTAAATCAAAAGCTCCAGCGTTACAGATTCTGAAAAGATCAGAACCCATCAAACAGGTTCTGAAGAAAACAGAGTCTGAAACTCAAAAGCCTAGATTTCAGAGAAAAGAAGCTATTTTTACTAAGTCACATTCTAAGACTAAAGGTTCTGAACCCAAAGTCTGGAAGAAGACTGATAAAGAAAAGTTCAGACAGAGTACACAAAAGAGATTCAGAACTTCTAGGACTAACTCAAGAGGACCCATGAAAGTATGGGTACCTAAGACACAAATTGTTGATGTTGCAGGTATGTCTAAAAGGAAATACAAAGCAGAAGTCTTGGTATCTGGACAGTGGCTGCTCGCGACATATGACGGGAGAAAAGTCTATGTTCCTAACCCTGACCATGAAAGAGGGAGGAACTGTGGGATTTGGAGGAAACCAAACTGGCAAAATCATTGGTACTGGAACAATTGGTAACTCCTCAGTCTCAATCAATAATGTGTGGTTTGTAGATGGACTAAGGCATAACCTACTTAGCATAAGTCAATTTTGTGATAATGGTTATGACGTCTTGTTTAATAAGAACAACTGCACAGTAATCAACACTGATGACCAATCTGTAGTGTTTAAGGGAAAGAGAAAGAACAATGTCTACAAGATCAATTTTTCAGAACTGACTGATCAGAAGGTATTTTGCCTCCTGTCAGTGAGTGATAAGAAATGGCTGTGGCACAGAAGGTTGGGACATGCTAACTGGAGATTAATCTCCAAGCTTAGCAAGTTACAACTTGTCAAAGGCCTACCAGACATTGATTATCATTCAGATGCACTTTGTGGTGCATGTCAGAAGGGAAAATTGTTAAAACTTCTTTCAAATCTAAAGACACTGTTTCTACCTCCAGACCCTTAGAACTACTTCATATTGACTTATTTGGACCAGTCAGTACTGCATCCATATATGGAAGTAAATATGGATTGGTGATTGTTGATGATTGGGTTAAGTTTCTCAAATCTAAAGATGATTCATACGATGTGTTCACAAAATTCTGTATTCAATTCCAATCTGAAAAAGAACTTAAAATTCTAAAAGTCAGAAGTGATCATGGGGGAGAATTTGAAAATGAGCCATTTGAAATATTTTGTGAAAAATTTGGAATTGTCCATGAATTCTCTTCTCCTAGAACTCCACAACAAAATGGAGTTGTAGAGAGAAAGAATATGACTCTTCAAGAAATGGCAAGAACCATGATTCATGAAAACAATCTGGCAAAACATTTTTGGGCAGAAGCAGTGAACACAGCGTGTTATGTTCAGAACCGGATCTACATCAGACCCATTTTGAACAAAACAGCATATGAACTCTTTAAAGGTAGGAAACCTAATATCTCTTACTTTCATCAGTTTGGATGTACTTGTTACATTCTGAACAATAAAGTCTATCTGAAGAAATTTGATGCAAAAGCTCAAAAGGGAATCTTTCTAGGTTACTCTGAGAGATCTAAGGCATACAGACTGTATAACTTGGAAACACTCTGTGTCGAAGAGTCTATACATGTCAAATTTGATGACAAAGAGCCTGGAAGTCAAATCCCAGAGCAAACTGAAAACAATGCAGGTTCAGAAGAGTCTGATGATTATTCAGAACCTGATCAGACTTCAGAGACACATGATACTTCAGAAGCTGTAACAGCTCCTGATGACCCAATTGTTGAAGCTTCTGAAGAAAATCAAGTTGATTCACAGCAAGTTATCCAATCCAAAAATTCATTCAAATACAAGTCTTCTTATCCTGAGGATCAGATCATTGGTAGCAAAGAAAGTCCCAGAAGAACTAGATCTCATTTCAGACCTGAAGAGTCTGCCCTGGGTCTGCTATCCATGATAGAACCTACAACTGTTGATGAAGCACTAGCTGATGATGGATGGATCTTAGCAATGCAAGATGAGCTTAATCAATTTAAAAGGAATGACGTATGGGATCTTGTATCTAAGCCTGAACACAAGAACATTATTGGAACTAAATGGGTGTTTAGGAACAAGCTGGATGAACAGGGAGAAGTAATCAGAAACAAAGCCAGACTTGTTGCTCAAGGATACAGTCAACAAGAAGGCATTGATTACACTGAAACTTTTGCTCCAGTTGCAAGATTGGAAGCAATCAGGTTACTTCTTTCCTATGCAGTAAATCACAACATAACCTTGTATCAAATGGACGTTAAAAGTGCATTTCTCAATGGAGTCATATCTGAAGAAGTGTTTGTAAGACAACCACCTGGTTTTGAGGACTTAAAACATCCTGACCACGTTTATAAGTTAAAGAAATCTCTGTATGGTCTGAAACAAGCTCCCAGAGCTTGGTATGACAGACTGAGTAATTTCCTGCTTAAAAATGATTTTAAAAGAGGACAGGTTGACACAACACTCTTTAAGAAGACTCTTGAGAAAGACATTCTGGTTGTACAAATTTATGTTGATGATATTATTTTTGGTTCAACTAATAGATCTCTTTGCAAGGAATTTTCTAAGATGATGCAGGAGGAATTTGAAATGAGCATGATGGGAGAACTGAAGTTCTTTCTAGGAATTCAGATCAATCAATGCAAAGAAGGAGTGTATGTTCATCAGTCCAAGTATACCAAAGAGCTTCTGAAAAAGTTTAAACTTGAAGACTGCAAGGAAATGAACACTCCAATGCATCCTACCTGCACTCTGAACAAAGAAGATCAAGGAGCCAAAGTTGATCAAAAGCTGTATCGAGGTATGATTGGTTCTCTGTTGTATCTCACTGCATCTAGACCTGATATTTTGTTCAGTGTTTGCTTGTGTGCAAGATTTCAATCAGATCCTAGAGAATATCATTTAACTGCGGTTAAAAGAATCTTTAGATATATGAGAGGAACAACTAATCTTGGACTTCTCTATAAGAAATCCTCAGATTACAAGCTAGTTGGATTCTGTGATGCTGATTATGCTGGTGATAGGATTGAAAGAAAATCAACCAGTGGAAACTGTCAGTTTCTTGGTGAGAATCTGATATCCTGGGCTAGTAAGAGACAAGCAACTATTGCTCTGTCAACAGCAGAAGCAGAATACATCTCAGCTGCTAGTTGTTGCACACAACTGCTTTGGATGAAACATCAGTTAGAAGACTACCAAATAACTGAAAACTGTATCCCAATTTATTGTGACAACACAGCTGCTATTTGTTTGTCTAAAAATCCTATTCTTCATTCAAGAGCCAAACACATTGAAATCAAACATCATTTTATCACAGACTATGTTCAAAAGGGAATATTAGATATTCAATTCATTGATACTGATCATCAATGGGCTGATATCTTTACAAAACCCTTAACTGTTGAAAGATTCAATTTTATAAAGAAAAATTTGAACATGCATTTTGTCTCTGAATAATGCTTGACTCTGAATGAAAAATCAGACTCTGAAAATTATCAGACACTGATGAAGTTTCAGACTCTCCTTGGAGACTCTGAAAAGACTCAGACTTTGAGAAAATTATCAGACTCTGTAAAGGAATCTTTTTGTGACTCTGAAAGTACTGAGAAGTGGAAAGGTTAAAGTTATTTTTTGTAGCCTTCTGTCACGTCTATCTGCATTGGGAAACAACGCTTTTTATGGGCAATGATGGTTTTTCTTTCTCAAAATTTTTCGCGCCCCTCAAAGTCATTAATACGCATGTTTGGCTGTTACTTGTGAAATGTGAAGAGTTGGTTTTCAAATCACTATAAATACCAAACACACACTACTCACTCACTTTCCTACACTTTCAAGTCTTAGGCAGTTTCAATCGAAAATCTTTTTCTCTCTTATCTCAACATAGAAACCCTAAACCCTCAAACTTCATCTTCTCTAATGGCTTCATCTACAAGCGGTTCAAGTTCTAAATCAAACATCTCCATCAAACCTATAACCGTACCTCTTCCAATCGAATCGTTGATTGTTCAAATCGAATCGCCAGTGGATTTCGCCTCTTTGAAAAGAAACGATGTTGATATGGAGGCTTTCATCTCTGCTCAAAAGATGATTGGGTACTTTCAGATGTTAAACGGTCCAACTTATGTGAATCTGGTTAAAGAATTTTGGACTAGGGCTGAAGTTTTTGATGTTGATTCAGCCAAGGCACAAGAAAAGGAAGCTGTGTCAAGAAACCCTTCTCTGAGAGGAAAGACAAGAAAAGAAATGGGTCTTGAACCTTTTCATGGCCTTGAAATCAAGTCTGCTGTGATGGGTATCCCTGTATCTATCACTGAAGGAGTGATTGCTCAGGCATGCAGAATGCCTCTGGAAGGAAGGTTCCAATGGAACGTCAGCAGTAAGGATGTCATGCTGGACAGCTTTACAAGACTGCAGCTGAAGGGAAATCCTGCAACCAGACTAGTTGAAATGGACATTGAGCACAGGGTGCTTCTGAAGATCATGAATGAGTGCTTCTTCCAGAAGGGAGGAGGTGCTGACCAACCTAATTGTGATCATAAACTGGTGCTATATTTCTTGGCTGGATGTCAGCCAATAAATCTTCCAAGATATATCATGCATCATTTATGTTGGGCTGTCAAGGAAGCCTATAAAGGAAAAAGGAAACAAATCCCTTGTGGAAGACTTCTCTCTGAAATCTTCTACCAAGGAGGTGTACTGAGGACTCTGGAGACATTCAATCTGGGGTCAGACAGAGTGTTGGGTATCATTACTGGGAGGATGATCAATGGCACATCCCTCTTCAACATGAAGGCCATCAAGACGATCCTCACTGATTCAAAGGATCTGAAGGAGTCTGAAGCCCCTCTCTCTTTAATCAAAAATTTTCCTTCTGTTCTCAAAGAAAACAACCCTGAAGCATTATCTGCTTATCTAGCAGCTTTTGCTAAGGAGTCTAAAGAGACTTAGAGGAAATCTGAAGTTGCAGTGGCCAGAAAGCAGAAGGCTGCTAACACTCAAGCAACTACCTTTGGAACAGTAACTACTCCAAAGAGGAAAAGAGGTAAGGCTGATGCAAACATGGAGGAGAGGTATCAACGAGCCCAAGAGGAAAAAGAAGCTGGCTTTGTTGAAGTTGTTAGACCACTCAAGAGACTAGCAACAGGGGAGATTGTGATGTCTATGTTTGAACCCACTCCTGAACAACAGAAGAGGACTGAAGAGCACTATCAGAACCTCAAGAATGAGAAGAAGAGGTTAGCAGCTCAATATCGTATTGACAGAGACAAGGCTCTGGCTGCTATAGGCATTGATCATGATGAAGATCAACACCTCATTGAGAAGGTTATTGAGGCTCAGAATTTGGCCAAGAAGCTGGAAGAAAGTGTTGTGAAGGGAGCTCAGCAGGTTCTGCAAGAAACTTCAAGAACTTCTGAAGCTGATACCTCAGATGTTGTCCCTCAAGTGAATGCTTCAGTAGCTGCTGGTTCTCCACCAGTAATGCGGACAAGTGTTTCTCTCCCAGAGAGATCAGTCACAGGGACTGCATCAGAAGCTACTGCTTCAGAAGCTGTTGGTCCTCCACCAGTAATACGAACCAGTGTTTCTCTCCCGGACAAATCAGTCACTGGGATTACATCAGAAGCTGCTGCTTCAGAGGCTGCTACCTCAGATGCCCCCAAAATATCTAAGGTAACTCAGAATCCAATTCCTCCACCTGCTACTTCCACCTCATCTTCTACAGACTCTGACTTATACGATGCACCTCTAAGTCAGAAATTCAAAATATCCATACCTGTACCTAAAGCCAAACGAACCCTTAGAACTAAAACAACCACTACAAAATCCAAACCTTCTCCTAAACCCAAACCCTACAAAGAAGTGTCAGATGATGTCTATAAAACAATAGGGGAGTTAGGTGAAAGGAGGATAGGTATCTGTAACAAGCTACCTGTCAATCATCCCTTCCAACCACCTGTTATCAAACCACTAAATATGCTTGCTCCTGATGCTTCTATTCCACCCTCCTCAACCACAAACCCAGACAGTCCACAAGTTGTTGATTTAACAGCTACTGCTGAAGAGCAAGTGGTCACTGAAAATCCACCAACAAACAACCAACAACAACCACCCTCTTCACCACAAAACAAACCCACTGAACAGGATGATCTATCCAACCTTTAAAAACATTATTCAGGAGAACTTCCTGAATACCAGCAACAACAACATACCACTGTCAACCAACCACCAGTTGAAACCATTCCAGAATCTGGTATGGAGACTGCGGCTACAGAGTCTGTTCCTGTGACAGAGTCTGAACCCACTATGTCTGTTCCACCTTCTGAACCATCACCAACCCATACCTCTGATTCTGACCAATCCACATCCTCTTCACCAATCCAAATGTCTGACCAACCTCCCATAAACACTTTGGATTCTGAATACCTGGATGAGCGTCTGGTGGCTCTTAATGATGAAATGCAGAATTTGGTGCTTCTAAGGAACACTCCTTTTCTACCATTCGTTTATCAAGAAAGCTGGTGTAATCTCACAAACAGGGCATTGAATTTCTTTGATGGTGTTGCCCAGAAGTGTTGTGATATTCAAGCTCGCGCCATGAGACGACGCTTGCGAGAATCCCACTCTTCTTCTCAACTCCAGAACAAGCCTCTTTATCTGGCTAATGCTCTGTTTTATGCTGAGTCTGAGTATGTAACAAGAGACTCCAAGGTCTTCAAGATGCTGAAGCAAAAGGTGCTGAAGCAGCAAGAAGAAGCTAAGGCTAGGGAAGATCACCTTCTTCAGAGACAATTGGCTCTGGAAGAAACTGTTAGGAAGCAGCCTGAAGACATCAAGCGTCTGATGGCTCTTGTCCAACAGCAACAGCAACAACCCCAACCCAACCCTTAGTTGCACACCTTGTTTTGTTTTCTTGTCATATGATTTAATTGCTTGCTTTCAATGCTCTGATATTCTGTACTTTTCTGACTATCTCTTATATGAAAGTTTCTATTTCTTCACTTTTGGTTTCTCTGATACTCTATTTTTGCTCTTTTTTAATTGATGACAAAAGGGGGAGTAATAGAAAGTATTTAACATAATAGAAAGTATTTAACAGAAGCTGAGCCCAAAAATGAAATAAAACTTAACAAATTTTATTTCAGAGAACACAATTTCATCTGCATTCCATGATATTTTTTATTAAGCTTAAAAATGAACTTAATTAACCTGGATAAGACTTAGGGGGAGCTTACAAACCTCACCTTAAAGAATATCAGACTCAGGGGGAGTCTGAGCTCACAAAACTCAGAATCTCTAAGAGTCAACTAGTTAATTAAGTTAACAACAATTGATCTTTTTAAATACTTATGTTTGTCATCATCAAAAAGGGGGAGATTGTTGGAACAAAGGGTGTTTCACAAGTATACCACTTAAGTTTTGATGATAACAAGGTATTAAAAATTATCAATTGGATATGCTAAATATTTATTCAAGTGTACAGGACCATTATCAAAGTTTTATTTACAAGAGGTTCTAATTGAATAAATTAAAGAGCAAAGGAAATTTAGACTGAAGCTTGAAGAACATCTAAATGAAAGCACTCCTGGAAAATCAGAGTCAGAATGCGTCTGAAGAAAGAGCTTCTGAAGATGACGTCATCAGAAGCAAGTTCATCAAAGGCAGACTCATCAGAAGCAAATAGTATCCAGAGTCATATTCATCAGAAAGCAAAGATTCTTCAGACACTGAAAAGCGTTGACAAAGCAAGTGTACGAAAAGTTCAACCACTATGCCTACGCCTGTTCCTGCAACCACCAACTCTGCACAGTGTCTTCTATACACGACAAAAATAACAGTAACTAAAGCAGAAACTTTTCCATATTTGATGGAATGGATTTGAATTTGATTTCATTGTACAAGCCTCAAATCAAGCAAAGGATCAAAGGTGTCAAATCAGCTTCGGTAAAGAAAAAGTGATGAGCTGGCAGTTTCCAACGTCTCTCAAATTCTCTATAAATAGAGATGAAGATTTGAAGAAAGATATAACAATATATATACACGCGAATTGAGTTTCTTCTCTCATATTCCAAGTCGCAAACTCTGCTCATCAACAACTTAGATAATTCTTACAAAAGCTTACATTTCAGAATTTCTAAGTGTCTAAGAAAAACAGAGTCTGTTCTGTTTCGTTTTGTATTGTGAATACCTCTGATTGTATATCAAGTATTCAAAACTCTTTTCAATTCTCTGTAATTGTTTTGAAGTCTCTTGCTTGTGTGCTTGAGCATCTGAAGTCTCTTTCTTGTGTGATTGAGCAAAGGAAGTCTCTTACTTGTGTGTTTGAGCAACTTGTAATTTGATATTACATTTTAGTGAAACTCTCCTTGGAAGTGCAAGGGGGACAGGACTACTTCCGGTTTGTGGAAGGAACCTGTATAAAATTGCTTGTGTGTTCTTTCTTTCTTGCATCTGTTCTACATTCCGCTGCTAAGACTCTGAACTCTGATCAGAGTCTGAACTCTATCAGACTCTGTATTCTGAGAACAGTGTTATTTTTTGTAAGAAAGAAAACGTTTTTAAAAACACAATTCAACCCCCCCCCCCTTCTTGTGTTTTTCCCACCTTCAGGGTAATCATCACTTACTTGATAATATGGGATGAATTGGCTTTGAATGGCGCAAGAATCGTGAAAATCGCACTTGGAGATGAAATTTTCGTGTTTTTGAAAGTTGAAGAAGTGAGGAAATGTGTTCTGTCCCGTGTATATGACTTAAGTAGCGCTGCGCTACTTAAGGTGCGCAGCGCTACTTAAGTGGCGCAGGAAATATCACTTGCGCTAGTTAAGGTGCGCTGCGCTACTTAACTAGCGCAGGGGTAAAATGGGAATGGCTGCAGGGCGCGAGCAATTTTTGCAGGGGGCAGAGCAATAATCTTTTTTTGTTGCTAATATTGTAGTAACAAAGTGATATTTGGTTCAATCGACTTTGACCGGTTATTTATACGATTTTAATTTATTATGGTCATTTTATCTATCGTGTGTTTCATTTTTGTTCCAAATATCACAAAAATATCACATGATTGAAGCTCAAATCGGGGTCAGAAAACCACCAATGAGATCTTTACATTCACAACGAAATATAAACTCAATCTTTTAAAATTCATATTGAAGAGTGTATTTATAAACTAAATCTAATCTTGGCTCATAAACAATATTATTGAAAAATCAACTAAAATGAGACAGAAATGATAAAGCAATTAAACTATAATTCAAACATTAAAACCAAAATAACTATAGCATTTCAATTTCTTATCACAAATCACAAAAACCAAACCCACATATACCAGTAATAGGAACAAATTACAACAAACCGCTGGTCCTTTTGGAATTCTTCAAGCTCTAACAGACGGAACAAAACTACTATTCAAAGAGAATCTTATTCCATCTAGGGGAGATATTCGTTTATTCAGTATCGGACCATCCATATCAGTGATATCAATTCTAATAAGTTATCCAGTAATTCCCTTTGGCTATAACTTTGTTTTATCTGATTTCAATATCGGTGTTTTTTTATGGATTGCTATTTCGAGTATTGCTCCCATTGAACTTCTTATGTCAGGATATGGGTCAAATAATAAATATTCCTTTCTGGGTGGTCTACGAGCTGCTGCTCAATCGATTAGTTATGAAGAAAACCTTACAAGTTAACGAACTATAACATGACTCTCTGCCTCAAAACAGAAGAACATCATTTTCCCCATGTTCCAAAACAAGCTCAAGAGACGTCAACCTCAATATTCTTGGACTTCTTACGCTGAGGAAGAGGTAATTTCTCAACAGCAACACTAAGCACCCCATCTTGACACACTGCCGAAACCGCGTCGGTGTTAGCATTCTCAGGGAGAACAAACTTGAACATCAACTTCCCAATCCTGCTCCATTCTCGAATTATTAACGCCTTCTTTCTCTTCTTCCCTCTTACTCTTACCACTTTTCACAAGCATGTTATCATCTTCAACTTGGACCTTTATGTCCCTTACATATGAATTTGGATATTCCTTAACGTCTGCAGGAGTTTCATCCCTTGCCTTAGCATCTTTCACGCTCCACATTGTTGGAGGTTTGAATCTCTTATCATATATTTTGTACGTGAAGGCCATTTTTTAATCACTCAAACTTTTCTTCAGTTACGTGAATACTCTAACCTTTTCTTGTACTTATTTATAACCACACACACACTCATATAATAAATTTTCTCCACCGTCCACTGGAATTTGCAGCATTGACCAAGTTTTTCAAGTTTCAGAAAACTAGCTCTTACTACATTCTAAAACATTTTTGCCTTGCACTCCGACGTGTGTTTATATATATAGATAGATAGAAAAATCACCATAATCATGGACGCATTTACACATACAAGTAGACAAGTCTGGGTTCAAATCTCGGTCAAGTTGTTTCACCTAACAATTTCAACAAATTTTTTTTACATGTTAAACTAGGATTTGTGGAGCACTCCCACCTATATCTATTCCAAAATAAACATGTTCAATTGATCTCCTTATTTTACTAAACTCACTAAGGCAGAATATCTGTTACAATTTTAATCTCAAATCAAACTTTTGATCTAAAAAGACAAGATGTCGCATTAAAGACTGTTACGTGGCAAATCCAAATGTATTTTTTTTATCCACCTCATTAAACTATTATTATATGATGATATACAAATCCAAACTTAAGCTCAATGAAATCATGACTCATTCGCTCTCCTCTTGGATCTAACGCTATCTCTTTGACTTCGTCGTAGAATTCGTTGCAAAAAGGATTGTAGCACTTCTTTCTGAATGGACAAGACGAAGGTGTTATAGGGTTGTCACTTGTCAATGCCAATGACAAAAGGAGAGTGGTGCATATGAGATGGCAAAGACTTCAGGTGGGAGAGTGAATGGATTGAATCATCGAGAGTTTTTGACGTTGATGATGACGATGTTGTCTCAGTTCATGAGGTTATGGCTAGTGATTATGGAAAAAGAAAAAAACTTTATTTTCAATTTTCAACCTTAATTGTTGAATACACAACTATATTGCAACAAAATTTATGTCTATCAACTCTTCATCACTAATAAACCTTTGTCCGGTGAATAGATCTCTCTCATAGTTCGACTCAACGGTAACAAATATACGGATGAATGTCATACTGAATCAATCTCAAGATAATCTATTTATACTAGTGTTGTGTGCCTAATTAACTAATTGCAGAACTAACATTAGCACTTGATAAGTCTATAACCAATACCAACCATTGAAAAGGACAGTAAGTAATCCAAATGATTCTAAACAAAGCCAGCACCTAATGAAGCAAGCACTTGTTGTATGCACAACTCTAGGACTGTGGGTTTGGGGGATAACATGAAATTTACTAAAATATAAACACCAAGTACAGTTACATACTACATTAAAACATAAGGAAACACATAACAGAACAATATATAAGTCTGTTTCTGACATAAATATCCTAATTCGGACGATTCGATAGTGGCACATACACCTAATTAATATAACATACCTTAAATTAAAGGCAAGACTAATAAACCTGATCAACTAAACAAATTAGTAGTCGTAAAATTGAGAAGATTACAGTCACCAATCTACACAAACTCCTATATCCACTGGTCTTCAAGGGCGAGCTCTCTTGTTGCTGCAAGCTGGACATTTGTACTGTTTGATATGCTCAGCCCTTGCCGGAGTAATCTTCACGCATTTTCCGTGAAACCATTTCTCACATATGTCACAGCAAATCCAGAACTCATCAGCTGCATAGCTATCTCCACATGCCCCGCACAAAGTCTCTCCGTGTTCTTCCTCCTCTTCCTCGTCCACACCTAGACCATCCTCATCCTCAACCTCAACCTCGTCCTTTGACTGCATTTGCATTGCTGCCATTGCCATTGGTTTTGAAAACTTTGGCTGAGGTTCAGAACTTCGCTGCTTTTGTCAACCAAAAGAGATAACAGCCTTAACTGATTAAATACCACACCAATCAGGAAACGGACACAGTTTCAAAATACAAAAGACTTTCTAGCACCATAAACAGGGATATATGGTTAAATATTAATCAAGAAACCGATACGTTCTCTAATTATAGAAGACTTTCTTGCTCCAAAAACAAGGATTCGGATCTCCTGCAGTAAAGGATTCACACATATGCTACAGTCATGCAAACTAGACTATCAGATCAGATCAAAATCAAACGACTCACTTTTTGAATTTGTACCAGACGAGACGACGCACTTTCTGACTTTGTAAAGAAAAGTCAAATACCAAGCCATAGCATGAGTCATTTAATCTTGATTGAAAGGTGATCAGACAGTGCAAATTGCTTGACCATAGATATCCAGACTGCAGGGAATCCAAATCCCTCAAAGTACTTTTTCACTTTTGATTCAACATATTACACAACTAAAGCCACTGAACCTAGCAAATTATTAGTATCAGCAAACAGTGGTTAGTTTGTTTTTCAAGCTTGCTTACCTTAGAGTTTGATTTGGATTTGGTACTGCTATTATTAGAAACTGATGACTTTTCCTTTCCTTGTTTCTTGCCAGACCCTGTAACAGCTTCAAAGATTGTTGGAAGATCATTGATCATATTAAATAGTCGCTTCCTGCAAGGAGATGATCAGTACATATTAGTGAAACATAACAACTCAAATTAACTACCATCTTGAGAAAGCAAACCATCAATGAATGGCAAAAAAATTTAAACAGAACTACTGCCAACAAACTTTTGAGAGGAAGGGTCAAAATCTTGCTAATACAGACAATTAAGAACAAAAGATACTCCTTTTACTAAAAGGAAAGGAACAATAAGGAAACTGAAATGAATTTTCAACAGACTCAGTGAAATATGTCCAATATCATACACTCAAATAACTAGTACTTTTCCAATTATCATATTCATATATTACAATCTAGCAATTAAATAAGCAAATACTGTAAGTAATTAAAAAATGTGAGCTTCCCACCGCACACGTGTCTACAACATTCATATCCTCTCTACTAGTTTTCCTTTCACTTTTTTATCACTGTTATCAATAGCTGACTGCGGAAAATACCAGAACACCGAAAATACCGAATGTGTGAAATAGCAGATAGTGTTGCTGTTTTCATACACATTCATCACATTACACGAACACCGGACACGACATTGACACGCTGATACCGTTAATAATTTGAGAAAATCACATAATTCAGTGTAATTATATGTGTCGGTGTTGTGTCAGTGCCGGACACGACACGTGTCCGACACTGGGACACGCCTAATATGAGGTATGTATGTGCTTCATAGCTAGTAATAAAGTATGACACCAACCAAAATTCAAATAAAAAATGTCATAAAAAGCCTATTGAGCAGAGCAAAGCCGCAGCTTTGTGAAAAGGTAAAGGAAAACAATTACCTATCAGCCTTGTCAAATCCAAACCTAGCACCGAAATAAAAAGCCACAGAAAGCAACCAAGCATCACTGTGTACGGCAACCAAAGATAGCCAATCCTTTTCTTGCATTCCATCTCTAGCAAAGTTAATACCCAATGCTGGCTCTGGAAGCTCAGGCGGTACTTCCTCAGCTGGCAGATTCACCTCCCACTGCTCACTCGGAAATCCATAAAGGCAAAGATTTTCCTTCTCTGTATCGCAAAGCTCGTGTAAGTTATTAACCAAAAATACAAATACAATCAACAATTTCAACTGTGGAACTTAGGCATATTAGGTGCTGCATTGGATACAGAAAAATAAAAGTTCTGAAGATCGGTTTCCAAGAAAATAGATAAGGCAGCACAGGAAGCAGCTTATATTCATCATTCAAGGGGGGAAAAAAACCAAAATAACAGACAAGCTACTATCGTGGATGCCTGAAAAATTAAAATTAACTGAAAATGCCTGAAGCATCGTAGCCAAAATTAAAATTAATTGAAAATGCCTACAGTTTGTTTCCAAGAAAATAGATAACCTCAGACTAAATCCAGTATCAAGGGCGAAATTCTCCCTAAGTTAAATTCTTCATACAGTTGAAGTTTTAACGAGTTCACTCACACCAAAATAAGTAACTCAATTTCAAACCATCACATCCACCATCTACTGAAACCTATCTTCTGAAGCCGTAAATGAACATTTCAATATTCAAATTCTAAAAGCAACCTAGATAATTCTTTCTCTTAAGATTAATCTTATGCAGCAGCGCTGGAAGTATGCAAGCATATCAGAATATAAACTTGAGGAATCTAATGGAGCTAATAAATACACTTTAGCTCACAATATTCACACAGATATGAACATGCATATGCCATGACGACAAACGCAACAACAGCAAGAAAATTATTTTATCATAAGGTGGGGTGAAGAACATAAGCAACAACAAGTACGGGTTGAACGTAAATATGATGCGACATAACCTTTGGATCCAGCATACAACAAATTATAAATATATAACTTGCAATTGAAATTTTTGAGCAAATCAAGGATTAGTTAATTCATATTCTTCCCAGAAGTACATGCTACATCGGATTCAGATCTAAAGCAGCAATTGCCCGAGTTTCACCTTAATACATTGTACATATATGTAATGCAGCAACATATTATGGGCATAAAAATTGAAGTCACATACTATATTTTACTTTATAGTGTACTACTCTATATTACACTTCTTAGGGATTAAGCGTTTAGAACAATAAGCGCCAAAAGCATCTCGAATGCAGATAAAATTCCAGCTTCTTATCATGACCCACCAAACGTAATTCATATGCAAATATAGAAAGAAACTTAATAATAATGAGTGAAACATGCCATCTATTATAGATTCTTTTTACAATACTTAACATAAAAGTATAGTCACATCAACCAATTGAACATTTTGGACCCATGTACAACTAAATATAAAAATACATGTTATTATAATTAAAAGTTACCAACAGAAACAGTATAAGAATTTTCCAATTGAGATGCTTCCCATAAATGGTAGCATTTTGATTTATTGTCACTCTACATACAACATTACAATCAGTGCAACTATAAACCTAAAAAAACAATAATACAAGCTCAGAAATAACCATGTAAATAATAGACTATAGCTTCATCAATCAAATAAAAATGTTCAGTCAGTCATTAATCACATGCAAAATTGTGATTAATTATGTAATTGAATTAACCTCAACGTTGACCTTGAATTGAATTAACAGTCAAACACGTGATAAAAACAAGGAAAACAAACAAATTAAAAATATATAGAATTAAAAAAAAACACTTTTTGTAACTGTTTTTTTTTGGCAAAAAAAAAAAACACAAACAGAAACAGAAATCAAGAGAATTAAGAACATTATCTTTTATTTTACGAAATAAAATTTTACCTGGATCACACTGCTGGTAGAATACATCGACATCTGGGAAAAAACACCAAAAAAAAGGGTTTTAGATTATATTTTTTTTTACACAAAAATAGGATAAAAAAAAAAGGGGAGACCGACCGGTGGTGAGGGCTTTAATTAAGGCAGCTCTGCGACCTTTGAAATCTCGAAAGACTTCTTCGACAGTACGAGGATTGTACGGAGCACCAACAACGTCCATGGTTGTTGTGAAACTGAAAAAACAGTGGAAGATAAGAGAGTGAGTTTGTGGAGGGAAAAACAACTATTTGACCCTTCTCTTTCTCTTTCTCTTTGTTGTTGAGAAAGTGTGAACTGTGTTTGTGTTGTGTTGTGTTGAGAGAGAAACAAGAGACCACAGTTTGAAACAGGACAGACAGGGGTTAAGGTTATTTACCACCGGATTTGAATCGTGATTAGTTGGATTTTCTTAACTGGATTTTATAAAACCCCATCGATTCCGTCAACTCCTTTTAAAACCCCCCTTATTTTTTAAAGGGTTAAATATGTTGTTCGTCCTCATAAAATTAGCGAATTTTGGTTTTCGTCCCTATTAAAAAAAATACACCGTTTTTGTCCCTACTTAATTTATCTGTTACTGTTTTCGTCCCTATCGTTAAGTCAACTAACTGTTGACTAACGAAATGCCACCCAAGCATGCCACATCAGCATTAAATATAAAAAAAACTGATTTTTTTTAATAAAAGAAACATAAATTGAAAAAAATTCTGATTTTTCTATTTTTTTCTTTTTTTAAAAGAAACATAAATTAAAAAAAAAGTTATGTTTTTATCTAATTTTTTTCGTTTCTATTTTTTTCTATGCAATTTCAATGACTTAATGGCAAAATGTTTCAAAAACACGCACAGTTATTGTATCAAAATTGTACACGACCTTATCATTATTGTCATGACCTTATTGAGCAATTGTATAAGTAAATGTGCAGAAACTATATATATTTGGTTTCCTCCATATAAACTTGAAATTAAAAGCTAATAGCATTAACAGCAACATACTAGCAACAAGAGACTAGCAGCACAAAAAAATATGTTTTTTTGACAGAATTGAAATTGAGTAAGAATGAAAATTAACTTCATTTCATAAGCATAAAATTACCAAATATGTCATAAGTTTTATAGTACCATCTCAACTAAGTCATAACTTCAAATCTTAATTAGTTTCCATGAGCATAAGATTACATCCCAAAAAAACTACCATCACAAATTACATCATAACCAAAAAACCTTCCACCCTAAATCCTAAGCATCTCTTTAAAGCTTCACTGTGTCAACCTTCTCTTAATTGATCCCCATTCTGCCAAGACCTTTCTTCTTCAAAACTTTTTCCTGCAAAAACACAGTTAAAACAAAATTAATACACAGTTAAAACAGCTGATCAGTCTATGTACTGCTAAGAAAAGAATCAAATACGTACAGAATTTGCAATAGACTCTAAAGTAGCTTGACTACGTGCTGCAACAGTAGGTTCTTGAAGTGGTGTTTCAGCAGCAACTTCAGCAGGTTTTGGAACAGAAACTCTCTCACCACCACCTTGTGTGCCTTTCTTAATAGTTTTCTGACTTGGTCCCTTTAGTTTGCCGGCCTTCATAGCAGGACCCTTAGATCTTCCCTAATTATTCATACAAACAAGTTTATTATGTAAAATTCATTTGGTATGTGAACTACATTTATTTGAAGAGAATAAAAAATTTACCCTTTTCTTTGGTTGATTAACAATCTGGCTCCCTTGTGTTGCCAACACTACAACAGCAAGTCCACTATTCTGATTGGCAGGTGCAGGCTCGAATTGAAGTGGTTGATTAACATTTTCCACAACAACTTCTCTTTTTTCCTTCTTACATGTCCTAGCATTGTGACCATATTCCAAGCACACATTACACCTATTTGTAGTTCTTGTCCTAGTCCACCTATTTGTAGAGGTGGTTTCATCTGGTTCTCTCCTCCTCAATTTTTTTGGCCTACCAGGACCACGCTTGTAAGCAGGTGGTAGAATATCAGGATAGTTAGTTTTGGGCCACATGTTCTGCCCATTGATAGGTGTAATTCCTTCAGTGTAACACTCTTTATATTTCTCAATCCTATAATACCTATGAACATAAGTTTGCGGGTCATCCTCCTTTAAACGTATAGCAGCAATCGCATGCCTACATGGTATTCCTACAAGCTCCCAAAAATTCCAAGTGCATCTATGTTTTTCTAGATCAACAATAAACTTGTCTGTTAAGTAGGTGTGAAATACCTGAAACCTTAAGTTGCCTCCATATGTTGCACACCAGTTTCCACTCTTCTCAATCTCTCTATCTAGTCTCCTTAATGGTTTAGGCATTATTGAACCTGTGTACCTCATAGAATTCTCTCTAAGGGTAGCAAACCTAGACATCAGGTATGTTCTTATCCACTCAAACATTGTTATTACTGGCTTATCTTTTTGCAACAATATGGTAGCATTAAACGACTCACTTAAATTATTCATAAGCACATCACATCTTGAATAAAAAGGGAATGCATGCTTACACCAACACTTTGTAGGAATAACTAACAACCATTCATAAGCCTCTAGCTTAACCTCCTTCATCTCATTCATCTTAGACTCCCATGCCTCATAATATGTGGCCTTTGTAGCAGCCATCATGATATCCCTCATCTGTGTTCCTCCACCAAACTTTTTGAGATGGATTTAGTTTGTCTACCTTTAAGCGGTATGGATGTAATTTTGGGGATGAATTGGTTAGAGTACAACCACGTTCTTATCAATTGTTTTCGCAAGACGGTGCATTTCTCGTCCGCTGAAGAGGAAAGTGGTGCTGAGTTCTTATCTACTAAGCAGCTGATGCAACTAGCACGTGATGATATGTTGATGTTTTCGTTGATGGCTTCTTTATCTTTAGAGAATCAAGCGGTGATCGATAAACTACGAGTGGTATGCGATTTTCCTGAAGTTTTCCCAAATGAAATTCCTGATGTGCCTCCAGAGAGGGAAGTTGAATTTTCTATTGATCTTGTTCCTGGAACGAAGCCGGTGTCGATGGCACCTTATCGTATGTCTGCGTCCGAATTAGCTGAGTTGAAGAAACAGTTGGAAGATTTGCTTGAGAAGAAATTTGTTAGACCAAGTGTTTCACCTTGGGGAGCGCCAGTGTTGCTAGTGAAGAAGAAAGATGGTAGTATGAGGCTATGTATTGACTATCGGCAGTTGAACAAGGTAACTATCAAGAATAGATATCCACTTCCGAGAATTGATGATTTGATGGATCAGCTAGTGGGTGCACGTGTTTTCAGCAAGATTGATTTGAGGTCAGGTTATCACCAGATTAAAGTAAAAGATGAAGATATGCAGAAGACAGCTTTCAGAACTCGTTATGGTTACTATGAGTACAAGGTTATGCCTTTTGGAGTTACTAATGCACCTGAAGTGTTTATGGAGTATATGAATCGCATCTTCCATGCATTTTTGGATCGGTTTGTAGTCGTGTTTATTGATGATATTCTGATTTACTCCAAGACTGAGGAAGAGCATGCTGAACATTTAAAGATTGTCTTGCAAGTGTTGAAAGAGAAGAAACTTTATGCCAAATTGTCTAAGTGTGAGTTCTGGTTGAAGGAAGTAAGTTTCCTTGGTCATATTATTTCTGGTGATGGTATAGCAGTGGATCCGTCAAAAATTGAAGTCGTATCGCAATGGGAGACCCCGAAGTCAGTTACTGAGATTAGAAGCTTCTTGGGTTTAGCTGGTTACTATAGAAGGTTTATTGAAGGATTTTCCAAGTTAGCTCTTCCGTTAACCCAGTTGACTTGTAAAGGTAAAGCTTTTGTATGGGATGTTCATTGTGAGAACAGTTTCAACGAATTGAAGAAGCGGTTGACGACTGCCCCAGTTCTGATTTTGCCAAAGTCCGATGAACCTTTTGTGGTGTATTGTGATGCGTCTAAGTTGGGCTTGGGAGGTGTGCTTATGCAGGAAGGTAAAGTGGTAGCTTATGCTTCGAGACAGTTGAGAATTCATGAGAAGAACTACCCGACGCATGATCTGGAATTAGCGGCTGTGGTCTTTGCATTGAAAATGTGGAGACATTACTTGTATGGTGCGAGGTTTGAAGTGTTTAGTGATCACAAGAGCTTAAAGTATCTGTTCGACCAGAAGGAATTGAATATGAGGCAGAGAAGATGGCTTGAATTGTTGAAGGATTTTGACTTTGGGTTGAATTATCATCCGGGTAAAGCTAATGTGGTAGCAGATGCCTTGAGTAGGAAGACCTTGCATATGTCCGCTTTGATGGTTAGAGAGTTTGAATTACTTGAACAGTTTAGAGATTTGAGTTTAGTCTGTGAAAGGACACCTCAGAGTGTAAAGCTGGGGATGCTGAAGATTGATAGTGACTTCTTGATGAGCATCAACGAGGCACAGAAAGAAGATGTTAAGTTTGTGGACTTATTAGTTGCTAGTAATCAGACTGGAGATAGTGATTTTCAAGTCGATGATCAAGGAGTGTTGAGATTCCGAGGTAGGATTTGCATTCCCGACAATGAAGAAATTAAGAAGATGATTCTTGAAGAGAGTCATAGAAGTAGCTTGAGTATTCATCCGGGAGCTACGAAGATGTATCATGATTTGAAGAAGTTGGTTTGGTGGTCTGGATTGAAGCGAGATGTGGCACAGTTTGTGTATTCCTGTTTAGTTTGTCAGAAGTCAAAGATTGAGCATCAGAAACCGGCTGGCATAATGGTATCCTTAGATGTGCCAGAGTGGAAATGGGATAGTATATCCATGGATTTTGTGACGAGTTTGCCGAATACTCCTAGAGGGAACGACACAATTTGGGTTATTGTTGATAGATTGACGAAGTCGGCTCATTTTCTACCGATTAATATTAGTTTTCCTGTTGCCCAGTTGGCAGAGATTTATATCAAGGAGATTGTGAGGTTGCATGGTGTTCCTTCGAGCATTGTATCCGATAGAGATCCAAGATTTACTTCTAGATTTTGGAAAAGTTTGCAAGAGGCTTTGGGTTCTAAGTTGAGATTGAGTTCGGCGTATCATCCGCAGACAGATGGTCAGTCGGAGAGGACAATTCAGTCGCTAGAGGATTTGTTGAGGGTTTGTGTTCTTGAGCAAGGAGGAACTTTGGATAGTCATCTTCTGTTAATCGAGTTCACATACAACAATAGTTATCATTCTAGTATTTGAATGGCACCTTTTGAGGCTTTGTATGGTCGGAGGTGCAGAACTCCGTTGTGTTGGTTTGAGTCAGGTGAAAGAGTGGTCTTAGGACCAGAGATTGTTCAGCAAACTACTGAGAAAGTTAAGATGATTCAAGAGAAGATGAAAGTGTCGCAGAGTCGACAAAAGAGTTACCATGATAAGCGAAGGAAAGATCTTGAGTTTCAGGAAGGAGACCACGTGTTTTTGAGAGTCACCCCTGTGACTGGTGTTGGACGTGCTTTGAAGTCAAAGAAGTTGACTCCGAGGTTTATTGGTCCGTATCAGATATCGGAAAAAGTTGGAACGGTGGCGTATCGAGTTGGATTACCACCGCATCTTTCGAATTTGCATGATGTTTTCCACGTGTCGCAACTTTGGAAGTATGTTCCGGATCCGTCTCATGTGATCCAAAGTGATTATGTGCAAGTTAGAGACAACCTTACGGTGGAGACTTTACCGGTAAAGATTGATGATCGGAAAGTGAAGACGTTGAGGGGCAAGGAGATACCTCTCGTTAGAGTCGTTTGGTCGGGAGCGACTGGTGAAAGCTTGACGTGGGAGCTTGAGAGTAAGATGCTGGAGTCTTATCCAGAGTTGTTCGCTTGAGGTAAATTTTCGAGGACGAAAATCTTTTAAGTGGGGGAGAGTTGTAACGCCCACTTTTGTTTTATTATTTATTTAAATTGAGTTTAGGTGATTATATTATATTTATATAATATATGTGTGATTTTGGTATGTTTTGATGATTTTGGATGATTTAGTTGATGTTGTGATAAGTTATGATTTTTGTGGATTTTATAAGATTAAGAGACTTATTCTATTGTTAAATAAAATAAGATTTGAAAATAAAATATTTAGTTGTGGGTTAGTTTTGGATTTTAGAGAGTTATGTGGGAGAAAGAGTAAATAAGATAAGATTTGTTGGGAGTATAAATAAGGAAGTTAGGTTTAGAAAGTCAGTAACGCGTATCAGACTTTTGGAAAAAAGGGAGAAAACGCACGTGAAGGAGAAGAGAAGAGAGAGTGCTGCGATTTGCTTCTAACCAGGTAAGGGTGAGACTAATAATTCTGTAATATTGATTAACATGATTCTGATGATTAATTACCATGAATTAGGATTGAATTGAAAAGTGAAAACTAGGTCAAATCCCTAGAATTGATGAATTGAACGGTAGGAATTGGTGTATTTGATGTAGGAATAGGTTACAGAACTTAGAATATGATTAATGCTGTGATTACAGTCGTATTTGGGGCTTAACATGATGAAAAATAGGATTTGGGGTGAAAAAGTTCGTAATCCCGTAGTCTGTTCTGACATCGTTCCGCCAGGCGGGACATAGCTCGCCATAGCGACAAACCTTCATCGCTCGCCAGGCGAGATTTAGCTCGCCATGGCGACGGACCTGAAACTTTCCGCCAGGCGAGATTTAGCTCGCCATGGCGACGAACCCGTAACGTTTCGCCAGGCAAGAAAACCTTCCGCCATGGCGAGAGAGGCCTGTAATCTCTCGCCAGGCGAGCAATTGAGCTCGCCATGGCGACCTGTGCTGTGACAGAATGTCACGTTTTCCATGTTTATGCAAACTGTTTCGCTCAAGACTTTGAGAGAGGATCCCTAAGTGTTAGTGAGACCTATTGGTAATGTTAAGGCAATCTGTAAAGTTGTTTAAGATATGGTTATGATGATTGGGCATGAATTAAAGTATTATACCTTATGTAGGATATGAATAAAACTTATAATGCCATTGATTGTAGACGATATTATAATATCATTCTGATGTGAAGTGTGATTATGCTGCTGTTGTTATTGAACTAAGTGCATGATGCCTATATATATATATATATATATATATATATATATATATATATATATATATATATATATATATATATATATATATAAGATGTTGTTTAGCTCCAAATTCTTGGATGCATAATGATAAGATGATTAAGGTGTTTTGTTGATTAGAGTCCATGCATTAGCATTCATTGAGCTTAGTCCTCACCATGATAGGAGCTTTGTCCTCCACACGATTAATAGGAGCTTTGTCCTCCGCACGTTTTAAAGTATATTAATACTTATGATGAAGTTTGGTACCACATGCATATAAGGAGTCTAAGAGCATTGTCGCATTGTCATGTTTATGATTTATGCTATTGTCGATGATTAAATAAGTGATTACGTGATAACTGTTTATCTTTTATGATAAGTTAAATTAAGAATGCTGTGATGTTAATTATGAATTTGAATTATATTGATTAATATTATTTGATTATGAAATCTCACCCCTTCTGCTGGAATTGCCGCCTTGTGGGCAAGTGCAGGTGATCGTGCTTAGTGTGCAGTTGCTTCGTGAGTGGCCTTGCCTCACTGTGTCGTCTAGGTCGCTCTGATACGTAACGGGATGGGGTTATCTTTTAAGCATGCTTCATTCTTTTACGTGGATCTTTATGTTATTTTGTTATAATGCAACTAACTCTTTGAGACATTTTTATGGGGCCTGCGTGCCAAACGTTTTATGATTTATAAGTATTTTCCGCTGCAATGTTTTGAAGTTGTTAGGTTAAATTATTATTTAACTGATTTCGGATTACGTTATGTGATATCCCGTTGTTTTGATGTGTACTCTGATAATTGTTTTAAGAAATTTTTATGTTGGAAAAACGGGGTGTTACATAAGCCATGGTCTCTAACAAAACCCCCTTTTATATGAAATATGATAGTAATTCCCATTGTTCTGAAATACACATCAAATACTCATTATAATACACAATAAATAATGGTTATAATACTGATTATATATGATATTAAACACAAATAATGTACACAATACATACACACAGTGAATGTAGATAATACGTACACGCAGTGAATTCTTAGTAAATACACAACAAATACATACCAAATACGTGTATAATACAGTGAAAAGAGATGTAAAAATACATTTAAGTATCATAATGGATAACAACAACTTGCAACAACCCAAAACGAATCTTTCAAGCAACAAATTAACAGAAAAACATGACAAACGAGGTAAAAATGGGGACCACCACGTTCTACAGTTTCGATTTTAATATTGAAGCATTAAAACTGACCTTCAAACAGGACCACTTTTACGATCTCCAACCTTCGATCCGACGATACACGTGCAAACAGTTGTCTTCAAAAACTTCGATCTAGGGTGGAGAATGGAATATTGGATGATTTTGTTGTTGACTCAGCGTTGTTGCAGGAAGAGAGTGAAGAAGACTGGTTTCTAAATCAGATCTAGGGTTTTTAGCTTTCACCCACTGTCATACCTCAATTTTTGACCCAAGACTGCACTGACACGTGTCCTTTAACCCGACCGGTCTTTGATTTTCAATAAAAAAATTCGGCAGGGAGGTATTTTAAAATACCTCATATTTGGTTCCGAGTCGGGCCCTCTTCTCTCACTTTTTGTTTATTTATTTATTTAATTTTTAGTGTCCATCTTTTTATTTAAAATCATTTTAAATTAACTTCAAACTCATTTTTTTTTATCTTTATCTCATTTTCGTTTTTATTTTTAGTCCTTTTTTTATGTCCAAGTTTACACAGCAAGAACATTCTCAAGAATGGTCTGCTGAGATTGCAGCATTTTCATTTTTTATTTTTTAGTCCTTTTTTATGTCCAAGGTTACACAGCGAGAACATTCTCAGAATGTTCTGCTGAAATTGCAGCTCACTACAGCTTGTAAATTCTGTCTCCAAGTCTATAAATAGCACACAAACAGCCAAACAGAGGGGGACCCAAAAAGAGACAGTAGCAGCCGCAGCCACCATTTCCCAAAACCCTAATTCACCTTTTTTCTTCTCTTTTTCGGATCAAACACAAAGAACAACAAGAACATCATGAATATCATAAAAACACTAACAATCTGAAAATTTTCCAGCAACATAATCCACAAACAGAGCCGGATTCACACTTCCATAACAAAACAGAACCGGATTCATACACCTATCACCAAGAAACAGGCCGAATCAAAACCAAAAGGTGTTGCTCTCTCTTTTTTTACTCAAAAATGTCGTGACTTTAAACCTAGATCTAGGCCAAACCGTGACTTTTTTGTGGAAACTAAGGCCGGATATAAGTAGAGGAGAGGGAGGAGAAGAGAAAGAACCAAAAAAATTAAAAAAAGGTGGAGTTTTTAACTCCGGCGCGGCGGCGCAGCCGCGATGGCTCGCCGGCCACCGCGCCGGAACCGGCCTGCTCACCGGAGAAGAAGGTGGCGCCGGACTGAGAATTCTATAGAGTCTCTAGAAAGAGAGAAGAGAGAGAAAGAAACTAAAAAATGAGTAAAAAAAAAACATAAACCCTTTATATATTAGTGTAACCGGTTCGGTTCTACCCTGAACCGACTCAGGTGAACCGAACCGGATCTCCCACCCAAGCCCAGTTCTTTTCTTTTTCTTCCTATTTTTCTCTACAATTTTATTTTATGCACCCCCCAGCACTGCTTGCTACACCTCCCTGCTTCTTTGACAAATCTTTTTCTTTTTAACATGTCAATTTTAACTACTTTCCTGCATTTTTAATTACTCTGCATTATATTCTATTATTACTATTATTATCATATGCATATCTAAAATTTTATTTTCCATGCATCTTAATCCAGAGTGCTCTGGTCCTACAATTAACTGTTAATATTATATTTAATTATTCTCCAGAACAATCTGGTCCTTGTTAATTAAATTAATCCAGAGTGTTCTGGTCCTAAACTAACTGTTTATATTATATTATTCTATATTTCTCCAGAACAATCTGGTCCTTGTTAATTAAATTAATCCAGAGTGTTCTGGTCCTAAACTAACTGTTTATATTATATTATTCTATATTTCTCCAGAACAATCTGGTCCTTGTTAATTAAATTAATCCAGAGTGTTCTGGTCCTAAACTAACTGTTTATATTATATTATTCTATATTTCTCCAGAACAATCTGGTCCTTGTTAATTAAATTAATCCAGAGTGTTCTGGTCCTAAATTAATTGTTAATATTATATTTTGTTTAATATAATCACTCTCCAGAATAATCTGGTCCTAATTAATAATCAAATTAATCCAGAGTTCTCTGGTCCAATATTTATTGTTCTACTTTTTATTTTATATTTCTCCAGAATATTCTGGTCCGTGTTAAAAAACTTTATAATTCATTTTAACATCATTTTTCTCATTCTGCTTATATAATCATTCTCCAGAATGTTCTGGTCCCATATATATATATATATATAGTACTATTTATTTTGCTAAATAAACAAAAAACCCAAAAACATTTTCTTACGAGCACAATAAACAAAAATACAAAAAAACATTTTTCTTACAGCACAATATTAAAAAACCCAAAAACATTTTCCTACAAACACAACAGTATCAAAAACAACAAAAACATTTCAAATAGTCAAAAATCACAAAAATACTTTTTCATAATAAACCTTGATTTTTAATCAAGTGACCGTTCTTTTTATTTTTTCTTTCTTAATCAAATTTCAAATCAACTTTAATTCTACTTCGAGTCTATTTTCTTCAATATTAAAAAACACCAACAAGCTTATTTCGCCACTTGGCTTTTTATCTTTTAAAATCTTTTTCAAAACCAATAAAAAAAACACAAAACCAACCAAACGTCAATTTCTACCCCGAACTACGAGGTTTTGATCCCTCACGGGTACGTAGGCAAAGGACGCTCATCCTTTCAAATCAATAAAAAATGTAGATAATAAGCCTTTCTTCATTTTATTTTATTTTTATCGTTATTCTCAATTTCCTTCTTTTTAATAAAATTAAGCAAGTAATAGCACAAAAAGTAAAAGTAAAGTCAAAAGGTTCTCGTAGAGTACTACGAATATTTAGGGTGCTAATACCTTCCCTAAATATAACTAACCCCCGAACCCAAATCTCTTTCAAACGGGTATTTCGAACTTTTCTTCCCCTTCCCCCAAAAAATTAAAAAGTTCAGTCGTGAATAAAAAATAGTGAGTCAAAGCTAGTCAAACGGCGATGGTCTCCCGAAAAATGACGCGACACCCACAATTTATATCAAACATTTTTTAATCAGAAAACACAATTTATTTTTATTTCTTTTTTAATAACGAAAACAAACAAAAAATAGAAAAATATGATTTTTGTTTTATTAAAGGCTGATGTGGCATGCTTATATGGCTTCCATGTCATTTAAAAGTCCACGTGTCACAGCCAAGTGGCATTCCGTCAGTCAACAGTCAGTTGACTTAACGGTAGGGACGAAAACAGTAACAGATAAATTAAGTAGGGACGAAGACGATGGATTTTTTTTTATAGGGGCGAAAACCAAAATTCGTTAATTTTATGAGGACGAAAAACATATTTAACCCTTTTCCAAATATTTTGTTAAAAGGTCATAAACCGTCTCTAACTCATTTAATCCTCAAGTCGCGTCACGTCGTTGTTGTAAGCAAAAAATTTACATTTTATATTTATTTAATTAAGAATGTATATGGTTTTTATTATAGACAACATACATATTTTAATAAATTAATCTAAAATATTGATTTTTGCTTATAAAAGTGATTGGATTGTGTGTATTAAAAAGATTAATTTGTTCTTAATATAAAAATATCAATGATTAATTTGAGTTTAATTGTTATAGACGGAATTGATCCCGCATAAAAATTGTGAGGAACTAATTTGAGTCTTCATTCTAAAAGATTGATAAGATGATCCACCAATCTCGAAGTATAGGATTAGATTTGATTAGATTAGATTTTGAATCAACTATCTAAGTTAGTTCACTTCATCATGTTTTTGATGGATTAAAAAGAGGCCGATATAAAAAGGGCAGGTTATCCCACATTGCCATCCTTATAAAAAAAAAAAAAAAAATTACTTTATAGTCCTTTTTTTACATTGAACTTCTTCTACACTTTGACGACAGAAGTTTATATGAGAATTTTTATATCTCACTATCAATGTTTCTCGGCACCCTTCAAAAATCCTTTGAATTTTTTGATTTCATAATCCAAATTGAATTTTTTTTCCAGCTATTTTTCCAAGAGAAAAAATGAATCATGGTCATTTTAGCCGTAGTGGATTCTAGAATTCAAGTAGATAACAAGTTTTTTTAAACATTTTGATTTATTCAAACACCTGTTTTAAATGCTTCGACCTACGTTGCGCTAAAATTAAATTCATTTTAAAAAAAAAAACTTGGATTCTAAAATTTTAACAGGTAAACATCCTTAAAAAAATAGTTAGTCAAGATTGAATTGTGGCTAAAATGACTATGATTACTTTTTACATTTTAAAAACAGTCGAAAAACTCCATTCAAATTTTAGAATCCAAAAATCAACGTTTAAATACAATTTTGATCCCCTGTTTTAAAATTTGTTAAATTTTGATACCCCATTTTCTAAAATCAAGTTTTTGATCCCCCTATTTATAAATATAACATAAATTTATGGTCCATTTCCTTTATGTATGATATAGCGTGCTCATTAATGCCAGAATCCTACAAGACATTGCCTACATGGTCATTATTTGACACCTCATTTCCATGTCATTTTAATTAAAATATAATCATAAAATTAATTATTTAAAATTAAAAAAAAAACTGAAAATAAAATATAAATATTATTCAAGAACCCTAACACCAAAAATCCTCAAATTGATTTTCAACGGGCCTCCTCATCGCCCTCCTTCTTCCTTCTTCCCTCCAGCATTGCGAAACAGTAACAGAAATTAAAATAAAATATGTAACACAACCACAATTACATACAACGTGTAACTCCAACTCAAACATATATCTACGACTACAAAATAAAATTAAAATTAGCAAAAAGACCATGCAATGTTTTTACCTTGAAATTTCTCTTGTTGAATTTTGGCACCATTGTTCATATCACCCAGTCTGGATTTTGTTTGAATGTAAGAAGAGGAAAATTTTCACCCAAAAGGATTTTGTAAATATATATTTCTGGATTTTGTGAAGTCTTTCAGTTTGATGATGAGAGCAAATGCAACTTGGTGACTTTTTTTGTGTTGAATTTGTATAAATGTGGCTTGTTGGCGTGGTAAGATTTGCAAAGCATTTTTTCTCAATATTTTCAAATCAGTATGTATAAAATTAAGAACATAATTTTTAGGCAGGTTCTGAATAGTCTCAAGCACGTGCGTTTTTTTAGAAATACCAAATACTAGCTTCTTGTTTTCACTTTTCACGGCAAAATAGCCACTAGACGGGCGTTGAGAATTTTACTCTTTCAGTACAAGCCATACAAAACAATTTAGAGAATTTTTTTCGATCATCGGGAATAGATTCCTCCCTGAGAGTGACTATGTTGTTGTTGTCTTTCCCCCCCTTGGGGAGCCATACTAACCCCATAACTACTACTATGAAAGTCTATGTTGTCCTTGTGTATGAAGGCTAATAGTGATACCATGACATTTTAACCCTCTCTCTCTAAAACAAAAGAAAGAAAAGTAGAGAATGTAAGTTGGAATGAAAAATTGTGAAGAATGAGCGGATATTCTATAGGAAAAATGCACGCGTAAATTTTAACCATTGTCAAGGGAAGGTTGAAACATGTTGTCAACCATGCATGAAACATGTATGAAACCAAACTATATTTGTTGACCAAGCCACCGTTCAGATTCTAAAATAGTTCGAATTATATAATCCATAATCATTCCCATCTTGTTTTAGATTATATAATCTAAAACGTCTTTAGATAGTATAAAACTTATGCTTTGGAAGGTTTGACACATTTTAGAATATATAATTCAAACCAGTAAAATTCATGATTTTTATGTGGTCCATATTGCACTGAAATTGTTCATAGTTGTGCTCGTGATTTTCGGGTATCAATCCATTTATTGGCTTTGAACCGTCAATCTTTGAACTCTCAATTTTTATCCGCGGGAAGGGAAAAAACGAGTAAAAAACCCTTAAAGAGATTAAGGTCCGGGGGTTGGTTTCGATTAGGGAAGGTGTTAAGCACCCTAAACGACTTCGGTACTCCGAAGGAGCCTCTTACCTAATTTATCTTATGCTAATCATTTGCTTAATTATTTGTAAAATATATGCCTAAAATCTAAGTGAAAGAATGGAGGGAGAAGATGCATGTTTTTTGGTTGTTTTTATTGATTTGGAAAGACATATGCCTTTTGCCTACATACCCGAAGACGGGATCAAAATCATGTAGTTCACCTCAAAAATTTCTTTTGGTGAGTTGGGTTTTTTTTAACAATTTTTTTTGAAAAAAAGGTTTTAAGAAGGGGATTTAGAGGCCTCAAGGCATAAGAAGAAAGCAAACTAAAAAGTGTGAGGTTGATTCAATTTTAATTATGAAAATAAAGTCTAAAATGAGAATTAAATTCATTAAGCATTTGATTAAGAAAATAAAAAGGAGAAAGATCACTTGGTTTGTTTCCAAGGTTTATTAAGAAAATATTTTTGGTGTTATTGATTATTTAATTTTTTTGGAAATTGATTTTTTACTAACGGTAAAACTAAGCGTAAAGCGTAAAAAGTAAATAAAGCTCAATCTTAAAAAATTTACTAGTTGTTCATTTTTATAGGTAATTATAGTCAAGTTTTCAACCTTAATTTGTCACTAGTTCGTTTTTCGCCTCGGTCACGGTTACGGTAAAAAATTGCGGTAAATAAAGTGTGTGATTGTGTCGGTGTATGTGTCGGTGCATTTTTATTATTTTTGATATTTACATGAGGCCTAAATACATTCTAGAGTCTTGCATAAAAATAAATGACGGGAAATAAAAAAAAAAGCGGAAAATTAAATTACATTGAATCCTAAATACATACTAAAAAAATAAAATGACAAGAAATAAAATAATGCATGAGATGAGAATGACAAATAAACAATATGGTAAAAATAACAACTAAATAAATAAACAATGATGATAAAATAAAAAAAACAAGTAACAAGAAGTAGAAAATATTTTTATGATTTTTAGAAGTAAATGAGAAGAGAACTTGAGTAAAAATACAATGCATAAGTGGTAAAAAAAAATGGTGTGAAGATAGTGAAAATGTAGTAAAAAAGACTAGTAATAAAATAAAAAACCTAAAAAAACAAAGTACCATGGCTCACAATTTCTGGTATAATCTGAGCCATCTGATTGATCCAGAGGCTCAGATTTGATCTCAGAAGCTAAGATCACAGCCATCAGAATTAAATAATAAAAAAAAACAATAAAGCCAGTAAAACAGGGACCGTCAGATCATAGATCTGACGGTTAGCAACGCGCAGGAACACAATAATAAAAAACAAAACACATAGAGAACAAAGAAGCCAAAGATGCACAGTAGCCGTTAGATCTGCGATCTAACGGCTGTGATGAGGGCTACGGTTTTTGAAGAGAGAGGAGTCCGGTTTATTTTAAGTGAACCGGTTTAATTAGTATTATAAAAGGGGAAAACCGGTTCATCTCTTCATTCTTTCCCTTCAAACCTCTCTCTAGGATTCTTAAACTCTTCCTTCTCTCTAGAAACAAAACACAAATTCTAAAAAAACAAAACAAAGAACACGCCGTGATCTTCATCTTCTCCGGCGAGGTGGTTCACTCCGGCACGGTGGCCGGACGTGACTCCGCCGCGCCGGAATTCTTAAACTTCACCGTTTTCAAAAAAAAAGTTAGATTTAGATATCCTTTTTTGCATAGATGACGAATCCGGCCTCAGTTTTTCAAACAAAACCACACACAAACCTAGATCTAAGTTTCTTTTTTCGGAAATTTCAAAGTAAAACTCAACCAAAAAAACACCTCAAAACAGAACAGTCCGCATATGTACATAAAAACCAAAGCTTGTAACACTACCTTGTTCGGAAACGGAGATAAAAAAACGAACGGAAAACTTCAAGTCCTTTAAAATCCGGCTCGGATTCGTGTGTATTTTCCTTCCTTTGATTCGTTTTTTTTTTGCTGGATTTGGTTAGTAATGTTGTTTGTGTGTCCGGATCTAAACTGTTTTCTGTGTTATGCTTGCATTTACTTCGGCCAGAGATGTGTTGTTGTTGTTTGGTTCGGTTTTGAAAGGGAAGAAAAGAAAGTTGCTGGAAAAAAAAAATTCTTATTGATGAATGTTCTACATTTTTGATTTTTTTATTGTGTTTGATTCTGGAATTTGGGTTTTTTTGGTGAAATTAGGGTTTCTGAAAAGCTGCCAATGATTTCTGACCTCTGACACATGAACAGTGCTTAAATAGTAAAATATCTCTGATACATGGCAAAGTCCAAAATACCCCTGCAGAAACTTGGAGAAAAAGTTGGACAAAGGACCAATAGAGTAGTGACACATGGACAAAGAGATGAGAACAAACTTTTAGCTCTAAAAATGACATAAAAATAAACATTAAACAATAAATACTAAAAAAATAAAAATAACAATAAATAAATAATAATTAAAAACGAAAATTAATAAATAAATGAAAAGAATACTTAAAAACTAATTAAAAATAAAAGTATAAAATAAAATTGTCCCTTCGGAACCAAAATGAGGTATTTTAAAATACCTCTCTGCCGAAATTTCGTCTGAGACTACGAAATTACTCGGCGAATAAAATTTTCAAAAGCGAATAAAATGAGAAATAAAAAATGTGAGCGCAAAGAGTTTTAAAAATGCAAATTAAATTAAAAATAAATTACGAACGCGACAAGCGTTAAAGCACAGTTAAAATGCAGGTAAAGATGTGAATAAAAGGATTAACGACGAAGGAAACGAGTTTTAAAACGCACAGAAATGAAAATCAAACGGAGGACACTGGTCAAAATTTGGAGTATGACAGATGCCCCTATTTAAGTTTCTTCGTCGCGGAGATTTAAAAAAAATAAGATTTTTTGAATCAACGGGTCGAAGAGACTTAAATATCGAATACGCCAAATTTGACCAGTTTGAAAAGACAAGTTAAAAGACAGCACTGGGGAGGAAGGCGTTACCTATTACCCTTGAATTGCCACAATATCAACCTGTTGCAAGAAATAAAGCATTTGCGGAAAATAAAGCACGTTGCAAGAGAATAAAGCATGTCACAAGAAAGTAAAGCATTTGCAGAAAATAAAGCATGTTGCAAGAGATGAAGTATTTGCCGGAAATAAAGTGCGTTACGAGAAATAAAGCAATTTACAAGAAATAAAGCACGTTGCAGGAAATAAAGCAATTGCAGAAGATAGAGCATATGTAGAACATAAAGCATGTTGCATGAAAGTAAAGCATTTTACAGGGAGTAAAGCATTTTACAGGAAATAAAGCATGTTGTTGGAAATAAAGCATTTGCAGAAAATAAAGCATGTTGCAAGAAATAAAGCAATTTACAGGAAATAAAGCATGTTACAAAAAATAAAGCATTTTACAGGAAATAAAGCATGTTGTTGGAAATAAAGCATTTGCAGAAAATAAAGCATGTTGCAAGAAATAAAGCAATTTACAGGAAATAAAGCATGTTACAAAAAATAAAGCAATTTACAGGAAATAAAGCATGTTACAAGAAATAAAGCAATTTACAGGGAATAAAGCATGTTGCGAGAAATAAAGCCATTTGCAGGAAATAAAGCAATTTAACAGAAATTAAAGCACCTTTGCAGAAATTAAAGCATTTTGCAGAAAGTAAAGCATTTTTTGCAGAAGATAAAGCATTTTTGCAGAAAATAAAGCAGTTTTGCAGAAAGTAAAGCATTTTTGCGGAAAGTAAAGCACTTTGCAGAAAGTAAAGTATTTGCAGAAAGTAAAGCATTTTTTGCAGAAGATAAAGCATTTTTGCAGAAAATAAAGCATGTCAATTACTGACGAATGTGGTGTTATGAATGCCAGATGATGACGACCTGACTGGGGACAAGAAGTTCACTGGGGAACAGAAGCTTAAAAATGGTAAAGGTAAATGCAATGTTGGTGAGGTAAAACTTGAGAAGACACTGGAGAAAATGAAAATGTGTATTTGTAGGCTGATGGTTTGTGGAAACTGACACTTGAAGTGTATACTTGGTGATATCTTCGGGTTAGACACACTGGGGATGCTGAAAAAGTATTGACAAATTGATTGATTGACACAAAGGCATTCGTGGGCTAATAACCTGATTCAAAGACATTTGCAGGGTCTTAACCTGACTCAAAAGGCATTTGCAGGGTATTAACCTAACTCAAAGACATTTGCAGGGTCTTATCCTGACTCAAAAGGCATTTGCAGGGTATTAACCTGACTCAAAAGGCATTTGCAGGGTATTAACCTGACTCAAAAGGCATTTGCAGGGTATTAACCTGACTTAAAAAGCATTTAAAGGTTTCTTGCAAGCTATTCGCTTGATACTGACGTAACAAAAGAAGTTTGCAAGCTACTCGCTTGACACACAAGTAACGAAAAAAGACTGCAAGCTACTCGCTTGACACACAAGTAACGAAAAAGATAGTTTGCAAGCTATTCGCTTGACTCACAGGTAACAAAAGATAAATTGCAAGTTATTCACTTGACTCACAGGTAACAAAAGATAGTTTGCAAGTTATTCGCTTGACGCACAGGTAAGTGAAGTTCGAACAGAAAGGATACGACCAAACAAGACTATTGGTGACATCTCTGGATCATACACGTTGGGGATGACGCTTTTGTGAGATACAAATGAAATAAGACAACAGGTGGTCGATGCATTCATGTGTAAATGATGATTGTATGCAGTTATATGTGCAAGAATATCTATATGCATGAATATGTGTATGAATAAATGTATGGATGCATGAATATATGAATGCATGGTTTGGATGACTCTATATAACAAATGAAGCTAACAAGACTGGACAAGTAAGATGGGAGGCGGACTGATGACATCGTAGTACAAACACTCGACAATCTTCATTGTGGGATGATGTTTATTGGAGATGAATCATATCACTGTTGGGGGTAAAGTCCGCTATCAAACCACTGATGAGCGGAAGCTCAAACATCAAAACACTGAAGGGGTAAAGCCCATTTATCAAAAACCTGGCAGAAATCGTCTTCACTTAAACCATATGCAAGAGACGCCATTAATCAAACCATAGGCAGACGTCACTATAAATCAAACCACAAGCAGAAGTTACCACAGGCAACAGTCGCCATTTCTCAGGATTAAACCCATCAATCAATCAAACTGACAGAAATCGCCATTAATCAAACCACAGGCGGCATTCGCTATTTGTAGATCAGCACAATGTGTATTCTTCTGTTTGGCCCATTGGAAATGTGATGCCTCTGTCCTTTTTTATTTATCATTTTTTCATCATTTTTTTTTTTACAAATCCCTAACTTTTGCCTGGACCGCCCTTTCGGGTTTTCAATCCACCGGGAATTTATTTTTGGTATGCCCCTAATTTTTGCCTGGACCGCCCTTTCTTGGGTTTTCAGTCCACCGGGACGCTCATTTTTTGCTTAAGCCGCCCTTTCAGGTTTTCGACTTAGCGAGCTCTTTTTTTTTATATTTTTTTTTGTATTTCTTTTCTCTTTTTTTTTTTGACAGGGGTCATCTCACGGCCTTTGGTCATACTCATCCTGCAGTGTTTAACTGTCCTTGAGACGAATGTTGATGTATATTTCTTCTACTCATGATTTCAAAGAAAATGTACATGTTGTTTACGCATTTCAAAAGACATGAAAAAGTTTTAAAAGTATTTTTTTTGCTTTAAGTATTAACATCAAAAATAGAAAAGAAGAATGCAACCAGAATAAAATGAGAGTTTCAAATAAATGGGCACAGGCTCAAGTTAATGTAAATGGAGTGGTGGCCCGCCAAAGGCATGACTCCACGAATTTTAAAAGTTTGGAAAATGGTAATTATACATATAAAGTACATCGAACACAATAACCGTTATTCTCCCTGACAACTTTGAATTCCACAGTTCCGAGCTTTTGATTTGCAAATGCTTCAGATCGGTGGTCTTTTAACAGCTAGGATGCCCCAGTTGAATTATATCTGATTTGATGCAGTTACCTTGCCGTAAGTTGGCGGTTTTTCTCCTTCTTTTTTTATGGGTGAAATGCCCCAAGTGAGTCATGTCCGACCAGATGCAGTTACCTTGTCATAATCCTTAACTTTTGCATAGGTCGCCTTTGTGGGTTTCAACCTATCAGGATAATCATTTTCATTTTTTTTTATGTCTCTAACTTTTGCATGGACCGCCCTTTCGGGTTTTCAGTCCATCGAGACGCTCTTTTTTTGCCTAAGCCGCCTTTTCAGGTTTGCGACTTATCGAGCTTTTTCATTTTAGCAAAGTATTTCTTGACTGCATTGGTGTTCATAAGACATGTGAGTTTGCACAAGATCTTCTTGAAATTCACTGGGACGAACCTTCTTGTTAGAAGCCTGTTTCATTCTTTTGACATAACTGTCTGGGAGAACTTTTCATTGATAGGACTTTGACCTCTGTGTGAGGCACTACCCTTATGTTGTATACCGAGGGATGGTGGGGGGGGTTGCCCCTGTTAAAGTGTGCACTTTGAAGTACAATATTCCTGCAAGGAAAATGGTAGCATCTCATGCCAGCCTTTGTAAATGAATGCCTATTACGCTTTAGACAATCTTCTTGATGTCTTTGTTTGTAGCTTTGACGGCTAAGATGCCCCAGTAGACAAGAAATCTCAACGGGAATCCCTTCGTTTTCCTATCCTCTAGTCTCAGATGCAAGGAACTCAAAGTTGGGAGAGAGCACAGGGTTTGAGTGTTCAACGGGTTTATTAATGCATGATTTTGTTGATTTTGACAAGTAAATAAATATTATGATTATGCAGACATTGAAAAAGAAGAAAATATTTTTTTGGTTTTTGTATTACCATTTTTCCAGAAGAAGCACAAAATAAAATATAACAAGGTCGGGATCGAGGCGACCTTTTTATTAATGATGAAAATACGTAAAGCAAAAGCCCTAAACAAGTTCGCTTCCGTCTCGGGTGGGACAGAAGAATTTCTTTTGAAAAACATAAAACAACAAACAGACATATTAAATGAACAAATAAGTAGTAGAAAGAAACAACAACAAACGACCCAAATGCAGCTAAACATTCCATGTGGCAACAAAAGGTACCAAGATCCGATAGCGGATTAACCTGCATATTCAAATTCAAACTCTTCGAAAGGTATGAGGTTCTTTTGGACCAACTTCTGAACTACCTTCTGAAATGCAAAACAGTGCTCAATATCATGACCCGGTGCCCCTTGATGGAAAGCACAAAAGAGATCGGGCCTGTACCGAGATGTCAATTTTGTTGGCATTGGAGGCGGTGCCTTGGTGTAGATCAAATTCCTCTTAAGTAACCTTGGAAACAAATCTGCATAACTCATAGAAATAGGATGAATCTGAGTTCTGGGAGCCTGTTGTCGAGGCTGTTGTTGATATTGCTGAAACTGGGGTTGATAAACTGAACTTTGAACAACATTTGCTACAGGCATAACGACAGTGACAGGGTGATACGTCAGATACTGTTGTTGAGGCTGAACCTGTACCCCACTCATTTCCTGATCTTCGTACTCGGAATCATCATCAGGAACACTTTCTTCGGCCGAACGTCTCTTTTGGACCCATTCTTCAATACGCATGCCTAGGGTCACCATCTTTGCAAAGCCGCTGAATGCACTTGCAAGCATATGCTCATAATAAGGCTGATCCAAAGTCTCCAGGAAAATCTCGGTAAACTCTCTCTCCTCTAGAGGTGGACGGACCTGTGCGGCGAAATCTCTCCAACGTTGGGCATAAGCTTTGAAAGATTCATTATCATCCTGGGTCATGGCCTGCAGTTCCCTTCTATTTGGGGCCAAGTGCAAGTTGTAGTTGTATCGCTGAACAAAAGCCTCGCACAAATCCTTGAAATTTTTGATATCAACCTTGTTCAGACCCACGTACCATATCAGTGCGGCACCCGTCAAGCTATCTTGGAAACAATGGATGAGAAGTTCATCATTACCTACCTGACCAGACATCTTTCTCACGTACATCGCTAGATGAGTCTCAGGGCAAGTGTTCCCTTTGTATTTTTCAAAATCGGGGACCTTGAACTTAGGTGGTATCACAACATTGGGAACCAAGCAAAGATCATAAGCACTTTTCCCAAACAAGTCCTTCCCGCGGAGAGCTTTCAATTCCAACTGCATTTTGTCAAGCTTTTGGTCAAACTTTTCTTCCAGTTCATCTTTTCGGTCATATGCTTCCACACCTTTCGAGTGGTAGTTGGGTCCATGGTTTTGCTGAGTAGTGCGAATCAAAGGCGATGAGTAAGTCATAACAGTTTGAGGGAACAATGGGCCCGGTTGAGGAATAGACAATGTTTGTTGCACAAAAGGAGCTTGAACCTTAGAGACACCAGGACGAAGTATTTCACCCGAACTTAAAGGTGTGCTCCAGAGATAACCTTCCAACATAACATGTAGAGGAGTACTAGCAAACACTGTTGAAATCGGAGTAGTGGAGGCAACCGTCTCGGCTTGAGTGCTGACAAAAGGAAGAGATAATGATTGACCCTGTGCAACCATCATCAAAGATACTAAATTCCTCAAAATCTCATTTTCGGCCCGGAGGTTCGTCACCTCTTCGCGAAGCTTGTGGTTCTCTTGTTCAAGATGATCCATTCTGATTTGCCCGAGTGTTTATAGATGCGAGTAGATTGATGGGTTGATTCATGGAGAAGACACAATATGAGACACGGACTAGAAACTATGAATGCAAATGATGCATGATATGCTTATGCAAAAAGATTTTTTTTTTGAAGGACTTATCAAAGTTTATTGTAAACATTATAGAGGAACATGGTTTCATTTGAAAAATGTAAAGATATTGCAATCGGTTCCTTTTTCAAAAGGTAAGAACAAAACCAAGGAAGAAGTTCTTAAGCCCCCTTTTTTTTATATATATTTTTTGGATTTCTTGGCGTTCCTTCTTACAATGTCCGTTCCTTTGATGTTTAGAAAAAACTTGGCTAAGTCCTTCAATATTTTAATGAGAAAAATATTTTTCATGAATGGATGCATGTATGCATGATTTATGCTATGAAACATAGAAAACACGGTGAGATTAAGTCCAACATGATGGAGTCAAGGGTAACAACGCCGTTTGGTAAGGACTACGGTTTCATAAGCATAAGTAACAAGGTTCTAAGAAGTCCCCAAAGTTGACAACCACTTCCAAACGTTATTGGTTTGCAAGATTACTCTTGGTCCGATAACACTCGTAAGAAAGTCTCGTTTGGGTGTAGTATCGCGTATCAACTAATTCGAGATTACTCTTGATTAGTTACCGCACTACGTTCTAAAAGGCTAAGAGGGGTTAAAGGTAACTAAGGTCCTCAACTTCGACGGTCCCTCGAAAATAATAAAGCTAACATGATTACTCGTGTCAACATGAATTACTTCCAAGATCCCTCCATTGAGTGGGGTTATCACATGAACCAAGACTCAAGATTACTCTTGGAATGGAACTTTGATTATACCCCATCCTATCTTATTTTTCACTCAAGCCCGGGCGTAGGACTTATCTCACCACTCACGTTAAAGGTAAACAAGTAGGCATATATTTACAAAGTATAAGCAAATAATAAAGCATAAAGAAAGGTAGGTAAGTTAGGCTTAACCCACTTAGGAAATTAATGTCCCCAGTGAAGTCGCCATTTCTGTGCTCGTGATTTTCGGGTATCAATCCATTTATTGGCTTTGAACCGTCAATCTTTGAACTCTCAATTTTTATCCGCGGGAAGGGAAAAAACGAGTAAAAAACCCTTAAAGAGATTAAGGTCCGGGGGTTGGTTTCGATTAGGGAAGGTGTTAAGCACCCTAAACGACTTCGGTACTCCGAAGGAGCCTCTTACCTAATTTATCTTATGCTAATCATTTGCTTAATTATTTGTAAAATATATGCCTAAAATCTAAGTGAAAGAATGGAGGGAGAAGATGCATGTTTTTTGGTTGTTTTTATTGATTTGGAAAGACATATGCCTTTTGCCTACATACCCGAAGACGGGATCAAAATCATGTAGTTCACCTCAAAAATTTCTTTTGGTGAGTTGGGTTTTTTTTAACAATTTTTTTTGAAAAAAAGGTTTTAAGAAGGGGATTTAGAGGCCTCAAGGCATAAGAAGAAAGCAAACTAAAAAGTGTGAGGTTGATTCAATTTTAATTATGAAAATAAAGTCTAAAATGAGAATTAAATTCATTAAGCATTTGATTAAGAAAATAAAAAGGAGAAAGATCACTTGGTTTGTTTCCAAGGTTTATTAAGAAAATATTTTTGGTGTTATTGATTATTTAATTTTTTTGGAAATTGATTTTTTACTAACGGTAAAACTAAGCGTAAAGCGTAAAAAGTAAATAAAGCTCAATCTTAAAAAATTTACTAGTTGTTCATTTTTATAGGTAATTATAGTCAAGTTTTCAACCTTAATTTGTCACTAGTTCGTTTTTCGCCTCGGTCACGGTTACGGTAAAAAATTGCGGTAAATAAAGTGTGTGATTGTGTCGGTGTATGTGTCGGTGCATTTTTATTATTTTTGATATTTACATGAGGCCTAAATACATTCTAGAGTCTTGCATAAAAATAAATGACGGGAAATAAAAAAAAAAGCGGAAAATTAAATTACATTGAATCCTAAATACATACTAAAAAAATAAAATGACAAGAAATAAAATAATGCATGAGATGAGAATGACAAATAAACAATATGGTAAAAATAACAACTAAATAAATAAACAATGATGATAAAATAAAAAAAACAAGTAACAAGAAGTAGAAAATATTTTTATGATTTTTAGAAGTAAATGAGAAGAGAACTTGAGTAAAAATACAATGCATAAGTGGTAAAAAAAATGGTGTGAAGATAGTGAAAATGTAGTAAAAAAGACTAGTAATAAAATAAAAAACCTAAAAAAACAAAGTACCATGGCTCACAATTTCTGGTATAATCTGAGCCATCTGATTGATCCAGAGGCTCAGATTTGATCTCAGAAGCTAAGATCACAGCCATCAGAATTAAATAATAAAAAAAAACAATAAAGCCAGTAAAACAGGGACCGTCAGATCATAGATCTGACGGTTAGCAACGCGCAGGAACACAATAATAAAAAACAAAACACATAGAGAACAAAGAAGCCAAAGATGCACAGTAGCCGTTAGATCTGCGATCTAACGGCTGTGATGAGGGCTACGGTTTTTGAAGAGAGAGGAGTCCGGTTTATTTTAAGTGAACCGGTTTAATTAGTATTATAAAAGGGGAAAACCGGTTCATCTCTTCATTCTTTCCCTTCAAACCTCTCTCTAGGATTCTTAAACTCTTCCTTCTCTCTAGAAACAAAACACAAATTCTAAAAAAACAAAACAAAGAACACGCCGTGATCTTCATCTTCTCCGGCGAGGTGGTTCACTCCGGCACGGTGGCTGGACGTGACTCCGCCGCGCCGGAATTCTTAAACTTCACCGTTTTCAAAAAAAAAGTTAGATTTAGATATCCTTTTTTGCATAGATGACGAATCCGGCCTCAGTTTTTCAAACAAAACCACACACAAACCTAGATCTAAGTTTCTTTTTTCGGAAATTTCAAAGTAAAACTCAACCAAAAAAACACCTCAAAACAGAACAGTCCGCATATGTACATAAAAACCAAAGCTTGTAACACTACCTTGTTCGGAAACGGAGATAAAAAAACGAACGGAAAACTTCAAGTCCTTTAAAATCCGGCTCGGATTCGTGTGTATTTTCCTTCCTTTGATTCGTTTTTTTTTTGCTGGATTTGGTTAGTAATGTTGTTTGTGTGTCCGGATCTAAACTGTTTTCTGTGTTATGCTTGCATTTACTTCGGCCAGAGATGTGTTGTTGTTGTTTGGTTCGGTTTTGAAAGGGAAGAAAAGAAAGTTGCTGGAAAAAAAAAATTCTTATTGATGAATGTTCTTCATTTTTGATTTTTTTATTGTGTTTGATTCTGGAATTTGGGTTTTTTTGGTGAAATTAGGGTTTCTGAAAAGCTGCCAATGATTTCTGACCTCTGACACATGAACAGTGCTTAAATAGTAAAATATCTCTGATACATGGCAAAGTCCAAAATACCCCTGCAGAAACTTGGAGAAAAAGTTGGACAAAGGACCAATAGAGTAGTGACACATGGACAAAGAGATGAGAACAAACTTTTAGCTCTAAAAATGACATAAAAATAAACATTAAACAATAAATACTAAAAAAATAAAAATAACAATAAATAAATAATAATTAAAAACGAAAATTAATAAATAAATGAAAAGAATACTTAAAAACTAATTAAAAATAAAAGTATAAAATAAAATTGTCCCTTCGGAACCAAAATGAGGTATTTTAAAATACCTCTCTGCCGAAATTTCGTCTGAGACTACGAAATTACTCGGCGAATAAAATTTTCAAAAGCGAATAAAATGAGAAATAAAAAATGTGAGCGCAAAGAGTTTTAAAAATGCAAATTAAATTAAAAATAAATTACGAACGCGACAAGCGTTAAAGCACAGTTAAAATGCAGGTAAAGATGTGAATAAAAGGATTAACGACGAAGGAAACGAGTTTTAAAACGCACAGAAATGAAAATCAAACGGAGGACACTGGTCAAAATTTGGAGTATGACAATAGTGCACGACGCACGTAAACTTTTTATAAATTGGTGTGTGTTGGTTCATTTGTAAACCACACCACATAATCATGAACACTTATTCAAAAGACAAACGCTAAGCTAGTTGCAGTTTACTACAATGAGGGAAACCTAATTTGTTTAGGGTCCACATTGATGTCACATTGTCTAGCTTGAAGGATTAGCTAAATCAAATTAAGGGTCGTTTCAACTACAAATACACAAAGGTTATGAACATTGTTGAGTATCGTCGTTCGACATTCAACTCGAATGGAATCTTCTGGTTTCATCCAGAAGAAGCTTCGGAACAACAACGGTGTAGAAACAAATTTTATATATTTGGCCGACATAGTTTGTAGAGACTGGTCGAGTTAGACACTTCCTTGGTTATAACTTTTCATGATATTATGTATAGTTTGATTCCTCCTATAATTTACAAAGAAATTAGAGCTTACATGGATAAACCAGATGAAGAATGTAGTTTGGTTGATCCATGATATTGTGTGGATTTTATTATGTTGTTGAAATTATTATGTTTAATGAATGTTGTTGTAAAATTTGATTTAATGGTAGTTTCTTCAAATTTTTGTGTTCTGAACACGGTTCATATTATTTACTCTGAAATGCCAAACCCTCCAATGCACAAGCTTTTACACAATGTGAGCGTGTTTCAAATTATATTATTTGAACAAATATGGGAATGATTTCAAATTATACAATCTGAACCATTTCAAAATGTAGATTGTGACGTTACAAGCAATGTTTCGACAATTTGTGTGGTGTTTAATGCAACGTTGGTCAATTAGGTGATTTTAAGCTATAGTTTATGTCTAGAATGATTTTGTGGCTTTAAATAGTATTGCATACTTCTATATTTTGGCCCCCCTTCTTCTACATGCTTACTTAGTTTTCATTTGACACTGAATTATGATACCATGGTTACTGCTGACCATTCATAACATCCCGAAAAAATTTTGTGCAAATTTTATGGGGATGGTACGATGGTCAACAAAGACCTTCATATAAATTATACTACATTTATAGGCTTTGATATGTTTTAGATTATATAGTCTGAAAGTTTGGTTAGGAGGTTTAAATTATATAATTTGCGCGAGAATATTTGAAAATTCTGGAGGGCATGTGAAAATTTTGTATGGAGTACGGTGAGAAATTCATTCTTATTTGGTTAGGCTTCAATGAAACACAAACTTACATATATGAGTTTCTCGCGTACCCTGTTTGAATTTTAAAAACCGAAATATTTAATGTTTTTGAAGGTGGCTTCTCTATAAAGAATTAAAAAAATTATATTAAAAAAAAATCTTTTACCCTGATGAAAATGAAATATTTTCGTATTTTTAAGGAAAAAATGTTAGAACTAATCTATAAATTATCAAATATCAATTTTTTATTTATTTTTATATTCTATCACGCCATGGGAGTAAGACTTTGGCACAATTAGAGGGACATGATAGAGATGTTCCTATTGCCTCTACCTTTCATTTTTGGCTCCCAATTTATCATTTAAAACGTTAGAATCTGCAGTGAATTGTGTAGCTTGAGAAGATGTTGCAGTTGCAGCAACTGCGTCGTGGTCACTCTCCGTTGTTTTTCTTCGTCAATTGTCTTTTTCAAGTTTTGTTTTCATGCGTTTTCAAGTTTTTTGAATTAATGATAATTTTTTAATTTAATTGTTTATGTGAAAGCATGTGACACCAATTTTTATGCTTTAATTTTCTCTATTTTTTAAATATTCTTTCTAACAAACTTGTTATTTAGAGACGAGACTCATCAATTTAAAATGGCACATCAAGCACCATTTGATCAAAATTTTGTCAAAATCGGATTAAGGGGTTATGAAACTAGGAAGGGGATAAACTAGAAGGGCCAAAATCAAACATTTAAAACTTGAAGGGTTAAAGTCACATAATTGGAAACTAGGGTGGTTAAATGTGCAATTAAGCCAAAAAAAATTATGAAATAGATTGTCAATTATGAAAAGGGCGCTAACATTAAAATATCACCGGATCATGTGGTTTGATAGAGTTGTTACGGTGATGTTGGGTTCACAACAACTTATGAGAGTGTAGTTGAAGATGGAAAATTTTCTTCAACTTTTAGTCATTAATTTTTTTTTCATCTTCACTTTTGGTCCCTCCTTTAAAGTAAACTCATAGTTAGAATACATATTTTTAGGGTTAAATATATTTTTTATCCTTATAAATATGTCAACTTTTCGTTTTAGTCATTCTAAAAAATTTCTTCAACTTTTAGCCCCTCATTTAAAGTAAAATCATATGTAAAATTCATATTTTTTTAATAAAAAATTTCAGAAAAATTCATAATATTACAAAGACATAAAAATTAATAATATCTTTTAAAAAAATAAAATTAATAATATTAACAAAACATAAATTTAATATGAATTTTTATATTTTTGAAGGTTAAAAATTCATATTTAATTTATGTTTTGTTAAAAGAAATTTAATTTTTTTTACAATATTCTACACATTTCTGCACAATTTCATTAATAAAACACAAAAATTAATTTATAAATAGGGACCAAAAGTAGTGATTAAATTTTTTACATGCACTAAAAGTTGAAGGAAAATTTTAAAGGGACTAAAACAAAAAATTTGTATATTTATAAGGATCAAAAACATATTTATCCTTTTTTTTTTTAAAAGATGTTTATAATCAGGGACCGAGGGACGACTTGAATACAACAACCATTTGATTGAAGTTACTGTTTGTAAAAAACAAATTTTGATTGAAGTTACCCTTTTAAAGACGGTCTTTATACAAGATTACAAATAGAGTGAATGTCTTCCAAATTTTATTGAAGTTACTTTCTTTTCGAAGAAAGAAAGTCTCCATAATACAAGACGGCAAATAGAGTAATAGTACCCTCACATTTCTTTTTGGCTATTTCTTAGCAATTTCTAAGGGGATCCCAAAAAAATGATTGAGGTTTATGTATTGTGTGGGTCTCATGCCCAAAACACAACAATGTTTTCCTTTTGCACACAAATTAAAATTCTTGCTTTGCTTACTTATCAAAGTTTGCATCATATGATTAAATTTTACATTTTCTATTCAAGTCCATCAATTTTCTCCATCTTTGACTCCAATCCTTGACCACACAACAATATCTCAAGCACTGACCCTACCAAATATTAAATTCCGTTGAAGATTGTTGCCATCCGAAGTCGAAAGTACCTTAGATCATTGTCTAATTGTAGGTGGAAGCCAGCCTCACGTTGCCATACTATGTTCATTTTCTAACTACTACACCACAATTTAAATTGATTATCACACACACTGCTTGAAGTTGAAATCAAAGACCTTTCTATGTCACGATTTTTCATTTCCTTCAACTAAGGGTACATAGTGGGTCATCTTGGTTGTATATATCATACTTAATGTCTTGTAATTGATCAACATTGAGGAAACCAAATATTTGAGGCATGTGACCATGATAAGTGTTTTGGGGGCAAATCCTTGATTTTCATAGATATAATGGCCATGGTGGGGTTTAATGGATCTTAGTGTAAGTCCAATATATCATTGTCAATATGCTTCATGATGGACTTTGCTTTCCATATGCATTAATAGATTGATACATCGTTAACTTATGAAATTAATCAAGTAACAAGCAATTGCCATGGTAATAATGAATGTGCAATTTATGTATTATTTGATCACACCCACGCGCACAATAATTTGATTTCATTAAATTTGTCTGTTGGCAGGGTTTCATATAGATAGTTACGTGACTTACCTCAAGAAAAAAAAGTTACGTGATAAATGACCGATCCAAACATTTTTCCCTTGCATGGAGCAAGTTGTTTCGCTTCCCTTATGACAAAAGTCCATTTGACATAAGTTTATATACACAAAAAATTAATGGTTTTGGCCCCTTATCTACTCAAAAATCTATAAAACAAAGTTAAGTGGTATCTACCGATTTATAAACACACAAAAGATGTTTGGGAGTTACAAAATAAACGAATTTGTCCAAAAGGAAAAAATTTCAAAAAATATTGTTGACTCTCGTTTTAAATTAGTATTGCGAACCAGAATTAGCGTATGTAGACCAATCCTAATAGGCCCATTTCTGTCTTCTTGGACCATAGCATCTAGTATTCCACGAGGCCTTGAAGAGATTGTCCCGAGTTTAGAACAAGTATAAGGCTAGGTCAAATGGAGAGGAAGTCTAAACCTAATCGCGAAGCATTAATGTCAGGGCGTAATTCACACCGAGCTAGGGAATGCCTCATTCAGGTTAAGGAGGGGCTTACGAGCGGGAATGCCTCAATCAGGTTAAAAGGGGGGGCTTATTATGGAAAAAGAACTCTATAGCAGTTAAATGGTGCAAAAGTTGTAGAATCCCTTAGATCTATATAGATACATAAATATATGACAACTTTGTGTTGTCAAGATAATACCCCATCGTATGTTTATTATAAGAGAAAAATTATTCAATAAAAATAATACCTCATCATATCCTTATTATAAGAGACAACTTACTCAATAAAAATTAATGTATTTGATCTATATTATATTATGAACTTGATAAGTATTTTTTGTTTTTTTAAGGGAAAATAATTTTTGTTGACTCACTTGTCTTTAAAAAAAATAAAAATAAAAACTAGAATGAGCATTTCCCAATATTTAATAAAATCCAAATTTTCCAACTCAACACCTCAAAAATACTACTTACTAGTAAATAGATTTTACCAATAACTTCGTATCATTATTTTTCAAGATGCTACTTTAGTAACAAAATTTTACAAAGTGTGACATGCATAAAATAAGAGATACATTTAGCTCGAATCTAAATTGGGAAAATGAAGGACCCTTTTGAGTTTTGACCATATGTGAATGAATGCTGACTAACTTAACCTGGCATGCCAATATGTTGTTGCCACATCAGATGTACGACATGACCCACACTCACTAACCATTGAGTTACTAGTTGTGTGTCCTATATAAAGTCACCCTCTCCCCTTCATTTCATTTCAACTACTTTCTCCACACCCTACCTCTCTCTCACCAAAAAATCTCAAAACCCATCAACTACTTGTTACATACATATCCTTTCCCTTTTCTCCTGCAATTCCCAAACACCTCCTTAAGTAAGCATTACACCATTTAAATCTATCTATTTAACCTTTACATAACTCTCTTCTTAGCCTTTAACCATTTAATTCTTGCTCCTTTTCACACCCTCCTACCTCGTCATTTTTCCTTTTTATTTGCTTAACCAATAAAAAATGTACAAGTTTGAGAAGAGATCAACAAACCACGAGAGGTTCATAAACCCTTCATTCTCTTCCACCCTCTTAGACCAAATTTACCGTTCCATCGACGAAGGAGAAACAAAATTAACCACCGAAACAACAAAATTTTACAGAGAACAAAAACCAACGGTTATAAACAAACCAACAACCGACAGAAAATATTACAACTACAAACCAAAAACCGAAAAACTTGTCACTGTCGTGAAAGAAACCAACAACAATAGAAAATCAAATCAACATGATCACGACCAAGATGCTCTGTTCTTCAGTTCAACCTCAATTTCTTCGGATTCTAGCTCCGGTGGATTCTCATCCTCTGATACAGATTCATTATACAGAACAAAATCACGTTCCTCGTCGTGCTTTATTCCGCAGAAGCCAAAGCCGGTGAGAACAAGCGCGTCGGCATCATTTAGGTTTGAAAAAGAGAAACATGGGAATCATGTTTTCGATGATTTTTGTCGAAGTTCAGAAACCAAACAAGGTACAGAAACTCGGGGCGAGGAAATGGTTTTAATAAAGGACAAATCAAGAGCGGTTAAGATTTACAATAACTTGAAGAAAGTGAAGCAACCGATTTCGCCAGGCGGAAAACTCACGAGTTTCCTCAACTCTCTGTTCGCTAATAGTAACAATGAGAAGAAAACGAAGACTGAGAAACCAAAGCCAACAGAGACCAAGAAGCAGCTGAACACGTGGGAGACTCATGAGAGAAAAATAGCTTCCACATGTTCATCTGCTTCTTCGTTTTCGCGGTCTTGTTTGAGCAAAACCGCGTCATTTTGTGGTAGAAATGATTACAAAACGGTACGTTTTTGTGGCGTGGAAGAGGGTAGGGCTAAGGTGGAGGAAGCTACTAGAAAGTTTTTGAATGAGTACCATGGTTATAACAAGAAGAAGAATGATTTAGTTTTATTAAAGGATTTATGTATTAATCAAAACGAAGAAGAGGTTGAAGATGATGATGATGTGGCAAGTTGTGCAAGTTCTGATCTTTTTGAGTTGGATCATTTGAGTGTGTTTGGAGATAGTAGGTATTGTGAGGAACTTCCTGTGTATGGAACTACTCGTGTTAATTAGTTAATTATTGATTAGTACTAATAGTGTCATTGTTAATGCATGGCCTCAGCTAGAAGCATATATCATAGATACATGAATAACAGAACCATTTGGATATTTGTTTTTCTAAGTTTTTTTCTCTCTCTTGGTTTTCTTAATTATACATGTGTCGTTTGAACAAAAAGAACAAAAATAGAGTAATGCTTAACTTCACGAATAGTTGTATCGTGATATGTTCACGATAGACAAACTGAGTCATTTATTTTGACCACGATTATACCAAGACAAATCCTTTATTCCACCAAATCTCGTATTGACAACCTTTACAACATTAAACATGTTTGTATTCGTGAGTTTTTGGGACGTTTTCCTTGGAACTATATGGTAGTGCTAAAAACACAATAATTGATGAAATTGGTCGATCATCCGCACTCTCATGTATGGTCACTGCTATTGGTCAAATATCTTATTTTTCTGCATTTTTTTTTCTTTCTATAAAACATTTTTTTTGACTGAATTTCTTGTATAAATCCCTCCCCCCATTAACTTGCAGATTGGTTTATATCATCCCAAAGGATACTTGAAAGAGATATAGGAGGGCTCTATAATAACAATTGTATTTTGAAACAATCAATCTCACAATTACATTTATCATAGTGCCAATGAATTAACTTGCTGAGCCGATTGGCTCATGATTCTCTGGACTTTTAAAGAATGATCATATATAGTTTACCCACTTTTTTGTCTCACTAATAGGATTACCATCACAGTTTAGCATATTTGCATTAGGAAAAAAAAAGTTGAAAGATTTTACAATGGTGAAAATGACTCTTGAGAAAATACTTGATTAATTTTACAAAGTGTTTCAAAAAGACTTTTTCATGCTTACAAGTAGTCTTTTAAAAAAAATATCTTTGATCACTACTTTTTTTTTTGTTACTATATTATTAGTATCCACATTTGTTTAAAAATGTCTTTGACAATACTAAGATTTTCTCACATCTATGTAAACAAAGCAAAATTGCTTAGTAATATGTAATTAATTTTGGAGTATCCTTTACGAAACCAAATTGATGTAAATTATACATAAGTTAAGCTATTATGTTTATAATGAGTTGAGTATGATGAAAATGACATTGCTAAATTATGTGGAGGTGAGAACATATAACTAATCTAAAGCCACTTATTGGTAAAGCGATGTTTTTCTTTGAAATGTGTACGTGTCTTGGTGTATGTGTAATGTGTATATTTTTGTAGTTGTCATAGAATCTGCTATTTTTTTGAAATGATCAAGAATATGATAGAAAGAAGAGTAAATGGGGTACTTTGATTTTATGATCAAAAGAAAGTTTTGTTGGGATACGTTAATCCTCGATCATGATAAAGCATTCCAATGGAAACTTACTGACATGAATAGGTTTGAGAAAAAAGGAAGAAAAAGAAGAGGGAAAACGAGAGATTCGAGATAGCAATCACAAGCAAACTGAGTGAGAAGGGTTTGATGCTGATGGTAAAGGCAAAGGCAGATCTTCATCCATGGGAAAATGAGAATAGAGAAAGTGATCGAAGACTAAAGCTTTTGCTTTATCTCTTTATTTTTTCATTCTAAATTCTTGATCCTATTTTTGAAATTTACTTATCCCCATTAACTTGCAGATTGTGCTACCACTTGTTCTGGACCTAGCCCGGACCCAATTCTTAGTGGATTATGTTACGATAAAATGTTGCGGCGCCAACACACCCAAGTGTTATCATCCTAAAGACCAATCACCACATGATCAACATTATAGGACGACTCGTGAGTTGTGACGAGAATCTCTCAAGCACTTCAACGAAATCTACAGTAATTCTCTTGAAATGACACTTATAAAAGGGTACTTGAAACTAAGAAATTTAAGCAATCAAGATAAAAGCTAAATCTAATGCTTATACACCCAATTATATTGTTATGAAATGCAAGCCACTTGCAACATGTTATTAATTAGCATATGCCTAAACAAATCCATTCATTGTAAAGCAAAAATCACGCCTCTTTTTTGAAGATTAGAAGCGAAAGTAGATTGAGCCGAGCTAAGTTTTCCAACATCGAAGCTTGATTGTTCCAAAAATTCAAAGTCATTTTAGAAAATGTTAACTTGCTATTGGATGTGAAATTCAAGGACATATCATAGGAGTGCATATTAGGGTCATCCTTCTTTTGAAAGGCAAAGCAAATTGGGAAGCTCGTATGAGACTTTTGTTCTTTGAAGGGTGCTGGTTAGTTATAAGTAACCATGTGATAAGTAGGCCTCTACAAGACTCCACAAAAAAAGTGTGGAAAAAGTTGGGTTGAATGAAAAACATTGGGGTCGCTAATGATGTGGCTTGTTTTTGTGGTCCAAATCAAAGTTCACACAATATTTAGCTTTGTTATGCTGGAAAAGACAAAGTCATGAACATCATCGGCGATCCCGAGGTTAGTTTCCAACAAGACCATGGATCCACTTTTCCTTTATATCCTCCTAGAACTAGAAAGAACAAGTGATCAAACTGTGACCATGGTCATGATTGAGATATTTTGTATCCATATTACAACATTTTGAAGCTATGGAACATTTTGAACAAGTACCCTTTGAATGAGTAACTTTGTTCCTAAATATAAGTGTTTTTTAAATTACTAGATGTATTTCTTTTCTTTCTTTCTAAATATAACTTAATTAATATTATCAATTTGTATAGGAATATAAAAAGTTGACATCAAATACATCCACATACAAAAGACAATTTAATAATATTTAAACATAAATTATATATATTATTTGTACTAGAAACTTTTTTTTTTTAGGAAACTAGAAATTTTTTTTAGAGCAAATAATCACTTTAGTCCTTGGCTTTGCACCTCGCTGTCACATAGGTCACTGACTCAGGATTAAATATAAATAAGTCCCTAACTCTACACTTCCGTTATCACTTTAGTCTCTGCCGTTAAAAAAATCGGTTAAGTGATGATGTGGCACGCTGACAAGGAGTATGACGTGTCACAAGGACTAAAGTGAAAGTAAAAAATGGTCACTTTGGTCCCTGAATCAAAAATCAATATCCCCAATTTACTGTTAGATCCCTGACTGTGTATACTTACTGTCAGTTAGGTTCCTGAATTGAAAATCAATATCATCAATTTACTGTTAGGTTCCTGACTGTGTATACTTACTATCAATTAGGTCCCTGACAGTAAAAACGAAATTTCACTAAGATCCTGGGCAAATTGTTAGTTTAACATGCTACTTAATGACAACACTAAGGTATATGTGCTAAATACCAAAATAATATTATAACACTTATAAAAATGATTCCATAGTTTAATAACAAATGTTTCCATAACATAACTATTAAGTCATTAATGTCAACCATAGAGTAATCAAAAGATTGCACCATATTTAGGCATATAATAACAAATGCACGTCTGAATGAACAACAAATGCTTACATCTTTCATGCCAACTCCAAAATTTACTCCAAGGGGTCTGAGGCCAACTATGTGATGTTTGTTAGTTTATTTATGTACCGAAATTGCTAAATTATAAATACGGCTGTGGTGCAATCATTTTGTTTAATATTTTGTTATAATAATATTTTGGTATTTAGCACAGATACCTTAGTGTTGTCAAAAAGTAGCATGTTAAACTAACAACTTGCTAAGGATCTTAGTGAAATTTCATTTTTACTGTCAGGGACCTAACTGACAGTAAGTATACACAGTCAGGGACCTAACAGTAAGTTGATGATATTGATTTTCGATTCAGGGACCTAACTGACTGTAAGTATACACAGTTAGGGATCTAACAATAAATTGAGGATATTAATTTTCGATTCAGGGACCAAAGTGACAATTTTTTACTTTCACTTTAGTCCCTGTGACACGTCTAACCCCTTGTCAGCGTGCCACATCATCACTTAACAGATTTTTTTAATGGCAGGGACTAAAGTGATAACGAAAGTGTAGAGTCAGGGACTTGTTTGTATTTAATCCTGAGTCAGGGACTTATGTGACAACAAGGTGCAAAGTCAGGGATTAAAGTGACTATTTGCTCCTTTTTTTTATTACCAAGATATTTGCACAAAAGTAGCATCGTCGCTTATCGGTGATTAATCTTCGTCGGGGAATTTATGGAGCACATAAGATGAGTCTCCCCCTTCCAACTTTTCTTAATAAATGTGAAGAAAGAAAATACTACATTCAATCATTATTATAAGCAAAAAAAATCACTTTTAAATACGTTGAATAATAAGCAAAAAAATCACTTTTAGATTAGTTGAATAACTTATATATATGTATAATATAGAGTAGATACATCAATGAACCTAAAAAATAACTTTTTATTTATAATAATGACTAAAGGAGTACAATAGATAATTATAAATAGAAGTGTGTTATTTGAACAACCATTTACATGACAACTTAAGAGAAAATTTAGATTACAAAGAAAAATAGATATTAACACTAAAATCCAAACAATAGAGAAAGAAAGTAAAAATATAATGTGAGTATGAGAGAAAAAATTATCACAAATTATTTGTAGAAATATCATTTCTCTTATAAATAAGGACAAAGTGGGTTTCTTTTAGTTGTGAAAAACTATCGTATTATCTTAGATACGACGAATGTGATTATCGGCATTAGGGCGTAAATTTACTTTTTATTAGCATATAAAAGATTATACTTTATGTCCACAAATCTTAACTCAACTAGCAATAATGTCAAAATTGTTAGGTCGGACGCCCTGACTGGAGTTCAAACCCCGACGACTCCAATTACGTGTCTGAAAGTTTTCAATGACTTTTATCATTTCATCAGTCAACCAAAAAAAAATCATACAATATTCTTAGTTTTCGTGGATCTAGCACCCCATGATTTCCACTAAAACCTAAATTGTATGTAACCACCCCATGATTTCCACTAAAACCAACTTTTAATCTAAACTGTGTATTTTAATCTAACGGCTGCTATTTAACCTTCTTACTTCTCATTTTAAAATCACTTCTTATTTGATACATCCCCTATATATATATATATATATATATATATATATATATATATATATATATATATAATTCTTATATTTCCTCTCTAAAATCTACTTAAAAAGTGACAGAATCGATCTTAAAAGTATCCAATGACAGTTAACTGCCGTTGCAAAGGTTGAGTGAGCTAACTACCATTGGTGTAGTTTTTGAGCAATTTCACAACTGAAAAGAGTAAAAATCATATTGTTGTTGTATGGGTCCAGAATTTGAAATATAGTTATTAATATAGGCAAACCTGTTTTTTTTTTCCCTCAAACACTTTTTTTTTTGGTTACATTTTTCCCTCAAACACTTGATCCCTCATTCTTTGATTTTTCTTGACTCTTCTTTCTCTCTCAACAATAGTGTTTCCCTAACTTTTTCTCTCACAAAGAACAAACACGGTAAAGGAAGAAGAAAGAAAAAACCTCTTTTTTTCTTTCTTTCTTCTCAATGCTATTCCTCTTTTTATTTTCTCCCAATTTTAATTTTTACCGCAGCACTTGAAAATCATATCCCTTTTTTCAACTTCAAAAAATGACTAAATCCAAAGGAAATCCAATAAAAGTGCCAAGACCAAAACAAAGAGAGAATGACTCTTTAGACATCTAGCAATTGTTTAGAAACATCTAAAAAAATTTCTCGAATGAAAGTAACTATCACTCACTCTAAAACGGTAGTTAACTATCATTTTAAATTTTTAATATCAGTTAAATTACTTTATAGATCAGTTTAACCAATTTAAAAAATGTTTGAACTACAATTAACAATTGATGAAGTGTTTTAGGTGCTGTGAGCAATCTTCAAACAAAGAAGGAACAAGGACAAAAAGCCCAAACTATAAATTAAAGGCCCAAGACTACCAAAGTGATATGTGAATCACACCCCCACTATCTTATTAATAGAAATGACATTGTTAAGATTTTATAAAATTAAAGTGAATAATAATAATTCTATCAAAATATTCTTCTGAAATATATACGTAATCACCATTATCATAAATTCAAAGTGATAAATATTAATTTGAGATTGATATAAGTAATATTAATTAGGTAGTATAATTTTCGTAAAACGAATTAGAGAGTATAAATAGAAAAATGATAATTAATATTCCATTTAAAAATTATCATATCACTTTACTTCGTAATAATGTTTTTACAATTATATCATTTATTGTGCAACATAGTAATATCTAGGTTTTCTAATAATTTGGTCAAAAATAGTTTAAATTTAACGGTTTTTATAATAATTTGGTCAAAAATAGTTTAAATTTAATAGTTTTTTAAATAAAAAATGTAGATGAATGTACTTTTTGACATGTTCGTATTAAAATGCTTTTGCCTCGTGGATACCTAAACGACCAAGTGCTTTTTTGTTTTGTCAAGTAGTTTAATGGCTAGAAATTCAATTCTTAAAGTATATAAGTGAAATGTTCGATGATTGTACCCCGACTTCTAAACATATCATGCAATATTTCTATCAATTGAACTAAACTCTCGAGCACAACCGAGTGCTTGTTTGATTCAACTATGGAAATTCTTTAACTTGGAGAATGTGGAAAAATTGTACAATCAACTTTTTGAGAGTTTGTTGTTTTCAATGAATTTTTTTACTTTTAACTTTCTTAAATAGTGTATCTGAAAAAACTAGTTAGCATGACCCTATTTATATTGGTCAAAACTCAAAACGTGATTTTATGATAATCAATATTTTTATGTTTGCTTTTTATAAGAGAATTTTTTTTGGTTTTAGAATCAATTTTAAGCTTAAACAACTATTCATGGTCTTTCTTTTCTAAAAAAACTATTTATAGTTTTTCTTTTGAGTTGAATCAATTCTATCTTTTTGAATTTTTTTTAACCCCGTGTTAAAATTCTTTTTAGTAAATTACAAGTCAAAAACAATCTTGATTTTAAGTATTCAAAGACTCAAATACATATAAATCACTTTCATTTAAAACTAAATTCATTTAAAGCTTATTTTCAACTCCTAACAACCAAACACACACTACTAATACTTTCAAGAGGCTTTGAATAAACCAAAAAAATCAAGAGGATAACCTTATCTCCATTTACAAGTAGAATAACCCCCACATCATCAAAAAAATCTCCATTTTCCATCTCACATCCAATTCCACACATTTCTTCAACCACTAATATCTAACCCTCATATATCAAACCCTACATCACAAACACTTATTCAAACAAAAGCAAAACCAAAACCAAACCAATAATCAATAATGGCTTCAACTTCTGTTTCAATGTCTTTACAACTAACCCAAGCAACCCACAAAAACCTTCACAATCCTTCCACCACACCCTTCTTGAAACCATTGCCCTTTCCACAAGCAAAGAAGACACTAGTCAACAAGTCAACTTCAAAATCCAATGTTGTTGGAATTCAAGCATCATTGAAAGACAAAACAGTGAAGGGTCTAACAGCTTTTGCATTAACAGCCTCTATGGTGTTACCAGATGTTGCTCATGCAGCTGGAAATGATTTTTCACCATCTCTTAAAAACTTTTTGCTTAGCATTGCTGCTGGTGGTGTTGTTCTTACAGCTATATTGGGTGCTGTTGTTGGTGTTTCCAACTTTGATCCTGTTAAGAGAACTTAATTAAACTATGTTGTCACAATCTCAAAGGTTTATATTTTATGTTAATCATGTTTTTTTTCTTCCACCTTTTGATTTGTTTGCAATTGTTTCTAATACAAGGTGAATATATACCAACAATTGCCGAGAACGTTTAAAATTGATTTAGGATATGTATAATATGAACTGTTCAATCTTAAATAAATGGTCGATATTGATTACTAGCTCGATGCCTTTGATTTTTAACTTTGAATATGAATTTTTTATTTGAATGGCGAATCTGAGAAAACTGAATGAAGCCTATACTACTCAAGCCAAGTTGATGAAACAATTTTGAACTGTTTATTATTGAATTATTTTCTGGACAATACTTAGATACCGTGCCTTAGACACAATTCATCAGGTCCGTGACATGATTTGTTCTAAACGGCATCGTATATGTCTTTTTTTGATGCAGCAGTTGAAATATAAATTTGATAGTTTTTGACAATTCTAGTTCAAAACCAGATGGACACCACCTATAGAACTTTACCTAAGTATTTTCCTTATTTTATCTATGCTGGCATGCTTTATTGTTCTGAAACTATACATCAAATTCTTACACACTAACACCATATGCAAGTTAATGAAAACATGCACGTATTACATAAATTGAATTGCCCTACAGATTAACCTTAAAGTTAAATCTGGACTAATAATATAGCGCAATACTTTGGAGGTGAGAGCATGCAAGAGTCATTTCCTTTCCTTTAGGGACGACATGCTATGCCATGACCAGGAATAAATCTAGCATTATCTTCGGTGTACACATGAGTTTCATTCTTCAGCCTGAAACAATAATAATTTAATTTTGATGTCAAATTATATGAAATTAGCTAGTTGGAAACTTTGGATTAATTAGGAATTGAGTTGCATGAATGTACTTACGATTTGGACACAGTCTTATTCATGATGGTAGATGAATGGAACCAAGCACCATCTAGATAGAGCAATTTCCCTTTTATTCTTGCTTCAATTCTTTTGTCCATTTCCACAGCATCAATCAATATTGGTTGGTCTGAAGCCTGAATTCAAAGCATAGAAATTTTATAAAAAAAAAATCACAAATTATAATAAAAAAAAGTATGAAGCATATTTTTTTTGCATACCATAACCCATCCCCATGAATCAGCAAATGATGGTACATGAGTCGCGTATGCCACCACATCTGCACCAAATGGGAAAGAAGAAAGGAAAAAGAAAATAAAAAGCACATAAGAAAAGCATATGTTAGTCAAATGTCAAATTGCGTGACACCCACAATTTCATGTATTGAATTGGCGATTCAATCATCACGAAATGTCCATGTTTTGTTTGAATAAGTGTTTTAAAAACTGGATCGAAGATCGAACGATGAGATATCTGAAGTCTAATTATATTCAATCGGTTGAATCATAATAAATAAGTAAGTTAAAATTAATGTGCAAAAGGTAGAAAAAACAAAGCAGTGAACCAATAACAAAGTCAACCCGGTTCAATCCGGTTCTAAGAAACACATACTTGTAAAAGATTTGAAGTAGATCTATTCTTACATTTGAAGACCTGTTTTATGGTGTTGTGTATAGAGGTGAAGACCTCTTTGTGTGAAAAGATGCCTGCTGGTCCAGCCTATATGAAAACATACAAAAACGTAAATGTAAAAGGTTAAATATTGGTAACAAAAATATGGTTGTTCGATAGACTCTTCAAAATTGCTCATTTGACTGGAAAAAAAAAACTAATCGGGAGTTACAACTCAATCAGATTTTACACAAAAACAACCGATCAAGAGTTATGATCTAATCGGGAGCAAAATTTAAGAGCCTATTGAACAACTGTCTAACTTAAAAGTGTGTTCCTCAAAAGTATACCTGGGTCACAAAAATGCCATTCTCAGTGAGTTTAGGCTTCACAACTTTCTCATAGAAGGACTTAGTGTAGAGCTGATAGCAAGGACCATCTTCAAGTGGGTCAGCCAAATCTCCAACAATGATATCAAACTTCTCCTTTCTTTTCTCTAATTCAGCCCTTTAACACAAAATTGTGTAGCAATTTTTTAGTAAAAAGATCATGAAATCCTCACACACACAAAAAAAAAAAAAAGTAACTGCGACAAACAAAAAATAATAAATTCCTATTTTCAAAATGAGCTAGCTTCTTACTTGGCACAATTGATGACAAGGTCGAGCTTCTTGTCAGCAAATGCCTCCTTATTTGCAACCAGGTATTTTCTGCAGAAATCCACCACCTCCTGCAGGAATAATTTTTTTATTAATTATTAATTTGAGCATATATATTCATTAATCTTAGAAAAAGTTTTAAAATTATTAAATGAACCATGTCTTACAAATTCTTACCACCTTTCTCTCCCTGTTCCATTTTGTCTGTCCTTTTAGCAAAATATTTGTGTTCAACTTTAATTGTAATTTTTGTTCAATAATCACACATTTTTCTATTATATACTTGACCATTCTTATTGATTAAAAAACAAAAACTTGACCATTATCAATATATAATTTTATCAACTTACTTTTTCTTAGCAAAACTTAAGTCATTTGAGCGATACTAGTAGAGAATATTGAGATGATACATAATATTTTTTTAATAAAGTTTTATAACATGAATTTTTAAATTTATGTATCAAAACAAATAAAATGAGACAAAATGGATGTCAATCATTTATATTTTAAATGCCTAGAAAACACTACAATTATATAGCAAAGTATCCTTGTTTCTTTTGGGTAAACAGAGTGACATTTTTTTTTTAAATAAGTGGCACTGCCCACATCAATATCGATATTATTATTAAGTTTCAATTTGAGGGACGGCTAAGCAGAATATCATGACATACTTTCAACCCCAAAAAATAAGAATATGACTTAAGAAGTAACCTTGTCAATATCGCACATAACTACTTTGTCCATTGACTTGTGCTTGAGAGCTTCCCTAGCTGCTGAACCTTCACCACCTCCCATTATAAACACTGTCTTGGGGCTGCCAATATATTACCTCTTCATATTAGTCGAAGGTTTCATAAAAAAAAAATCCCAATCAAGCCTATAAAAAAAAGCATAATGACATGGTAATAATTTGTAAAAGGATAAAACTTAGGTCAATTTTTCGTATGATTTTTAACTAAAAATATTTTTTTTTTTGGCTTTGATAAATTTTGAGAAAATTGTAGATTTGAAAAAATCATGAGTATTTAACTAAGAACCACACGAAAAAACATCCAACAAATGTACTAGAGTAATTTCTTTTGTAAAAATATCCGATTAATAGTTTTTTTTCAAATGAAGATGGTTAAAGACGCATATTTTGACATCCTCTTTTAAACCAAAACTTTTTTATTGGATATAAAATTAATGTGGATCCCATCATTGTCTACATAGGTCCAATATAAAATAGTGTGGTTTATATGAATTTTATCCAATAAATAAACGATGTTAAATTGAGTGTCGCTATCAATATTATTTATTCCCTTATTACAAGATATTATAATACTATAAACAATATGGAATAAGAGAATATTACATCAAGGAATAAGAAAGTATAGAAAACAATTAAAAAGGAATTTGAATCTACACAAATAAATTATAATGACATAATTTTTTTCATTTTAATATACATGGACCATTCTCATAACGTCAGACCAAAAAGAAAAAAACTAATATTTCATTTTCATTAGTAAAGACAAAGAAAGAACTATACCATCCTCCCCTGATATATTAAAACAAACTTACTTTGGATGACATAAAAGAGAGGGATGAATCAAGCATTCATGATAAATGAATTCATCTGCTTCAGAACTCTGCATCTTTCCATCAAGCATCAACGCCTATATGCAGCATAAATAACAGTCACATATTTTGTTTTAGAGGAAGAATCACATACTTAGCAATTATTATTTGTTATAATTATTATGTATTATTGAAGAAAGAAAAACATAATATTTTTACTATTAAAAAAATAGAATCAATACCAAAGTTAGACGTAAAAATACACTTTGTGGATAATTTGCTCAACACTAAATTTAACAACAAAATATACGTATTTGGATTGACAACGAGTTTGACACAATTATATTGATTCACCATAATTTCGGTCAATCTAACCGTGATTCCAAACCTACACTAAATTTTGATAGTATTTTTGTACTTATTTTAGAATCAGAGCTTGCAAACCTTTCCAAAACGCTTTGTATCCAAGAGAGCAATGTCCTGGTATTCACTAATCGCTTTATGAAGCACACTGTTAAAAATAATAAGAAAATTATGAATTATTGGTGTGACTAAACGAAAATAATAATAGTAATAATATTAATGATAATAATAAAAATAATAATGTACTATATCATATAAAACAGAGCTAATTAAAAAGGATAAATAACGAACCTGTTGAGTTTAAAGGACCATTTGAGATCATCATCGATGATTTCCTCATACCATGTGGAAGAATCATCAACGTTGTTGACATGGTTTGGTTGAACTTCAGGGGCAACCTTTGCAAACTCATTAACGTAAAACATTTCTGGTGCCTCTCCCATGGTTTTATTTGTTGAAAATACACCTCCCATAAAAAAAAAGAAACAAGTGACAATGGTGGGTGCAAAGTGCAATGTGGATTGAGGGGTGTGGCAATAGTGGGTAGCACTTGGTTTTATAGCAACAAAGAAAAATTAAAAAATGGATAATATTTAATTGAAGGTCTCTCATGATGACTATAAAAGTAAAAAAATATATATTGACTAAATTGATGACCATATTCATTTTAATTTTTGAAATGATGACTGTATTCATTTTATTTTTGAAATGTGATGACTATATTTATGAAGCTTTTAGATCATATTTTAACTTATCATATAAAATATTATATTTATTGTCTTATTAACTTCAATTTTTATCAAAAGTATAAATTATTCTATAAAAACATCAAAAAATTACACCAAAAAAAAATCATCAAAAAATAATATATTTATTGTTTTATGTGATAAATACTTGCTCCTCAAATTCAATTTTTTTATTTTATTTAATTATATTTTTGTTTTTTTTTGAATAAATTATATTTTTGTTTTTAGTTTATATATATATATATATATATATATATATATATATATATATATATATATATATATATATATATGATAACATTTACCAACATCACATTACTATTAGTGCGGCGAGTCGAGCTGCCTTAAGGAATGTCTCAAGTTCGAATCTTACGAATGAAAAACATTTGATTGAGAAGAAGATTCCACTAAAGATGATTAATTAGATATATTTTTTTTGTCAACTAGTCTAGTGGCTAGAGATCACACAATTTAATTGTGGAGAAGTGGAGTGTCAGGGGTTCGAACCCCGACCCCTACATATAAAATGCAATATCCCTACCAACTGAACTAAGCTCACGCAGATTAATTAGATATTTTGATAAAAATTAGTCATAACAAAATTAAATGATAATTTACGGGTTAAAAAATATATAATATAACATTTTGTGGATAAGAATAACATGAGATGTTGGATTTGTTCTGCCAAGTAATCACTCGTTATCATGTGAAGGTTGTTTACACAAATCAAGACAGCTAATTACTTTTTAAATGAAATTATTTGTATTTTCAAATAATATCGTAGTTTGTTTATTATCTACTACATATATTTTTCTCCCTCAAATAAATGATTTAAGGTATTATTGACCAACCAATGCAACTTTGTCCTTATGAACATAATTCAATTAATAGAGACAATACATTTTAGTATGTAGAAGTTATGGTTAGAACCCCAAATCCTACATTTATTCACTTTAAGTGGTAGAATTCTAATCAATAAACAACTTGATAAAAAAAATTAGGTATTATTGATAAAAAAAAAATAGTTAGTGATTTAGAAGTATGGAAACAACAAAATGAGACACCTTAACAAAAAATATATCACTTAATTAATTTTTTTAGATATAACCAAATAGTTAGTTAGATTCTCTGAATCACCTTTCTCTTTATTTAACTTTTTTTTAATGGAAATTGCGTCATGAGAAAGTTAATTATAGGCAAAACAAGAAGGGAGATGCTATATGTCCCAAGATATAAATATAGCGAAATCATCTCGAATACAATGGAGTCATTGGATTTTGCAATTGAGTAAAATACATGAACAAATGAAAATTAAAGAAGCCCACCACCCATACATATTTGCAAGTCGTGATTATCTCGGGATTAATGTTCTTGCGGTATGTATCATTACCCAATCAAGAAAACTAATTATTTTTTAAATGATTATTTGTATTTTCGTATGGTATTTTCTTTAAACATATTTTGGTATGGTATTGTATTGTTTGTTTATCATCTACTATACACTTCTCTAAAAAAAAAATCATCTACTACACATATTTTTCTTTCTCAAATAAATAATTTAACGTATTATTTTCCAACCAAAGCAATTTTATCTCTGTGAGTCTAGTCCAACTGTTATAGACAACACATTGTAATATACAGCAGCTGAGTTTCAAATTCTAGATTCTACACTTATTTATTTTAAAGGGTGAAATGTTAGCCACTATAATATTTGACAAAAAAATATATATTATTGACCAAAAAATAGCTAAAATGATTTTGAAGTATGGAAACAACAAAAAGATTTTTTTTAAAAAAAATCAACACTTTATAACAAAAAAAACGGTATACTCTTTCCTAACTCGAATATAAGCAAAAATATACACATTAATTAAAAATATTACTTAATTATATTTTCTAGATATTACTAAAAACTTAGTTAGATTCTCTGAATTACCTTTTCTCTCTATTTGACTTTTTTTTATGGATTTTTTTAACCAAAAAAGAGGGATAGCAAGGAGTTATCAACCCCCAAATATATTCCAAACAAAGAGAAAACAAGAAGGTGGAGACTAGCAGAGACGAATCTAGGAATACATTTCATATGTGGTTAAATAAGTAGCAACCAAAATAATGATTGATTTTAATATTTTATAATTTAGCGACTATGGTCTCTATTTATGTCGCTATACTTAATAGAGACTAATTTTTATTTTAGCGACTGAATTTCGAGTCCCTATCTTTGTCGCTAAATATAGCAACGACTGATTTTCATACCTTAGTGACTAAAAATTTGATCGCTAAAGAAATTTTTTCTAATTTTTAAAAAAAAATTCATGTGTGGTTATAGCCACACATAGCCATAAGGTAGACCCGCCACAAGGGACTAGGTCAAAACCACCTCAACCAAAAGCAAACCTAAAGCTTGCAGGACCAAACTTCTCTCTAGAGAACATAAAACTAATTTGAGAGGGCAAAATGTGCCAAACATAAAGAGAATTCAGTTCTAGACCCATATTAATTAGCCAATTTTTTTAAAATTTTTTATGGAGTTGCTTCATGAAAAAGTTAATCAAAAGGAAAATCAAGAAAACTAATTATTTTTTAAATGAAATTATTTGTATTTTCATATAATATTGTATTGTTTATTATCTACTACACATATTTTTTTCTCTCAAATAAATAATTTAAAGTATTTTTCGTATTAGAGACAATGCATTGCAATATGAAAGGACCAATGTTCAAACCTCGAATTACCTTAAGCGGTTAAATTCTAGCCATTAAACTACTTTTTTTTTTACAAGAGTCATTAGGCTATTTGAAAAAAAAAAGTATTATTGACAAAAGAATAGTTAAAAGTGATTTTGAGGTATGAAAACAACAAAAAGATTTAAACAAAATCAACACTTTATAACAAAATAATGAGGTATACTCCTTCCTAACTCAAATATAAGCAAAAATTAATACACAAATTTAAAATATTACTCAATTACATTTTTTAGATATAACCAAAAACTAAGATTCTCTAAATTACCTTTTCTCTTTATTTAAACTTTTTATATTTTTTTACAAAAACAAAACGATATTCATTCAGATAGAATACATCAGAATCAACATCGCTGAAAACGTAAAAGATGAATCTTCAATCAAACTCACAATACCGAAGCTAATAGCATACACCGGCAAAATGTCTACAAACAATATGATAAAATCTAAATCACCAGAATACCCATGTTTTCGGATCTGCAACGTTGACGTCCAAATCATTGATTGAATATGTGATTGATTGAAGTTGATCATTCAATATGAACCAATTAGAACACCGCAACAAGACGTCGAACAACACAACGCCGTACTCAAACGACAAAATCACAAAAAAAGACACAAAAGAAAACACTTGATATATGTGGAAATCACTTATTTAGATTGAAAGAAAGCGAAAAAAGATGCAAAGATGTGATTCTAAATCAAAAAATGACTTAAATTCACCCCTCCTCAATGAGTGAAAAAGAAAGAAAACTTGAAGAGAAGTTGGAGTTCTCTCACTAAAAAACTAAGGCCGGTTAACATTGAAATAATTGTTTATCCCGTTAATTAACTTTTGTTATATGTGGTCGGCTTCATGTGAAAGTTAATCAAAAGGCACAATCTTTGGCTTTCAATTATGGAATGGTCAAAAAATAAAATAAGATTACCGGTAAAAATTTAAAGTTCGTTGAATTTTTTTAAAATTGATGGTATATTTTTTTAAAGTTCAATAAAAATAAAGGTTATTGATTTCAATGGCACTCATAAATAATATGTTACATGTTAAAGGGTTAAATAAGGAAGTAGTCCTCCTAAATATACCAACATTTGATTTTAGTCCTATTAAAATATTTTTAAGGTTTTTGGTTTTTCTAAAAATTTTCACCTATAAAATTAATTCTTACTCTAGTGTAATAGTCCATGTAGAGAGACTAAAAACCTAAAAAAATTTTAGAGAGAACTAAATTGAATTACGAGAGTTTAACCATATGTTAAACACAGAAGCAACTAAGCATCCTTGTGTTCACATATCGAAAAGAAGAGTAACAAGGAAAAAAAAATCCTTGAGTCAATCATATCAAATATCCTCTCAATGAGGTCTCTTAGATCATTACCTGATTATTTGGTACATCTTGAATTAAATGCTAGCTAACACTGAAAATGGTTAATCTCAATGTTGCAACGCGTCATCAGACTTCTTGTGGAGTCTTGAGATGGTATTAGGCAAATGCATAGATTTCACATAAATAAGCTCGAATATATAACTTCTACCTAAAGATTCAACAAGTGACTCGGTGTAACCGATTTCACATAAATAAGCATCGATATATAACTTTTACATGAAGATTCAACAAGTGATTTGGTGTAACCGACCATTTTATCTCGTGTAACACATGATAGTGGACTTTGTTGAAATTGAGGTCTAACTCATTCTTACAAAATCGATTAATAAGGTGAGAAGTGACTCCTTTTTATAAACTTTTATCATGAGTATTATCTATTTGATGTGAGACTTGAGTTTTTCTCGATACATCTCTTTCACACTCAGCACTCTTTTTGGACTTGGTGCGTAGATAGATAAGTGAACCTTGAATTCGACAAGCTTTTATACCATGTTAACAATATTGAGTTTCAATAAGAAATAACAAAGAGACGCTTAGGGTTTCCAATAATATTGATAGCTTAACATTACAAAAGAATAATAGAGAATATATAAACCCTAGTGGGCTCTATACTAACTGGCCCAATAGCACAACTTATTACTTTATTATCTAACACCTACCCTCAAACTCATGATGCATCAACAAGAAGCATTGTGAGTTTGTCAACCAAAATACGAAAAACATATTAAATAATATAAACTTCTAGCATTACCCTTCAAGCTAAAGCTTACTAAGCTTTAAGCTTGTTACAAATTAACCCAGAAAAAAATCAAATCAAATCAACTGATAGCAGAACCAGTGGAGATCAGCAACCAAAGTGAGTTGTCATCATCGAGAGTGCAGCAAGAACTATCATCATTAATCAACCAAAGAGCAAAACAATCCAAACAAAACCAAATCAAACAATTTCAATCCAAACTGAATAGAAGAATCAGTAAGGATAAGCAACCAAGACAAAAAAAACACACAAAGATAAACAACCAATCAGAAGAAACCAATAGAGAAGTAATTAAATGGAAGAAATCAAATAAGAAGAAAGAAGCAATCAAACAGAAGATCTAATAGAGAGATACAATCTAAGAGAAGAACCAAATAGAGAGAGGACCAATCAAACAGAAGAAGCCAGTGAGGGAGAATATCAATCAAACAAAAAAAGAAGAATCAAAAAGGGGGAGAAACCAATCATAAGAATCAATAGAGAGGAGCAACCAAACAGAAGAATCAAAAGAGAAAGGATCAACCAAATAGAAGAATCAAAAGGGAGAGACAATCAATCAGAAGTATCAAGAGAGAGAGAGAAACAAACGATCAGAATAATCAAAAGGGGGAGAAGTAATCAATCAGAAGAATGAAAAGGGGGAGAAGCAATCAATTAAAAGAATCAAAAGGGGGGAGAAGCAATCCAAACTGTAAGTACTTTACTCACCAAACAACCAAATTGTGAGCATTCAACTCATCAAACAACTAAATTGTGAACACTTGGCTCACCAACCAACCAAACAAATCAATTGTGAGCACTTGACTCACCAAACAAATCAAAATCCTAGGTAACCAAGTAAAACTAAAACAAACTAAACCAAACCAAAATAAATTGAAGAACCATTATGAATCAAAACATACTAAAACAAACTAGGAGCAAAACATTATATATTCAACTTCCACAATCCACAGTTTGAATTTTACAATTCACCATACTGGGACTTTAACCAAACTCACAAATTTCAAAATTTCAAACTCTTGCAAATTCAATTAACAACTACGTGTGTCAGTGGCTTTGAAAATTCCAAATTGCCAAATCTTCCTTCAATATGAACAAACCGGATGACAAATAGCTCTATCAAAAGACCAACAACGAGTTTGCAAACCCAAATAAAAATACGATCGACAACCAATAGAGGAACAACCAAAATAACAAGTTGGGAGAACAAAATCATGATTAATATAATCAATCTTCAAAAGGCAAACCAAACACAACCCCAAACTTTTGGGAATCGATAACAGAAGCGACGAGTGGTTCAAAGCGGATTGAAAAGTGTGATTTTTTTTTTAGGAACTTAAATTTTTTGAATATTTATAGAGACCATTTACTTAATTAACCCTTTTTATTTTTACGAGATTGGGCTACTTCCAAAAAAACAACTATAGAAGAATTTTTTTCTTAGCACGTGGTCTACTCTTTTTAACTAAATAGGTTTCTAATATTTTCTTTTTAACATCAAAGTTTATATAAAATGGAAGAAGTACATACTATATTCAACCCATAAATCAGAAAAGATACCATGAGTACTCATTTTAGACAAAACATACACCCTATATTAAATATTAAGTAAAGAAGATGGTTCGAAAACTGATGAGTCAATAAATAGTTAATTTAATATAATATTTAGTTTCATTTTAATTAGATTTAAGTTTATTTTATTTTAATATTATTTCCTTTTAGATCTATTTTACTTTAGATTGCATATTATTATATTTCAGGAATGAATATTTGATGGAATGAGTCTTGGAGCAAAAGAAAGGGATTTAGAGCTGATTCGGAGCAAAAATACGAAGATTCGGAGACAAAAATATATCTCCCCCAAGTCAGAAGCTTGGCACAGCCCGTGCCAAATGTGGCACGGCCGTGCCACCTCCCAGGATTGCCTTTTGCTGCTTTTGTTTCTCGTACAAGCTACCTATTAGTTTATTTCTGACCAAAAATGTAACACCCCGTTTTCCAAAACGACGTAATAATAATATTAATAATAATAATCAGAGTTATTCAGCATCAAACGGAGCATTACACTACTTTTCAAAAACTTTCTTAAATAGAAAATAAAACTATTTAATTCAACATATCATCCTTATAAAATCTGCAGCGAAATTATTCTTTTAAAATCATCGTCAACTACAACATAATTCATTGGCACAAGGCCTCGACATAACAATATTATTCAACAAATAAATCTTCAACAACATATTCTTCAAAAAGAAATGATACATAAAGGAATGCAAGAAAAGACAACGATTCCCCATCCCGTTACGTATCAGAGCCCTAAGACACAAGAGCCAACATCTCACTAGCCTTCGTTACCTGCACTTGCCCACAAGGCGGCAATTCCAACAGAAGGGGAGAGTTCACAAATCAAAGATAATATATATATACAATGAATCATCAACTTGAATTAAAACACATCAACAAACATATCAATATCCATACATATATGGCATCATCATTCATCAACAATATTACTTCATTTGAATAATTACAACAACAACTTTTGTGGCGACATCACACCAACAACAACTCCCACCGACACGACTATGCAACGACTTCAACTATGCAACGACATCAACTACAAAGTGCAACATGCATGTGGTACCATTTTACGCGCGTTGAATGACAAACATTCCAGGGCATGAGCCCTCAACGGTTGGATGGTTAAAGCATCCCAGGGCATAAGCCCTCAACAGGTGAATGATAAACATTCCAGGGCAATAAGCCCCCAACGGGTGAATGATAAACATTCCAGGGCAATAAGCCCCCAACAAAGGCATATGAGTATGAATGGACTCAGTGGTGTATATCAGCATACAACCCAACAACATCTAATGGTGTATATCAGCATACAACCAGACAACAACAACTTAGGACATCTACAATTGTGTCTAACAACTATGACACACTCCCCAACTGGACAATACTACTCAGCAACATCAATGGCAAACTCACACTTAGCAACGGATAATTATTTTCATGTATGTATACATAATTCCATCATATTCATCTTCATAAATAAGTTTCATCATCTAAACAATATTAAATAAATCCAACAAACACATAGGGAAGCTTAGGTTTGGGTTAGGAGCACTTAGAAAAATTACACAAAATGGTTGCACAGGACCAACTTCGCTTAAGCGAAGCACAGTTCGCTTGAGCGAACTCAATTGACGTAAGTCTGGGTTTTGCTCGCTTGCAGCTCGCTTACGGTTCGCTTGAGCGAACAGGCTATTTTCAAAATTCTAGGCAAAATTTGGCATCTCTCGCTTAAGCGACGGGGACTTCGCTTAAGCGACGCAAATGACGAAAGTTAGGTTCAAGTTCGCTTGGTGTTCGCTTATGGTTCGCTTGAGCGAACGGGCGCGAAACAATTCTGGGCAACTACAAAGGCAGCTCGCTTAAGCGACGGGTAGCTTCGCTTAAGCGAAGCTTCATCTGGACAGACTAAAACCTACGATTCTCAAACTCCTCTTTCAACCAAAAACCCAATTTTGATCCCCCAATCGCCCAAAATGAATTATTATAAGGTTTATGGGTTCAATATACAACAAAACATCAGAAACAACTCATAGAAACATAATCAACAACATCATTCAACGATAATTAGCATTTCATCATATTCTTAAACCTAACCAAAAACAACTATTTTCAATCCAAATTTCATGAAATCATACATATATATTATCAATTGAAATGCTAGCTCACCCTTACCTGATTAAGAAGAATTAACAAAGCTACAGAATCGAACTCTCTTCTATCAATCTCCTCTTGTTCTTGGCTCTCTCTCCCTTTTCTCCTAAAACTTGAGTTTTCTCTGATACGTGAAAAAATGCTACAGACTTTCTATTTTCTTTTTCCCACAAAACATAACCCCTCTTTTCTCTTAACTCCCTCACTAATTTTCATTAAACTCCTATTAATTTCTATAATACCTCATTAACCCCCAAACCTCAATAAATATTATATTTCTCCTATTTATCAACTAACACAAATAATTATATAACAAATAACAACACACCATATATTCACATAATCAATTAAAATTCAAATAAAATATTCAAAGCAACTAAAAATAATAAAATAGAAATTAGAGCATTACAAAAAAGCTCGTGGTTTCTTATGGAACATTCTAGTGATGTATTTCTTAGGGCTTAAGGCATTGTAAACTATAAATAGAGTAGCTAGCCATCACAAATATTCATCTTTTGTTCTCTGAAATAATAAGTGACAATTGTTTCTTTGAATAAAAGTTCACCTTTATTTTATATTGTTATTCTTCTTCTTCTTCTCTATGTCTACAATGAACGTTAGTTAGTAGACTCTTCTTGTCTTGGGATTGTTGGATAAGTCTTAATGACATAGTCCTAATCAAACCAAGCTGTATCCCTAAATCTTATGTAACCCTAGTTTCTAATCTAAATTCACCGTTTTAACATGAATTAACTATTATCAAACTGTAGAAGCGAGAGCGGAGGGTTTGATAATGATTAATCCATTATCCCAAATATCAATTCATAAAACGAGAGTGGAGTCTTGATATTGGAACAAGTGAATTTAGACAAGAGTTGTAAAGGCAGTGAAATAGTCTTTGCAATCTTTGGACATTAGTAGTTTCAATCTTTAAAAGCTTCTTCTAGTAAGCAAATCAGTGAAATAGGTTTGATTGCTAGAAGAAAACTCTCACTGGACTGAAAGGAAAAGTGAGGGGCTAAAGGGAAACCGGTCATTAGAAATTAAGTCTAACATAAGGTTCTAGGTTTAAAGTTTTAGTTTGTGAAGGACTTGTTATTAAGATGGACCAATAAATCCCAAGGCTCTTTTATTATTATTGTTATTTTATTTTAATTAAAAATCCAAACTTTATACCCTTGAAACTTTCTTCTAATCATTATTAAAAGTGAATCAAATTCATAATTTCCTGTCGGAACGATATCTTTTTATTACTATATCGATAGAACCGTGCACTTGCGGTTTTATCCCATCAAAAACCATTTAAAATGCATAAAAGCCACTCCTTTTTACTGTAGATAAACCACCTCAAAGAGATAGATTTGATATCATTAACTATCTCTTCCACATGTGGAGTCTTTGAAGATAAGATAATCTCATTGCTTGCCTCCCATATTTTTCAAATTGTTGCATGCCAAATAAGAGTTAACCCTTTACAATGTTTTTTGTTCGAAGATGATGATGAAAAGCAATAAAAAATAGTGACCACCTTTCCTGAAAATATCACACCCGTTTCGATCCACTTAAAAATCAAGTATCAAACCCTTATGTACTTGCAGTGAGTACAATTTAGAAAACTAGGATTTAGTCTATTTAGATCATGCCTTGAGAATGATCTCAAAGTCGGAATTTGTAGCCCTTTTTGCTTTTGTATTTTCTGTGACTTAGACCCTACGTAACTTAGGCCCTATGGCACTTTTCTTATGTGGAACACACGCTCTAGATGCTTCTAGATGCCTTGAATGGCGGTGGCGAGAACTTAGGGGAGAGGGCGCACCCCGGGGCTAGCAAGCCTTTATGAAGGGATACTACCCTTAGTAGAATATTGACGGTCCACCTTCCAACAAAGCTACATCTATAAAACAAATGGTCTTCCACTTCAAAGATCTCTTGACACCACAACTATCCGAACTCACGCATCTATATAAGACATACCCAAACTACTAGGATGAGATAAGAAATTGTCCAAAAACTTTTGGTGACTGCGGGGAAGTAGCAAGCAATAGCAAATTAGCAATTGTACGTTAGCACGCGGGAAGTTGGGGGTTGTAGTGACATGCACACGAGGGCATAAAAAGTGACACGCGGAGTGAAGTTCTTGTTATTATACAGTTGGATTAGGTCCAATGAAAAATATATGGTGGGGACTTTGATCCATTCATCACGTTGGACAATTTTATTTCTTATATATTATTATTATTATTTGTGAGACAGCACATTAACTTATCTTTTACTAGGTTGTGTTCAAGCCAATCTTTGATAATACCACCCACAATGTATTCTTGTGTTGTCTGTGGGGTTACTGAGAGTGGATCATGAATGTGTTATTTTACGATAATTTCCATTAGCAATCTTTAAACATAATATACTCAATCCAACAGTATTCAAAAACACTAACCTCTAAAGAAATAAATGTGTGCATAGTACAACATTTACATTACTGGTGGTGCACTATAAAACTAAGCTCCAAAGATTATTTTTTTTATCAAAACCTCCAAAGAAAGTATTAAATAAAAAAAGTTATAGTTGTCCCTTTATTGTTTTAGTTTAATTTTTCACCGATATAAATGCTTATATTCATAATAATTTCACTGATATAAATGCTTATATTCATAATAATAAGAGTAGTATCGTTTTTATAATCAAATATGTTATTCATTAATTTGTTGAGGTCTAATTTGAGTTTCGAAGAAGAGAGGTTGATAGAACAATAGATGAAAATGTATAGAAGGAGAGAGAAAAGTATTGTGTCTTATTTAAGAGTATATTTGTGAAGGACATGAAAAAAAATTATCTAATGATTAATATGTTATGATTTTGAGAGTATAATAAAAATATTAAAAATTATTTAAAGAATTTATTAGGCGTTCCAAAACCTTCAACCAATATGTTTTTGGAGGACAAAATATTAACTTGGTCTTGAGCTCTAAACTTCCTACACATGACTTCTACAGTCTCTCAATCCATATACTGGACCACACCATAAGGATGAGAATAGGTCAGGCCGGTCTACAGGGGCCTACGACCTAGCCTACGATAGATCAGATCAGGCCAGACATTTTATTAAATAGAGAAGACCTAGGCTTTTTAGAAGCTTATTTAGATTAAAAGGTCATGCCACAAACCATTCAAAAAGCCTCTTAGGCCTATTAAATCGGCTTATTTAAGTAAATATGAATAATATTATTTATTATTATATTATATTTTATACTTTAAATAAAAATAAAAATTTGTTAGCTTTTTCAGTAATTTAAACTTAACAGTATACATTAATTTTTTGAATATTTAAATGTATTATTATAAACTGTTGGAACAATAGTCAAAATTAGTTAAAAATATTTTTGTCACCGAAGAGATTACTAGGCTGAGTCGCGGACTAGGTCGCTCTCTTTAAAACGTTTCGTGGCACTGCCCAAAATTGTGCAAGCAGACTATCAACCACGACGTCCCCGGGATAAAACAGCCCAGCTACAACTGTTTCAGAGTCCTACTGCACTGCAAGATCCGTTCTAGAAATACACCTTCATATATGGTGCTAAGACCACTCTAATATGACATTGATACCACTCTATTATGGTACTAGGACCAATCTAATATGGTGTTTCCACCACTCTAACCTCTAACTTTTCCAAGGGCATAAAACATAAAAAGCCACTCTATTATTAAGATCATTCTTATTTTCGAAGGGACGATATATATCGAAAGGGACTATGATCTTAATAATACTCTTATTTCCAAAGGGACAAAGTTTACCGAAGGGACTATGTTCTTAAGACCATTCTTAATTCCGAAGGGACATTATAAACCGAAGGGACTATGGCCTTAATAACACTTTTTAAATCCGAAGGGACAGAAAAAGAGGAAGAAGAAAAGAATAGCTCGTCAACACAAGCTAAAGGAGGGAGAAGAGAGAAAAGTTCTTTGACAACTCAAGAGAACTTTTAGGGTAAGTAGAAATGAGGGAGGGGAGCTCTATTTATAGGTTACGGGCCAAAGATGAGTTACAAATCCAATGGCTAGGATTAGTTGACCTCTACAAAATCAATGACATGATTTCTCCTCATAAATAAGCACTCAATGGGATAGTTGACATGAGAATTTTTTTAATTCACATATTAACACTCATAGTGTTCCAACAATCCCCCACTTGAATTTAAAAAATAACTCGAGGTTTCTATTAATATTGCATAGCAAAGGTGTCTTACGACTTGAACCTTTGTCTTCTAAGATTGTGCATAAGCGAAGGTGTATATGACTTGAACCTTTGCGTAGTGAATAAGATTCAGATTTTACTAGAGTGACTCGTAGTCTTGAACTCTATCTCTGACATCAAACCACACACAAAAACCAGTGCATTAAAGGCCATGCACGTCAATCCCAGTTTAGTGAACGCTCTAGGAATTTTGCCTATAGAATTCCATAGGAAGCGGCCCCCACTTCCACATTCACAAAGGTGAGTCTATCAAGAGTACTCATGTAGCTAGGTACTCCACTCAACATAGAGTATAGATCTCATTAAGAGTTTATATTATCTCAACCTCTTATCGCTTCAGGAATCATGCCTCTTATGATTTATTATGGCATGTTCATCTCATATCACTTCACAACTTGTTATTACCCATTGAACCTATTTCTTGGGATCTCCAGTCATTTAGGTCGAGTTACAATCATGAGTGATTCCATAGGCACTAGTCCCATCTTCATCGATGTGTTATGGACTTTCTCTCTAGCTAGTCCTTTCGTCAAAGGATAGGCTAAAATTTCATCAGTGTGTACGTGATCCACTCTTACAGCCCCTATGGAGACTGACTCTCCAACAATTCTGTTTCTTATGACATTCTTCTCATGTCTTACCGTCACATTAACGGTTCTCAATTTTTGCAATAGCCATGGTACTATCGCTATGGACCAACACAACTGTAATTGTTTTCCCATAAGGGAATATTTGCTAACAAGCATATGTACCAACTTGCTTTTTCACTAGTTTTTGCTAGTGCTATCTTCTCGGACTCCATAGTAGACCGAGCTAATATATTATGTTTCTTATATTTCCAAGAAACAACTAATCCAGTGGTATATAAATATATATCCAGTGGTCTTTTTGGAATCATCTAATAAGGTGTTCCAATCAACATCTGTGTATCTTTCCAAGACAACAAAAAAAAATCTTTGATAATGTAATCCAAGGTTCATGGTTCCTTTTTTTTAGGTATCTAAAGACCCTATCAATAGCTTGCCAATGCTCATTACTAGGTCTTCTGACAAAACTGCACAACATTCCCACTACATAGACAATGTCGGGTTTAGAGCAATCAATGGCATACTTAAGGCTACCAATGATGCTCTCACACTTTCACCAGTGTTCTTAAATAGTTTTTCACCTGGATAATATGGTGTGCAAGCAGGTTTGCGGTCAAAGTATTTATATTTTCTTAAGATCTTCTCAACGTAGTGAGATTGATCCAAGAAAATTCTCTTCTTATTTTTTTTGACCTGGTAATTTTAATACCTATAATTACATTATCTTCTATGAGGTCTTTCATATTAAAGTTGTTAGACAACAATGATTACAGAGCATTCAAAACATGAAAGTTTGAGCTGAATATGAGTAAGTCGTCTACATAGAGACATATGATTGTGCAAATGTTATTATCATATTTATAATAAATAACTTTGTCACTTTCATTCATTTTGAACTCATTTCTTATCATTAAGTTGTCAAACTTTTCGTGACATAGCTCATGTACTTTTTAAGACCAGACATAGACTTATCTAACTTGCAGACCTTAGTTTCTTGCCCATAGATTACAAAACCTTCAAGTTGTTCTATATAGGTTTCTTCTTCCAGTTCACCATTTTAAAAAAAGTTTGTAACATCCATATGGTGTACTATCAAATTATGAATAGCAACAAGATCGATTAGTACCCTTGTAGATGTTATCCTGGTGACTGAATAAAATGAGTCGAAGAAATCTATTTTTTTTCTTTGTCTAGAACCCTTGGCTACAAGTCGAGCCTTGTATTTAACAACCGTTCCATCGGGTTTTATTTTTCAAAATCCATTTACAACATATTGGTCTACAACCAAAAGGCAAGTCTACCAAATACTAGGTCTTGTTAGACTCTAGAGAATCCATATCATCTTTTATGGCTTCTTGCCATAAATCAACATTCAAGGAAGACAACTCTTCTTGAAGGCTAGTTGGATCCTCTTCTAATGTATATACCATGTAATCAAGTCAATACTCCTTAGCAACTAGTGCTTTCTTACCTCTTAAAGGTTCTGTTACATCTGATTCGATGTTCTCATCACTGCTTATGATCGCTGGATTGTGATAAGTTGCAATACCCCCACTAGTGCCCCCACTATTTTCTTAATTTAAATGGGAATTTAATTTCATAAAAATCATCATTGTTAGATTCTATGATCGCATTAACATTTAGGTCATAAAACCTATATGCTTTCTTATTAAATTCATATCAGTGAATGCACATTCATAGGCTCTACTAGTGAGTTTTGCTCTCTTGAGATTTGGTATCCGAAGATAGGCCAAATAATCCCTAAGTCCAAAAAATAAGACAAGATAGATTGTCTTTTCTTCAAAATTTCATAGCTAGAAATTTTGTTCTTAGATTAAGGCACTTTATTTAGCACAAATCAAATAGTTGATAAAATATTCCCCCCACTAATGAGATGCAACACCGAAATTAAGCATGATAGCTACAACTGACTCGGTAAATGTTTTATTCTTCTTTACCGTTCATTTTATTTTATGAGAGTAAGACAGTTGTTTCATGAATAATTTCACGTTGTTTGTAAAACTCATTGAACTGTGGGAATTATATTTTTGTGGCTCTATCACTACGAAATCACTTGATTTCCTTATTGAATTAATTTTCAATTTCAAAAACTTTGATCTTAACAAGCACACACCACTTTTATTTCTCATGAGATATACCAAAGTATAGTCTATATAGTCCACAATAAAAGTGATAAAATATCTTTTCATATCTAGTCAAATTATCATTAAGTTCGCATTCATCATAATAAATTAAATTCAAATATTTAGTTTATCCAAATATTGATTTATGCGACCGCTTGGTTATTTTTAACTTGACTATAAAAAGTCTTATATATTTTTTTTTTCTTTAAAAAAATATAACACATCTCATTCTACGATATAATCTTGAATATGACAAATATCATGTGATTATTTTATTTTTATTAAAAGGCTCAATGCATGATATTTGTTCCATATCTTAAATGTCAACCAAAATTATTTCAATTAATGGAAACAAAATGTCAAATATACAAGGCATTGTTTTACATTAAACAAAAAAGTCTTGCTATTAAATCAATACGGTTTTGCATTAAACAAATATGAATCCAATAGTAAATTCCATAAAACAAGAATTAAGTACAATAAAACATATATGTTGTAAATGTCATTAGATTTTCTTTGTAAAAATTTCCTTAAACAAAAAAGTCTCTCACTTGATCCACCAAAAAGTTGATCTTAGTATTCATAACAATGAATTACTATCCAGTCAGGTAAGCCTGTAACGCAGCGCTAAACCTGTTCTTACACTTTTTCGTGTTCTTTTAATCGGAGTATTTCTATAGCCTTTATTATCCTTGTTGTAGTTTACAAACAACAAACTAGTAATTTCTTCGGTCGATATGGCAGAAGGAAACGTCTTAAAATTGTTGGAACAATAGTCAAAATTAGTTAAAAATATTTTTGTCACCGAAGAGATTACTAGGCTGAGTCGCGGACTAGGTCGCCCTCTTTAAGACTTTTTGTGGCACTGCCCAAAATTGTGCAAGCAGACTATCAACCACGACGTCCCCAGGATAAAACAGCCCAGCTACAACTGTTTCAGAGTCCTACTGCACTGTAAGATCCGTTCTAGAAATACATCTTCATATATGGTGCTAAGACCACTCTAATATGGCATTGATACCACTCTATTATGGTATTAGGACCAATCTAATATGGTGTTTCCACCACTCTAACCTCTAACTTTTCCAAGGGCATAAAACATAAAAAGCCACTCTATTATTAAGATCATTCTTATTTCCGAAGGGACGATATATATCGAAAGGGACTATGATCTTAATAATACTCTTATTTCCAAAGGGACAAAGTTTACCGAAGGAACTATGTTCTTAAGACCATTCTTAATTCCGAAGGGACATTATAAACCGAAGGGATTATGGCCTTAAGAACACTTTTTAAATCTGAAGGGACAGAAAAAGAGGAAGAAGAAAAGAATAGCTCGTCAACACAAGCTAAAGGAGGGAGAAGAGAGAAAAGTTCTTTGACAACTCAAGAGAACTTTTGGGGTAAGTAGAAATGAGGGAGGGGAGCTCTATTTATAGGTGAAGGGCCAAAGATGAGTTACAAATCCAATGGCTAGGATTAGTTGACCTCTACAAAATCAATAACATGATTTCTCCTCATAAATAAGCACTCAATTGGATAGTTGACATGAGAATTTTTTTAATTCACATATTAACACACATAGTGTTCCAACATAAACTAGAATTGAAATATGTTACGATATATAGTCAAATTCCCTAAAAACTAATGTTGATTATCAAAAGAGATTTTAATCTAATTGATATATTAGTTTGCTAATCTATTTAAACTTAGATCACATTGCTTATTTAAAGATGTTCATATAAATAGTCTTTTAAACAGGCTAGCAAGCCGTATCAGACTTTCAGAAGGTCATGCTTAGGCCTTCAAAAAAAATTGACAAGCCAGGCTCAGGCCTTACAAAGCCTAACTCGGCCTAGTCTATTCCTACCCCAATATACCATAAATTTAATGAGCAAAATTTTTACCGTCCGCTTGATTTGTGAAAATATTTTTTATTTGCTTATTTTTTAAAATTTATATTAATTTTGTATGTTGTCAAAGAGAAAAGTGATGCATGAAGTGGAAAGCTTGCATTTTCATTAACAATTGAAAATATGCAAATATCTATTTTTATTATTTTATGATATCTATTTTTATTATTTTCTAAAATGCATCATGATTAACAATTTATTTTTATCTTAATGATACTTTAATAGTCTTTTTCCTACTTGCTTTATTTTTTCCTACTTGCTAACAAGTAAAACTCACAAAAATTTTAGAAAATTGAAAGTATTTTCATAAAGTAAACAAACAATTGTATTAGACAAGATTAATATGTTCTAATTTTTTCTCTTAAACTTGGACTTCGCATATTATACTTTATAAATTAAAATTAATCATGTCGTCCCCGTGAGCTTAACTCACTTGGTAAGGGATAATGCATATTATATGCAGGGGTCCGGGTTCGAACCTCGGACAACCCACTTATTCACTTTTAAGGTGAATTTCTCTAGCCGCTAGACTACTTGACAAAAAAAAAAACTAATCATGTCTTTCTCTATTAAAGAAAAAGTTAAATAAGTTTTTTGACCTTGAAAACTTACAAAATTCCGTTTTTCATCCCCACAACCAAAAATCTGCATGCTTTTTCCATACAAAATGTTCTTGCACGTAGTATTAATCTATATGGGTTTCAATTTTTTTTTTTAATGGTGATCAATTCAAAATTGTTTAGTTATCCTTAGATTTTTGAATTATTTTTTTAGGTATGTTTAGAAAATTTCTTTACAAAACTTTAATTTTTGTTTAATATAGGATGATTTAAATATAAATTTTCTAAAATTTCAAAAATTCAAGATAAAAGTACAGAAAATCTCGATGCTTATATTAAGATACAACGAAATTGCAAAACATGTGTATGTCAAACAAAAGAATTTATTATCATTGATTTGGAAAAAACAATAATACGGGCATAAAGTAGTATACTTTTTTTTTTTTTTAAGGATAAAGTAGTATACTTGTTTACGTATGTGAGAATTATTATTATCCATCAATGTAAAAAATGAGCATGAAATATATTATGTGTGGGGCCATGCAATTGTTGGAGTTGCAAATTGAGGAAGGGCAAAGTTTGTGTTTGAGTTGAGCGTGGGTTAACTCCACTAAGGATTTTGTGGAGAATCCACTCTTTAAATTTGTATGTCCTATATAGTGTGTACTTACTCACTTCTGTAGTGTCCTTATTCTTCATAATGAATAGCAATTCTTTCTTTGATATAAAGAAAATCTTTTTATTTACCTTATTATGTTAATTTAAAAGGATACACATGAGAAAAGATAAAGGAATATGAGACTCCCTTCTTTCTCTAGTGGTTCTGAAATTTCAATTTATTATTATTATCTCTATGTTTTACACATGCTCGAAGAATATGTCATTTACACGTTTTGGAAATAGTGGTAGAAAGGGTGGGATTGTGGAATCAATAGTGAAGATTAATCGTACAGCAACAAAGTTATAGGTTTGGTGGTAGTGAACACTTTATAAGGATAACAACGATGTTAACTAATTCACAACTAGATTAAGATCTAAGATGAAGTGGTCACGAACGGTATTATTAAAAACTCTCGTGAAATTGTCTCCTACGATACAACTGATCATATTGTAAAATAGTGCAGGTACATTTGATATATTGGGAGCACGAGTTTAAACAAGTATTATTACTCTTCAACTATTTAGATTGATTTGATGGTGTTGGTTTGAAAACTTGCTACTCTCAAAGTTTTAAGTTTGATATCCTCCGATATCAACTTTGGTGGACTAGTTTAGTTTTCTCAAGAAGAAGGGAAAAAAAAACACATATTACTCCTCTTTTATGTACTAGTGTATGTGATTTTTTCCACCAAGCCGAATCAATGTTACAACTAAACTCATTTAAACGAAAAAATTCTGAAAAACTAAAAATCAGGTATACAATAACTCCTTTAGACCATTTCGCAATGTGAGAATTTTTTTTTGGTCAAGTAGTCTAATAGTTAAAATTCATTTTTTTTAAGGTGAATAAGTGGGGTGTCTGGGGTTCAAATCCCGGCCACTGCATATAATAATGCATGTCTCTGTCAACTAAACTATGCTCACGGGGACCGCAATATGAGAACTTTTAAATCATAATTTTAACTAGACAGTGTGACATTTAGAGTTTCTTTTTCCAATATATATACCCTTCACATCTAGAGCTGTTAGGCCTAGTGTGTGGACAAATCAGGTTACCTAAAATTGAATTCATAACACCTTTTTATGATTGTTGGGAAATTTCTCTTTATGCTTCTCAAATTTCTCAAAAGCTTACTTGAGGGACACTTTAGCAATAGTCAAATTTCTCAAATGCATGTCTCTTTATGAATTCATAACCATCATTTGTCTCTTTAGCAATAGTTAAATGTCGTTTGAGACTTTTTAGATCGGTTTAATCATTTTTTAAATTAGTTTAACCGATTTAAAAGTTTTTGAACGATATCTAACTATTGCTTCAGGTATTGTGATCTTGTCCGGGTCATTGGGAGAAAAAAAATGAAAGCCTAAACAGTAATATTCTAATTGTTGGTTCTCAAAATAGTATGTAGCAAACTAGTTTGAGTAGGGACACCAAAGAAGTCGTATGCCGAAGGTTTAGAGTTAAATTCCTGCCATTAACATGTTCCTTCTCTAACAAATTAACCAACTACTAACATTTGTCTATAAAAAAGATTTAATCACTTTTTTTATGTCATAATATTATCACTTTTTGAATCATACAAAACTAGTGATTGGACAATATATTGTAAAAAACATGAGAGTGTGAATAAAGAAGACCGGTCATAATGTTGAGACTTAATTAAGAGATGAGAGTGTAAAATTAAGAGAAATAAAGATGACGAAAAGAGATAGAGAGATATTTTTATGCCGGTGAAGTGAGGCTTTAATAAGGATTTCATTCATATATTCTCAAATGAAGTCATTCTCTCTCACTATATTGCTCTAAGAACCAACAATATGCATGTAAAAAAATGTATTGCATTTTGTCAACAAAAAAAAATGTATTACTTTGTTGATCAAAGATGTGGGTATTGTGTATGATGGACTCACCATAACAACATTAAGAATCAACGATCTTGACATTTCTATTGTCTTCCATAGTTATGCCCTTTCACCTATTGATGGCATTGTTGTGACTTTCAAGGGAGCCTAAAACACCGGAGGATAATCACATTGAGTTTTTAACAACCACACCAATGAATACGAACGTTGTTGTTGGGAAGATAACAAAAGAAAATCTCTATACTAGCAAGAGCACACCACTAAAAGGGATTAAAGACAACATATAAATGTAATGTGGTTTGACACCTCGTATAAACATCCACAATATCCCCACGAAATATTTATTACTCAACCAACATTTTTTTTTACAATGAAAAAATTACAAACTTCTCACATACAATTTTAGCACATACAAAATTACTACCCCTCCCAACAAGAATTTTTGTACCGAAAAATAGACAATCCTCGAGCTCTCAATACTATAATTGTTATGGTGAAGAAAACTCAAACAAAATTTTCATATTAATAATAATTTTTCACTTCACTTTGTTCCACGCTGCTCAATGTAAGACTTGGATGAATACCTACTTTGAGACGATATATCCTCCTTTCGTCTTAAGTCTCACATTTCTTCACTTTATCATCAACTTCATTTTCACATAGTCAAAGATCATTCTCGCAACTAACCACATTTGCAAAAGGGATAAACACTTTTCAACTTTTCTTCTGTATCCTTTAGGATTTACATATTTTCCATGAATTTTGAATTTTTGATGTGTATGTGACTAAACTCTTAACAATAATGAAATTTGACTATGTTAATCTTTACCTATGTTAATCGTCATACTTCTTTTTTCATTCCAAAGCATAATGAAGACTATATTGAACCAAATAGTCTTGGTTGGTGCATTTCCAAAAGATAAGTGCATTCTTTCATCAAACAAAGGAACATCCAACTTCAATGTTGTCATAACAAAGATAAACAAATAGATGAGAACTAACATGTCTTCATGTTGAATGCATTACACTACTTCTTGTTCACAAATTAAACAAAGTTGACATTTTTATCAACTTCATTATTTTTCGAAAGGTTTGGTAATTGGATTAAGGAAATGCTAACGAGTGTCCCTATGACATTCTTTTAGAACATATAAGATTTAACAAAATATGTGTATTTATTGCATTAGAAATTGAAATTTTTGACTCGTTAGCACGACTGTGGGTTTATCATAACTCTAGTAAATAATTTGTATCATTTTGCTTTGATAGGCTAGCTGAATCGAAAAGACGAGTGTACACTGTAATAACAAGGGTAAGTGTATTGTATCTACTATTGATTGTTTTTAGCCATTTAGTTGTAGAGTGTGATATGAGAGATTATAAACGATTTTAAGTGAGAGTGGCTAAACGCAGAATTCACTATTTTTACTTGTTTCATAGGACAGATGTTTAAAGGCATCCGTTATTGTGCAACAATAAGTACAAGTGGTTCCTCATGCCTTTGAGGACGAATGTCTCATTCTTGTGAGTGATGGTCCTATGTGATGTGCCGACTAAGCATGTGACTTAGCTTAGAGGCACGTTCTTCAATGGTGCTAGAATAATAATCTAACTGAAGCGTAGAAAATTGACCTGTAAAATTGTTATGTTGTTGGTGTCATTGAAATATATAAGAATTTAGGTTATATTTTATATCTCGATGTTTGAAAAAGATAAACATATTTGCTATCTCCGTGTTTGAAGAATATAATCAAAGTAATTTTAATCAAAATTAAAGTTAAGAAAAAAAGTTCATAATAAAACGAACATCTTGACATACGCGGGAATGCCTGTGTAAAGCCAGTGAATATAGTTTCGTTTTATACCTGGATTTGATACGTAAAGTCTTTTTTTGTTTTCTTCAAGATTTTTTTCTTACGTCCACTTTATTTACATGTGAAGTTAAGGTTTTTCACATTGATGTATTAGACCAATCTCTACGGAGCTACTAGAGTTTTTAAGCGGCGGCGGCGAATGGCAAGTACTCATGAATATTTTTTGAAGAGTTTGAATTTTGAAGATCGGGACATATTCGAGAAAATAATGTGAGATTGAGTTTTTTTTTTTTTTTTGACAAATGTGAGATTGAGTATATGTTGTATTACTTATGAAAGTTGTTTGTTTTATGTTTTTTTAGAAAATGTTTTAAAATTCAATTGTGGGTATTGGAAATTGGAGATTTATATTAATAGAATTGTTGTTTTGGTAATACGGTTAATATGTTTTTACCCTTCTGATGAGTTTCGGTTTATTCCTGTAAAAAAAGTTTAGATTTCAACCTTGTAATATAAAGATTCTTTCGAAATAGACTCTGTAATTTGAAGATTCCTTCGTTTTAGACCCTGAGGTCATCTGACTGTGCAAACCTGATGACGTGGCACCCTGAGTCAACATTTTTGGATGATGTGGTGCGCTGACTGTATAATTAATTTTATTTTTTATTTTTTATTTTCATTTATATTAATTTAAAAATGAAAAATAATTTTAAAAATAGAAAAAATTAAGATTATTTTTTTCAAAACTGAAAAAATCAGATTTTTTTAAAAAAATTTAAAAAATTAAAAAAATCGTAAACAAATTCAGATTTATTTCTAAAAAAAATCTGAAATTAAGAATTTGAAAATTAAAATAAAATAAATTTTTCGAATTTCTTACCTCAATCTGAACGAACGAAAAATACAACTAAAGAGGACAATAAAAGAAATTAAAGTAAAATAGAAAATAAAAAATATTATTTCTAGAATAGTTCTTTAAGATTTCAAAATTTTATTTTCATATTTTAACTTGAATTATAAAAAAAATTATATTTAGATTTTTTTTAAAAATTCCAGAAGTTTTAATTTTTGTAGAAAAAAAATTTTCGAAAAAAAATTGAACTTTTTTTAATTTTAAACATTTAATTCCATAATTTTTATTTTTGGTAGGAAAAAATATTCACTTTTTTTAATTTCAAAAAAAAAATTCTAATTTTTTTTTACTTTAAAAATTAAATTCCAGAATTTTTTCTTTTTTTTTAGAAAATTCGGTTTTTTTTTCAAAAATATATTGTTTTTTATGATTTTTTTTTATTTTCAAAAATAAATTTTCAGATTTTTTAAATTAATATAATTTCATTTATATTATTTTTTATTTTAAAAAAAAATAGGCAAAATGCCACGTGTGCCCTTAAAAAAATTAAAAACAAAATTAATTATACAGTTAGCGTGCCACATAATTAAATATGCACAGTCAGCATGCCACATCAGCATTTTGTCTAGTCAGATAGCATCAGGGTCTAAAACGAAAGAATCTTAAATTACAGGGTTGAAATCTAAACTATTTTTCTACAGAAGGTAAACCGAAACTCGCCTAAATTATAAAAGGGTAAAAACATATTAACCCTTTGTAATATACTCGAAACTTTAAAAGGCAAATGTGCTTATTCAAGGTAATATGTTTAATAAAAGTGGAAGACAAGTGTAGGAGTTATTCTAATGTTACAACATTGAACATATCGGTGTTGATAATAAAATGCATAAATATCTTATTAAAAAATGCTTAAATTTCTTCTTTTTTCGTGTAAATATTTCATATATAAAATAAGACATCATTAAGATTTACAATTTATATTCTGTTTAGAATTTCATTTGTTTATATATATATATATATATATATATGGGTTTTGCTAGAAGCCATTCATGAAGGTGTATTTTAGCAACCCACATCTCAAGGTGTGATTATCCACTTTTTAACAAATGCCTATAGAATAACTTGCTAAAAGACATATTCATATAAAAGGTGTCTTTTAACAAAACCTTATATATATATATATATATATATATATATATATATATATATATATATATATATATATATATATATATATATGGAGAGAGAAACAGAGAAAAATGAATAAAAGCAAAGAAAGAGACTTCACAATTTGAAAAAGAGACTTCTCTAAAGAAAAATGTATTTATATAATTTCCGCTATACAAACGTAAAAATAAAAAATAAAAAACATTAAAGTTATCAATAGCCAATGTTCTTATTCGTGCCTCTGAACATGGATCGAGAAAAAGAAAAAGAATTGTACCAAAAAATAAATAAAAATAAGATGAATAAAGGAGTTGGAGTCCTGCGTTCAAACCCAAACGAATAAGTAGATATTAATCTAATAAACTAACCACTAACATTTGTCATTCAAAAAAGAAAAATGAACGCAGTGCTTATAACCAACAAACAATGACCACATCTTCATGTGTTACATGAAGAAGTATTATTTATAGCCAACAACCAATGACTAAATATGCATGCATTATGTATAACTTATAACCAATAATGTGTAATTCACTCATTATGTGCTTGAATTAGTTTAAATTAATTCAAGCACATATAAAAAATTTGAACAAGCAGCAACAAGCCAAGAACCTCATAACCGCTAGACAGAGGTCATGGTGGTGGTGTGAAGACAAGGATTGCGGTGGTGGTGCAATGACGGTAATTGGTATGTGGTTTTGTGATGATGAAAATTAGATTATTGTGTGGTGGCGCAATGATTAGCGATTTAACAACTGTATTAGTTCGTCGTCAAGTAATAAAATTTATAATATTTGTATGCACTGAGATTGCATGATTTCAACGATACTACTAAGATTATGATTAAAATGTGTAAAAATGGGGGTTGCACTTGACAAGTTAGACTTTGCTTCCTTTATTGTCTATTTATGAGAGAGATAGACACATGTAATAGCTTAGTGAAATCCATTAGTGGGATCCACTAAATCACGGATCTATTTCTTATGATAGCTTAATAAGATTCATTAATGAAATCCACTAAATCACTAATTTATTTCTTGTGTATATCTCTCGTAAATGGATAAACATGCATTTTAACAATTAAACCCTAGATCACTTTGAGGTATGAGCAGCAAGCGTGCTTGGTGCGTACTGGTTACTGCATGGTGAGCTGTCTCACCACTATGTTCTTTACCTGTCTCCACTTCCAATAGTTTTCCCTCTCCTTATTGTCTTCCTTCTTAAAGAAAACAAAAGACAAATCAAACACATAAAATGCGCACAACATCGACACACATAGCGACAAACTCATTCACAAAATCACTTTTCCTATGCTGGCTGCTGCTACTTCCTTAGTGCTGCTTGCTTGGTGTGCTCACAAAACCACTTCTACATTTTCCTTTTCAATATATATATATATATATATATATATATATATATATATATATATATATATATATATACACTCTTTATATCTTACTTTTTCTATTCCTCAATATAGATAAATCACTTGTAAGTAACACATAAATTAAGAAAAAAGAACAAATGAGTTAAGAAAATGTTATTATTTTTGTTGATTTTATAAAAGTAGCATTCATTAGTGATATGGAAAAGATAGCTTGTAAGAACTTCAAAAAAAAAACGAGAGAATAAAAATTAGGTATTTTACAGAGAAAAAAAAATTAAATTCACATTTTACTTTTTTTTCTTTCTGCTGGTATAATTATCCAACTGAAAAAAATAAGTACTCCATTAACTTTGTTGGTTATTATGGCATGCCGTCAATCTGTCTGCACGTGCTACTATGATCTTCTTAGTAACCTTTGCTTTTTGCTGGTTGACATTTGTACAAGTTTGAAGTTTCTCAAACCAGAGACTACTTACATACATTAATAATGTGTGCTTCTTTTTTTTGACAAATATAACGTGTGTTTCTTATAAGTCACTTTCACAAATTAAAAAAGAGAAATGATAATTCGTGTCCTTAAAACATGTGTTAAAGATTTTATTAGTAAAAATTATGTGTTAAAATTGTGTCAATTAATTTAACCAAAAGTTGAACATTAACTTTTTTCAATAATTTTTATTTTAATGGAATCCTTAACAAGGGTTCTAAAAACATACGTTAGTATGATCCATTAAGAAAATATATATGATAAATATCATTTTTATTAGTGGTATGGAAAATAGAATTGAAAAAATACATTATAATAATAATAATAAATATTAAATTGTATGATATAAAAAGAAATACTCTCTCAATCCTTTGTTAATGGAATATTTTGTAAAAAAAAATGTTGAAATATTAAATTTGTCACAAATGTATGCCGTAATTTATAGACAATCTTATATTTAAAGATAAATTTTTTTATAAATATTCTTAAAATTAGAGACAGCAGGAATATTAATATTTCATTCTAAAACAAACTATAGTTCTGAGACAAAGTGACTTTTAATTTAAGTTCGATGGGGTATTGACTAAGGTATCAGTTGACCTTAGATATCACACAATTAAGAAAACAACTGATAAGATTTTGCCATACCTAGCTTTCCTCAAACACCAAGTGTCGTAACATTTTTTAATGCAAGACAAGATATACTCAATGAGTGACATCACTGTCACCCCTTTTTGTGTTCTTTTCTTTAATCATCCGTGGGATTTTTATCCAACATAGATCATAATTGGCTTTCCATAACAAATTGGATAGAATGCAATATTTCATAAGGTCTATGTATTGCAAAGGTCTCCTCGGACACCAAATAATCACCATGTTTATTGGCCACTACCAATATACTATTAAGTGACCAAAACCAAAGAATTTGGCCTTACACAATATGGATAATCACATACTATACTACTAGTATTTCTCTACACATTATAGTGCTGCCCAAGCGAATATTTCAATTAATAAACTAATCAAATTAATTAGTTATAATGATCATCAACGCATGCTTCTTAATTTCTTATAGCATAAGAGAATATGAAGAACGTATGGTGATGTGAACAAAAGCAAGAGTTGAGATTGAATTGAAAATGATTAAGGAATATACCACCTTTCGCCTGCCGTCATAACCAACAATATTGCATCTTAAACAAGTAACCACTGTTTTGTTTAAAAGATACTATAATTGAGACAAAATGGAAAACCTTTATTAAAAAACATAAGGTATTAACCAAACAAATGAGCTTAAATGGTTAATAAGCTTTATCATAGACGTATGGTTTGGACGAACCCGAGTTCGATTTTTGTTTGAAATAATTTTTAGTCAAGTTATCCTTATCTTACAGCCGAACTTTAAATTATGAGAGTCTTTTTCTCCTCAAGAATGAAAGGGTTAACCAAAATATATATGAGATATTTAATATATTTATAGAATTTTGTTTTTAGTTACCCGTGTCCACCTAGCTATCCATGTTTAATGCCCACTTCTTCACATTATGAGTATCCTATTTATAAAAGGAATGTCATAAATCAAGTGTCATTTTCATTTCAATATAATATTAATTGATTTTTTTAAAAAGAAAATTTAACCTCATTAATATATGCTTCACTTTTAACCTAGCCATCCATAAATCTTCTTCTGAACCCACCCAATATTAACTAGTTGAGAATGATTAACTTAAAAACAAAATAAATAGAGAATTTTAGAATGGGAAAACGTGAAATCCCTCTCTAATTTAATCGCATTAATGAGTGATATAACAATTGCTAAGTTTTAAAAACGGATACCGTGGTTATTAGTAAGGTCAGTCCAATTTGTTCGGCACTGCTTTAAAGTTTATTTTAAGGGTATGTTCAATAATCATGATATAATAAAGACGAGATAAAAGATACGGAGTTGAATAGAGACATAGTAGAATATAAACAACATAATCATTTATCATGTACAATCAAATATGAGACTTGCTACCCAGAATAAGAATTTATATATATGTTCTTTCCTGATGAGGAAATGAATATAAAAAATACTTGAGAGATAAATTATAATAAACTATTCCAATACAACTTTAGTCCTGTCATTATCATTTTGCTCTATGTTGGTCGTTGGCTTGAGACGTGTATTTTCTAACCATAATCCAGGTGACAGCAAGTCAACGAGTGTTGGCTTTTGTTGGATTTCAAGCTGCCTGTCCTTGATACGGGATATATTCATTAACTAATAGTCCTATAAACTTATATTAACTCAAAGCATGCTCCCCTTCTTTTTAACTAACAAAAACAATTATAAAGAAATGGAACCATTGTTAGTTGATATGCAAAATCAACGTATTCAACATACATTGTCGTCTCCTAGTAATCACAAAGAGAGCCCATGCGTGGTGGTAGGGAGTTGGACTGGGTTAAAGTTTTATACTTTAAGACCCATAATGATAATTAGGTCAGATCTGATAATCACAAAAAAAAAAAAAAATGTTTATATTGCATTGTTTTCTAACTATAATATAAGTTCGAATTTTTACATACCTAATTCTCATATTGAGTTTAATGATGGTGGATTGACGGTGCAAGACAACTTTGTACACATAATCAATCAATACATTTAGATTTGTCACATCAATTAATGTTTTTAATTTTTGATTTTTGTAACAATTTTAGATGCTTTGATCGGTTGTATGCGCAAAGTTACTTTAGATTCTCAACCCGCCACCTTAAATCCAAATAAAAATGAACATTTTATAGTATTTGATTATTCAAAGAAAAAATTGTTTTTAAATGAATTGATTCTAACTAAAAGTTAATTGAATGTAAAGTTATCCATCATTTTATACAATCATGTAAAATTGAATTTAACACTTTAAAAAACAATTGTAGAGGCAAAAGGTTAGAAACATTTTAGAGTTAAAATCAGTTATACTCTAAAACATCTAAATTTTAAAATTGAAAAACAATTTGTCTCTTTTAAAAGTAAAACCAAACATTCATTTTAATTGTTTTATTTCATTTTAAATATATAAACGAGATGTTGGTATATCATTTGAAATTTGAGTCAAGAAGATTGAATCGGTTAAAGTGAATAAATGGTTTCAAAAATCAGACCAGAGATCAAATTGTCGTACAAGCGGGTAGTGGTAGAAATAGTCTAGGTTTAGCTAGGTTTTGCAAAACCTAACTTTGGTCTTTTGAAAAATTTAAAGATTTAAGCTTGGCTTGTAGCGTATCATATGTTTATTTTTTATTTTTGAGCTTGAGCATGGTCTAGCGAAAATATAATATGGTATGATAGATTGTTTAAAAGTCTATCTCATATGAAGGTACTTAAATAAATAATCTTTTTTTAAAAGATAAATAAATAATCTAATTTTTCTTTCAATTGACCGGAGACTTAATAGACTAATGAGATTGAAGACAATTTTGATATTTAACATGACATTTCAAAGAATTTGAAATATATAATATCATATTTCAATTATATTTTATAATGATACATTTAAATTTGAAAATATAATGTAGACTAATTAGCTCAAATTTAAAATTTATAAATTTAATTTACATTTACTTAAATAGACATGCATGATAGACCGACCTGAGTCTTATGTTGGTTAGATAGTATGTCTTTAGTTTGGTCTGACCTACCCAAAATACTCCATTTGCGGTTTTGATCAACAAAGTCACAATTTTCTCCAAACTTAATCATTCAACGACAATTACAATCCTAAAATCAAATGAGTATGTATTAATCTATTGTATTGCCTTTTTTTTAAAGCCACGAGTTTGTGTAACTTAAGTCACATTAATTTTTGTTTTTTTTTAAGAAACTTAAGTCACATAAATTGTAATTCAGTTGAGCGAGCGACTTAAGCCGCGTTGAAGGTATTTTCGAAAGTTTATATGGGAATGAGAAAAACGTGACTTTGAAAAGAGCAATTTCATGGATGGCAAGCAACAATGCCAAATATTAACCGGTTTCCATGGGCAGCCAAGACTAGAACCAGTCTCCCAGTTTCCGATTCAATCAATTGAACCTGTCCGAGTGTGCCAAGACTTTTTTACTCATTATTTCTTTCATTTTCATAATCAAAAGATTATCAATCACTTTAATAAAATTAAGAAGCTTTATTCATTGAAATATTTCTTGTTTTAATCAAAACAATGAAGGCAATTGGTAGTGTTGGTTTAATATTTTCCGAAAATTTGTCCATTCAATAATAAGCAATTGATCCATATTGATGATGGTGTTAGTTTTGATTACTAATAAGAATTTATAATATTGGGCAATTGAAGCCATCTTCTATATTAATAATTAACTTTTACATCTTAATATTCAAGTACTCTTGGTCCAAGCTGCTCAACTCATTGAATTGTTCAATCGTATCGTATTTTCTAATGGCTCAAGTAGGTACTTCTTTGATGTTGCTATCTCATGCCAAACACAATGAACTGAGAAGCAAAGAAAAAATAGCAAGCACATACTTAGGAATGAACATCTAGAAAAAGCTAAAGTCAATTGTTTGAAATAAACATTAATTTAATGAAAAATTCTACACTAACTTGGCTAGAACTGTAAGGCTTCTACTATCATGAAGATGCATGAATATGATCAATAACTTTATTAAAACCCAAGAAATACAAATATACCATAAACAGTCAATTGATCAAATTTGAACCCATTAGTGTCAGATTACAAATTTTCAGCACCTGCACTGCAGTATCAGACAGGGATAACTGTAAAAATTTACTCTCATCATCCACAGCAAAATTTGATTCATACCGATGGCCATAAACATTACAATACAAATACAGAAAAAACACACACTTAAATATAAAAAAGAAATACTATATTGTTGAAGATGAATTTAATTAGCCTCAGACCGTCCTAGTTCAAAATTTTCAACAAATTCAAGAAAAACTTGCATTTCAGAACCATATAGTCTCGATCACGGGCCAAATTATATCACAATAAAACTTCATATGTCCAGACATAATTGATGCAACATCCTCATAGTAGAACTAAAACAACTTCAATTAAACATTCCAAAACAAAACAAGATAGTATCATTTAAAAGTAAAACTTTATGCTATTGATTGAATTTGAATCTCAGAGACATTCCAGAGTTGGAAGTGGCAGACAATCAACAAGGCATCATTTCAGTCCGCCCGTCTGCTTTTCTACATCATAGATCCATCAATTACACAAAAATCTAATATCAAACCTAAATGACAAATCATACAAACATTAAAAATTCAAAACTGAAATCAAATTAATAAAGCTATTACAGGGAAAAGCATCAGATAATAAGCGGAGTTGTTTATCATCACAGAATAACATCTGTCTATAGAATGACAAATTTTTAACATCATTTGCCAACCCTTATAAAAAAACCAACAACATTAACAAAAACAAAACAAAAAATTAAAAAAGCGAGGAAAAATGTAAATGGCATCAGTTAGTCAGAGGTTTTTGTCAACACTTTTTATTCAGTATATCAATAAGCGTTAAAATTAATCATCATTTGCCATATACTTTCCTCAATGAAAAAAACAATTTTTCATCATTGAAAAAAAAATATATAATATTTCAAACTAGTCTATATTCGTAAAAGTTTCTCAATTAAGTCCCTCGTAATGTGACAAAAACGTAAAACAAAACCTTACTAAGAAACTTTTGACAAAGGGACTAATTTGATTTTGGTGGTATGCCACAATAGCATCTAGTATTGCAATTGAAATGTACTTCAACAACATAGCAAACACACAATTAATCTAGTTTAGTAAGATAAAACTAGGAAGCGTTGTCCTACAAGTCCAAGAGAAAGAAGAAAAAAAACTTTGGAATGAAGCATATCCTAAAGCAAAATTGATGAAAGCATCATCACAATTCATTACTCTATTTGCACCCAAAATGCTAATTAAACATGTCCCAAACCCATTCATTTCCTACATATGATGGTGCAAAAGTAATGATCAAGAGTAGTTCTCTAGTTGACCTGAACCAATTTCTAAAACACTAGTGTTAGAGCTGGCCTAGAATTTCAGGTTCACTTTTTACTGTCTAAAAACGTACAATTAAGTCACATATATGAAAACAGCAACTAAGAACCTATAATAAGAGATGTAGGAATAATCCAAACTCCAGGCACATTTCAATCAGCACAAGAAGCCTAACTAATTCCAATAAATATCTATATAGAGCATTATCAAAAAAGAACTCCTCAAAGCTTATGAAGAAAGCCATGGGAAGACATTAATGCTCATATGTCAAAAATATTGTTTCCGAAAACCCTATTACTTTATAGAAAACAATCCCCATATTTCAAAATATATCAACATTTATAAGTAACCCAGATTGACATTGAACCATATATAATGAGAAAGTCAAATGTTTGCCTCAGTGAAATCCATTGAAGTCATATGAATGAAGCTTCACCAAGTAGGTTCTCCCTTTTCAGGGGCTTGGCTCCACAACACCTCAAACAAGTTGGATTATATAATCATAGGCAATCAAGGTTAATAATTAAATATTGAAGAGTCCAGGCTCAGAACATTTGAACAGCTCTAACAATCACGATTTTTCAGAAGCAGAACTGGCATTAAGCTGATTATTCATCTTCACAGCCATATATAATAATCAAACATAATTCAAAAATGATAATTAAACGATGTAGCCATTACTTTGACACAGATCTAATCGTGGAATTATCGAGATGAACTGCAACACGAATGGCGTCGATTTAGCACGAGCAATGGGGCTTTCACTTCCTTCAAATTTCAGAGAAGCCCGGGGTTGCAACGTGCGTTTAATCTGAGGAACAAAAAAATATCTATGCTAATTAAATGAATGTTTTGAAAACCCTAATCTCAAAATCGCTGCCGCAAAACCCTAATCTAGCTATGTTGGAAGAGATTGAATGGAACGCAGGGTGTATTATATAGGCGCAACTAGACCCTGAAAACAGTTCACCAGCGTTGTGATCGGGCTTTTGTTGATGGGTTACTCGATCCAGTTGGATTTTGGAACTTCTTAGTGAGTTACTCTTTTCACCCCACACATGCACAAATTGCTATAGATCATTTTTGAACCACATTTTCTCTCGTGGAGGTCGTGAGCAGTGGCGGAGCCAGAAAGTTTTGAATAGAGGGGACAATATTTACATATAAAATTATAATTTTCTATGTAATATGTAAATGTTATAATTATTTTTGGGTGTTTTTTTTAGATGCCCCAAAATTAAGAAAATATAGTAAGTGTTTCAAAATACACATTACCTAAACCCACTTAGGTTGGTCTGAAGATATTGACTTGGGACCTGAGACTGTGCTCCTCCTCGAGGTTTCAGGTTCAATTATCTCTAATGTCAATTTAGGTGGGCTAATTTAGCTTGTTCAAAAAAAATACACATTACCTAGAATTTTATATTAACTGTGAAAACGTATATTTTTTTAGGGGAGGAAAACATATATATTTTATTTATGCTCTTGATATAAAAAAAATTATTTATGCCATGTTTTCTTTAAAGTAAAATAAAACAAAAACAAAGGGGAGAAATGAATGGATTTTTTTTATTGAATGAAATTAATGGCTTTAATGGGTGATATATGTTGCTATAATGTATTATCATTATGCGTTATGAAGTTATAAATTTATATATATGTCAAAAAACAATAACTAAGAAGAAACATATATATATATATATATATATATATATATATATATATATTTGTGTGTGTGAGCAACTCATGCATATATACACGTGGTACAGAGAGAATATAAATAGAAGTGGGGGCACGTGCCTACAGAGTTGGCAAAGTCGCTACGCCACTGGTCGTGAGCTTAGTTCAATTGGTAAGTACATTGCATAATATATGCAGAGCCTAGAGTTTGAACCTCGGATAGAAAAAAAAAGTAACATGTCGTTAATCTTAGTTAGGTTAATCAACTTTTCACGAGATCGTTTATCAGTTTTAATGTATGTTGGTTCAAGTTTCAGCTCCTTCATTTTAATTCTTTTAATTCTTTATCAAATGGATTCTGAACCAAAATGGTCGACTAAAGATCAAACCAGTTTTAAACTATTCCATATCTTGTTTCGGAAAGGTTTTGAAATCAATTTGATTTTAACTGCCTAGACAAGTTACCAACCATTTGAGCTAATTTTAAAACAGATTTGAATTGAAACCAATTTCCAAGACAATTTTGACATTTTAAAAAATAAAGGACTAAATCAGAAAAAGAAAAAGATAAAGGACAAAAATGTTACTTAATTATAACATAAATGATTAAATCATAAGAAAAAAAAATGACGAAAGTGTTAGTTGAAATTATGTTTATGGACAAATTGTGTAATTTCGTCAATATTTCTTACTAAAAATAAAGGAATTCATAAACCATAGGAATACTTTTGTCATCTCCATCCTCCTCTTCATCATCTTTTTTCCTTAAACCATAAAAATGTCCATCTAAATACACCTTAAAATTGCTTGAATATAAAGCAATGATCAAGGGTGAAGATCACAAAGATGGGGATGAAGATATTCAAGCGATTTAAAGGTGTATTAAGGTGGTCATTTTTTTTCATTTAGGGAAAAAGACCATAAATATGAGGATGAAGATGTTTGTATCGTTTATGAGAAACTACTGATTTGTTAAGGACAAATTTGTCTTTAAATTATGGTGTTTAAATTTAAATCTGAAAAAACTATTGAGTTGTTAAGGGCAAATTTGTCCAAAAAATGTTTGACCAAAGTTACGTATTGATGACAGCTAACTACGATGATTCAAGAGTAGTTCTTTATGATGTAAAATAACAAATGGCGTTATTAGTCGGTCAACCAACATAAAGTAAACTAATTCTTTTTTGTTTTGGATCTCCTTTGAAAAATTTAACTAATAATTGATATTTTATTATCTTTTTGTTTTGATATGTCGGCATAACGGAACAGATTAACTTGCGTACATTAAAGAAAACATCATCCACTATACGGTGTTTTTGCATTGTCAAGTTCTACAAATATGTACTCTTTTTTTCATAAAAATTTATAGTTTTACAACTTGTTATCACAAATTGTTGCTTCTATAGTCATTTATTTAGATATGTGAATTGAGAACAAGATGATTCCTCGGCTGGTTGAGGACGAATGTCTCGTTTCTGCGAGTGATGAGCCTGTGGGATGTGCTAACTAACCTTAGGCACGTGACTTGGCTCAAAGACTTCTTCGAAGAATAACTTGACACAAGATTCACCAATGGTTCGACAATGGTAAATGAAATTGATCATGTTGCATAAGCAATAGCCAAGTTTCTATCAAAGTGTACACTTTATAAAGAAGCAAAGACAATGTCGCAGTGGTTGTTGTATACACGAAAAAAGCACACGTAATGTAAAGCAATCGTTTAATTAAGGGTCTTGCATATGGGCTTTAATCAAGGGTCTTACGGATGACATGTTGCATCTGTTGCATCATTTTTTTTAACATCTATGTGTTTTTTAATTGAAAGCGATGTCTTTTGATACGTGCGTTTAATATCAAAAGTATTCTTTTTCCTTAAAAAAACAAAAAAAAAATTCCAAGATTTTTCTGTTACATCCACTTTTTTTACATGTGAAATTTAAGTTTTCAAATTTTTGTATTAGACCTATCTAAACAAAGCTACCAAAGTTCGTAAGTAATGTCGAATTGCTAGTGCTCATGAAGATTTCTATAAGAGTTTGAATTTTGAAAATCAAGACATATTTGAAAAATAATGTGAGATTGAGTATATTTTATATTATTTATGAAAGTTTTTTGTTTTATGTTCTTGCGGCAAACATTTTAACATTCAATTTTGGGTATTGGAAATTGAGGATTTGTAATTGATAGAAGTGTTGCTTATGTAATACTCTAAATTTTAATAAGTAAATGTGTTTGTTGAAGGTTCTATGTTTTTTATTACAATGGAGGACATGTGTTATCTAAATGATACATCATTTAGCATATTAGTGTTGAGAATAAAATGTCTAAATATTTTTTTTGAAAAAATGTCTGATTTATTTTTTGGAAAATTTTAGTTTAAAATATATTGTAGGTTTAAAATAAGATATCACTAGGTATTCAACCCGTGCGTTGCACGGGTTTCATTGAAATACTGTTAAATATATTTATTTTTTATTACAATATTTGTATTGTTTGATTTTGTCAAAGAAACAATGATAAATCTCAAATATTATTTCTTTATGAAATTGAAGAAAATTAACTTTTACATGCATCAACTTGTCACTTTTAATCTCTTATATCTTACTTAATTTCTCGCATATTCATTCAAAATTTAATTATGTGGCGATAGATTTTCTTTTACGTTTCCTAAATAGTTGAAGTCATTTTCTTAATGAATTATATTTAGAGCTGATTGGTATAATCAAACATACTACTCCCTCCGTCCCAAATTGTATGACGTTTTGGGCATTTCACACATATTAAGAAATGCAATTAATATTGTGTGGAAAAGAGATATTATGAGTTGTTTTACAAAATTGTCCTTAATAAATAATATGGGAAAGATAAATGAAAGAATTAAAAGAAGAGAGAGTAATAAATAATTAAGGTTATAATAGGAAAAGTAACATTAATGTTACATTGGTATTGTAAAGCGATATATAATTTGGGACAAATTTTTTCCTCTAAAGCTACATACAATTTGGGACGAAGGGAGTATTATTATATTTTGGTTAATTTAAAAAAATATTGTTGACGTCATTTTCTTAATAAATTATTATGAAATTTAGTTGTAATATACAATAAAGTTAGTTTTAGAATTTGAATAGTGGCTTTACATAAGGTACTCAACCGAATTTCAGATAAAATATTTATGTTTAATTGTAGTTTTAGTCACTTATTTGTACTTAGTTTTAGTCCCTTAGTTTTAAAATCATTGAATTTGGTCTCACCTTAAGATTACTGGATTTAAGTCTGCGATATAGAATTGTTACCTTCAGATTATTGGATTTAAGTCTGCGATATAAAATTGTTAAATGATGTGACATGTGATATAATAATGTCTGAAAATTTCAAGAATATCCCCAAAAAAGTCATAGACAATTCAAATGCGACTAAAATATTACTTGCAATATTTTTACAAATGAAGAAATAAAAAGTGTGATAAGTATTGCCATATACAATTCAATGATTTATAATATTATTTTTGAAATGTAGTGTTATGATTACGCTTACTATTAATTTATATTATAATATGAGCGTTGTTTAAAAATATGAGAATTCATATTGATTTGTATTGTAGGTTTGTGTAAATATTCTAAGGACAATGAGTAAAAATATCACAACATAAAAAATTGTTTTTTCCTTATAAATGCGATCGAAAGGAGTAGTTTTTGGTGTGTCCTATGATATTTTATAAGTTTAAATACATGTCATATTTTACCCTAATAGTGTAATCATATAAGATCATTTATTTTATTACCTTTCATCTAATTTGTCATAAGCTTTGCTAGTTGATGCTTTTGGGGTGTCCTTTGTAAAGATGTAATTCTCTTTTCATTTTCTTATTTTTTTTTTCTTTTCCTTTTCTGATGTAACCAAAAGAAATAGTGAGAATATAGCACTATTATCTTATGATTAGATTTCTTTTAGTATTATTCAATCATATATAAATATTAATAGAATAAAAAAGGCGTTTACATGAGTGTAAGGAACTATTATATGTCTATATAGGAGTGTAAATGAATCATCATATCTTTAAATAAGACTAAGAAAAGAAAAAAAGTGCAGCAAATAGTGCCTGTGAAATAGAAAAAAGAACAAATTATAAACGATACATTTATACATGGAAAAAATTATACATTTATGGTTCTGAATACTAATTAGGTATAATTAAATCTTATTTTAAAAGTTATTTTTAAAAAATAAACTGATGAGTTAAAATTCAATCTTGTATACAAACAAATAGCTAACTTACTAAATAAAAATGAATTTTGTGGAGTATGATTTTATGTTTTGTTAAGGGATGGTATTATATCTAAAAGAATTGAAAGATAAAATTACTTTTATGTATACGGTCATCAACTATACATAAAGAAACAATTTTCACAATTATTTATTCATTAAAATAATAATGCCATTATTAAGATGAAATAAAACAATAATTTCCACAATGATAATTTTATCAAATACTGTAATTGTTAAGATAAATTAAATACATAATATAGAAGACACAATGTTTGATTGACAATTTAAATTGCAAAAGTGAGATAATTTTAAGAATAAGATGACATGTTGAATCTTAACTTCTTTTAAAAGTAAAATCCTTCTATCTAGGCCAAATAGTTAAAATGTAAAAGTAAATATATGACATTAACATCCAAGCTTTTATAACAACCAAAATATACGAAATATTTAAAGTATAGGCTCTCTAAGCAACAATGATGAAAGGAAAGAAAAAAATATAAGTGTGCTTTGTCCTTTTCTCCCCATCGACGTGAAAAGCAGTCATATCCATATTAAATGATAAAAAAAAATGAAAGAAAGATATAAAAAAATAGACTAATAAACATTATATCAATAAAAAAATGAAAGGTGAAATATTTTGACAGATCTATATAATGGAGTAACTTGAGTCTCTAAGGCTTGTCACAAAAATCAGTAAATAGTTAAGACATATGTAAAGAGTAGAAAAAAAACTACAAAAACTATCATACAAAATTGAAGAGTATTACCCAAAAATTGTTTGGAAAAGATGACAATGATCTAAAAATTCACAATTCAGCCCTTTCTTTCTACTCCATTCTTCCTAATTTTGTATGATACTCCTTTTGATGGGATGGAGAATAAGATAAAAAGACCCAAAGTCTCACCACATATTTATACACACAATGATCATGAATATGAATAGAAAAAAATTATAACTAACTAATAATACAATGAATGAATGATAAATGTTCATATTTAAGGAATAGAAGTTAAGGAATATGAATCAAATTGTAGTGTAAAGGTTGAGGTGATAAACATATTTTTAAAAATAATAAATATGACAATACAAATTAAGGGAAGTTGTAACTAATTAATTTATTAACTCATATATATTATTTTACTACATGTGGGTTTCTTGTTTTAAATTATATATTATTTAACTAAAATGAATTGTTGCACCAATGAGTAAAAATTAATATATAGTACCGTGACAACAATGGAATTTGACTATACTTATAGCAGTCCTTAACTAAACAAACATGCCACTAACTTACAATTTATTATTATTATACATTTATACAATTAATCCATGACTATGCAATTTTCTAAACGTATAACTATAAGCATATACAAAGAAAATGAAAAGTGGGATGAGTGTTTTATAAGTTTAGATAAGAGAGACGGTAAGCCTTTTTTAGAGGGTGCATTAAATTGATAGTGGAGAGTTGAAATTTTTTAAGAGAGGTTAGATATTTAATTGATATAGTGGAGAGTTTTGTAGGGTTTTAAGATAAGAAGAAAACTTTTTGTAGAAAACATATTCTATAGTAAAATTTAAATTAAAGTACAACAACTCTTGGTTTTCAACTCTACATTTATATGATAGAAATTCATTAGAGAAGGTGTTTCTTTGAAAAGTTATTAGTTGTTACGGAAGAAGAAAAAAAACGTAACCTTCACCACTATCATTTCATATGTAAGATGCTGCAAAATTAGTGTTATTAATTAAAAAAAATCCATTAACCTAAACTATGGAAAATTATCTACAAAAGCATGCCATTTATTTTTTTAGAGATGAGAAACATCTCATCATTAACATCACACATTAAATTGATATAGTGGAGATAAATAATAAATTTTAGAATAAGAGAGAGTGAGAATAAGCTCTTTTAGAAGTGCCACATAGACATAATACTTGCATATAGTTAACTCAAGTTTCTTTTACAAAGATATATAGATATAGATAGATATAGATAGATAGATAGATAGATAGATAGATTCAGATTTACAATTTATATTTTGTTTAGAATTTTTTATTTAAATATATATATTTTGAAAATATGTTTTGCATAACAATATATATATATATATATATATATATATATATATATATAGAGAGAGAGAGAGAGAGAGAGAGAGAGAGAGAGAGTTCTTCATTGAAAGAAGTATCTCATAATTTTCGCTATACAAACATAAAAAATAAAAAATAAAAAACATCAATGGTATCAATAGCCAATGTTCATACTCGGGGCATGTGAAGATGGAGGAAAAAGAAGAAAATGAAAAAAGAATAAATCAACAACCAAATGTGTTATATGAAGTTGCATTAAGATGTATGACTTTTTTTTTTTGAGAAAATTAATATGTATGACTTATAACTTAAAACAACTAGCTAGATATTCATGCACTATGTATGACTTATAACCAACAACCAAAGACTACTTCTTCATATATCACATAAAGATGTAGATAACCAACAACCAAACATTTTTATGTGTTGCATGAAACTTGTTCAAGTAATCCATGACGATGTTGATGAACAACATCAATGACTTACAAGCGACATAGACACATAGTCATGTGTTATATGAAATATATCCATGTGTTTACATGAAGATATGGAAGAGGAAGAACAACAAACAAAAAGATATTTATACTCACCATGTAAGGATGTTTACGTGACATTTTTACAAATGTTAATCGATTGAATAATGCTATATATCATGACTAAAACAAAAATGAATTGAATCTTTTTTCAGGAGCAAACGGGAAGGGAAATTGAATAATGATTCAAAAACACTTTAAGGGTTGATCGAACAAAAGTTACAACTTATCTTTACTACAATGAAAATGGTTGGTTCAGCAATAAACCAAAGTTAGAAAATGCTTGGAATCACGGTGGTTAGACAAAATCACGGTCACACCTTGATTTTGTTGAATCTAAAAAGTGTAGTTTTTGCAAAATCATTGTAGCTCGCCCTGTTTTAGTCCGATTCAGCACGATACCAAACAAGCACATATGTCGCATCATAATCCTGTATCGACTTTGGTTTTAACTTATTGCATTTTTTTCTGGTTTATAGCACCAATCTGGTATTTGGACTGATAGCAGCTCACAAGAGTTGATGTCTTTTTAGGACAACCTCCAATTCCTCGATGGTTTTGGAAAGTCCTGCCATGGCTATTCTCCATGAAAGCATATATGATAAGAAAAGGGAATAAACATATGGAATCATATTTGTTTAAGTAAATTACATCATTATAGTAAGCTCTAATCAACTAGTGATTATGAAGGTACCAAACATGTTTGCTCAAACTGTTAAATTGAAAACTCTAGCATTAACAAAGGCAGAATGTAGGTCAATGTCTTATCTCACGTGAACTTCTCTAGATCCAACAACTTCTTTATCCTTTGAAATTAAATTTCCTCCATCATGGTGTTCCAAGATAATAAGTTAGCAATTTAGAAGATAATCTAAGATACATTGATTGCATCTTCATCAGACAACATTTAAAATCAAAATTCCTCAACCTCACATATACAATCCAACAGCTAGCAACATGTGAAATATAATGTTTTTTTTTAACCCTTCTAGCCATTAGTCCATTATAATTTCTCATCACAATCATCTAAGTTCGAAGAAAAATCTTAGTCCAACAACAATTCCGCAAGTTGCTTATTTTATACACTGCATCATTATCCAAAAACGGAAAAACATTCGTTTAAAGAAATCAAACATATAATACGTAAGTGCCTATTACCAGTTAGTGCATTCCATGTACGTTATCAAATACCAAAACACCATAGTCTCATCATCATCATCAAAGTAGAGAGGATACATTTGTTAATCAACCACACGAAACATTGTGACCTTTAGCACAACCGGATTCTTTTTTATCAGCTCAAACACACAATAATCTCCTGCGCTATTTGCATTGATAATGATTTGGCATTACAAAATATATAAGAAACTTCCCATTGTTGTCCATGAGAATTTTGGAGTTTGATAGGAACATTTGGCTTCAGATACTTTTGAGCAAATTTTGAAGTAACACTCTACACAATGAATGAGAGATCAATTTAAGCAGCAGCATAAATAAGTCAACATAAAGTAAAGTCCACACCATACGATTTGCCTTAGCAATTTTTGAACGGAAAAAAGGGTTTATTGAGTTGAATTCACTGGCAGCCTTCTCTGCTTTTTTAGAGGCCTCTTACTTGTTTCAACCTTGGAGCTTTTCCTAGGACTAGGATAGTTTGTGTATGGTTCTTTATTAGTTAGTACTTGGAGTTTTGAACGGATAGTTACATTAAATATAATAACACTAAACTTTGAATTTCCTTCATAATTGTAAGACAAGTACCAACCATATCCTATTGAATAGTATATATTCTGTGAACTCTTGCCATTTGTTACAAAAGAAAACGTCATTTCCATATTTCTTCAGTTCCATTTTCCAAATACAACCATCCGGAACAGTAATTGTAGCAACATTATTCTTGTTGGAATTCTCTGCATTGATATATGATAACACACCGTCTGATATACTAAAGACCAAACTTCAAAAGAGAATTGGCACAACTAGTACATATTTTGATTCACTTTTGTGAGTGGAAAAAGTGATTTAAGATGCATAAAATAACTTTGATACTTTAGAATTGCTTTTGATACTTTGATATTTAGATTTCAAGTTTCCTACTACAAACATGATGTTTAGCCATAAGTTTATTATTGATTTCACTTTTAAGGGAATAAATCAAACATAAGTTACTTCGGATAATCGAATTCAACTAAGTGTGTACTCTGTAAATCATCATAGATTCAACCAAGGCAATGCAATCAAACATAACAATGTTTAGGCAAAAACTCCAAAGTTTAAGTTCAAATTATAATCAATTAGACGCGAACACATTCCAAATGTGTCAATTAATTCTATACCTCTAAATTCAATTTTGTCTCGTACAAAAGTAAATCCAAACATACATGTATATATTGTTGGACAATAAGGCGGAGAGGCCTCACTATGTTGGATATCACATTGGAATAAAAGCAACTACACAAGTGAGCTGAACACCATATATTCACCCAAAATCTAAGGCATTATGCACTTTATATATTGTTCAACCCCAACTCTTTCACCTAACGTGGAACTTTAACTCACATTTACATATCATAAGATATATTTTGTATCACAATAGTTGTGCCAGAATCACAGCGAGCTAGCATGATTTTGACAAACTTAATGTGATACCAAACATATCAAAGATTTGAAATCAATTATTACAAGCTTATAACCAAACAGAACGAGTCATGAACTTCAATGGAGTTAGTACTGAATGTTGAAACATGCACTTGATGCATGCATGGATAAGAGTATAAAACAATCAATAAAATAGAAGAGTCGTAAACATAGCTATGAAGACCATACTCAAAAGAAAGATAGAAACCGAAACTTGCTATTTGAGTGGCATGAATGGGTGAGGGAAGTATAGCTTTCATAAAATGTTTCGATTCCTTCTCCGGTGCCGATGACCGGACAGGCCTTCTCCGGCAAGGCTGCATTGCAGATTTTCTGTTGGGTTGTAATCCTCTTCTTTGGATTTAGACCATCTTTTATTAAAAAAAACATTTAAAATTGCTATGCAAATACAAATTAAATATTTATCAAATCAATAAATAAATTTTTAATGCAAAAAATGATTTTTTTTATTTCTTAAACAAAATCATTAGTGGTGAATCTAAAAGACACTCGCTAGCTTAAAATGGTATGGTTAAGATCTTAAATGGAAATTTTTATAAAAAAAAAAAGTGTATTTAATGCAAATGAAATTGTATTATTTAACTTTTGAAAAAAATAAATTGTTAGTTTATATACTACTAACTTAAGGCTTTTTCTCGATTCTGCTATGATAAATAAATTTTGTTAATAGAAACCATATCAGTGCAACAGAGAAATGCAATAATTCTTAAAGAGTGTCACAAAAACATTTATTAGCAAAACCCATAAATTATATAGGCAGAGTGTGCCAAGACCAAGACAGTCAAACGGGACGTTCACAAACATAAATAAATAGTGATTGATTAACCTCACATAATTAATTTCTGGAATTTCTTAAAATCCGAATTCCATAAACAAGAAACAAACATCACATAATTAACCTCTCTCTTTCAAATTCCAATTTCTTTTGTAACCGAAAAAAAAAATTCCAATTTCTTCTAAAGTTCTAAAGAGAACACATGCATTTGATTTATTTTGGGGCACCTCCGTGGGAGAGTATTTCATACCTCCCACGATGGACGAATGAGCTTACAATAAACATGTTTGAGCTATATTTCTATTCCTCTTCAATTTTTTATTTTTTTTGTTGACAAACCTCTTCTTGAACTTGTATTTTGAAGCTTCATTTTGTCTCCATTTACATTTACTAGCACCACTAAATTTAGAGAGAAATAACTAACGTAGAATCACGGTTTAATTATAGTGGTACAAAATTGATTGCTGAAATCAGAACTTCCTTATTTTCTAATATAAAATTAAATTGTTTAAATGTTCATATGATACAATACTCAAGCTGAAGAAAAACGTTGCCTTTCATGCTATATTCTTTTCATGTACAAAAGACTGCAGCTGACGAGAAGCAGATTCTAGAAGTCTGAATGATAGACACAAACTAAACTTGAGTGTGTTATAGGGGTGCGGCAAAGAGGGCACTCTGGCTTTTCGTTGCACCATTCTGTGATACAGTTCCTACACGGATCACATCAAACAGACGGGATGCAATGTAAATGGATAAGAGGCTTGAGACCGACAAACAAGCAGGGAACATAAAAAAAGCAGCAAGAATGCAGGAAGACAATACCAGCAAAATACATGGCCACAGGAAGTAGCTGTTGGGTGTTGACGATTACTCAGGCAAAGCGTGCATTTGCTTACCCCATTAGTTGCATTATGCTGCAAAAAGAAAAATGATTCAGCAAAACACATAGTTCTCTTGAGGCTTTTTCTCGATTCAGCTACGATAAATAAACTTTCTTACTAAAAACCAACTTCCTGTGAAGCTTGTTAGATCAGAGCAACAGAGATACACAATATATGTTATGTTCTTTACATCACCCAAAATGGGAAGGTTTGGAACAGAGCCAAAGCACAAAATACTTTGCTCATATAGAACCCATACAAGTTACAGACCGGAGGGAGAAACACGCCAGCTTTGTAATCATACAAACCAGAAACATACAAATTATAATTCAGTAACAACCAAAATTGCAACATTTCTATAATCAAACAATACACTGTATTTTGTTATCTCTGCCCTTTTTACCGGTTTTCTAACGAGTGTTCTAAGATTACTAGTTAAAGAAACATATCTATAATCAACCAATACACTGTATTTTGTTATCTCTCCCCTTTTTACCGGTTTTCTAACGAGTGTTCAAAGATTATTTTGTATTCCTAATAAAATGAATGTTGGACTTTTCCTGGAATTATTTTTGTATTCCTAATAAAATGAATGTTGGACTATTCCAATACTTCCCACTCTATTTCTTTAGGGAAATGTTAACTAGTGCCCCCGGGGCACTAGTTAAGGAGTGTCCTAAAGAGTTAACATTTTACCGGTTTCCTAAAGAGTGTCCTAAAGGCACTTCATTAAAAAAACCATATTTTTAATTTTTTATATCTAAAAAGATCCTCATATTTCCAAAACATTGGCATTTTAAACCAGAACAGATCAACACAACTGTACAAGTCAACGCCAATATATTTATCCCACTGCTGATCTTAAATTTTCTAAGTTAAGTGACTTATGTATGACACTTTAACTGCAAACTCTGTCAAAACAAAGCAACAAGCATGCACTAAATAGCATTAAAAGAAAAAGGATAATTTGATTAGATAATTGAACCTCAGACGATGAGGATCCAGAGACCCAACTTCCTTTGTCAGCTTCTGGAGATGCCAAATTACCTTCTTCATTTAGAACAGGCAAACCGTGTCCTATAATACATGGCAATGGAGTTGGGTTATGACAATAACTAGAAACAACCCTCAACTTAGACGTTCAAAGATTAGGGTGCCGCCACATTAGTCGTCCATTTTTTTTTTGTACCAACTTAGTCCCTCAAAGATTGAAGTTGCCACCATATTGACCCTACAGAGTTTTTTAGCAATCAATCCCTCAAAGATACACCATCATCACCAAACTCTTCTCTGAAAAGCATTGAAGTGATGACACAAAATGATGGACTTGGTGACAATCATGTATCATTGAGGGGATAATATGATGACTGATGAATCATTTGGAAGACTAATGTGATAATGCCCTAGCCTTTGAAGGACTGGATTGAGGGTTATTCTAAAAACTAAATGGCAAAACAAGAAAACATCCAGAGCATACTAGACACATAAATTAAGAAAAAGGAAAACGAGAAAAACATCTAAATAAATAATTAGTTAAAATAGTTAGCTGAGAAACTTTTATAACCTGCTGATGTATCGTGGGTTGCAAAGGATGCCTGATGAACTGAAGCAGCAATCGATGAAAAGTTTCTTCGACGCAGCCCTTCAGCAGCTATTACACAAAGTTGAATCAGCAGAAATACTCCCAGTATTTGATATCTGCACAGAAGCCAGTGTTATAAAGAAATCAGAGTGGTTGAACAAAAACACAAACTGTCATGCGCAGTAAGAACTACAACAGAGCAATTTAATAGGGTCACCTAACCAAAGATTTAGCACATGAAAGCTAGAGCTTATTAAAAATTGAAATTAAATAAAAAGAAAACATCATTATGAATAAATAACACAATGATAGTAACATTGAGTAAAACACAACAACTACTATTGTTTTTTCTACTAAGTGGGATTGACTACACAAACTAAATGACGCCATTATATTCTATCATGAATAATTTTTGAAGACACGCCATTTAATCCAAATCCTTTTTAATAGTTAAACTTTAACCTATAGTTTTCTGTGGTCTCTCTCAATCTCTAACAATTTGGACTATCCTTCGTGTCATCTATCCTCCTTAGTAGTACATACATAAGACTTCAAACATGCCCAAACCACCTAACATGAGATTCTACCATCAACTCACAACAGGTGCTAACTCAACTTTCTCTCTAATGCTTTTATTCCAAATCCTATCTTGTCTAGCATGACCACTTGATAAATCTACATCATGAATGTTGGTTAGGTGAATTGAACTGGAATTAAGGCTTGAATCAATTATCATTCAGAAGGGAAATTAAGGATAATCCAAATTTATCGCTTTAAGCAACTGGATTTTACTTTAGATATTGCTTTTGGTTCCTATTACTGCAAATTTTAGTTGTCAGTCATTATCTTATTTCAATCATCATGCCGTTCTCGAGTTCAAATTGAAATAATTTTGCAGTTGATGATAATTGAATCCAATTCTCATAGGGAAGGAGGTTTCACTCTCATTATGTTCCTTGTGGCAACCGATTTACTTGCAAAGTGGTTTTATAAACCAACTAACACCACTCATCCTCTGTAACATTTCCATCTTTACAACATTTAACTTAATTTTTTGTTGGCTTTTTCTATCTAGCATTCAATCTCTTACAACTGAATGTCTTGTATACATCCAAGCAAGAAAAAAAATTCCTTAAGTTTCACCGGTAATTTTATTTCACAAAATACACAAGCATTCCTCTATTTCATTAATTTTGCTAGAATCATATGACTCACATTTCCCATCATTTAATATAAAGGATCCAAGATACTTCAACCGTGGGATATGTGGCATGTGTTTTTCAATGTTTACATTTGAGATAGAACTGATGTACCCCTTGCTTGACATATCCTCCACATGCTTTCTTTTACTTCTAACCAAACAAAAGCTATGTAATTCTACTTAAATGAATAGGAAAATTCCCCATTTGACTGCCCATCATACCTTTTCGAAATACTTAGTGAAGTTTCAAAACATGATACCTGGGTCTTTGATTTGATGCTTTTCCAATGAACACATAACGAATGCCTGCAGCACGTTTGGATATATGATAATATAGACCTACAAAAGAAATAATGGCAAGATTCAGAAAACTTTCTTTACATGTCTAATAACTACAATGAGAGTGTTAAGCAAAGGATCACCTTCAAAATAAAACAACATGAGGTTAGCACGAAGAAGCAACTGCAATAACTCGCGAACAAAAGGGAGCATCTGGTGGGGAGCATAGAAACTAGATTTAGCAACAAACAGAAACATAGCTTCCAACTAAACTTATTAAATATAGTCAGATTGTGTAATAAAATACAGCTCTGAAGGGGATAAGACAAAAGTTGTTATACTGACAGAGCGGTAATTTACTGTGTAACTTGTATCTTCCATGTAATTGACCAAAAATCAAAATAAAATAACAGTATATGGTTGAAACATTTTTGTAAAATATCACCAAGTGATTACGAAGGAGAATGTAGTAACTTCTTGATTGTTGTTGAATGAGAAACATCAGCAGGAGTAATGTACCGTAGGCCATCTCTGAACCATATGCAACCAAAATCCACCGAGTTTATGCTTCAACCTCGTCAAAGTTGATGTAGACTGTCCTGAGGCAGATGCAGAAGAAATTTCAGAAACCTGAGAACTGCTACTCCCATCGGCATTTTCACCGTAAATCTCAGCAGACTCATAGTCAGAAAGGATAATGCCTCGGGAAGCAATTCTAGAACTGTGAAATTAACATTCAATTCATCATAAAACTAGACGCGAGTGCAAACACACAAACATAAAGCTCAATCACATCAATGATTAATTAAAAGAGAGGAAGATCAACCTGATTCGTTCTGCAATATATGGAATCGCTGACTGATATACAATGAACAAAGCACGCCTGGCTGGTGTAGGAGGAAGTCCATAAGATCCTGCAACCTAATAAACGAATCAACAACTATCAGATATTTAACAACAATACATAAATCACACTCATCTAATCATGCACAAAAAAATCAAGCAGCAACAACAACAACGACCAAGCCTTATCCCACTAAGTGGGGTCGGCTACATGGATCAAGCGGCGCCATAATGTTATATCGTAAACGATATATCTATCCAACTCGTTAATAGTTTCTCTTATAGTTTTTATAGGTCTTCCTCTTTCTCTAGTGGTTTGATTACCCTCCATCAGATCTACTCTCTTTACTAGAGAATCCACAAGTCTTCTCTCTACATGCCCAAACCACCTAAGTCTAACTTCCACCATCTTTTCTACCATAGGTCTACTTCAACTCAATGTAAAAATAAACCATCTTGTCGTTTCTAATCTTATAATGTCTAGTGTCTAGCCCTACCACACATCCAACACAATATTCTCATCTCTTGCAAAATTAAACCTCCAATATCATTTAAAATTACACCAACAATGTAAAATCAATACAGAAATCAAATTCACCAATTCAGGTACCAACAAAATCAGCCAATAAAACAATACATTAGAACTCCAATATCAATTACAAATTGCAACAACAATGTAAAATAAATCACTTGGAAACATATATCAACAATTAACAATGAAGGATGAAATTACCTGAGTGATATCACAGTATTCCTCACCAAGAGTCTGTTGTCCTGAGCCAGTTGTGAGAACATAGTAAAGCATTTGCCCTAAAAGTTTCGTCTGCAAAAACAATTAACACTAAAGCACGATTACACTTGGTGTACGTTTGGTTATAGAGCAAACAAAACTGATTCTAGAGGTCCAAACTTGATTTTTGCATGTTTGATTACTTTCGAGTAAAATTGATTTTTCCTTTAAAATTGATTCTAATTTGAAGCTAGAACTTATAGCTTTTGCTTCTAAAATTGATTTTTAGTTCGAATTTATCTTTCAACTCACTATTCACTTGAATATATCCATATTTAAATCACTTTACATCAAACTCACTTCTAGCTAAATTCAATTTTACAAATTTTAGAATCAATTCATTCAAAATCAATTTAAGTCCGTTCAATTAGGAATACATAATCAAGAATATAAACAAAATAAAGTGATTAGTTATTGATTACCTCGTTTTGATAAGCCACCGCAACTCTAGTACCTACACCGAAAATTTCACATGACATTACATTACCGCAAATTGAAATTCGTAATTTGAAAGTTAGTTAGAGAGAGAGAGAGAGAGAGAGAGAGAGAGAGAGAGAGAAAGATACCGAAGAGATGGCGGAAAGCGTCGCGACAGGCTTCGTAAACGAAAGAGGCGTACTGATCGTCTTTTTCAGCTGCTCGCATCATTTCCGGTTGAGCAGCCGGTGGAAACCGCCGTGACTCCGCCGCCGTGCTGGTGCTCGGAGCAGCATCGGCGTCGGAGCCATTTCTTCCAAGGTGACCCCACCCCATGGATTTTTCTGTTAACGCAATTTTAATGAAGTTGGTGTTATCTTCAAACTCTTGCTTCTTAATTCTTCGTTATCATTTTCTCAACAAAAAAAAAATTAAAAAAAATAAATAAATAATCGCCGTTGCCGGGGATCGAACCCGGGTCACCCGCGTGACAGGCGGGAATACTTACCACTATACTACAACGACTTGATATTTGTTTTCTCATCGTAAGAGTATAAATACATAGTACATAAGAAACTGTTGTGTGAACTGAGAAAACAAAGTATGCATTGAGGTATTAGAGTTTTTCTTTATTTTCTAAAGTCAATTTATTGATGTTAAATTTTTTTAATAATTTATATTTGATGTTTTAGACTTTAATTATGTTTATGTGTAAGCTATTTTCAAAAGTTGTTTTTGTAACACCCCGTTTTTCCAAAATAAAAATTTCTTTAAAAAGAATAGCATGCATCAGAGTAAACACGTAAACAGGGCATCACATGTCTTAAAACGTCTCATGGTAATGAATAAATAAACATTAAACCTTCATAAAATAGTCATAACATATTACTCAATATTGCAGCGGAAATATCATAAGAAAACATCTCAAACATCATCTTTGGCACGCAGGCCTTATCAACGTCTTAATCAAAATAGTCAGAGTAATCATAAACATGCAAAAGAGCATAATACGCAAGGAACAGAGAAAATAAAAGAGATCCTCTATCCCGTTACGTATCAGAGCACCTAGACTCAACTGCAGAATCCTCACACGTCTGCACCTAATCTTGGTTACCTGCACTTGCCCACGAGGCGGCAATTCCAACAGAAGGGGTGAGATTCACAAATAATTATATTAAACATGTAATTAAATAATCACAATCAACAATCAACACAATTTCACATATCTCAGATAAACATATAACATTCAAGCATCAACATAAACAATACATCATTTAGCATCATCATAATCATCATCATATACATCCCAATAAACATCATAATAAACATAGTAGACGACTCGACTCGACATCATCACTTGACTATGCAACCCTACGTCTTATATGCATGTGGTACCAATCCAGGGCATGAGCCCTCGTCGCTATGAGCATAAATATACTCCAAGGCATAAGCCTTCGTCGCTGTTGAGCAAAGCTCCAGGGCATAAGCCCTCGTCGCTGGTGAGTAAAAACTCCAGGGCATAAGCCCTCATCATGGAATGAGTATGCATGAGACTCAATACTTTTTAACTTAAACAAGTTAACATCATACGTCGCATATTCATCTTAAACATCAAGGACTGACACATGCAGCAACTATACAAAAGTAAACAGCAACATGGCAGTAATCACATCATTCAAATAACATCCATAGAGCAAACATCTCAAGTCAAACATTTATAACTGAAACAATTCATATATCACACATAAGTGGCATGAAAACCATCAAAATCATCCCAGTCATCATGTATTCATCGTTACAGTTTATAATAACATTATCAAAGGTCCCAGAAGCTACCCCAAAGGTCATCTCTCAAGGTTCTAAGCGAAACAGTTCGCAAACAGAACAGGGTTCTGGGTTCTGACACAACTCGCTATGGCGAGTGGGAATGCTCGCCTCGCGAGTAACTTAGGCCTTGCTCGCTATGGCGGGTGGAAATGCTCGCCTCGCGAGCTCTAGGGTACTGCTCGCTATGGCGAGCTGGGTTGCTCGCCTCGCGAGTAAACTAGGTCAACTGCTCGCTATGGCGAGCTGGGATGCTCGCCTCGCGAGTAAACTAGGTCTACTCGCCGCGGCGAGTGCATAGCTCGCCTCAGGCGAGCGACGAACAGTCTGCTACGGCTTCTGCGAAAATTCACCCAAAAAGTCCCAAATTCATCATCTTAAACGTCTAAACTCTCAGAATCATCATTGTTATGGATAATCTATGTTCTGTACTCATTCTAAACATCTGTTCTACAGCTTAATGACCTAATTTCATGATTTTCCTCAATTTTAACCTAATTCCAATTCTCTCAAAATCCAATCCTATGTTGTTAATCCTGATTAGATGCATTACAGATCAATATAATTAAGTGCTAGGCGCACCCTTACCTGGTAATAAGCAGAAATCGCAGCCCTCAAAGGTCTCTTCTCACTTCACGTCCGTTTTCCTCTTTTTCCAAAACTCTGACAACGCGTATACTGACTTCTAACCCTAGTTTCCCTTTAAATACTGCCAACAAATCTTATCTTATTTACTCTTTCTCCCACATAACTCTCTAAAATCCAAAACTAACCCTCAACTAAATATTTTATTTTATTTTCAAATCTTATTTTATTAAACAATAAAATAAGTCACCACGTCGCATAAAATCATATTAAATCTTCATTCAACATCACATAATATATTAATAAATATATAACAACTTCTCAAATAAATCAAATAACTAAATAATCAAAAATGGGCGTTACAGTTTTGATAAATATGAAATAGCTAATTTAATTAGATTTTGAAGAAAACCTTTTAATTAGAAAAGAAAAATATAGATGTTGAGGATATTTGTCATTTGGACTGATAAGATGTATTTTTTTCAATTGTTACATCTTAACCACACACTTAATATCCTTTTTTTCTTTATAATTTCATATCACATTTTTCTCTCATATTTAATGGTGTAGATGTAACAATCGTAGGGATGACAATTGAATCCAAGATCGATGGGTACCTGTCAAAAGTACCCGTAATAGGTAGGGTAAAACACACACGTTCATGGGTTCAGGTTTGTGTCCAGGTAATTACCACAAATTTAAATGGATATGGGCGCGGGTAAGGACCTCCGGTGTTTTGTGCGATAAGAAAGTACCACTTAAGTTGAAAGGAAAGTTCTATCGAGCAACAGTTAGACCGGCGTTGTTATATGGTACGGAGTGTTGGGCGGTTAAGAGTCAACACGAGAATCAAGTAAGTGTAGCAGAGATGAGGATGTTGCGCTGGATTAGTGGTAAGACTAGACATGATAGGATTAGGAATGACACCATTAGAGAGAGAGTGGGGGTAGCACCTATAATAGAAAAGTTGGTAGAAAATTGGCTTAGATGGTTTGGGCATGTTGAGAGAAGACCTGTAGATATCGTTGTAAGAAGAGTAGATCAAATGGAGGAGAGTCATGTTAAAAGAGGTAGAGGAAGACCTAAGAAAACTATTAGAGAAACCATTATGAAGGATTTAGAGGTTAATGAGTTTGACTCAAATTTGGTTTATGATAGAACATTATGGCATAATTTGATCCATGTAGCCGACCCCACTTAGTGGGATAAGGCTTGGTTGTTGTTGTTGTTGATGGGTGCGGGTAAGGGCACTATATTGCCCAACCCTACAACTTGCATGTGCATATTTATATAATATGATGAATAATTTATTTATTTTTGGTGTACAATTAATTAATTAATATAGTTATTTAAGTCTGAACCTAAATCTAAAAGCTGCCTAATATAGTAACCGCTCCCTCTTGTTGGTGTACAATTTTTTAGGGATATTTTAAATGTTTTTTATTTGGCTAAATATTGTGTTTCGTACTATTTTATGAGTTGATATTGAAAATTTTGGAATATGGTTTTATTTCGATTGTGATGTTTTTTATTGTCTTTACATAATTAAAGTGCAGGTAATGGATCCAGTATAGACACTTTTCTGCTCATAGTTATTTAGAGGGGCACTGAAGTTTTTGTCTACGAAGGTACATACTTGAGTATAGGCATTTTTAACAAACGTGGTTATGGGGATGAACATTATAGTATCCTACACATAGAATACTCATTGTCATCCCTGAACAATAGAAAAAATGGAGAGAATTCCACATGAGATACAAGTAATCACTAAATTTTTTATATCTAAATCATTTTTCGTTTGTTTGTAAAATCACTTTTATTTTAGTAACTTTTAACAAATGTATTTAAGTTTTTTTTTTAAGAGGAGACGAATTTTAAATTTTTTTGACAAAAATAAACAATATTCATTTATTCAAATTGATAAAGTATATTGATACAATACATATCCAAAGTCGTTAAAAATGAAAAAGATGAATCTGTGAACAAACTCATAGCATCCATGTTAATAGCATAAAACGACAAAGTATTTATGCCTACAAATACGACTATATTCAAGTCTCCATAATACTCATATCTCCGGATCTGCACGTTGATGACGCCAAAGTCATTGATCGAATTTACACTTGTTCAAACCTAATCTTTCAACCTGAATCAAATAAACATCGCACTAAGACGGAAAATAAAAAACACGCCGCACAAAGACAGGAAATCAAAACAAACAGAGTTGTGCAGAGACGACCAAATTACAAAAACAAACGAAAGAAAACTAAATATATGTGGAAATCACTTATTTAATTAGGATAGAAGAAAAACAACTCGGATGGGTGATCTTGGATCATAATTGACCCTAAATAACTCATTTTCGATAAACAAGAAAAAGAAATGGCCGACGGCTAGAGTTTGAGATGGAGAGAAGAGAGAGAAAATAAACGTATATCAAAATGGAGAAAATAAACTTATGTGCTCCATTTTTTTAGAGTAAGAAAATTTGGTAGAAAACCACTTCTTGTTGAATTTTTTTTCCTTAAGCTTGGTCACATGTGTTATCATTCATATTCCTATTCTCTGAATCATTTGATCAAGAACCTCAACATAAAGTTATGTGTCATTGTCACAAACGAACAAAAATATTTCTATTGCGGGCAAAGTAAAATAAATACGTGACCAATATAGCTTGGTGATTCCATGAACTAACCAATAAGCTACCTACAACATATGATGTTGCATTATAGCAAAATGTCGACACCAAAAGAAACAAAAAATGTACTATAGCTACTATCTCATTGCTGACAAAAGTGAAGGTCACTCAATTCAAACTCCTATTAATCATTCAACTTGGAGAAACAACGTAGTGTAACAGTAACATGAACGAAAGATATTGCCAATATGAATTCTATTATGACTATCTATAGTTATAAAAGTGATTATAATTGAAAACGATTGGTTCATTGAAAAATCAACCACTTTTCAATTTGATACCAATTATATCTTGAAACATGAATGGAAAAAAAATGAAGTGTCTTAGTTAAGATTGAGTTTGCCTTTAATACCTCAAATTTGATTCACCCATTGGCCACTCCGATGGTGGGAATGATGAGTGGATAAGAATATATGAGGAAAATGTCATTTAGCAATTATGGGCTGCTTGTCTTTTGGATTTGAACCGTCAAATATACAAATATTGGTTCTTAAATTCAGGATTTTCATTTGACTCTGACCATACTTTTCTAGAGAGTTTATGTATTAGATGAGTGGATTTGAATACACTAATTCTTAGATATTTTATTCCATTGGTTTCCACCTATCAAACGATGAGTTCAATTACTAGTTAATAAACTCCACTTAAAAGCAGTCGTTTGGGAGAATCTCGAATTTAATTTTTGAGTGAAACATATAGTGTTACAATGTTGCCATAAATTTGCGTAAACTTATTATTCTTTTAAGAAAATAACAAAAATTGTTTGAATTCAAAAATAGGTTGGAGACAAAAGAAGAGAAAATGAAAGGAAGGGAGGGACAAAGGAAGAGGAAGAAGAAAAAAGAAGAGGAGCAGAGGAGAAAGGATAATGGTTGAAAATTTGAAAACGAGTTAATGGTATTTTTGCTAGTTTAAACGTTCGATCCATACAATTTCAACGATCAAATTGGTGATTCAGCTTATTTTTGTGTTATATATGTGACAAAATATTTAATTCATTGGTCCATCTCAGCTTGATGCTTTGAAGTTAGTTTCGTCTCCTCCGATGGAACTTGATGCATGCATTGATCCTTACATGCACAAAAGCTCAAGATTGTTTTTCCTAGAGATTAGTTTGCTTTGTTTTCTTTCTTTTCCTATTAAAAATCTAAGTCTAGATATGACTATTGATAAAAGTTTATAAAGAGAAACATTTATCAACTTACAACTTGATTTTGTAAAGATGAGATAAATTAAAATTTAATTTGGTATTATAGCCTATAGATTCGAGTCGCCCACAATTTATACATGCATCAAGTCTAATACTATTGAGTTTATGAATAGAAGCAATCAACACCTTATAATTCGATTTTGTAACAAATGTATGCACAATCTTATAAGTCAATTTTATAAGAAGAAACAATTATCATCTTACAAATTGGTTGTGTAAGGATAAGTTAGAACCAACTTCAACTTTTCCTTTTCTTTGTTTCCTTATATAACCAAAAATTGTAAGCAAGAAAAAAATGTTTTGGGTGTAAAAATATATGCATAAATATCAACTAATTCTATCATTTCTAATGATATAGTTTCTTAAAACACCCATCAATTATTTTAGATTTCATTTTTCTATATCTTTCATACCTATATGTGAAACATGTTTCAGTGAAAGGTAATTTTGTTGAGTAAAAAAATGAAGGTAATTTTGAAAAATCTATTTATTTTTTGGATTATATTAATAAAATTAAATAGACGATTTATATTATTTTTTTACTTATGTGATTCACAATCGGTGTGAAGACTGAAGAATAAGGATGAGCGGCCACTATCATTATATTCTGGCCCTATATTTGATTGAGCCTATGACTTGAGTAACAAATGATCACCCAATGGAAAATAAGAAATCCAGCATTTTCAACACACCCAAACCAAACCCACAACTTTTTATATCAAAAAATATCATAATGAGGACAACATCTAAAGGCTAAAATCAATGACACGTTCTATATAATCTAAACTACTACACCAATAAAAGTGCATTATTAATTATAGTACACAAAAAGTGTGAGATTCTAAAATCTAAATCAGTACAGAAACTCACTAAAGTTAAGATGGGTTACGGACTAACTCATTCCAATCTTTTACATTTTGATTGGTTAAGAAAAGCAAAGAAAGTATGTAAGGAAATTAAGAGAGTAAAATGAGATGATTTTTTTTTTTTAACAAATAAAATGAGATGATTTTTTAGTTGTTTGTTTTAAGAAAAATTGTTGAAACATTAGTGTGATGTTGAAAAATAAATTGGAAGATTAAACATCAAGTAATTATACTTTGATCTAATGTTGTGTGAATTGAAAAAATAGAGTGTGGGAGTCCCACATAAAATAGAACACACACATTAGTAGTGTTTAAATTGCTGTATTTAATTTTAAACACTTGATAATGATAAAAATAATAGTAATTATTATTTTTATTCGTGAATATCACTTCCCATAAATTTAGTTTATGGTGGTTGCGATAAGAATAAGAATTTAATTGAATCTCTTATATTTCCTTCATTCAAATCCAATAGTTTGTTTCCTCCACTTTTGTGGATTTATTTCATTTTAATCTTATCCACAAGTGTTGTTGAACTGATTAATGGATATGTTCACTTTTGGTTTTATCCATTAGAGTAACTGCTGCCGCAATTTTTGCTAAAACAGTTACAAAATCTCTATATAAATAGAGGACTCCACTCAGTTCAAAAAACACACCAAAGAGTTTCATTGAGTTGTCGGGAACTCTTTCTCTCTTCTCCCTTGAGCTTGTGTTAACGAGCTATTCTTCTCCTCATCTCCTTTTTTCTGTTCCTTCGAAATTAAGAGTGTTCTTAAGACCTTAGTCCCTATTCGGTATAATGTCCCTTCGGAACTAAGAAAGGTCTTAAAAACATAGTCCCTTTGATCATATATGTCCCTTCGGAATTAAGAGTGTTCTTAAGACCATAGTCCCTTTTTCGGTTTAATGTCCCTTCGGAATTAAGAATGGTCTTAAAAACATAGTCCATTTGATAATATATGTCCCTTCAGAATAAAGAGTACTTTTAAGATCATAGTCCCTATTTGGAATACCAATGTCCCGTCGGAATTAAGAATGATCTTAACGGTATATAAAAAAAATTATTCAATATTTTTTCTATTTGAGGAGAAATGGTGGTAACACCATATTTGAGTGGTCATAGTACCATATTGATAGTTTGGAGAACTTAAAGCTTAGAATGGTGGAAACACCATATTTGAGTGGTTTTAGCACCATGATAGAATGGTAATAATATCATATTAAAGTGGTTTCAGTATTAAATAGTGGTCTTAGTACCATATTTGAAGGTGTAAATCTCGAACGGTTTCTTACAGTGCAGTAGTTAACCGCACAAAGTTGTAGTTGGGCTTGTTTTATCCTGAAGAGAACGACCTGGTTGTGACTCAACTTAGTAACAGCTTTGATAGATAATAAAATTTGGAAATCCAAATACAACAGTTTGGAAATCCAAAAACAACAAAAAAAAAAATCTTGTTAGCAAACAAAGATGATAGAAATGTCAAGATCATTGATTTTTAGTGTAATTTTGGTTGGTCCATTGTACTCAAAGATCGTGTCTCCAATCAACACGATAACACATTTTTTAACATGGTTGGTTACTTGGTTCTTTGAGTGATGCAATAATAGATAAAAAATTATTTTTGAGGTACGTGAATAGAATCCTTATGCAATATGAGAGATTTTTTATATATAATTTTATTATCTTTTAACTTTTTTTTGGTTAGGTTTATGTCCTCGTTTTCTTTTATAAATAATTTTTAGTTCATAAAAAAATTAATTTAGAAATGAAGAAACAGTGAAATATTGAAATGAAAAAAACAGCGAAATAAGGAAGAAAAAAAGGAATAATTAAGTGTTGTCTATGATTCTATTAAGATAAGTCATTGACCATAGGATTTTTTTTATGAGGGGAGACCATAGGATATAATAGGTGAGGAGAAACTATAGTTGATTATGCCATTATGAACGTGCATGTTGACAAATTGCAAGACAAAACCACGCTTTAAATATGAACCTATAACTATTTTTGAAGTAACAAATGAGCCTATTATAACCATTTTTAAAGGTTCTCTGAAAAACTATATTTAAAGGTGAAATTTTAAATTGATATTGTGAACCTGCTTCACCAAACATCAGTAATCGAAAAGCCTCAAATTGTTTCTAAATAATAAAATTATATTGTCTAAGATTTCATCAAAATTTGTTATAAAAAAATACCATCATAATAATCCGTGTGCTTTTGGAATTAAAACTTCATGACTTTTAGCTATCGGTCCCATATTGAATTGATGTGATTTTAATTAAAGACGGATCAGATTTATTCCAAATTAACATTCCGTAGCCTATAGATGCAATTTTGGTATCACATCATAGGTCCTAATTTTGGTATAATGGCTCCGACCAAGGGACACACCACCTAGTCTATCCATTTGGATAAAGTTTACATATTAATGGAACAAAAAAATACATGTTAATTTCTAATGGAATTAAACTTTTTTGACAAGCCATTTTTAATGATAATTAACGCCAACTATTCTATAGGCTCATACTATTGTATGTTAATTTCTTAGAAGACAAGAACAAAATTCTGCTAGATGAATTGGGATCGTGTGACCAAGCTAGTCGTGATTAACAGTTGGAATGATTCTTATGTGTGCGCTATCATCCTATATTGTAGATGATCGTTTTCAGAGAGTGGTACGTTTAAAATTAAATGTGTTTAAGAGCTCAGTTTTTGGATTAATAACCCCAATACCATGCACAAAGCACTACATAGAATAGTTATAGGATGTATGTCGCCCTAGAGGTGATAACATAGCAATGTTTGCGTCTAATGCAAACAATGATTTTGGTTATAAATTTAGGGTTTGAAATTGAGAGAAGAAGGTCAAGATTATTGTTGTAATCTTGAGTTTCATTAGTGGTGAAAAGTGAGTACAACATGCCTTATATATAAGGTTTATTCACATTGCTTGTTTAGTAAGCTATCTAAACAGACATAACAAACTTAGCTATATTACCTAACTAACTTGTAACAAACTTTTATACCCCAACAAATATATAGTCTACTACAAATTTAATTTAAAACTAACAAGAAGTCATTTGGTTGAGAGTTTCTCTCTTCAACCTCGAAAAACTCAATTCGAGACCAGACACGCATTACACGAACCGCTTAATACAAAATAATAATTTACACTTCAACATGAAATAGACAAAGAGTACCACAATAACAACACAACACAATCGAACAGAGACAGACCTGCACAATATCAAATAGAACTATTGCATGTTAGAGGTTGAAGACACAGTTGATTTAGAGCATAACTAAACCCTTTACCTAAGCCTTCAAGCAACACCAAACCATAACTATTGCACCATGAGCAAATTGACACTAAATAGTAAGTTCATATAGCCATTACTTAAATTGACACCATTGGTCTATAAATACTTCATGTATCTTCTATCACAATTAATGAAATTTACAACTTTCATCATTTTCTTTTTAATCATAATAAAAACTTTATATACTCTATTACTTTTTAAAAAAATCTATCACAATTAAAGTTGGGTTATTTTTATGAATTTTAAATTTTTAAAGTAAACATATAAATATCACAAAAAAGGTGGTTCAAAATGAAATTATTAAAAAATTGATCAAAAGTAAAATTTTGGAAAGGTTGAGGGACCAATTTGCAAAAATTTAAAAATAATAGGGACTCATGTGAAAATGTTGTAATGTATAGAGACTAACTTGCAAAAGAAAAATCATAGGGGTCATTTTTTTTTTTTTTGGGATCACGTAGGGGTCATTTTTTACTTATAAAGGCCATGTCTTATTTTATCGGTGGTAATTAAAATTCTCTAAATTTTAGTTTATCAAAATACTTCACGACATCCCTTCATTTTAAAAATTATTCAATTTGTTTATAAGCAAAATATATTTAGATAAACAAGTTTAAAGGATACTATAACCCATGTACAAAGAATGAGTTTATCTATTTTGAAGCCAATCGGCTCAAACACATGTCGAGTTTATAAACCGATAAAAAAAAATCAACTTGTTTATCCTTCCTTAATGCAAGTTAGGTATGGTTGGACATAACCATAAATCTTTGATATTTAGGTGCACATCCATTAGTAAAAAAAAGATATATGCAGAAAAATAAATTTACAAAATATGCATGTGTCTGAATAAACCTCTCTCCCCGTACTACAAACTAACCTTGTGTAACATGTTTGATTCGTTCCACAACATCATTCTAATCCCCAACCTTGTCTTTGAATATGACACTATTCTTTTTTTTTTTTTTGGTCGAGGTTTAAATCTTGAAGCTTGCATATATTATGCGTTGTCCTTATCAACTGAGTTAAATTCATGAAGACACATCATTCTTATTTGATCAAATTAACTATGTTGTGGACAATCAAATTATAACATATTGCATCCTTTATCAAAAGTTACCATCTAAATACAGCAAAATTTATATTGAAAATTTGTATAAAAAATAAAACAATATCTGAATTGAATTGCCCTCATCCCACTTCATAAAATTCATTCTTCCAAAAGTGTGTTTGGTTTGAGGTAATAGATTCTAGAAAGATTAGAATTCGCTATTTCTTTTGTTTGAATAGAGTGATAAATTTATTTATTCTTGAATTGATTTACTTTTTTATATTATAAATTTTAAAAAAATTAGTTTTATAAATTTTAGCCAAAAAATATAAATATATAATGAAAAATGTTTAAAAAACAAAAAATGGTCAAATATGGAAAATAAGCACCAACCTACAAATATTAGGGACTAAACAACACTTTTTAAAATTTTGTAGGTCTAATTTTCAAAATGTAACAAATAAGTAACCACTAGTTAAATTTTGAAATATGTAGAAATTAATTTGCATAATTTGAAAGAATTATAAGGACCGGTTTAAGATGACTTTTTTTTTTGTTGCATTAATCCTCAAAATTTTAAGAAGAAATGTCATATTAAGCCAGAGATTTCTCCAAAAAACAAATATTAACCCAGTGATCGGTCAGTATGTTCAAGAATTGTTACACCTTATTTCAAAAAAAAATTGTTGCACCCAAAAAATTCAAAACTAACATTTTAAAAATCATTTTTTTTACAAGACAGAAGAATTATTAATATTAATTTTTATGTGGTATTTGAATTTTCTTAAATTTAGCTTTAACCAAATTTTCATTTATGGTGGCGGTTGAAAGCGCAGAAACCGGATTATTCTTTTAATTTTTATTGTTGGTACTCTTCATCGTCTATCTCTATAGGGTATACCACTATGTAATTGTGGTTCATGGTTCAACACTATTTGTTATATTTTGGACTCTTTTTCTCCCCTCTAGGCACATCTTGTGCTTTATTGGTTTGGTTTCTTCATATAGTTCTTGATTGGCTTCTTAAAAAAAACTTGAAGATTTTTTTTTTGAAAGAAAAGATTGAAGAATTATAATCCTATAAAATCATACTGCTGCAATCATAAAGTTCTCTCATCCAATTATTTAAAGTAACACTTGCACAAAGCTAATTAAGGCCCCAGCCTTTGTTTTCAATCCTAAGCTGTGAGCAACTCAGTCTAGGTCTAGTCAATCAATAAAAACATGTACGTTTATATTGTCGATCTTATTAACTTATCTTATCCAAATCTTGGTGTTTTTCTCTCTTGGATTTTTTTCCTACTTTTAAGGAGTGACCTTGGCCTCAGATTCTCGTATCCTCTTCTTACAAGTTCTTTTTTTTTTTTTTACGGGATAGAAGTTACTTGTTTTTATGTTAAAAAATCGAATTTATATCTAGCATACACTTACATAGTATCTCTATCTCTAATCTCTATTATAAACATTTGAGTTATTTCTTTTGAAAAGTACACTTGACATCTTCATATTTCTCATATCATTTAATATTTTCTTATCATCCAATCAAAATTGATTATGACACATTAATTTTATATCAATGAATAAAAAAATAATCATGACTCATTTGTTTTTCATGAGCCAATCAAAATGGATCATGACTTATTTGTAAATTAATACATGGTTTTTTTTTCTCTATATAAAGACAATTTGTTTTTCATCATTTTCATCTTTCTCCCATAAAAAATGTATGGTGTATTTTTATTTTCATGGTAATAGATTATGGGGTTGATTTTTTTAATATATTTGTATCTTAGTTTTCATTGGAGAACATTTGGGCTCCAAATTCTAAGATTTTATTCAATTTCTCATATAAATCCACTATATATTGCACATCTTCATGTTTGTTGTCCAAATACGTAAGTTCATCATATGAAACTCAAGTTCTAACAAGTCATCACATAGATCTAATCATGTAACTTGAAGAAAGTTTATGTACCAAGAGAAAAATTAAGAATGTTTATCTAATAAGTCTATTGCTGGTGTTTTTTCATCTAAACTGATTGTAACGACCAATTTTATATTCTATTGTAATTTTTTTTAGATTTTTTCTCATTCCTCTTTGCATTTTTTTAAAAAGATTTTGTGATGATTGTGCATTTGATTTCCATTTTCACTCATTCTATGAAAAAAAATGTGCTATTGTTTTTTATGTATATAATTATTGAAGATTATATTTTTTTATGGATTTCTTTATGAATTTTAGGTTTTTTAATACATTTTATTGGGTAATTAATGTATTCCTTAACCTGGATATGAAAATATGATTTTTGTTTTGAACTATTCTTAGGATAGTTATTTTGTAGCTTAGTAATAACGTGCAAATGAAATTTTTATTTTTCCATGATTCACAAGGATTAATAATTATACTATTGAATATTATTTTAACTATGAATCTTTAGATCAACACATGAACCTTTTTTTTTTCCAACAATGGTATGTAAAATTCTATTTATGGGGCCAAGTTATTAACATAAATTACAATAAACTCTTGTACATTTGGTAACACGATAAATGTGATTGATAACATATAATTAAAAACATTAAATGTCACTTATAAGTGTGATTCTTCTTAGTGTCTTAAGTTCGATTCTCTTTTATGTTAATTTGAATTGACTAATTTACATTCTTAAAAAAAACATATACAAAAATTTAATTATAAAAAATCCTCAATAATTTATTTTGAAATAAATATAGAATAAAAAAAGATCAAACTTAATCAGAATATATTAATCCAATTTAATTAGAGCCATCAAAATTGGCCAGCTCATATGCGTCGTCCTGCCAACCCGAATATAATGTAGGGTTTAGTCTTAAAATTTATCCCAAGCTTTTTGTTGTATTTTTTTTTTCTCTGGCACCATATAACCTGATACGGTTTAGGGATAGCCCTTATGAAATATTTTCAAATGCATTTTCACATTATTGTTCAAATTTGAATATAAATTCATATAGAATAAAAAACGGTATAACTCAAGACAAATAAAATTAAAACATGAATCATGAATATAAATGGATTTGATTTTATTTATTTTTTTGATTTCATCTAACTAATACTCATCATTATAGTATTTTGATTTTTACGGTTATTTATGATGTTGAATATGTGAATTATTAGGAGCATATTCATTTTTTATTTGTAATCTCAAAAAAATTATAATTGAATGTTTTGTTTTTTCCCTCCAATTAAGTTTACTACATCAAATTTTAGGACTACGCAAACTTATTGATGTGATTGTACTTTTATTATAAATATTGCTTTCATTTCAACATTTCTTACACCATTTAAATATTCATTCATACGATTTAAAATTCTTTCGTAAATTTCATTTTTTTTCGTATTCATCAATCTTAAAATTCTAGCAAAAGAACTAATGTCAATTGGTTGTTTGAATGGTTATCGGTGTTATAAATTGTTTTTTCTATTTCAACTGATTCACTTTATTTAGAAGTCTCGCATAATTTGTTTATTAATTCTCTTCAACTTTTTCTTCCAGTTTATTTTATTCTTCTTTAGTCTTCTGATTATTTCATCTTTATTTTTTTTTCTCTTTTTAAATATTAAGTAAATAATTCATGCATATATGTTTTGTAATTTTTAACAACTTTCCATAATAATTTAAACTCTAAAGAGCAATGAATGCATTTGTTGTCCTCTATTCTCTCATTTATTAATATTCATTAATGAGTATTGTGATAAGAGAGATTGATAGAAAGAAAGAAAATTAAATGAGGTATTGAGTGTTTTAAAATTACGAGTGTTCAGATATGAAGGCTGTTGAGTCATAATTTCCTTAAAAAAAAACTGATCTTTCTACTCAAATTTAAAATTATTATTCTTCTTAACTTTTATAATTATTAGTTAGTAGACAATTTTTCTTAGGGAATTAGTTAGTATACAATTAATAACAACCAATTTAGGTCTAAAAAATGGGCTAGAAGCTCTTCTTTCATGTGAGAAGATTAATGAGGCTCGATGTAATGCCCTAGTTGCTATTTTATTATTTTGGTTGATTTTAAGTATTTTATATGCTTTAAAATAATTTATGTGAATATGTGATGTTGTTATTTGATTTATAGTTTATTATATGATAATTAGTTATGATTTTGTGTTATTTAATAAAATAGGAGAAATAAAAATATTTATTAGAATTAAGGGATTTATTAGAATTAAGGGAATTATTAGGAGTTAAATGAAAATTAAGGAGGGAGTTAAGAGAAAATGGAGGTTATATTTTGTGGGAAAAGAAAATAGGAAGTCAGACAAAACAATTGTACGTTTAGTAAGAAAACTTAAGCTTTTGGGAGAAAAGAGAGAAGAACCAAGAACCAAGGGGAATTGCTAGAAGGGAGTGAGAGCTTGAATTTCTGTAGCTTAATTGTTCATCTAATCAGGTAAGGGTGAGCTAGCAATTCAAGTAATAATATATATGCATGTGTCATACCCCAAATTTTGACCAGTGTCCTCCGTTTGATTTTCATTTGGTGCGTTTTTTTAAAACTCGTTTCATTCGTCTTTAATCCTTTTATTCGCATCTTTACCTGCATTTTAACCGTGCTTTAACGCTTGTCGCGTTCGTAATTTATTTTTTTAGTTTAATTTGCATTTTTAAACTCTTCGCGCTCACGTTTTTTAGTTCTCATTTTTATTCGCTTTTGAAAATTTTATTCGCCGAGTAATTTCGTAGTCTCAGACGAAATTTCGGCAGAGAGGTATTTTAAAATACCTCATTTTGGTTCCGAAGGGACAATTTTGTTTTTTACTTTTATTTTTAATTAGTTTTTAAGTTTTCTTTTTATTTATTTATTAATTTTCGTTTTTATTTTTTTGTTTATTTATTGTTATTTTTACTTTTTTAGTATTTATTGTTTAATGTTTATTTTTTATGTTATTTTGAAGTTAAAAGTTTGTTCTTATCATTTTGTCCATGTGTCACTTTGTTATTGGTCCTTTATCCAACTTTCTCTCCAAGTTTCTATGCCTTGCTGTCCTCTTTGGTATCAGAGACCCTTAGGGGTATTTTGGTATTTTGTCCGTATCAGAGAAACCCTGATTTGACAGTCTATAAATAGACTGTCATTTATTGCACTGTACACCAATGATTACTATTCATCTGACAGCCGCATAATTCATTCACAAACCCTAATTTCTTCCCACCAATTCACATTTCCAGATCAAAAACAACAAAAAAAAATAGAAAAAGATGAACAACACATGAACATGAACAATTAAATTCCAGCAAGCCTCTCATACCAAAACCGAACCACCCCTTTCATCTCTTTCCATTCGGATTCGAACCTAAACAATACAATCATCACAAACACGTTTGTCTAATACCACAAGTAATATTTTCGAGCCAAAACAAGGGGGAAAAGAAGTAAGTAGAACTGAAGTTTTCCAAATCTAAAGGAAATCGAAGTTTTTTCCATCATTCTCATCACTGTTTTCTTACCTCCGAATCAAATAGGTACGGTTTTCTTCTTTCTTACTCGTTTTTGTGTACAAAATTTCCGTATCTTTAACTTTAGATCTAGGCCAAACCGCTAAGATTCTGCAAAAACCAACTTCGGATCCGAACTCAGCAAGAAAAAGGATTTGTAAAACTCAAAAAAAAATTTGAAAAAAATGAAAAAAACATAGCGCCGGCGGCGGCGCCACCACCCTAAGGTGGCTGGCCACCGCGCCGGCGAAGGTTGGCTGGTCGGAGAAGAAGGTGGATTTGCAGAGCTTCTCTCTCTAAGTTTAACCTTAGAGAGAGAAGGGGTGAGGGAGAATGATAAAAAAAACCGGATCCTTGCTTTTATAGATTCCTTTTGAACCGGTTTTTTCTTTCTCTTTGGTGAACCGGACCGGCCTCCTCTAAACCGTTAGATCTACGATCTAACGGCTGTGTTTTATTCTGATTCTATTTCCTTACTGATTTATATGCGCGCCTGTTTATCTTTATTGTTGTATGCTGCTTTTTGCAACCGTCGGATCGCAGATCTGACGGTCCCTGTTTACTGGCTTTATTATTTTCCTTATAATTTAATTCTGATGGCTGTGATCTTAACTTCTGAGATCAAATCTGAGCCCCTGGATCAATCAGACGGCTCAGATTATACCAGAAATTGTGAGCCATGATACTTTGGTCTTTTAGGCCTATTTTTTTATATTTATTACTAGTTTTCTTTCACTATATTTTCACTATCTTCACACTATTTTTTTACCACTTATGCATTGTGTTTTTACTCAAACTTTCTTCTCTTTTACCTCTAAAAAACCATAAAAATATTTTCTACCTCTTGTTACTTGTTTTTATGTCTTATCATCTTTGTTTATTTATTTAGTTGTTATTTTTGCCATATTGTTTACTTATCATCCTCATCTCATGCATTATTTTATTTCTTGTCATTTTATTTTTATCATCTTTTAGTATGTATTTAGGATTCAATGTAATTTAATTTTCCGCATTTTTATTTCTCGTCATTTATTTTTATGCAAGACTGTAGAATGTATTTAGGCCTCATGTAAATATCAAAAATAATAAAAATGCACCGACACATACACCGACACAATCACACACTTTATTTACCGCATTTTTTTACCGTAACCGTGACCGAGGCGAAAAACGAACTAGTGACAAATTAGGATTAAAAACTTGACTATAATTACCTTAAAAATGAACAACTAGTAAATTTTTAGGTTTGGGCTTTATTTACTTTTTACGCTTTTCGTTATGCTTTACGCTTAGTTTTACCGTTAGTAAAAATCAATTTCCAAAAAAAAAATCAATTAATCATAACACCAAAAATATTTTCTTAACAAACCTTGGAAACAAACCAAGTGATCTTTTTCCTTTTATTTTCTTAGTCAAATACTTAATGAATTTAATTCTCATCTTAGACTTTATTTTCATAATTAAAATTGAATCAACCTCACATTATTTTGCTTTCATCTTATGCCTTGAGGCCTCTAAATCCCCTTCTTAAAAACCTTTTTTCCAAAATTATTAAAAATAACCCAACTCACCAAAAGAAATTTTTGAGGTGAACTACATGATTTTGATCCCGTCTTCGGGTATGTAGGCAAAAGGCATATGTCTTTCCAAATCAATAAAAATAACAAAAACATGCATCTTCTCCCTCCATTTTTTCACTTAGATTTTAGGCCTATATTTTACAAATAATTAAGCAAATAATTAGCATAAGATAATCTAGGTAAGAGGCTCCTTCGGAGTACCGAAGTCGTTTAGGGTGCTTAACACCTTCCCTAATCGAAACCAACCCCCGGACCTTAATCTCTTTAAGGGTTTTTTACTCGTTTTTTCCCTTCCCGCGGATAAAAATTGAGAGTTCAAAGATTGACGGTTCAAAGCCAATAAATGGATTGATACCCGAAAATCACGAGCACAGAAATGGCGACTTCACTGGGGATTTTAATTTCCTAAGTGGGTTAAGCCTAACTTACCTACCTTTCTTTATGCTTTATTATTTGCTTGTACTTTGTAAATATATGCCTACTTGTTTACCTTTAACGTGAGTGGTGAGATAAGTCCTACACCCGGGCTTGAGTGAAAAATAAGATAGGACGGGGTATAATCAAAGTTCCATTCCAAGAGTAATCTTGAGTCTTGGTTCATGTGATAACCCCACTCAATGGAGGGATCTTGGAAGTAATTCATGTTGACACGAGTAATCATGTTAGCTTTATTATTTTCAAGGGACCGTCGAAGTTGAGGACCTTAGTTACCTTTAACCCCTCTTATCCTTTTAGAACGTAGTGCGGTAACTAATCAAGAGTAATCTCGAATTAATTGATACGCGATACTACACCCAAACGAGACTTTCTTACAAGTGTTATCGGACCAAGAGTAATCTTGCAAACCAATAACGTTTGGAAGTGGTTGTCAACTTTGGGAACTTCTTAGAACCTTGTTACTTATGCTTATGAAACCGTAGTCCTTACCTTGTGACGTTTTTACTTTTGACTCCATCATGTTGAATTTAATCTTGTTATGTCTTCTTTTTAGCACAATCATGCATACATGCATTCATGCACAAACTTTTCTAAAAAAATATATCGAAGGACTTAAATAAAAGAACTCTTTTGTAACCATTGTAGGGGGTATGGAACGTGTGATCAGGAAAACCAGGCAGTTTCGTTTTAGAGATCCGGATACATCAGAATTGAGGAAGTTAGCATCTAAAGTAGCAAGTCCAGAAGATTTTCGAGTTCGTCATGGAAGATTGCTTAATCTCTTCGGGGTCAAAATGGTACCAGGAATCCTCAACACATTGGTTCAGTTCTATGACCCTGTTTGCCACTGCTTCACTTTCCTTGATTTTCAGCTTGTCCCCACGCTTGAGGAGTATTCACACTTGATCGGTATCCCAATATCCGATAAAGAACCCTTCAATGGTCTCGAACCAGAAACCAAACCCGCAGCCATCGCAGCAGCTCTCCACCTTGAAACAGCTATCATAAAGGCTAATCTTACCCCTCAAAAAGGCCTAACCACCAAATTCCTCTACCAACAAGCTTTCATCCATGAAGAAATGGGCAGTTATGATGTTTTTTACAATATCCTTGCTTTGCTCATATATGGCCTTACACTCTTTCCAGATGTCGGCGGCCTCGTCGACAAGAATGCTATCAAAATATTCCTTTCAAAAAACCCCGTCCCTACCTTGCTAGCTGACACTTATCATTCCATCCATGACCGAACACTAAAAGGCCAAGGAACCATTCTCTGTTGTACCCCTCTACTATACAAGTGGTTCATCTCACATCTACCTGAGAACTTTGAAGCTAACCCAGAAAACACCCGTTGGTCCCAGAAGATTATGTCACTTACCCCGTCTGATATAGCTTGGTTTGTCCCAGCCTGTAGTACTGAAGCCATCATTGACAGTTGTGGAGGATTCGGTAATGTGCCTCTCATTGGTATTCGCGGAGGAATCAGCTATAATCCGATTTTGGCCAGGCGACAGTTTGGTTACCCTATGGAGAAGCCCCATCATCTTGCAATAGACCCCGTCTTCTACATCAACCAGCCGGACAGCGCAGATGTGAGAGGAATGTTTGTAGCAGCTTGGCGCGCGATTCATAGGAAAACAAAAGAACAGCTAGGCAGGAGATCAGGTTTGGTACGAGAGTCTTACATTCAGTGGGTCATCGAGAGAGCGACCAAGTTCGGAATGCCATATCCGTTGCAGAGAAGCCCATCTACATCAACCTTTTCATCATCCTTACCTATTACTTTTGAAACTAGAGAAGAATTCATGGACCAGTTGACAAAAGCACAGCTTGAAAGTGCTACTTGGAAGAGAAAATACCAGACATCTGAGTGTGAAAAAGATACCATAATGGGGATTCTGGAGCAAACCTCTTGGCAGCTGCAGGAGAAAGAACATGAGAATGCTGAATTAAGAGATCTCCTTAGACGGAAAGATGCCATAATTGACCAGATGCCTGGAAGTAGAAGGAGACGTAGGGAATTCTTCGCCGGTGCAACTGCAGATTCTGAGGAGTAATGATCCAAAGGCCTTGAGAGTGTTCTAGCTTGGTTTCGTTACTATGTTGGTTTTCTAGTTTTCATTTATGTACCTTTAAGTCTATCCCTTGGCTTTGTTGTTTAGAAAGGGAATTATCTTGTATTTGTTTAAATTTTAAAAGTCTATCCCTTGGCTCCGTTGTTTAGAAAGGGAATTATCTTGTAATGTTTAGTTCATCTATGGTGAAATCCAACTGCAGTGTTTACAAAAAGTTCTAGTTATAAGTCCTTCGATATGAAAAAACATGCACATAAAATTGCACTTGCATACAGCATATCATGCATTTTTCTTTTTTTTCTCGCATTCATAAAGAGCGTTGAAACTTGGTCTCATGTTCTGTTCCTGTCTATCAGAGGAAAGTGGCCCCTCAAAAGAAGCACCCGACTACTCGTGTTCACTTCACCCGTGCTTTCAATAGGAAGAGAATGGCAGCAACAAATCAAGAGAACTTGGAACTCCGGGAGGAGGTTGGAAACCTCAAAGAAGGGTTGGATAAATTGACAACCATGATGAACGCTCTTATGGCTTCTCAAGCTACTCAGGCTCAGGCTGTCCAAGCTCAGGCTGCTCAAGCTCAGGCCGCACAGGAGTTAGCTGCTCAGGCTCTGGCTGCCCAGAATCAGGCTGCTCTAGCCCTGGCTGCCCAGAACCAAGAGGCGTTGGCCGGTCAGAATCGAGCTACCCATGCCCAAGCAACTGTTTTGCATGCTACCGGTACACCGTCACCTTCTTTTGCCGTTACTTCTGGAGGTAATACCCAAGCAGTTTTGACAGGATGCTCCGCTGGGGAGGCATCAAACGGGAACAACGAAGGTTTTCGCTACCCTGGTCCTCCTGGTTTCTCACCACCACCTCATCACTACATGTCTCTAGCATACCCTTGGGGCACGCCATTCGGAACTAATGAAGCTGCTCGTACAGGGGCTACGGAAGCCCAGGTTTCTCATGGCCAAAGGGCAACTCCTCATTTCTCAATTGGTCACCCGACTCAGCATGCTACTGTGAAGTTGGTTTGGTCAAATTGGATTTAGAGAGCTTAAAAATGAGGATTTTTGGTGAAAATGTCAAAAAGGCCGAAGCACCCAGGATTTCTCGCCTCCAGCTCGCCCCCAACTCGCCCCCAACTCGCCTATGGCGAGTGAGCTGATGTGAGTACTCGCCTGTGGCGAGTAGATGCACTCGCCGTGGCGAGTTAGATGGTTCAGGACTGTTTGTTGTTTTGCGATCTGTTTCGCATGGGACTTTGAGAGGAGCCCTTTGGGTAGTGTTAGTGAAGTTTTATACCCTTTAATGAATCCTGTAAAGATGATTGCTGATGTTTCTCTTGAGCTATCGATAAATGATATATTGATGTGTATAAGTGATGTATGTGTAAGATGATAAATGTATGATGATAAATGTTGCAATGTGTATGACTAATATGATGATGATCTGCCATGTAATTATTATTAACTGTATGTGTCAGTCTTGAAAATGTAATGATGGTTTTGAGACGGTGTAATAAGTTGTTAAGCGACGAGCCCATGCATTTGCATATTTATGAGACGGTGGAGCTTTATGCTCAAAGCGACGGTGGAGCATTTGCTCAAAGCGACGGTGAAGCATATTAATGCTATAATCATATGGTACCACATGCATGATGTTGAGACGTTAGGTGTTGCATTTAGTCGAGTCAATTGTGACATATATGAGATGATGTTTGAGACGTTGATGTGTGATGTAATGTTGTTTATAATGATGCTTATGATGATGTTATGATGTGCTATGATGTATATGTTTATGAGTTGGATGTATGACTGTTAATCTTGACGTATGATTTATATATTAATATTATTGTTGTGAATCTCACCCCTTCTGCTGGAATTGCCGCCTTGTGGGCAAGTGCAGGTACCCAGTCTTAGATGCGTTGATGCGAGGATGTGTGAAGTAGGGTTGCTCTGATATGTAACGGGATGGGGTCTTTTGTAGAGTCTATTCCTTTATGTATCATGTTTGAATAAACGTTGACTTTTGTGATGTTGAAACTTTAATATTTTGAGACGTTTTTGCTAGCTTTTAAGCCAAGACATTTATGAGATGAGACCATTTGAATTCCGCTGCTTAACTGAATGTTTTTGTAATTTGATAAATTATTATCTAAGTTGTTTTTAAAGAAGAAATGTGACACTCCTTTGTGATGATTACTCTGATATATGATTTAGTTAATGAAATTTTTAAGACGGGAAATTGGGGTGTTACAATTGGTATCAGAGCAGGTCGGTCCGTCCGGCCAAGTAGAGAGTCGAGTGACGTTGTCTTAGAGTTAGAATAGTATTATTGTATTATTCTGACTTATGTTTGTTTCCAGAGAACTAGATGGCTGGTAGAAACGATGCTGCTCTTGCTGCTGCTTTGGAAGCAATGGCTAACGCTCTGGGTAATCAGAACAATGCTGGTGGAAATGACGGGACGAGAATGTTAGAGACGTTTCTGAGGAATCACCCGCCTACCTTCAAGGGGCGTTATGATCCTGATGGAGCTCAGACGTGGCTCAGGGAAGTGGAGAGAATCTTCAGGGTCATGCAGTGTGACGATGTTCAGAAGGTGCGGTTTGGTACGCACATGCTAGCGGAGGAGGCCGACGATTGGTGGGTTAGTCTCCTACCTATTTTGGAGCAAGATGGGGCGGTAGTGACGTGGGCTATTTTCACGAGGGAGTTCCTTAATAGATACTTTCCAGAAGATGTTCGTGGAAAGAAAGAGATAGAGTTCCTGGAGCTTAAGCAAGGGAACATGTCGGTGACCGAGTATGCGGCCAAGTTTGTGGAGTTGGCTAAGTTCTATCCGCATTATGCACCCGAGACGGCTGAGTTTTCAAAATGCATCAAGTTTGAGAACGGGTTGCGCGCTGATATCAAGAGGGCTATCGGTTATCAGAAGATCCGCGACTTTTCTGAGTTGGTGAGTAGCTGTCGGATATATGAAGAGGATACTAAGGCTCACTACAAGGTAGTAAACGATAGGAAAGCTAAGGGCCAGCAGAGTCGCCCTAAACCTTATGATACCCCTAGAGATAAAGGGAAGCAAAGAGTAAATGATGAGAGGAGGCCCCAGAAGAAGACTGCTCCTGCTGAGGTTACTTGTTACACTTGTGGCGAGAAAGGCCATAAGAGCAATGCATGTACTGTTGAGGTGAAGAGGTGCTACCGTTGTGGCCAAAAAGGGCATATCACTAGTGACTGCAAGTTTGATGATGTTGTGTGTTTCAACTGCAATGAGCAAGGACACATTGGTTCGCAGTGTAAGCAACCCAAGAAGGCTAAGGCTACTGGGAGAGTGTTTGCATTGACCGGCACTTAGACTGAGAATGATGATCGTTTGATCAGAGGTACTTGCTATATTAATAATACTCCTTTAGTTGCTATTATTGATACTGGTGCTACGCACAGTTTTGTTGTTTTAGATTGTGTTTCTGCTTTGGGTCTTGATGTTTCTGATATGAATGGAGAGATGGTTGTCGAGACTCCAGCTAAGGGTTCGGTGACTACTTCTCTCGTGTGCGTAAATTGTCCTTTAACTATGTTTGGCCGTGACTTTGTGATGGATTTAGTGTGCCTACCTTTAAGTGGTATGGATGTGATTCTGAGTATGAACTGGCTAGAGTACAACCGAGTTCTTATCAACTGTTTTAGAAAGACGGTGCATTTTTCTTCCGTCGAAGAAGAGTGGGGCGCAGAGTTTCTATCTACTAAGCAGCTGAAGCAACTAGAACGTGATGGGATGTTGATGTTTTCGCTGATGGCTTCATTATCTTTAGAGAACCAAGTTGTAATTGATGGGCTGCCTGTTGTGAAGGAATTTCCTGAAGTTTTCCCTGATGAGATTCCAGATGTGCCTCCGGAGAGAGAAGTTGAGTTCTCTATTGACCTTGTTCCTGGAACGAAGCCGATGTCGATGGCACCTTATCGTATGTCTGCTTCTGAGTTAGCAGAGTTGAAGAAACAGTTGGAAGACTTGCTTGAGAAGAAGTTTGTGAGACCTAGTGTTTCACCGTGGGGAGCTCCAGTGTTACTTGTGAAGAAGAAAGACGGCAGTATGAGGCTGTTTATTGATTACAGACAACTGAACAAGGTGACGATCAAGAATAGGTATCCACTTCCGAGGATTGACGACTTGATGGATCAGTTAGTGGGTGCAAAGGTATTCAGCAAGATTGACTTGAGGTCAGGTTACCATCAGATTAAGGTGAAGGATGAAGATATGCAGAAGACGGCCTTTAGGATGCGTTATGGTCATTATGAGTATAAGGTGATGCCTTTCGGTGTTACTAATGCGCCTGGTGTGTTTATGGAATATATGAACAGAATTTTTCATGAGTACCTGGATCAATTTGTTGTGGTTTTTATTGATGATATTCTGATCTATTCTAAGACTGAAGCTGAGCATGCAGAGCATTTGAAGATTGTATTGCAAGTGTTGAAAGAGAAGAAGTTGTATGCTAAATTGTCTAAGTGTGAGTTCTGGCTAAACGAAGTAAGTTTTCTTGGCCATGTTATTTCTGGTGAAGGTATTGCGGTTGACCCGTCTAAAGTTGAGGCGGTATCGCAATGGGAGACTCCTAAGTCGGTTACGGAGATTAGAAGCTTTTTGGGACTAGCTGGTTATTACAGGAGGTTTATAGAAGGATTTTCTAAGTTGGCTCTTCCGTTAACGCAGTTGACGTGTAAGGGTAAGTCGTTTGTATGGGATGTGCATTGTGAGAATAGTTTCAATGAATTGAAGAAGCGTCTGACGACGGCTCCAGTTTTGATTTTGCCAAAGCCCGATGAACCTTTTGTGGTATATTGTGATGCGTCCAAGTTGGGTTTAGGAGGTGTGCTTATGCAAGAAGGTAAGGTAGTGGCCTATGCTTCAAGACAATTGAGAATTCACGAGAAGAATTATCCGACGCATGACTTAGAGTTGGCAGCAGTAGTCTTCGTATTGAAAATATGGAGACATTACTTGTATGGTTCAAGGTTTGAAGTATTCAGTGATCATAAGAGTTTGAGATATTTATTTGATCAGAAAGAGTTGAATATGAGGCAGAGGAGGTGGCTTGAGTTACTTAAGGATTATGATTTTGGTTTGAATTACCATCCTGGTAAGGCAAATGTGGTTGCAGATGCCCTGAGTAGGAAAACTGTGCATATGTCCGCGTTGATGGTGAAAGAATTTGAATTGTTGGAACAGTTTAGAGACTTGAGTTTGGTGTGTGAAAGAACACCTCAGAGCATAAAACTGGGAATGTTGAGAATTGATAATGATTTCCTGAAGCATATCAAAGAAGCACAAAAAGAAGATGTCAAGTTTGTAGACTTGTTAAGTGCTAATAATGAGACTGTGGATGGTGACTTTAAGGTCGATGATCAAGGAGTGTTGAGATTCCGAGGTAGGATTTGCATTCCTGACAATGAAGAAATTAAGAAGATGATTCTTGAAGAGAGTCATAGAAGTAGCTTGAGTATTCACCCGGGAGCTACGAAGATGTATCATGACTTAAAGAGGCTGTTTTGGTGGTCTGGTTTGAAACGCGATGTGGCACAATTTGTATATTCTTGCTTGGTTTGTCAAAAGTCGAAGATTGAGCATCAGAAACCGACTGGTATGATGGTACCTCTAGATGTGCCAGAGTGGAAATGGGATAGTATATCCATGGATTTTGTGACGAGTTTGCCCAATACTCCTAGAGGGAACGATGCTATTTGGGTAATTGTTGATAGATTAACGAAGTCTGCTCACTTTCTACCGATCAACATTACCTTTCCTGTGGCTCAGTTGGCGGAGATTTATGTTAGAGAGATAGTTAAGCTGCATGGTGTTCCTTCGAGCATCGTATCTGATAGAGACCCAAGATTTACTTCTCGATTTTGGAAGAGTTTGCAAGAGGCGTTAGGGTCTCAGTTGAGGTTGAGTTCGGCTTATCATCCGCAAACAGATGGTCAGTCGGAGAGGACGATTCAGTCGTTGGAGGACTTGTTGAGGGTTTGTGTACTTGAGCAGGGAGGGACTTGGGATAGTCATCTTCCATTGATAGAGTTCACGTACAACAACAGTTACCATTCAAGTATTGAAATGGCACCGTTTGAGGCTTTATATGGTCGGAGATGCAGGACTCCGTTGTGCTGGTTTGAGTCGGGTGAAAGAGTGGTCTTAGGACCGGAGATCGTTCAACAGACTACTGAGAAGGTGAGAATGATCCAAGAAAAGATGAAAGCGTCGCAGAGTCGACAAAAGAGTTATCATGATAAGCGTAGAAAGGACCTTGAGTTCCAAGAGGCGGATCATGTGTTCCTGAGAGTGACTCCTATGACGGGTGTTGGACGTGCTTTGAAATCAAAGAAGTTGACTCCGAGGTTTATTGGACCGTATCAGATTTCAGAGAGGATTGGGCCGGTGGCGTATCGTGTTGGATTACCACCGCACTTGTCGAATTTGCATGATGTTTTTCACGTATCTCAGCTGAGGAAGTATGTTCCGGATCCGTCTCATGTGATCCAAAGCGATGATGTGCAAGTTAGGGACAACCTTACGGTTGAGACCTTACCCGTGAGGATTGATGATCGAAAGACGAGGACATTGAGGGGCAAGGAAATACCTTTCGTTAGAGTTGTTTGGGACGGAGCGACGGGTGAAAGCTTGACTTGGGAGCTAGAAAGCAAGATGCTGGAATCCTATCCAGAGTTGTTTGAGCGAGGTAAATTTTCGAGGACGAAAATCCTTTAAGAGGGGGAGAGTTGTAACGCTCTCTTTAATTATTTAATTATTTTATTAGATGATATGGTATATGTTTATATATTATATGATTTGTGATGATTATGTGACGTATTTGTGACGTATTTGTGACGTTTATGTGACGTGTGACGTGTTATTATTTTATTGTTTAATAAAATAATATAAGTGATGTTTATATGAATATTTATTTGGTAAATAAATAGATTTGGTGGAAAAAGATAGAATTTTAAGAGACGGGGTTATATTTATAATTAAGAAGAGTTGTGTGGGTTAAGAGGAAATTAATTAAGTTGGGAGGGAGTATATAAGAGAAGTAGGTTAAGAGAGGAAATATTTTGAGAACGCGTACAGACATTTAGAGAAGAAGAAAAGGCACGTGAAGAGAGAAGAGAGGCTAGGCTGCTTTCTGCACAATTTTTCCAGGTAAGGGTGAGCCTAACTTCAGTAATCTTAATGTTAAATCATATGTTCTTGATTAGCTTAGGGATTGGGAAGAATTGAGAGAAGTTTTGAGAATTAGGGTTTGATGAATTTGATGGATTTGATGTGAGAATGTGTTGCATTGCTGTAGGAACTTGTTACAGAACCTAGATTATCCCCTAGGATGATATTGCTGATGAATTAGAGGCTTAACATGAGAGTTTTGGAATGAATTGATGTGATTTAGGCTGAACCCGTAGTGATTCTGAGATCGCTCGCCTGTGGCGAGTGATCACTCGCCGTGGCGAGTAACCCTTGGTTGCTCGCGAGGCGAGCAGTATAGCTCGTCGTGGCGAGCTTGTCCCTTAAACTTAGGATTTTTGCCAAACTTTAGATGGTTTTGAGTGCCCTTATATTTATAGAGATGACCTGTGAAGTTGGTTTGGTCAAATTGGATTTAGAGAGCTTAAAAATGAGGATTTTTGGTGAAAATGTCAAAAAGGCCGAAGCACCCAGGATTTATCGCCTCCAGCTCGCCCCCAACTCGCCTATGGCGAGTGAGCTGATGTGAGTACTCGCCTGTGGCGAGTAGATGCACTCGCTGTGGCGAGTTAGATGGTTCAGGACTGTTTGTTGTTTTGCGATTTGTTTCGCATGGGACTTTGAGAGGAGCCCTTTGGGTAGTGTTAGTGAAGTTTTATACCCTTTAATGAATCCTGTAAAGATGATTGCTGATGTTTCTCTTGAGCTGTCGATAAATGATATATTGATGTGTATAAGTGATGTATGTGTAAGATGATAAGTGTATGATGATAAATGTTGCAATGTGTATGACTAATATGATGATGATCTGCCATGTAATTATTATTAACTGCATGTGTCAGTCTTGAAAATGTAATGATGGTTTTGAGACGGTGTAATAAGTTGTTAAGCGACGAGCCCATGCATTTGCATATTTATGAGACGGTGGAGCTTTATGCTCAAAGCGACGGTGGAGCATTTGCTCAAAGCGACGGTGAAGCATATTAATGCTATAATCATATGGTACCACATGCATGATGTTGAGACGTTAGGTGTTGCATTTAGTCGAGTCAATTGTGACATATATGAGATGATGTTTGAGACGTTGATGTGTGATGTAATGCTGTTTATGATGATGCTTATGATGATGTTATGATGTGCTATGATGTATATGTTTATGAGTTGGATGTATGACTGTTAATCTTGACGTATGATTTATATATTAATATTATTGTTGTGAATCTCACCCCTTCTGCTGGAATTGCCGTCTTGTGGGCAAGTGCAGGTACCCAGTCTTAGTGCGTTGATGCGAGGATGTGTGAAGTAGGGTTGCTCTGATATGTAACGGGATGGGGTCTTTTGTAGAGTCTATTCCTTTATGTATCATGTTTGAATAAACGTTGACTTTTGTGATGTTGAAACTTTAATATTTTGAGACGTTTTTGCTGGCTTTTAAGCCAAGACATTTATGAGATGAGACCATTTGAATTCCGCTGCTTAACTGAATGTTTTTGTAATTTGATAAATTATTATCTAAATTGTTTTTAAAGAAGAAATGTGACACTCCTTTGTGATGATTACTCTGATATATGATTTAGTTAATGAAATTTTTAAGACGGGAAATTGGGGTGTTACACTAACACTAGTGGACTGGTATGGAGGATCATGCCACGTAGACTCTCTTATACATTGATTATTCAACACATACAACTCAACTTGATCGTTCAGGACATGTGAGCTCCACCTGCTTAGCTCAGCTTGATTGTTAAGGTCACGTGAGCTCCACTGTGCAACATCACTAGCTCTCCCACTAGTCGTTGTCCAAGCAACATTGTGGTCCTCCTCTTGAAAGTATCCCATAATGTGCCACACATAACGGACAAGTGGCGTGAGTTGTGTACCCTTGAATTCACACGCCTTGTACGAAAGAGCAGTGCAAAAAAAACATGATCAAATTCACGCGTCTAGTACAAATGAGCCATATGGACCTCAAAGGGTTAATGAGGCTAGACATCCATAGAGAGGCCCATTGGGACAAGAAAGTAAAGCTTATAAAGGAGACACCTAGAGAACATTAGAGGGCTCAAACTTATTATCTTGAACATTGTACTTTCATCTAAGTCTTAGTGAATGTATCAATATTCAATGCATAATTTTTATTTTTGGTAGTTGATACTTTAACATTTTTCAATAAATTTGAGGATAATGTCAACATATACCTTAAAGTCACATGTTAAAAAACTTAAGGGTTAATATGTTTTTACCCCCTGTAATTTAGACGAGTTCCGGTTTACCCCCTGTAAAAAAAAAAGTTTAGATTCCAACCCTGTAATTTAAGATTCTTTCGTTTTAGACCCTGAGGTCATCTGACTAGACAAAATGCTGACGTGGCGCGCTGACTGTATAATTAATTTTCTTTTTAATTTTTTTAAGGGCACATGTGGTATTTTGCCTATATTTTTAAATTAAAAAATAATATAAATGAAATTATATTAATTTCAAATTCTGATTTTTTTTTTGAAAATAAAAAATCTTAAAAAACAATATATTTTTGAAAAAAAAACGAATTTTCTATAAAAAAAAAAATGAAAAACTATGGAATTTAATTTTTAAAATAAAAAACAACAAAATTTCGAAAAAAAAGTTCATACTTTTTCGAAAAAAAAGTTTTTTAATTTTTTTTCTACCAAAAATAAAAATTCTGGAATTTAATTTTTTTTAAAAAAATCGATTTTTTTTTAAATTAAAAAAAAGTTAATATTTTTTCTACCAGAAATAAAAATTCTGGAATTAAATTTTTAAAATAAAAAAAAAACAAAATTTAGAAAAACAATTTTGAAATTAAAAAAAAGTTCAGATTTTTTTCAAAAAAAAAGTTTTTTAAAAATTTTTCTACAAAAAAAAAAATTCTGATTTTTTTTTATAATTCACGTTAAAATATGAAAATAAATTTTTGAAAATTATATAATCTGAAAAAAAAAATTGAAATTTTAAAGAACTATTCCAGAAACAAATAAATTTTTTAAAGTACTACTCCAGAAATAATTTTTTTTATTTTCTATTTTACTTTAATTTCTTTTATTGTCCTCTTTAGTTGTATTTTTCTTTCGTTCAGATTGAAAAAATTACAAAGTATACCTTTTTTGCAGATCTAGGTAAGAAATTCGAAAAAATTATTTTATTTTAATTTTCAAAATCTTAATTTCAGATTTTTTTTAAAATAAATCAGAATTTGTTTACGATTTTTCGAATTTTTTAAATTTCAAAAAAAAATGTGATTTTTTTTTGATTTTTTCAATTTTGAAAAAAATAAACTTAATTTTTTTCTATTTTTAAAAATATTTTTCATTTATTTTTATTTTTAAATTAATATAAATGAAAATAAAAAATAAAAAATCAAATTAATTATACAGTCAACGCACCACATCATCCAAAAATGCTGACTCAGCGTGTCACATCATCTGATTTGCACAGTCAGATGACCTCAGAGTCTAAAACGAAATAATCTTCAAATTATATGGTCTATTTCAATAGAATCTTTAAAATACAGGATTAGAATCTAAACTTTTTTTTACAAGGGGTAAAACGGAACTCGCCCAAATTAAAGGGAGGTAAAAACATATTAACCCAAAACTTAATATAGAACGTTATCTTAAAAGTCGTAAAATTAATGTTTGAGAAGTTAAAAAATATGTTTAGATCAATAGAAAATTACATTTTCTTCTTCTTTAAAGTACAAATTAATAAGACCTTAAATTAAAGGGTTATGCTAACAAGTATTTTAATCACATTTGTTAACAGGACAAAAATAAAAATAATTGATGAGTTTAATGAAATAAAAGTCAATTTTTAAAGTTTTACAAGCTTTTAAGGTATATGTTAGCATTCTTCTAAATTAAATCATAATAATTTAGAGAACAAATTATTAGTTAGAAATGCTTAAAAATTTCTTAAACCTCATGCTTAGCACACTAGCATGCCATAAACATGCACAAACTCAACTGAAGAACATCATTTTTGAAAGTCTAAATTGAAGAAAAAATTAAGAAATGTGACATTATTTATTTAATTTAATTAAATAAAAACATACGTCATGATAATATCTTTGATTTGATTAGATTATAGAATCTCAACAATTCACAAATTCCCATAATCCCATTAGTCTCTTTTCTTCTTGACCAAAAAAATAAAATACAATTTATCATGAGAAAATCCAAAACAGCAGCTATTTAATGACCAAACCAGTCCTACAGCAAACCACTTCACTTACTTCTCAAACTCAATCTCTTCAAACATAAAACGACGCCGTCGCTTCCTTTTAACTGAAAAAACCGAAACTCTTCTTCATTTCACACAACCCAAACAAACATGATAGCTTACCTTGAACACTTCGTTCATGGAAACGACACAGATTCACCACCAAACGACGACGTTTCATCTCTCCAATCTTCTTTCCATTTCGCTCCTAATTCCATCGCTAGTAAGGACTTCGGCGGCATGAAATCCTCCACTCCCCTCGCCGTACTCCTCCCTTACACCACCGCCGATGTTGTTAAAGCCGTAAAAGCCGCAGCAAACACCACAAGTTTAACAGTGGCGGCGCGTGGTAACGGTCACTCCATCAACGGTCAGGCCATGGCGGAGAAAGGACTCGTCCTCGACATGCGAGCCACCGCGGAGGAGCCTTTTCAACTTCTCTACGTCGACGGTGTTCCACACGTCGACGTTTCGGGTGGGGCATTATGGGAAGAAGTGTTGAAACGCTGCGTTTCGAATTTTCAGCTTGTTCCGAGGTCGTGGACGGATTATCTTGGGTTGACGGTGGGTGGAACGTTATCTAACGCCGGTGTTAGTGGTCAGACTTTCCGTTATGGTCCTCAAACGGCAAACGTAACGGAATTGGAAGTTGTTACCGGTAAAGGTGATAGTTTTGTTTGTAACGAAAATCAAAATTCTGAGCTCTTTTTTGCTTCACTTGGTGGTCTTGGTCAGTTTGGTGTCATCACTAGAGCCAGAATCGTTCTTCAACAAGCCCCTGATATGGTAATCCAAATCATAATTGTCATTTAGTTCAAATATTTTTTGCTGCAGAGATATCTGATATGCTCAGACGCAAGGTGTCAGTAATTCTCTACTTGAGTTTTACGTCTGAGTATATCAAATGTCTCTGCTAGTAAGTTTAGATGAGTTGGACTCGAGAGTTCCTCGGTCTTGGAACATATCTCAAATCTTTGTTATTATTGTATGGAGTAGTTTATGTTTTTGGATTTTGATTTTGGTAATTATAGGTGAGATGGATAAGGGTGATTTACTCGGAATTTGAGGACTATACTAGAGATGCAGAGTGGCTGGTGACACTACCAGAAGGTGACGGTTTTGATTACGTGGAAGGGTTCGTTGTGGCCAACAATGATGACCCATGTAATGGATGGCCCACAATTCCGATGGGTTCGAACCAAATTTTCAACCCGGTTTGTCTTCCTTCTTCGGCTGGACCGGTTCTCTATTGCTTAGAACTTGCTCTTCATTATCGTAAAACCGCTCGATCTTCTGAAGTTAAGACGGTAATTAACTAACTCAACTACTTAACTGATTAATTAATTTATTTATCCGTTTGTTTTTATAATTTTTTCAACAAAATGTAATTCAAACCATTTCCGTGTTCTTTTGTCTTTTCTAGTATTTGGGAGTTGTACGGAACCGGGTCAAGTATAGAAAACATGTCCAATTAGTTTCCGAAATTCTACATGATGCCGGTATATTATGTTCGATTACATCATTTTTTTCAAACTTTTATCAATATAAACATGTATGAATTAGTGTTAGAGTACTTCATTTCATAGACAATGGCTCAATTTTGACCTTGGAAGCTGCTAAGTACAACTTTAATATTGATTGACCTAGCTTGGCCATATTTTTTTTTTTAGAAAAACTTGGCTTGCCAATTAAGTTGAAGTTAAAAACGAAACTATTGTTAGTGGTAGAAAAACAAATATAGGTGGGACCCAAGTAAAAAGTCAAATATACGTAGATTTCACCTACACATGTACGAAGTTGAGATATGGAAGAGGCTTATTTAATTCTCTTCTGCAACAAGCTCTATCTATAGATAACGTCACATATCATTTGGGTATAAGTGTTGGTTTTGGAGTTAGAGATTTTATTTTTATCAATTTGAGAATTTGAAATTTTTTTGCCAATGGTTGGGGGAAAACTGACTACACGGTCGTAATGTATCTTCCATTGGATTTTCTGACACATTTCTTCTTACTAAAAAGCTTGTGTTGTTGGTTTCAAATTACCGAATAAGACACTGTACTTTGCTTAGTTCATACCTTAGCTATTAGCATAAAATAGTAACATTAAATTTGAACTCCTTTATGGTTAAGGTTAAAATGGTCATGTAACATTAGTGAGTGCTCCATTTGCTCTGATCATTGAGATCTTGCTGACGTTTTGGTCCCCACAGTTCCGTAAATGGCCAAAAAACCATCATTTTCTGGAATCTGTAGTATTAATATTTTAAAAATTTATATCAAAAAATAAAAAATATATTCATATATGAATTAATTGAATGACGTAAATGCCCCTGATATTTGTAGAAAGTCGATAGATTGCTTGGAGGGTTGAGATTTGTTGAGGGAATAAAATTTGAGGATGATGTGAAGTACACGGATTTTTTGCTACGTGTAAAGCGTGTGGAAGAGGATGCTAAAGCCAAAGGCATATGGGATGCACCTCACCCATGGTTGAACATGTTTGTGTCCAAGTCCGACATTGCTGATTTTGATCGTGAAGTGTTCAAGAAAATCCTCAAACTTGGGGTTGGTGGTCCCATTCTAGTGTACCCACTATTGCGAAGCAAGTAAGTACACTAGACACATTTCTACTTTGCAACTACTTTGATTATCACCATGTTACATAGAAAGGTTTAATTAGTTGCCATTGCCTCACAATTAGGTTACTTAAAATATGACCATCTCAATGCAATCATGTGTAGTTAATAGTGCGATTGGAATCTTATTAGTTTAATCTTAGTAATTTTTTAATAATTGCATAAGCTAGATTTGGCAAGATATATATTTATTACCGTGAAAGAGAAGGAAAGCTATGATTCACAAAATTTTATAAATGCGTTGGTTGGGTTGGTTGTGTGATTTTGACATGAACTGCTAAGGTTGGCTGTGTGATTTTATCATGATTATGACGAGGTTAATTAAATTAAAAACTAGCTACCATATGAACAATGAACAATGACACACAAAGCAAGAGAGATATGGACCACACCCAACTGTGACCTTGGTTGCAAAGTATATGAATCACCTGAGCCATTTGCCTCTTTACCCTAATTTGCTTCAAGGACCACACCAATTTTAAACGGGGTGGGTAAGATTTGGAGGGTGGGTTCTATTGATATTGCACTTTGTGTTGAACTAGAAAGGTTAATAAGCCAAAATGGGACCCCATTTCCCATATACTTCACCATCTATTGGTCGTATGGTAACCTCAGCTGTTTCATCACACTGCGGTTGTACCTTCTTTATCTCAGCTTGTTGGTACTTTATGGCACCTATATGTATAGTATTTTTTATCCAATTTTTGAAATTTTCCCTGATTTTTTTTTAGTTAAATTGCTTCTAAAATGAGTGGTTTGTAATGGTTAAAAAAATTGATTGTTGATATTATATATGTATATAACTTCAACTATTTATTTGTTCATAAGGGTTATATTAGTAATTTTATTACCCTAAAAAAAAGTAAGATTTTCACTTTAAAGTAGCCCAATTTTTTAATAAAATCATTTCTCCTTTTCTATCTGTTTTTTATCACATTAATCATCACATCATTTTATTCTATTGTAAAAAATTATATATACGACAATCTTTGTCATGTACCTATTATTCACTATCACTCCTTGCCTGTGGTTGGCCAATAAGGCAACTGGGAACCTACATTCCTTTCCGGTAGGACAGCCATATAAACAAAGCTAATTGCACAATGCACATAAACATAATTATTCTAGTTGATTACTATCAAATGTGAATGAGTTGATAGAATAGTTAAGTTTTTTATTTTTATATTAGAAGTTGCCCCTTTTTCAACTTTATCTATCTTAAATTCTGATTTTTCTACGACAATTTGAAAATTCTGGAGCCACTTTTTCTGTGCATGGCACTATGTGCTTACTATTTTATAAAGCTAGTTATTGTGTACTTCCAAATGTTTTAAAATCTTTTTTTTTGGTTAGAGAATGGGAATCTAGTAATCGGATTTTTTTGGAGTGTTTCTTTTTTTGTCGGGCTCATTAATCTCTTTGGTGGAGCTCATTAACCGCAATCAATCGGTGAAATGTTTTAAAATCTTTTGGTAGTGAGTAATCCTTTGTGATCGATGAAAACGAGATATTTGGCATTAATTTTGCATTCCAACAACGTATCTTTCATGGTCAGTTTTGCCAATAAGAATGGACAAGGATATTTATTCGCCAACCGGATTACAGTGACACCAGGTTTTGTATTTTCTCTTGAAATAGGATTTGATTTCTGACAGACAAAAACAAAATCTCCCTTGTGGTTCCACATACACAGGGATATTGATGCTGCTTTTTCTAAGGATTGGAATTTGGTTCCCTCTTCAAGGGTCCCCTCCCCTCTCCCCCACCTTACCCAATCTGCAACTGGTTTAAGTCATGCGCTACCCATTAATTGACCTCATGCCTTAATTCCCCCATCAACATTATTAGAACATTGCATCGCATAGGATCGAACCATAGCCTCCTACATAATATTCCTCTAGAATCTCGACTTAAACCAAACATATCGGTAGCAGGATCAAAACCTGACCTCCTACATAATAGTCCTTCAATGTCTCGAATCAACTTCGAGATGTGTGTATGTATTATATATACTCACCCCTTTATCCTTTGTTAGTAAATAGTATCAATTTACATTTCAATCAAGAGTTAGTCAAGTTGTAAGCATCTCCTAAAGAAAACGCCATACGAAAGGTTGCAAAAGTCAAGTGGTTAAATTCTCTACCTCGACCATGGATTAGTCTCATAACTGATTATCAAAATATCAATATTTTAGAGAGCCAATTAAGATAATTACAAAGTTTTATTAAAAAAGTCTCGTATACATTGAATGATGTATATCAATGATGAAGCTAGCTCCTTACTATTTCATTATGTTCCTTAAAATGATGAAAAGTAAGTGCAGTATAACTTATTTTACTCTAGGTGGACCAAGATCCTGTTTTATTTTCCCTCTAGAAATTTGTGAAATCAATACTACTATTCTTGTCATGATGTACCTTAAATTGTGATTGCAATTTTAATTGATTGATTAATAATTAAGGTTCTTGTTTTTATGATTAATCAGGTGGGATGATAGACACTCGGTAGTGGTGCCAGACAGCAACATTTTCTACATAATAGCATTACTCCGATTTATTCCACCACCACCTAAGGGACCACCTACTGATAAATTGGTGGCACAAAACAATGCAATTATTCAATTGTGCTACAACAAGGGATTTAATTTCAAGTTATATCTTCCTCACTACACGTCTCAGGAGAATTGGATGCGACACTTTGGGGATAAGTGGACTAGATTTGTCCAGAGAAAACATAATTTTGATCCATTGGCTATTCTTGCACCTGGACAAAAAATATTTTCCAGAAACCAACTTAAATAATATTAATTAGATTATTAGTTTTATTAGCTAGATAGATTGTTTCTCAATTAACCTTGTAATTTTGTTTTCATATTTTTTTTTCCCATCGATCTTCTTGTTGTTTCTTTCCCCAACCAATTACTACAATGGTTCATCCATATTGTAAATCAATATTTTGGGGTAAATCAATGTGAAATCTTAATCCTTTGCGCATCCTATATATAAAATTTCGCATATAAGAAAAAGTGTTATAATTGATTATTCATAAAACTAAATCTAAATTTAGAAGAATCTAGATTCGAATTGTGATTTATTATGTTTTATTTGCCTCTTAATCGAACTCTGAATTATGTGACCCCTTCCTTAAAAATATGAGATTAAGACAAACAAATCTAAATCAAACCCACGAGGAGAAAGTGTCTATATGAAAACAATTACTATAAGTAGAGGTTCCAAGCTCAATCATTTCGCTTGTAAACAAAAAAATTGATTGAGAGATGTCGAATCATTGTTGTTTTGATCTAGAGCAAATTATTATGGATGAAATTAAGGGGTCAAGATTATGATGTATAGAGGTTCGAACTAATCTTGGTGATGCATGACACGAATATGGACTAGCTAGTAATTGGATAAAGCCACTTTCATCCTATCAAGCAAACTGGCTAGTGCTTGTCAACCAATCATTTTCCTTTGGTCTCTTTGGATTTTTAGTCATTATTAGAATCTATCTACGTGCCAATTAGCCATTTGGACCGCGCACTAAATTTGTATATGTGTCTTATATGCATTAAAGGGCTATGATTTTTGTTGAAGTTAGTTTCATCCCTACCTGGTGGTTGACACTATTTCTTTCTCATATGTTGATTCCATAGAAGATAAACATGTTTGAAGATTTTTGATGGGTAAGTTCATGCAAAACTTTCCTCTGTCTTTAAATGAACCCCTACAAGTGAACAGTAAGATTGGTTCCTTCGAATTAGTCGATTTTTTGATCGAAAATTAAGTTTTAACAAAAAACATGCTTGAAGCATTGTTACACACTAAATATTGGTATATCCCAATCGAATTTAAACATTGATTTTTTACATTGTATAACTTTGGTTCATTTGTTAGATCAATTTTTTTTAAGGGTGATGAAATTTTTAATGGTGTTACTTTCAAAGCTCAAATAACACTTGTTAAAATAGTAACAATTATCTACTATCGAGATTTTCACATCGACTAGAAAATTTGAACTCAAAGATGAGTTTATCAACTAAACTTAAAAGGTTGAATGCATACATTTGATTTGAACGTAAAAGCCACTTGGGTTTGGAGTTAGGTATCACGGACTCTTTATTGCTACTTTTGTACCTTTTCTTTTCATATAGAAAGATCAAATCCACATCAATAAAACAAGCTAAAATCTCAAAGGGAAAGCTATCACTTTCTCTCTTTTTTCCCTTCCCCCCTTTGAACTGGTTTCCACACAAATCCTCGGGCTTTGCTAGTTTGACACAAAAATCAAACAAAATCTACTTGGCTTCATGATTCTCCACTTTCATATTGTTTCTTTTGGTAACTTTTGTTTCCTTTCGACTTGTTCTTTTTCTCTCTTCTGTAATTTAATTTCTACTCATCGTATTAAAAGTAGAGAAAATTAAAAGTAGATAAAGAATAATAATATTTTGGGGTCCCCTACTTAGCTTTAGAAGGCAATAATAAGATCATGATTTCTTGTAAGAAGCACCAACCAATCACAAAACGTTACGCAATTAGACTCATGCAAAAGTACCATATACGTTCAACAATGGTAAACGTGTCATGCACGAACGTGCTTTTTTTACAATCTGTATTTTAGGTGTAACATTGTACGGACGCGTAACCCATGCGCGTGTAACTTGTAAGAGTAATCTTAGATACAAGTTGCAACTTCTATTTCTACTTAGGAGTAGTTTAATTAGTGTCTGCTCTTTCAATATGCTTTGTTTGGTTTAATGATTTAAAAAACAGAATGAAATATAAGCGAATCATTGAATAGTCAAACACGGAATGTATGTATACAATAGTGTGAACTAATAATAGACTTAAATGCACTAGGCATGTACTCTATTAATGAATTAAATGTGTTATCCGCACACAACTGTAAATATTATTAATCCTCTTTAACAAAGGTTGACAGATTTCAACAAATATTTTCCATTACACATCGATCAAGAAATTAATTTATTAAGTTAAGCCTTAATAATATTATTATTTTCCTTACCATTAATGTGAGGAAACAACTACAAATGACCTCGAATGGGTTCCTAAGTGATAAGTACATGCAATGATTTACTCATAATTTAAAATGTTTGTTCAACAACCATATGAGACAATTGGGAACATAGTACACAAACACTAATAATAAAATATTGCATTGAAACGTGTGAGTGTTGCTTTTTTGGTGAAAATCTTATACCAAATAGTTTGTTGACTGTTTTATTTCAGGCTTAATTAAATTTTTGGTGCTCACATTTTGACCTACTCGTGAAAATGATTCTGTCTATTTAAAATTGAACAAAATTGTCTCTAAATTATATTTTTGTTGCAATTTTGGTCCTTACCCCTATTTTACCTTCTAAAAATGCTGATGTGTCGCATTTTTTAATGAGGTGTCCCAAAAAGCACTTAGGTGGCAATTCTACGTTGCATTTAATCTGATTCAAATAAATAAAAGCACTTTTTTTATTTATTTCCAAATTCAAATTTATATGAAGAAAAAAAGAAAAAAAAAGAATTAGAAAGTTAGGCACGTGAGCTTCTTCTCTAATTTCTTGTTATGGAAAAGTTTGCAGCAACAATATCATTAATCAATTAACAACTGCTAAAGCATCATCAATCCATCATCAACAACACTATCGATTTCTTTAACAACACCATCACCAACAATAGTAACAACTTGCAACAACATCAATCCATTAAACTATTATACACCCAAATCTTCTCCTTTTTATATTCAGATCTGGCCCCATAACAACAAAACTCAGTAGCTCCATTTTTACCCTTAGTGCAGAAACATCCCATGACTATTGGTTCACATCTTAGAAATCAAGAGGAGCTACACCTTTAGGTTTATATTTAGTTTTGATAAATGAACAATATATGAGCACAGATCTGGGTTCACCTTCATCCTTCATTTTCAAAACCTAAGAATCACAGTCAATCTTGTAAAATCCATAAACATTCTTGATGACGAGAGAGAGGGAAAGTTTGTGTTGATTTGGGAGATTAATGTGAGAAGGAGGAAAACAGGGAAGGAGAAGAGAACGGGGAAGGGAAATCCATGGTGGAATGTGGAGAAAAAGATGAAAGGAATTGAAGATTGAAAGAATTGAAAAGGATTTGGAAATTAGGGTTCAATTGTTCTTATGAAAAATTCAATTTCTTTTACTTTTAATTTTTGAAATGTTAAAATGATTTTCCTAATTTAAAATAAGTTGATTTGATGACATGTTAATGTGATTTTCCATGTTGGAATTGCCACCTAAATGCTTTTTTGGACACCTCATCAAAATATGTGACACATCAGCGTTTTTGAGAGGTAAAATGGGGGTAAGGATCAAAACTGCAGCAAAAATATAATTTAGGAACAATTTTGTTTGATTTTAAAGAGGCATGACCATTTTCGCGAGCAGGTCAAAATGAAAGACCAAAAGTATAATTAAGTTTTTATTTTAAAACTAAATTATTGTTCCGTTATATAAAACATAGTTTTGATGACTTTTATACGAGTTGAACTTTCATATACGTACCCTATGCATGCAACTTCTTCTCTTAGTATATAAGATTGCTAGATTGAGTAGTTCTAGGTGATCTCTTGCAAAATCAGCCTTTCTTTTTTTATTTTTTCTTGTGTCTCCATGTTGAAGCACGTGATTATCTTCTTTTGTTGGAAGAAGAATATTATTAATTTTTTATTTTTTTTAAAAAAAGGATATAAATTGTTTGAAAATATGCTTTTGAGTGATATAATATACTTCAAAAGCAGAGCTTCTTTTTCAACCATGCATGGAAGACTATTGGCAATGGCATCAATTCTGATTTTGTTCATTTGGTTACAATCCATGCATACTCAATTTTTGATAAGATTGTGTTTGTATGCCAAATGAGATTTAACTTTACGGGACTCTGCTCTATTCATGTTCCCCCCATAAAAGAATATTCTACTTTTCATAACTGAATATAAAAAATACAAAGAGCATAGTTAATTTGACTTGAATAGTAGATATTCATGCTTGTTGAATGAAAGAATTGATTCTTTGGTTTTGTACTATTGGGAACATGTGGTTCTTCTGCAAACAACTATTAATGGTTATAGGGATAGTCCAAACGGTAAAGTAGTTTTTTTGAAACATGACTTTGGAAAGAAAAAAAATGATAATATTTGACTCAACATTGTCATATTTGTCCTTATTTAGCTGAGTAAGAAGTGCTTAATGGTCCTTTGTTTGTCACATCGCCTTTTTTAAACGGAACTTGACATTAGAGACTAAAAATAATGAAAGTAGACTTTTGGAAATACAAAATCCAAACAAAAACATTTATAAAGACCAAAATAAAATAAAAAACTTTATATTTAAAGACAAACTCAAATAAAAAAGTGATTGATATAAGCTGAATGGATGATATTGATGCTTCAAAAAAAGAAGGGATGATATTCATATCATTTACATAATTTAAGGATTATAATTAAAAATATGGGTTGTTTTAATTTTATGACCATTTTTAAGGAGGGCTTATGATGTGTGTGTGTATGAAACGGGTAAATTTTATTTATAATTTGAAGTATTAAAAATCCGTTTTTATTTATTAAATCATTGAGGGTTAAATATGTTTTTGTCGGTATATACATTCACAATTTTTCAATTTTAGTCTATACATAATTTTTATTTAGTGTTTTTCTCTATTGTACTTTTGTTTCAATAAGGATCAAAATTGAATGAAATTTACGCTCATAATAACTTTGATGTTCGGGATTTTACTAACACTAAAAAAATACTTCACTCAATAATTTATTAGAATAATTTTACTACATAAAATTACATTTAAATTTGTCCAATGCACATCGATAAATCTAGCAATATGCCCTTACATTTTATAATCACCTTTTAAGTAGTGATAAGAACATTTTTTCTCTCTCACGTTCATTTTTTTATATATAACTCAATTATAAAGTATACAACTCACATTGATTTTACATGATAAGAGAGCAAGTGTTAAAAGATTACTAAAAGAAAAATGTTCTTAACACCCACCTCTCACTCTTATCAAAGCGAATATCATTGATTTTGATATTTTTCACCATAGATAAGTCTATTTAGGGTGCTTGTACAAGAAAAATATAAATATATATTTTTGGGTGCATGATGCTTAAAGCATACACCATAGTAATTTCAGAATTTTCGATAATGTGGGGGTATATTCATTAAATATGCGTTTACCTATCAAAATTCATATTTAAGTTACTGTTGATACATAACAGAGCCCACTAATGATATTGAAATTGCTCTTCTCCCATCCCAAATTGCTCACTTCCATATAAACTGATCAAAATGTCTCTCACGTGACTTAACTCACGCAGATGTATAACCTACGTGACTTAAGTCGTGTTGAACCTTACAACCTACTTGACTTAAGCCACGTTCGGGAGAAAAAAAATTCCCACGGGACTTAAGTCCTGCTGGCTGTATGAAATAAAATAAACGGAATTCCTACGGTCACAGTCAAAGCACAAGGGGTTTAGCATCCAAGATCGTATAGTTGTTGGATCATATTGCATAATTAATGCAATATATAATATGTAATGCTCTGTGGATCCTTCGGAATTCAATAACATGTTGGGGAAGGCGCCTATTTCCATCTCTATGGCTTCAAAGTTGTTTTGTTGTCTTGCTTTGTCAACTGTGTTGAATTCAAGAACATGTTAGTATTGTTTCCTTTTGCTTTACTTTCTTCTGCCTTGTAAGTATGTTGGAGCTAAATGGAAAATTGGAAGTATGGCAGCGAGACTTAACTTCCATGGGAAAAAAAAATTCTTTAAGTGACTTTTTTCGAAAGTTTGGTTCGGAGTGAGCAATTTCTGTTAGGAGAAGAGCAATTCTCAATGATATTAGAGTGTTTCTTTTCATTAAATTGTTTATTCGAGTAGTTCTTTTATTGACCAATATCATATTCTTGTTAAGTGTCCAAGTCATGAAGTGTATGTTTTTTTCTAGACAACATGCAGTCTTATAGTTTGTGTTTCCAGGAAACAACTGTAAACCAGATAACGTTTCATAAGTTTTTCGGGGTTAATTCTGAAACCGAAATACTTTGAATATAGTTTCTTGGAAAGTTTTGTGAGCCGAAAATTTAATTTCTATTTAAAATTTTACTCTCTTTTGCACTTGGAAAATTTTAAAAACTAAAAAAAAATGTTAAAAGGATATCAATATAGAGGTGTGGGATAGTGGGAAGTTTTTAAGAAAAATGTAGGGGTGAAGATATAAATATAGAGGTGTGGGATAGATTTGTCCGGCTTGCATTGCTTATAGTATGATTCCAGCCGGATATTGGGCTTTACCCATATACAGTATTGCCATGCTTCTTTAAAAGCTATATAGAAAATTTTACAATCCACACCCCCTATTTTAATTAAAACTCAGCATTTTGTTCAGACAGCCCGACAATTTAAAAAACTATAAAAACCCAGAACGTTTTTTATATTTCACTTTTTGAATTTTCATGAACATTCTTTTTTAAATTCTAGTAAATTTTATTCATTAATACAATATGTACGTATTTTATACAATGTAAAATAAAATGAAATACAGATCATGTATAAGATTTGATCGGATTTTGAACGCTCGAGTTTGAACGATAAAATATTTGGAGTTCGATTGTTTTGGTTCGTTTTCTTTCTGAACATAGTAAAAGAAAATCAACGCAAAGAATTGCTTTCGGTTGAATCTTTGTGTTCGTCAAGTCATTGATAACTCTTCGTCATGTATATGTTTTTAATACCTTTTCAGTCTTTATTTATATGTTACTATCATAAGTTTAAGCTAGTTCTTTCAAAAACAAAAAAAAAAGTTTTAGCTAGTTGTAGACACTAATTAAATATAGATTGTTATTTTAAACGATTAGGTGTTTCTTGCTAAAAAAAAAAACGATTAGGTGTTGATGTATTGAATTTCTTAAGTAACTAGACAATTCTTGTACTTTTATTTTTGTTCATTTGTTTAGCTAAGCAGCTTGATTGTTTGAAGTGGGACACTTCGATGAAAGTTACATACTCATTGATGTGTAACCAACTCGTGGAAGAATGGAAAAACCATGCTAAATTACATCAGGATCATTTAAGTTTATATAAGCTTTGTAATATATTGGTCATTTAAGTTATTTTGATCACAAATAAAAATTTTAAGTTTGTAAACGTTTTCAATTTAGTAACAAACACGATGATGTGGCAGGACTAAATCGAAAACGTTTACAAATTTAAAGGACCTATGTGATACCAAAATAACTTAAAGAACCAATTTGTTAAAAGTTTCAAACTTAAAAAACTTATGTTTGACCAAAATAACTTAAATGATCAATCTGTTAGAAACCTCAAACTTAAAGGACTTTTGGTGTAATAACCTATTATGTTTATGTTTGTCATGGTCTCGATGTAGGATTGGCTCGTCTGACATGTTAGTGTGATGAAAACATTTCCTTTGTTTTATAATAGATGTCATCTTTTATATATTTTTTTCTAAATTATTAGTCCCTTCTATAATATAAATATAATATTTGTTACTTTTTCACTGCCATATCATTATTTATTGGATTTTAATCATCAATAACTACTTCACTAACTATGAGTAATAAGAGTTTTTTAGTAAATGGTAAATATTTTGTTATTAAAATCAACATTATTAATCCTTTCCTTAATAACCGTATAAAATTAAAATAAGACACCTACTGTGAGACAGATGGAGTACAATTTTGTTGTCCGCTTTTGCATTTTGACTTGGGTGCCTTGCTAGTTGAGTATGATTTGTTTCATTGATTTGAGTGTCATCAGAAAATAGATCCATAGTTAAGAGTTAAAACTCGTATTTAAACGAAAATAACAATTTTACAATAATAATCATGCATTTACCCAGTTTTTATCATATATTCGATCTGGTTTCATTTTAACAAATCGAGTCGAATATGATCAAAATTTGGTAAATACAGTTTGAATATTATAATCCGAACCGTATTTGGTGTTTTTGGATTATAAAGTTCGAACTATATTTACCCAGTTTTGATAATATCCGAGTCGATTTATTAAAATGACATAATTTAAAATTAACAACAAAATTTAATAATTGGCACAATATCTTAATTGAACAAAATTTTATAATACATTTACACTAACGTAACACTATGTAGTACAAAATCTTTGGCAATTAAAGTTAAACTTGTAGTACAAAAAGATGGCGGGAGAAGAAGGGAGACGACTTGTCTAAATCTGGGAACACAAAATGACGGAGCATGAGAAGGTGAAAACTAATTTAAACAATCCCCAGTCCAGTCGATATGGAATGATGGAAGGCAAGATTTGGGACACACAAGATTAGGTTATTCTCGCCGTGATAAACCATAGTTAGTTTGGTGATAATTTGTATGAAAGACCAATTGTGAAACCATGACATCATAAGCTAGCTACAATTTAGATTTGTACCGATCTTATCTAGTAGATATGAACATTAAACGAATTGCAGCAGTTTACTACAATGGAAATAATCTAGCATGTTTAGGGTCCAATACGGTGGCAAATGAAAATTTTGAGGGCGTGAAAAATGACCCTGGTGGAAAATAAATTCTCTAAATAAGTGGCGGTTGGTTTTGATTCATTGATTTGGCCCGAACCAAAAAAAAATGAAAATAAAAACAAACCAATTTTTTTTGAATAAAAAAACAAACCAATTTGATCAGTTTAGATTGGATATTGGATTAATCATATCATTAGTTTGATTTTTATACCACTACTTTTTTTTAGCAAATTTTATATCATCTAATTTATTTGTGTTCAGTCTTACTTGTATTTGTTTTTGTGCGTTTAACTTAATTGGTAAAGACAATGTATAATATATGCAAGGTTTGAGGTTCGAATCTCAAACACCACAAAAAAAAAGTCTTAGTTGTATTCTACCGTATATTTTATCCACTGTGCTACTACTCACTTGTACTCACGTGCATATTCATTTGCAACTTCCAAGGTTCGAACTTAGGTGGATTAACTTGAAGATTTGTTGTCCTGTGAGAATAACTCAGTTGGTAGGATATATAATGCATTATTATATGCAGGGACCGGGGTTCGAACCTCGGACACCCTATTTATTCACCTTATAAAGTGAATTCTAGTTACAATGCTACTTAAAAAAAAAAAAAAACTTAAGTATTTGTTTCAAGTTTCTTAAATTGGTTTTCAAACAAACTAAAAAATTGTAAATTTATACATATATGTTGCGAAGAATATACTCTGTATCTCCAACTAGTTCCTGTACCCCAAATTTTTCTCCGCCCTATATTTTTTACGGACAAATTGGAATTCTAGATTTTCCGCATTTTGAAAAAGTTCAATATAAAAAAAAGTTGCATAGTTAGATTAAAAAGATTAACGTTGGTTATAACATGTTCAATATATTTGTGAATACGATTTAGTTGATAGTTATAAGAATAAAATGCACGATGATGACTTCTTAAAAAAAATGCACAATGATGAAATTTGAACATCGATATTTAACTTTTCACATTTATATAACTCTAACTACTAAACTTGACAAAAAAAAAAAACGTTCAATTTTGTTTGCGGTATAAGCTTTGTTTTAGAAAACAATTGTTGATCAACCCAACCATAGTTTTTTTTTGTTTTTTTTTTAAAATTTTATAAACATGAAAGTTATGGTTGGAAGATTTCACCGATGACGGATGCATTTATATGAAAATTGGAGCAGCTGCTCCCGCACCTTATTTCTTATCCTTGGTAGTAACTGAAAGTTTTACTATTATTCTACTAGATATTATGTGTTGTACCCACAAAAATATTAAATAATTTTATATATAAATAATTAAAAGCAAAATTATATGAAAGATGAAATGTTTAATCGCATAAATAGAGACGTCTTTTTTATAGTATGAAAAATAAAAATTATACAACAATTATAAAATATATTGACACAAATGTTTTCTTTTCTTCGGGAAGATACATAAATGTTGAAGCTTGTTTAATTTTTTAGACGTATAATGATATGGTTGTAATCTCTAATTTTTCAACAATAATTAATGTGGCTATTTTATGATTTATGCATTATTGTATTTTTCAACAGTTTTTTGTGATATCATTGTGTAAAAATTCAATATGCTCATAACTTCAATAGCGAGACATTTACTTAACAAAGACCGTAGCCTATTAAATATCTTTTTTTTTTTTGGGTGGAATGCCTATTAAATATCTTATCAGAGGAAGAAAAAAGAGTACATAATTACCTACAATTATATAAGAATTATTTTTCTCTTCAGCAATTAGAGATCCCACAATTAAAATAGAAAAAAGATTAGATCAAAGTTGGTCATAGTATCTCAAATATTCTTTCTCTTTTTTGATTTATCTTTATTTATTTTTTAAATGTAAATTTTGAAAACACATATTAATAAATCTATTTAAGACATTGAACCCATAATAAATGTTTTTATTACAAAATTATATATAAGTGACGTATATAAATAGATGGATTCTAGGGTAAGGGATCAATTAAGTCCCTCACCGATAGACCATAAAAAAAATATCGTTTGATTAAATTAATGGTTGAGATTTTTCAAAAATAAAATTGGGAACATCTAAACATTTTAACATACAATCTTATTCCTGTTATATTTCTTCATCCTTTTCAACTCCCACTGAAATTTGTGAATCTAAAAGATGCTTGCAGAAAACATCTACATCCATTAGAGAATGAAAAAGCAGAATTGGGGAAGTGACACAATCACAATTTCTTTTATCAAACATTTATACATTGATACAAAATGCAAAATTAAAGTCGATGTTATAACTTTTGTGTCAAAAGAAAAACCCCTAAAATTTGAAAACTCTAATAGTTCATGGTGAAAAACTCTACAAAAATAATGTTAGGTTCTAGCCTTGAACACACAAACAAATAAATAAATTGAAATTTCGATTGAAATGAAGGTGATAAAGAATGGCCTTTGAACTTTAAATTAGTTGGAGGAACATTGTAAAATCAATCTGTTCTTTTTTTTTTTTTTGTCTTAGCAACCATATATAAGCCAAGAGAACTAAAGTGTGTACATCGTTTACAGAAGTTGAATGTTTGCAAACCTAATTAGTTACAATTCTTTAATTTTCCAGCAAAAACATTCACACTATTGAGGGGAGGAAGATGAGAAAGACATGAGGGCATGGTTGTGTGTGAACATGTATTAGTGGTCTCATTTTTTATTTTAATAAATCTAAACCATTAATTAGATCTAGTGGTATCATTGTTATGGTTCACCGGTGAATGACTTAATTGATCTCACACTCTAAAATCCACCATATAAATACAACTAGTGTAATGACCCGTGCCAAGCACGGGAAATAAACAACTTTTATGATTAAATGTATAGATTTTATACTATGTTATCTTAAAGTTATAAGTGTGGTTATAATTTAATTTTGACTTGAAAAAAATTTCATCTTAATTTTATACATATTTTGCAATATCTAAACATTGCACATAAGGATTAGAGTAATAGGATGCATACTTATACTAATTATTTGTAATATAAGATGCACTCATTGTTAAACTTAGCATATGTAATATTTTGCAAGAACACGCCGACGTACTGTATATTATTATCAGTTGACATAATGTATTCTATTAACCATAAAAAATAAAGAAATTGTATGTTTTTTATATAATAGCTAGCGTCAGATGTATACACTTAGTATGTGAATGGAAACGTTAATTTTTTTGCGGGTATGTATAAATATAGTTTGAGCTAAAAAACGCCGATTGTTATTTGTTTTTATTTTTTTAAAAACGAATGGTCTAATCCAAATATTATATTTTAAGGCAACAACGATGTAAAAAAAACGGTTCCGCGTATTGTTATACCTGAAAAGTGCATCAATTAAAAGTCAATGGCAGAAGGATCTGCTTATATAGAAACTGCATGTTACGTAATGACCAGTACATCTTACAAAGAAATTAAAAAAAAAACGACTTTCAAACAGTACGCAACTTTGATTTTAAAAATTATAGCAACAACTATTCTAAAACACAACAAATAATCATACTTTTTGAAATACTTCACGATACACAACATTTGTGGTCTCTTTGGATACATTATTATCTTCGTCCAAGATGAGCAACTTCAAACCTTTTCTAGAAGTAACTCGAGAGACGGCAACATAAAGTTGTCCATGCGTGAACACAGGCTTAGGAAGATAAACTCCCACTCGAGATAAAGATTGACCCTGACTTTTATTTATTGTCATTGCAAAACAAGGCGTCAATGGAAACTGCCTGCGTCTGAATTTGAAGGGTAGTCCTGGATCACTCGGAATAAGATTCATCCTGGGAATGAATACCCTGTCATCTGCCCTTTTTCCTGTAATTACGGTAGCAGCTATTGTACTATTTCCTAGATGTGTAACTGTCAGCCTCGTACCATTACAAAGTCCATTGGCCAGATCGATGTTTCTCATAAGCATAACTGGACATCCCACCCTTAGTTTCAACCGGTGATTTGGAATTCCAGAGCTCTTAATACCATTAAGAAATTCTGTTGTGAACCACTCGCTCTGGACATCTGAATTTTCGCCCGATCGACAAACAGAATCGGAACTGAAATACTCTTTCTCTTCACCTGGAATCAGTGACATCATAAATTCGTTAACATTCTCAACTGAATCAAGCGTTGGTGCGAGTATTCCCCTTTCTTGAAAAAATAGCAGGTCACCAAGGTTATCATTTAAATCGGGATACACAAAGTCTATAAGCGACATCAACGGATTTGTTGTGTCCGATATCAGCAAATCTTCAGGAATTTCCACCTTCATTTCACCATTCTCATCGGAAGTGTCGTCGCCATCTCCAATTGAAAGTATCCACTTGCCAAAATCAGCAATTTCTTCCTACTCTGCAGGTACCGAAGATGCACCCAATCTCATATTAACAGTAAGCCTCAACACATTACAATAAGCCCATATCTTTGATGAATTGATTGATGCATCAATAATATCCTGCATCGATCCCTTTCGAACAACAGGTAATATCTGCCTAAAATCACCACCTAAAACTACTGTCATTCCACCAAAAGGTCTAAACTCGTTTAGAGGATCATTCTTGGACATGATATCACGCATTGATCGGTCAACTGCCAAGCTATCGTGCTCTTCCCTATATGTGTAACTGTCAGCCTTGTACAATTATACAGTCCATTGGCCTGATCGATGTTTCTCATCAGCATAACTGGACATCTGACCCTTAGTTTCAACCGGTGATTTGGAATTCCAGAGCTCTTAATACCATTAAGAAATTCCGTTGTGAACCACTCGCTCTGGACAGAATTTTCGTCCGATCGACAAACAGAATCAGAGCTTAAATACTCTTTCTCTTCACCTGGAATCAGTGACATCATATATTCGTTAACATGCTCAACTGAATCAAGCGTTAGTGCGAATATTCCCCTTTCTTGGAAAAATAGCGGGTCATCAAGGTTATCATTCAAATCAGGATACACAAAGTCTATAAGCGACATCAACGGATTTGTTGTGTCCGATATCAGCAAATCTTCGGGAATTTCCACCTTCATTTCACCATTCTCATCGGAAGTGTCGTCGCCGTCTCCAATTGAGAGTATCCACTTGCCAAAATCAGCAATTTCTTCCTGCTCTGCAGGTACCGAAGATGCACCCAATCTCAAATTAACAGTAAGCCTCAACACATTACAATAAGCCCATATTGTTAATGAATTGATTGATGCATAAACAATATCTTGCCTCGATCCTTTTCGAACAACATGCAATATCTGCCTAAAATCACCACCAAAAATTGTTGTCATTCCACCAAAAGGTCTAAACTCGTTTAGGGGATCATTCTTGGACATGATATCACACATTTATCGGTCAACTGCCTCAAAACCATTGATCTCTCTATCCCCCGCTCAAAGCTTTCTTGGTCTCTTTCTTATGTCTCTTATAATTTTCCCAAATTTCGGCCCTTTTACACCTAAACCGCTCTTTTTTTGTGATCAAACCGCTCTTTAAAACATTTCCTTTTGTTTCTCATTTACTTTGACCACTTTCGATCCACCACCAATATTCTTTACCCCTAGGACCAAAACCTCTTTATTCTCCTAGTGTCTCTTTTGCTACTGTTTTAATCTAATGTGTCATCTTGTCCCACATAACATTTGGGATTCCATGTAGCTTCGCGAAACCTCCCTTTAAAATCTTATGTTGGAAATACTTGTTTTTCACCAATTGATCCTTAGAGTCCAACCGTAGCTCCTTAATAATTTATGTTGGGTAGTCAAATTATCTCCAAGTAATACTTTACAAACCAAAGAAATATTTCTGATAGATTTCATAATAAGAAAGAAATCTATCTGAGATCATGGCACCTGACCCTTGTATATGAGTTTACTATCCACATTTATCTCTCTTAGACCATACCCACATTCAAGCCTTCAAAACACTCCCTACATTCTCATTTAGGTTCCCTTCAAGAAAAATATTTTCTCCTAGTGGTATATTCAGAATTAAACCTCATAAATAATCCTAGAACTTTACTTTAAGGCGTTTTTTAACCCTACCTGGAATGCATAAGCACTAATGATATTAAAAATGCATTGTTTCACTACAACTTTTAGGATTATGATATGATCTCCTATCCTTTTTACATCTATAATATCTTTCTTTCATTCCTCATCCACAATAATGTTTACCCCATTTGTCGATCTAACTTATAACACTAAAAATGTATTGTTAAACTATAAATTTTATAGCTATGATATGATCTCCTATCCTATTTACATCCACGATATCCTTCTTTGATTTTGTATCAACAATAATGCCTACATTAAATTATCTAATTCTTTCGCCCTTTCATCCACCCACTTAATTTATATTAGGTATATACAATTAATCTTCCTTCTAGTCATATTAACAACTTTTTCAATGTACTTTTATATAAGAGTGCCTATATTCCATGATCCAAAACGGATCCTACTCTCTTGTACTAACTTCTTTATCCATTCCCGTTTACAAAGATATGAGAACCCTTGCTTATTTTTCAACGTGATATAGTGACCCTTTCAGAATTCACATTATACTTTAGCTATACATCATGTTTCTTCTAGGCAACGGTCAAGCATTCACATTATTACGTATTTGGTCTTTGTCATAGAGATTTAATAAGTTTTACATTGATTTTCGAGGTCTAACATAACCCTCTTCTTTCATCATGGCTTGAAACTGGCTATGCATGACAAAGCTAACATAGGAAAGATTATACATATAAAAAAATTATAAATGTTCAGATTTAGATCATTTTTAGAGGTCCATATTACACCTTAAAATGAATGTGATACAAATAACTTACATTTTTCCCAAACCATGGGTCGTTTATGCGTATGATGGTTTAGTGAAAATTATCATTGATAGTTTAAACTTTTCCTTTAAAAAAACATTGATAGTTGATAGACTAATTTTAAAAGGCTATATTGTGGTAGCAAAATATTTGCATTGATTTTTCTAGGCTGTATTTTTTTATACATTGTTTGAAAAATAGAATATGTTATTTAGTATATCAAGAATATTAATGGGATATAAGTCATGTTAAACAATTTTTATTGTTAAACCAAAAGTGGGCAATTAGAGTATGGCCTCACCAAAATAGATTGAATAAAAATATATACAACTGAAAAAGAGGGGAGACCAAGCCAAAACTCTCTCAAAATTTTAAGAATCTAAAGTTTGATAAATCAAACTTGTTCCTAACAAAATATTCACTAATTTGGACAGAGATGCTATTGCAGTTAGTCCAGTCATTAAGAGTCGGGCATAAATGTGATCAAATGACTTTGATTCTAATTTTATAATTTTATACATTGCTTACAATTGTCAATATTTTTCACACGACATCGATAATGCTTCTCTCAATTTCTAAATTTTTTAAATTCAAACGTATTATTTTTCTAACTATCTAATTTTTTAAAATTTAATGTTGTTATTTTATTTTAAATTTTTCTGTCATTAACTCAAACATTGTTTGTCAATATTTTTCACACGATATCGATATTGCTTCTCTCAATTTCTAAATTTCCAACATTCAAACATTTAATTTTTCTAACTACACATTTTTTTCAAATTTGATATTTTTATTTTATTTAAATTTATTTTTTAGTAAATAAAACATTATTTTTAATTCTTATCATCTATGTGATCAAGATCTGAGTTATCAGTATATCTGATTGCTGCAACTTTTTGTTGTTTTTATTAATGACATGTCATCAACAAAATTCACATTTCATCATTTTTAACTCAATGTTCATGGTGAACCAACGTTAAACGTGATCAATCATAAATCTTATTAGTTTTTCTAATTTGAAACATTTGATCTTTTTTTACTCTGTATTTATTTATAGCAAAAGAGTGCAAATCAAATATGTTGGACAATCACAATCAAAGCAATTTGGTCATTATTTACATTGATTGAAATTAGTAATTAGTATAGTAAATAAAAAAAATGAAACAATCACAAAAAAAAAAATGGTTTCAATTGTCATTACATTGATTGTTTACTAAATGACTATAAAAATCTTGTACAATAAAAAAAATTACTGTACCCAGGGGGAACGACGCTTCGCCAGTGCGCATGCCTCTACGCATGAGCCAGATTAGTCGTCCACCATTGGTGGGTCAGAAACCGGTGCAAAAGCCAAAAAAAAAAATTACCGTAAAAATATAAAAAGAAACAGCTTTAGATAAAAAAAAGTAAGAAAACATTAGTAATTAATCCACAAGATATCATAATCTGTATCTTAAAAAAAAATACCTATCATAGTTTATAGATTAAAATTACATCAAATTAAAGTGAAAAGTTACCCACTTATAAAAAAAAGGGAGAAATATTCTATAAAAAAAGTGAGAAAATAAAGTGATGATTTTTCATGATGATAGTAACAATGTAGTATATATTTTTTTTTTAACGTGAAGATTAAAATGGTAGGCCAAATTAAAGTGAGATTTTTTATTTATTTAAATGATTTTGGTGCTTAATGTCATCAATTTTTCCATAAAAGAAACCACACATACAATTGGAGTATACACTTTTTATTTATTGTGAATTGAGATATGAATAAGAGTGTATATAAAATTATAGAATATTCCATTTTAGTCATTTCAATTTTTATAAATTAAATAAATTAAACAACTAAAAAAAGCATTAAATGAGAAGTGGAATGTAAAGATGTCACAAAGACTTATGATTTTCCTCTGAAAAGGCTTATGATTGTTACTTTGAAAAAAATCGTGATTGTTTTATTAAATGGTTTCTTATAGGATAAAAGAAGCGATAAGAGAGGAAATAAAATTATAGGGAAAGGTTATCACTTGTGATTGTTATGGTGGTAGACATGATTGAACAATCTATAGGTAAAAAAAGTAAGATTAATTAATTTTTTAAGCAATTTTTCTATTTGATTATATATGTCATTTTTTATTTAAGGAATTATTAGACATGTCTTGTAAAATAAACTATACATGTAAAATAATTTGTATATCCCTCCAACAATAATAACAAATAAATATAATACCAAACAAATAATTTTTTACTTTGGATTACTTTTTTTTTAAAATACTTTGAATTACTTTTGTACGTTTTTAATTAACTTTAGAACAATTTGTCTGATTTTTTCCCCCAATTTTTGGTTTTGAAGCCTTTGAAAAAAATGAGAAAAATGAAAGAGAAAATTGTTGAAAACACGAAAAATTTGACATTCAGTCAAAGCGGTGTGAGGAATGGTAAAATGGGAACCAATATTTATATCGAGATATGATGTTCATCTTGACATTCTTGATTCAATAATTGTTGAGGAAAAGACCTAAAGAAAACAAAATCGAATGTCTAAATTTATTGGTAAATTTGCTAACATGAAAACAAAGTGCCAAATAGTGAAAAAGTTAGTATCTTTCTTCTTTTTTGAAACATAATAAGTCAGCATCTATCTAAACATTAAAATGAAAGTGAAAATAACAAAGGGAGACCCACAATCTAGTACTCATGATTTTGTTGATAAGACAACAATATTAGTTTTACAAACCTATGTAAATTAAACTACCAACGTATGAAAGATTATAAAAAAAATTAGATAAATAAAATAAATTGAAATAGAAGATGAAACTTGAATAAAAAATGAACTGTTATCGTCATGCCATATGCATTGTGTGCAAAACCCTTGACAAAATCAAATAAAAAATATGTTAGTATATAGTTACAACCAACTATTAATGTAAAATATAAAAAATAAACAAAATCAAATAAAAAAAATACACAGAATTTCTTCATATTAAAAAGAAGACAGAATTAGTGAGCAATAAAAAGAAAAATTGCTAGAAGCAAAAGATCAATATTTGTGAAAAATGTTTACAAACAGAGGCTATATTTATAGTAATATAAGGTTAATAGAGACATGATGAAAAAGATGCAATCAAGTAATCCGTATCATATTCAGATTGAAAGATTTCGCGAGGATCTCCGAACATAGATGTCAGCAGGAACAAACTTATCATCACATTGCTTTATTTTGGTACCATACTGAAAGTTAATCTTATAAGGGTGTCTCGCTGTCCTATACGATCCCACGTTAGAGGCAACACTAAAATTACTAATGGAGAAGACACGTTCCTCGCTCAACTCCTTCTCATACTTGTATATGAGAGTACGTCTAACAGACGCATTGATTCAGTCACCCTATAAAATACAAAAAACAACTTTAATTTATATGATAAAACATTTTACAATATAAATAAGCGATATAAATAATTTAGAGGAAAAATCAAACTCCTTGTTATAAATACAAACGACATAAACAAAAAATCATTGAAAAAATAAATACAATCATAAATACTGGATTAAAAAAAACCTTATTGTCCATTAGAACCATCTCCAAGGAGTAAGGAAGTTGATCCTTTTTCATATCCCTCACAAACCAAAGACAAACAACTCGAACCTTGATATTCCAACTTTCTTTGGAAGGTGATATATCAGATACCAAGTCAATCTTTAGTGTCATTTCAGTTTGAGAGAGAGATTAAAAAATTATGCAAAGAAAAAGAAAGAAATACGAAAAACAACTGCAAAATAGGAGTTGTGGTGTGAAGAAAGTGTTGCCTAAAGGGTTTAATTTATATTAGCTCTTAGAATACAATTAGGTAAAATTATTTTCAACCCACACGTTAGTTTTTTGTTTTGTTTTAGCTACCAACAATTTAACCTGTTATGAAATTAAGCTATATGATTTTTTTTTTGTAAAGAATAAGGTAGAATTAAAAACAATAATTAGGTAATTAAAGTAGAAAATTAATAGAGATTGACTTGCAATATGAACATGTAAATTTTCGATTGCAATCCCGGTAAATTAATTACTCCTCCAAATTTTAGCACATCATAGTAGTTTCATATGCAAATTTTCGGTTGCAATCCTGGTACATTTTTTGTGAGTATATTCCCTAAAAAAACAAAACATTTTGGTGTGTATACGAAAGAAAACATTAAATGTACCTTTATTGGCATTTTTTTTATTGCCTTTCCTTACATTTTTTTTCCTAAAACGTGGATTTGTCTCAATGTCAACAATTCCTCACATTAATATCATGAGATCATAGCATAAAAATAGAAAGGATTTCTCCAAATGCATGAGAGCTTAGGAAAAGCTTAAAGTGCCACATGTCATACAATTATAGAAAAGAGTTGGGATAATAGTGCCACATGTCACAAGCAAAGGGAGAAGAAAACATTTCTATAAAAAGAACTTAGAAAAACCCTTAAATTTATATTATATAGATATATTACCTCCGTCCTTAATTATAGGACCCTTTTAGAAAAATAACGGGAATTAAGAAAATTAAAAATGATAATAAATTTGTTTGCAATTACTATTGTTTTTATAAATTTGTCCTTTAAGAGAGAGAGTTAGTGTATGTTTTCAATGTAATATTTAATGTTGATCGAAGAAAAAGATACTCCCTCCGTCCCTTAATATAACCACCTATTGTTTTTTTCACATTTCTTAAGAAATGTTGTTGGTGTAGTTAATGTGTCTGTTTTATAGTAAAATTTTACAAAATTACCCTCATTAAAGAGATAAAGTGAAAAGTCAATTTATTGTACTTTTAGAATTAGTAGTAGTATTAAATAAGGGTATCTATGGAAAAAAATAATTAATGTGTGTTGTAATTTGAAAAGGAGGTTATATTTAGGGACAAAAAAAAAACAAAAGGGGGGTTATATTAAGGGACGGAGGGAGTATAAAATAAATAGGGGTATGTTGGTAAAGAATTAATTAATGTACTTGAAAATAGCAAAAAGATCTTATAAAAAGGGACACAAAAATTTCTCAAAAGGGTCCTATAATTTAAGACGGAGGTAGTATTTATGAACTCTTTTTTAGTTTTGGATTGTTTATACTTTAGGCATAATGCACAAGAGTCTCCCCTCTCATCGTACGTGGCAATTAATTCCACACGCAATGGAATTTATAAAGAAAATTCAATGCCTTTGTATAGTGGGGATTTAAGTGGGACATGATGTTGGATATTTGTCCTCAAATTGATTTCTCAGTCCAACACAAGTAAGCACACGTGGGAAAGAGAAATGCAAGTTGTAGAAGTTGTTGCCACCACTTTAACTTACCAATCTAATGTCACAGTACTGTCACTTGTGTTCGCGTGTGAAAGAAAGAAGGAAACACCCATAATCTAAGTTCCATACTAGTACTAGTAAAAATCTCATGATGATGACTTCTGCTAAGCAATTGATTATATAAAAATGTATATAGGAGGAGTTATATTCACACATCCTAAATGCACTTTTCACAGTGAAGCGATTTTACCTCTTATTATAAGTGTTAATTAAAATTTTGGTCCCTATAAATATTTGCAGTTTTGTTTTTAGTCCCTATAAAAATAAATCACATTTTTTAGTCTCTACAAAATTTTTCGTTAATATTTTTAGTTCCTATTAAATTAAAATTTGTTTAATTATGCTTAAACTTCTAAATTTTTTAAATATTTTTTACATAAATGTTCATAACATCGTAAGACACTCTTTTATAAAATATTTTAGTTTTTATAACATGTAATGAATTAAATATGAATTTTTCAAAAAGCCAAATTTTCAAGATTATATTAATGAAAGTTTGGACCTAATAATAAAATTTTGAGTTACTTTTTTGCGGAGGAACTTTGTCTAATGTTATAAATAAGTATGTAAAAACTATTTTAAAAATTTAGAAGTTTAAGCACAATTAAGCAAATTTTAATTTTTCAAGGACTAAAAGTATGTGTTGGTCCCTATTAAATTAAAATTTGTTTAATTATATTTAAACTTTTATATTTTTAAATGATTTTTAACAGACATGTTAAGAACATTATAATAATCTCTTTTATAAAAAATTAGAATTTTTTAACATTTAATGAATTAAATATAATTTGTTTTAAACGTAACAAATTCAAGATAAAACCAACAAAAATTTGGACCTAAAAATAAAATTTTGAGCTAACTTATTGCGGCGGAATGTTTTATAATGTTTTAAACAAGTATGTAATAAATCATAAAAAATTTAAAATTGTAAGCATAATTAAAGAAATTTTAATTGAACAGGGACTAAAAACACAAACGGAAAATTTTGTAGGGACTAAAAAGTGTGATTTATTTTTATAGGGACTAAAAACAAAACTGTAGATATTTATAGGGACTAAAAACATAATTAACCCTAAAAAAAAATAGTCAAAGTCTTCTACATATTTATCCCTTTTTACAAAACATAAATTTTGATCGATCAATTTTATGTGTCACGCTACATAACTTAAAAAAATGTCAAACGTGCATTTTCTTAATAAAAAAAGAAAAAGAAAATACACGTGTGTATTTAAAAAAAAATTAAAAAAATAAAGAAAAATAATAATTAGGAGAGAGCACATGACATTTCCTCTTCAATTTTTCCAAACCTCCTCTCCCAATTCCCCACCACACCACCACCTCCCTCTCTCCCAACAACCACCACCTCCCTTTTCTTCTTCTCTTCGTAAATTAATGTGATTTCACTATAACTCATTTATAAACCTTGATATGATGTGGGCCAAAGTCACATCTAGATATGAACCAAACAATATCGATCTCAACAGCTTAATCGTAACTTCTTCTTCATCTTCTCAACAAAATCATCAACAAGTACTTCACGTAAAGGAATATCACTCACCAATGATCGACTAAATCTTAACAACAATAACAACCGGGTCAAAATCCAAAGAAAATATCAAGAGCTTCAAAACATCCGCCTTAGGAGAAATTTATATTTAATGTTTTGAAGAAGGGGAGGGGGATATGGGATAGTTTTTAATTTGAATGTTTTGAAGAAGGGCGTGGATGGATGATGAAGTGATGTGTTGTGCTTTGCAAATCATAGTTTTGGGTTAGAACAAATAAATAATTGATGAAAGTTGTTGTTGTTGTTGAAGCGATCCAGAACAGATCAAAGAGGTTTGTGTTGTTGTTGTTGAAGAAAGTTGACGATGTTGTTGATTCTGATGTGGTGGAAAGAAAAGAAGAAAAGGGAGGTGGTGGTTGTTGGGAGGGAGGGAGATGGTGGTGAGTTTTGTGAAAATTAGAGAAGAAACTCGTGTGCTTTAAATTTAAGAAATACAGATTGCATCCTTGTCATTACATGGCATGACACGTAGGCTTTGACTTTCTGTCATAATTGAGTTTTTGTACAAGGGGTTAAACATGAGGATGCACTATAGTCATTTTTGAAATTGGGGCCAAAATCGCCGCACTTTGAAAGTTAGGAGGTGAAAAATGCATTTAAGTCTTCTTTTTAAAACATTTTCTAATACTCATTCATTTATTTGATGAAATTCAAATAAATATCATGCTTTACAAAATAGATCTTATATAAAGTGGTGAGATCTATACCTAATAAAAAAAATTAAAGAGAATATTAAAAAATAATATTTGTAGCATTTCTCTAAAAAATTGCTAAAAAAACTCGCTATAATAAACATGATTGCGACAAGCCGTCGAATACTTTTGATATTAATCTTTCAAAATTTAACCTATAAAACTAAAATTATAATTTATCAAAGAAATTTAAATTACAAAACTTAAGTGATTATCGAAAAAATAATAAATTTTGATTGAGGAAAAAAGAAAAATATTGTAAACTCCATAAAAAAAATTGTAAATTAAACGGCTTATATAACATTTAAAGTGTTGGAAAACAATGTTACACCAAAGTTTTTTTTCCCTGTATACATGCATGTTTAGATTTTTTTTTTAAAAAAAAATCGAACCAAAAAGAGCAAAACTTGTAAAGGCTAAAATACACTTTTGACCTCCAAATTTTTAAAAGTAGCGATTTTAGTCTCCTAGTTTGAAAATCACGCTTTTAGCCTCCAAGTTTCACCCCATTTGCAAAACCACAACTCTCCCTGGCGTGACACATAATTTCAAAAACCAAGTGACATATAAGCATCCTACGCGGATTTCAATCAAAAATAAAAAATAAAAAACTCATTTCTCTTTCTTCTCCGTAAATTTCCATTGCTCTTCTTCTCCCACACCCAAATCTCCATTGCTCCCCCTCCTTCTTTTTCATTTGTTATTCCCTACTATATTTATCTCTATATTGTTACATATTCTTTGTTTTTCCTCTTACTCTTCACTCGATTCAAACTCATAAAAACTCTAATGGATTCAAACCCTTTTCCTTTCTTTTTCGTTACTAATTCGTGGCTCTTACTGTAATACATCACCCTTAGCTATGTCCTTCAAATCGCCCTTCTTCGCAACCATCACCTTCACTTAATTCTTCTTCGATTCCATGATCATAGAAATCGCTTTCGCATTTGAATATGCGTGTCTTCGAAATTGTTTTTGCTTTCGATTTACACCATCTTCATCTATGTACCCCTGGCTATTCGATTGAGAAGAGAATGATGTTTGGAAATAACCTTAATTCCCAATTTGATTTGGAACGGGTCATTTGACATTCTCTGATTTTATTGTTTTTTATTTTATTTTTAATTTCAATAATCAAAGCTGGTATTTTTTTACTTTTAATAATATCCACTTCATTAGAAAAAATTAAAATTACCGCCACGTCAGCTTTAACCGAGTTGAAAACAAGGAGGGTTATGGTTTTGCATAAGTTGAATTGTTAAAATTAAAATTAAAGATGACAATGAAACAAAAAAAAAAACTACCAATAAACAAAACAAGTGACTCAAGTGGTTAATGAGTTCCATAAAAGACAAATTGTTAATGAGTTCCATAAAAGACAAATTGTTCAGAAGAACTGTGTTTAATATACGAGTGGAACAATTCTTAGTTTGACTTTACTTACCCTCTGACCGAACTTCAAATTACCAGGGTATCTTTCCCTAAGAACCGAGAGTTAATGCAAAAAAAACTACCAATACATGGTATCTTTTATATATAGACATGGATCAAATAATAATTTAGCGGATGGGTAGTTCACTTGTTGAGTTAAGATATTAAAGGAGTTAATGAGTTAATAATTCAGGGTTTAAATTCTAACAAGGGAGAAAATACTAACATAACAATTAACATACTAAAATTTGTAGATCATATGATAAAAATTGAAATTAATTATAGGACCTCTTGTCTCAATTTTGTGTGTCTCAATAACTCATTTTTTGATATTATATATTGGTCTTTGTGTCGCATGACGACTATGCCTTTTCACATTTGACTCCATCGAGCCATCAAAGATAGAAACTTGTAACTCATTTGGATTGGAATGCTGGTATTGACTTATAACTTAAGATTGCGTTCCTTTCAAGATTTTAAGTTCGATTATCTTTGATGCTAATTTCTATATATTAGTTTGCCTTCTTTAAAAAAAACATAAATTCATAATGTATAGAAATGACAAAATTTTATTTACATCACTCTCATTCCTCGCATGTTTCGTTATGAACATAGTGAAAATACAAAGAAATGGGAGATTTATGTTGTCTCTCAAAAAAAAAAAGGAGATTTATGTTGTGTTTTATAATAAAGGCTTTAACATTTAAATAGTTCATACAACTATCAAGAGTTTTAGTTTTGGTCTTAGTAAAGAACACGCATTTGTAGTCCATACGAATATATAACTTTTGTTTTTAAGTGAATACTCATTCAAGTCTCACATCGAACAGTGGTAAGAAACAAAAATATAGAGTTGTTAAAGATACAAAGAGTTGGTTAGAGTATTCTTCACCACAACAACTTTAGTCTTTTAGATGTACTTGGAGCTCGAGTAACTGTGTGTCTTTAGCATGTTTATAGTTTTACATGTCTTTAACAGTCCGAGTATGTAATAACGAGAGTAATATAACATTTAAGTCAACACATATGCATTTTTTATTTACACGCCATTTACATATCTCCCAATTGAACAACTCCTTATATCAAACTAAGAATGGTGCCAACAACAATGCACTTTTTTTGGCACATACAGTATAACTTTCTTTTTATTGATCAAAATTCACATAGGCCCCATCAAAATTATAAGAGACCAACATAATTTGATCAGGGCCGTTCATGAGGGGTTGCAAACGGCTCTATAAATCTATGCTTCAAAATTATCATAGCCTTAAATTTTGAGTTTTCTCAAGAACATTTGAGCAAAATAAGTATAACTATGGAACATTTACTAAGCATGGGTCGCATGTTCGAGTATATGTGAATGACACGCATAAAGCTTAAAATACATGTTGTAAACCAATGGACTAAATCAACAATCTTCTTATAATTAGGATGTTAATAATATATAAAGGTTAATCTACTAAATGACCTACTTTTTATGTGTTATTAATATTATTTATAATTTAAATAAATGACGACTCTTATCAACATTTTGCATTTTTTAATAGACACTCTCTTTTAATACGAGAGCAAGGCCTCTAATTTTAGTGAGACGACCATGAATTTGATATGATCATGTGAATTTTAAAAAAAAAAAGAAGATAAAATAGTGTGTTAAAAGTGCATGTTAGACACAACAATGCCACCGTTCTTTATCGTGTAGACTCACACATTTAACTACGGAGAAGTGAAGAATTGGAGTTCACACACATCTTAGTTAATATATATCAACATATTTATGAGGTATGTTTGTGGTACATATTAGTTTAATTTTGAGTGTAAAAGTCACCTTAACTGCAAGATAAAAAAACACACGATTTAGTTTGATTCAATTGACTTTTTAAATAAAAACCAAATCAAACCAATGTAGTTCAATTAGTCTGGTTGTTGTGATTACCTATGACACAATATAATTTTTTGTTTTCAATATGAAATCATCAAGTTAAAAAGTTACAAACAACTATTTTCAACCATGTTTCAAATTTTTTCCAACATTACAATTTCATTCAAATTGACCAAATTAAAAACATACAAAAAAGAACAAGATAAGAAATACAAAATACTAAAATTTTATCATTATTTAAAAGTTCTCATCGAGTTTTCGGTAAAAAAATAGTTCGGATGCATCTGATCTAAATTCAATTTCGTATTAGTTTAAGTTGGTTCTTTAATAATTTTTGGCTTAAATATAAAAATGGTCCCTGCAAATATCTGGCGTTTTAGTTTTAGTTCTTATAAAAATATTTTTTTGGTTTTAGTCCCTGCAAATATAAAATATTTGGTTTTGGTCTTTGGTATTTTGTTTTAATCCTTGTAAAATCATTTCATATTGAAATTGGTCTCTATAATATTTATTTTAGTCCTTATTTTGAGGACTAAAATCAAATATTTTACATATTACAAGGACCAAATCCAATATGAATCAATTTTACAAGGACTAAAACAAAATACCAAGGACTAAAATCAATTTTTTTATATTTGCAGGGACTAAAACAAAAAAAATATTTTTACAGAAACTAAAACCAAAATATCAGATATTTACCGGGAGTATTTTTATATTTAAGCCATAATTTTTTCATTGGTTGGTTCAATTTTGAACACGCAAAATTGTAGTTACTTACATGACATCGTAAATCTAGATGTCTGTCTAAACTATAAAAGAGTTCACTGTACTAAAATGATAAAAACGATGTCGTTGAAATGGTCATTTCTCTTCTAACAAAAAAGTAGGAAGAAAATTTCAGATATCTTCTCTAAACCAAAACCAAACACAAACCAACATCTCTTCAACACACAAACCATCTTCCTCCAAGATCCGATCAGATCCATCCATTTCCACCTTCCATTTCCCTTCACTTTCTCTCTCTACCCCTTTCTCTCTCCAATTCACCCTTCAATTTTCCCATTTCCACACATCTTCGAAAATTAGGGTTTCATCGAAAAATGCGACGGATCGTCACCCACGCATGAATCTTTGGTGCTGTTTATGGTTCAATCGAGAAGAAGAAGACAAAGAAGGTGTAATTCACGACGAAAGGTGTCAACTTGTTGAACCTGGTATGAACAACGACGACGAGGATATTTTCGGAAACGTTAATTCTGATGAAGATGAAGAAATTGAAGGTGGGAATTATGAGGCCAATTTTCGGAGAGAGTTTTTGATTGATGGGTTTGATTCGTGGCCTGCTGTACGGCGCTCGATCGGTGAAAGTAGCTCTCTTAACGCCGGTGTAATCCCGAATTCCGGTCCGGAAAGCCCTGTTGCTGATGAGAACCGTGATTCGTCTCATAAGCGTGCTAAGTTCTACAAGTGAGTGTAATTTTGTAATTTTTTAATAAAAATGCATTTTTTTTATCTGGGTATGTGTATTTGCATTGTTATGAGAAAATTTTGAATTGTTGTGAAATCAATTGAAAAGTGGTTAATTTTAGTGTATTGCAATGACGTTTGATGAATTTGATTGTGATGATTAATGCTTTTATTTTTTGTATGAATTCTTTTTTTTTTTACGTAACAAAAATATTTTTTTTTTTGTGTGAACTATGATAGAGTATTTCGAGGCTGTTTGATCCATGTCACTGACACCACTTAGTGGTATAAGACTTGGTTGGTGCATTGTTATGAGATAAGGTTGTTTTGTAGAGAAATAAACTGATAAGTGGCTAATTTTACCGAGTTTGATTGTGGCGATGGATTAAGTAAAACTTGTATAGTGAACTATGACGATAATGATCATGATGATGTTTGATGAATTTGATTGTGATTATTTATGTTTTTTTAGTGATTTTTTTTTTATTTAACAAAAATTCATTTTTTTGTGCGAACTATTATAGAGCATTATTATTTAGGATGTCATTTGTTCCATGTAGCCAACACCACTTAGGGGAATAAGTCTTGATTGTTGTTGCTGTTAGGAATTGTGTATGTGCATTGGCCTGAGAAAAGCTTGTTTTGTTGAGAAATGAAGTGATAAGTGGTTAATTTTACTGAGTTTGATTGTGACGATTGATTAAGTAAAACTTGTTTTGTGAACTATGATGATGATGATGTATTTTTATTTTTGAAAGATATGATGATGATGTTTGATTGTGATGGGCAAAAGGGCAACCCGGTGCACTAAAGCTCCCGCATACGCAGGGTCCGAGAAGGGGTCCCACCATTTGGTGTATTGTAGGCAGCCTTACCCTGTTTTTTACACAAGAGGCTGTTTCCAGGACTTGAACCCGTGACTTTCCAGTCAAATGACAACAACTTTACCAGTTGTGATGATTTATGTTTTTTTTTTGTACTCAATTTATTTATTTAATTTTTTATTTATTTTTTATATATAACAAAAATTCATTTTTTGTGTGAATTATGATAGAGCATTTTGATTTATGACATTGTTTGATCAATGTAGCCAACACCACTTAGTGGGATAAGGCTTGATTGATGTTGTTGTGAATTTTGTATGTGCATTGTTGTGAGAAAATGTTGTTTTGTTGAGAAATGAAGTGAAAAGTGGCTAACTTTTCTGAGTTTGATTGTGACGATTGATTAAGAAAAACTTGTTTTGTAAACTATGAAGATGATGACGTTTGATGAGTCTGATTGTGATGATTGATTGTGTTTTTTGCAGTGAGTGTAACTTTGATGATCTGGCGTCTACGAGCAAAGTGAACTACTCTATGGATTATGCAGATTTTGACGGTTCTATTCAGCCTAGCAATAATACTTGTTATGGCGATTTTGCGTTGGTGTGTAATGGTGAGGATGGTAACGGTGTGGAAGACGGTGGAGGGAATGATGACGACAATTCAGAACTTGAAGACCAAGAGATTGTTAGGATGGATCTTACAGATGATCTCTTGCATATGGTAAGAGACGGTGAAAGAACCGTTTTTTTTTCTTCTATTGGTATCATTTATGCCTATCTTAAATCATTTTTGTGTGTTTTGATATTTAGGTTTGATAACAAAAGACTCACTTTCTTTATTTGTGAAATTTAGGTCTTCTCATTTCTGGATCAGAACAATCTCTGCAGAGCTGCCAGAGTTTGTAAGCAGTGGCGGGCTGCCAGTACACATGAAGATTTTTGGAAGAGTTTGAATTTTGAAAATCGGGACATATCTGAAGAACAATGTGAGCTTGAGTATATGCTGTATTATTTATAAATTTTTTAGTTTTATGTTTTTCAGCAAACCTTTTAACATTTAAGTTTTGGGTATTGGAAATCGTGGATTGTTATTAGTAGAACTTCTGCTTTTGTAAAACTGTAAACTTTAACAAGCAAATGTGCTTATTCAAAAGTTCAACGTGTAATTACAGTTGAGGACATGTGTAGGCGTTATCCGAATGCTACAGCATTGAGCATATCAGGACCTTCTATTTATTTGCTGGTCATGAAGGCAATCTCTTTGTTAAGGTAATTGTGTGCGACTTTGCATTGAATCAAGCCATCTTAGACTCCTGCTGATTTGTTTCATTCATTTCAGGAATCTTGAGGTTTTAACATTGGGAAGAGGACAGATAGGGGATGCTTTTTTTCTTGCTCTAGCTGATTGTACTATGTTGAGAGAATTGAATATCACTGATTCCACACTTGGCAATAGTATTCAAGAGATATCTATTGTCCACGAGAGACTGTGTCATCTTGAATTAACAAAATGTCGTGTCATGCGAATACAAGTCAGGTGAATAGTATGCCTCAAACTTTGACCGACGCTTAGCTATCACTTTATTGATATGATAATAAGTGATGGTTTATTCTTTTTTCAGGTGCCCGCAACTTAAAACCATGTCATTGAAGCGCAGTAACATGGCACAAGTTGTGCTTAATTGCCCTCTTCTGCTTGAACTTGATATAGGTTCTTGCCACAAACTTCCTGATGCTGCTATTCGTGCTGCTGCAACTTCATGCCCTCAACTAGTGAAGCTGGACATGCGTAATTGTTCTTGTGTCAGCGATGAAACACTGCGTGAAATAGCACAACATTGTCCTAGTCTTGGTTTTCTTGATGCATCATACTGCCCAAACATATCTTTGGAGGTGTGCTTCAAGCTGTATACTTACTTTTTGCATATTTAAGTTTGTATTTTGAACAAGAGTTTCTAGCTTTGTCTGACACGGTCACTTTTCTCTTTTAAGTCTGTTCGACTCCCAATGTTGACAATTCTAAGACTTCATAGCTGTGAGGGCATCACTTCTGCGTCAATGGCTGCAATAGCTCACAGTTCTATGTTGGAGGTATGTTATTTGTTCCAGATATTGATATTAACAATGTGTCTGAATTCTCGAGTATTAGGATGAATACATGATATCACTGCCAATGCAGGTTTTGGAGCTTGACAATTGCAGTCTATTGACTTCAGTGTCATTGGATCTTCCACGTTTGCAGAATATTAGATTGGTGTACTGTCGCAAGTATGTTTCTGCTTCATTTTCTCTCCCCCCAGAAAAGACATAAAATTCTATTATTGATATTTGTCTTACTCTGTTTCCTGTGTACTTAATGCTTAAGAAAATTTCCAATCCCTAATTTATCTGATTTATTTTTTGAATGGTTTCCTTGGCAGATTAGCAGATTTGAACTTGAGAGCTATATCGCTTTCTTCTATACAAGTGTCTAACTGCTCTGTACTCCACCGGATCAATATCACCTCAAATTCACTTCAAGTATGTCGCGTAATTATGTCTTTTTTAACTCCACATTCTCATACTGTATGGTATAGCCCTCAATGATGACCTTTGTGGTTATGCAGAAATTAGCACTGCAAAAGCAGGATAGCTTAACTACATTAGCACTGCAATGCCAATCTTTACAAGAAGTGGACCTCTCTGAGTGTGAATCATTGACAAACACCGTGTGTGATGTTTTTAGTGACGGTGGAGGATGTCCTATGTTGAAATCACTAGTTCTTGATAATTGCGAGGTACATGAACATGTATATTATTTTGGCATTTCTTGGATTCACGTTCTAAAAGTTCATTACCCATGAGCTATGTTGGTACTATACTCTGACAATTCAAATGGGTGTTTAATGTTTTCCTACTCTTGATCCTTTCCGCACAATTCTAATTGTATTTATAAACGATATATTCAACTAATCTAGTTGGGCCATAACTTACTGATTGAAATTTTGCCCATGGTTTCTATAATACCAATTAACATTTTCATGTCATATTGATAATTTCTCTCTTGAAGTTTCTGAAAGGGTATTTTTGGTGTTCTGGCAGAAGTCGCAATAGCAGTCTAAAGAATTGTTGAAAATTTTGAATTTAATTGAAGTAATTTCATGAATCATTTGTTATTACAATATCAGTATTTTAATGAATCAATTTGATACTATTTACTTTATAAAAAATGTTTCAGCAGTGGGAAATAATTGGGATTATGTCTTAATATTCCTGGTTGTTGTATTTGTGACAGATTAGGTTTCTTTAAATTCCTGGTATTTTGTCGGTGAAATGTTCTATATTTGTATTCGTATTAATGGGAACATTTTTTTTCTCTCATATATTTGGTGTTTGTTGCATGTAGAGCTTGACTTCAGTCCGCTTCATCAGCACCTCGTTAGTCAGTCTCTCCCTTGGTGGTTGCCGAGCAATTACTACACTTGAGCTAACATGCCCTTATCTTGAGAAGGTCATTTTGGATGGTTGTGATCATTTGGAAAATGCATCATTTTGCCCTGTAAGTGATACTGATATATTAGATGCCTCACAGTTCGATTTATATGAGGAAATTTTTTATTTCCTGCCTATCGAGTGCTTCGATTTTTATGAGCTGAAATTTTTGATTTCTTCTTTCGTTTTGAGTTGATCATTTGATGAAATATGCTAGAAATTAAAACTACAGAATAATAGGTTAACATCTTTTGCTTGTATTTATTTAGCTATCTGCATGGTTTAAGTAATAGCTTCATACATTTCATTCCTAGAGGTTGTTGTGTTAGGGCTTTGTAATTGGGACCACGGTTATTATCGGCGTATTAAGATACATTGGATTCATTTGAATAAAACTTAACCCAATAGATACAAATCGTTGTTCATATCTATTTTGACCATCAAGCTTAACACAAATCTTGATTTATTGTGGTGAGTCCCAACTTGCCAGCTGAAATTTGTGCAACCAACTGCTTTTTATTGGCTGTGTAGCCAGCCAACCACTTTCTCAGTAAAGATTTGATAAGATTCGGAAAATAGGTCTTCCGATTCATTCATGATCTGAATCTCAATCTGATAGCTAAGCAACTCCTGTTATTCATCTACTTCTCAGGTTGGTCTTCGATCACTCAATTTGGGAATATGCCCAAAATTAAACATACTCCGCATTGAAGCGATGTTAATGGTCTCACTTGAGTTGAAAGGATGTGGTGGACTGTCTGAAGCATCCCTTAATTGTCCTCTCCTGACATCTCTGGATGCTTCCTTTTGCAGGTGATGCTTTATCTGCTTGTATCTTGGTTATCCTGCTTATGTATGGAGTATGGACTGATGTTTGTTGTTTTGAATTACAGCCAACTCACTGATGACTGCTTGTCTGCAACAACCCGTGCCTGTCCACTAATTGAGTCATTAATATTAATGTCCTGCCCATCAATTGGGTTAGATGGACTCTGTTCCCTGCATTGGCTCCCAAATTTAGCTCTGCTTGATTTATCATACACTTTCCTGGTGACTCTGCAGCCTGTTTTTGACTCTTGTAAACAACTAAAGGTAAAAAGCATCCTATTTTAGTTTGCATATTTTTTACTGTCTTGCAAATTACAAATAGTAAAATAGTAGTGAAGAACCGCTCCTCCCATCCTCAAAACAAATCTACAGAAGTGGGGGTTATTTAGTTTAAAAAACCTAGCAAAGTTATTATATTACCATACACGCACGAGTTGTTTAGAAGAGCTTATTTGTGTGTCAATCTTGTGATTTAAATACTTTAATTAGTGTTTGGATACAGATGGGAATAATGTGAGATGTTCATTAATTGTTTTTAACATAATGAAACTCTAAAATGCTTATTGAACAAGAGCTTAAATAAAATGTCTACCCAAGTGTACTCAATAGTCCTTTACTTTCTCCCCTCTAATCTTTGTGAACATGAATTTGGTTATTTTCCCCTTTGTGAAATGTTATTTGGCTTTTATTAAAACATAATGTGGTCATAATGTTAATTGGTTCACTTATAGATGGATGTCCTTCCATCTGTTGGAAGTCTTGGTTAATCGTAATTTTTTTATTTTATGTTTTTGGATTTAAAATAAACTATTTATTTGATTTTTCATCGGAGTTCAAAAATATTTTATGTCTTCCTGAAACATTGAAGACATAGAAACTAACAGGAAAATGGAGATATAAGGGGATGGAAAAGAGTGAGAGGAAAAGTGGGTAAAAAAACTAAGATCATAAGAAATAGAATCTTATTACACATTTGCTTACTCATTTCTTGGTCCACAGATTATGGAATGATGTATGTATGTATGTATGCATGTTTGTATCATTATTCTCTTTTTCTTTTTCTCACGTAACATTTTTGTTTCTTGAAGGTGTTAAAGTTGCAGGCATGCAAATATCTCACCGACTCATCACTTGAACCTCTTTACAAGGGGGGTGCTTTACCAGCTCTTCAGGAGTTGGATTTGTCTTATGGAACTTTGTGTCAGAAAGCCATAGAAGAGCTTCTTTCTTGCTGCATTCACCTTACACGTGTGAGTTTAAACGGCTGTGTGAATATGCATGATTTAAACTGGGGGCACAGTCGAGGGAAGTTTCCCGAGTTACCTGGCATAAGCATCCTATCCATCGCAAGTTCCTACGAAAACAACCAAGTGTCAAGTGAGCTACCCACCCGATTACTTGAGAACCTCAACTGTGTGGGTTGTCCAAATATTAGGAAGGTTTTCATTCCATCAACAGCACACTGTTCCCATTTATTATTTTTAAACCTTTCTCTGTCAGCTAATTTGAAGGAGGTTGATGTAGCTTGTCTCAATCTATGCTGGCTTAATCTAAGGTATTGTTCGCCTCTCAAAAGAATGTGGATTGGTTTCTGACCTCATAACAGATGATAATGTTCTGACTTATCTCTTCAGCAATTGTTCCTCATTGGAAGTTTTGAAGCTAGAGTGTCCGAGATTGACCAATCTATTCCTTCAGGTTATTATTCTTATCTGCCACTTTAAATTTTCCACACACAACATAATTGTTGTTTCTTGCAATTATATCATATTGTTCTAAATATACTTTAAAATTTATTGTGGTAATGCTTTTTCATATTTTTTTGTATGAAAGATGCTAGAAACACTATGTATATACTCTATTATTGGGTGAAATTCATGTTAGTCCTACCACTTAGGAAATGGTTCCCAGTTACAGCCTAATAGAGATTGAGACTTAAATGGTTAATGATTTAGTGAGACTCAACAAGTGTATTTTACCCAATAGGAGTGCGTGTGTTGGAAAGAATGTGTGAAGATCGTATTGCTAGCATTGCCTTTCACTGCATTACATTTTAGAATTTACAACTGCCGTAAAGAATGTGTTAAAGATTTTATTGTTAGCATTGCTTTTTCTGCATTACAATTTATAACTGTCATTGGCTATCATTATCATTTTTGAAAATTATATGGTAGTATTTTTGTCCCGATCTTTTGGCTGGTTTATCTGGCTCTTTTTCAAGAACGGGCTGTATACAAATTTTTCTTAAAAAAAAAAATGTTAGGGTATGTGGCTGACTTCTGTCCTTCACTTAAAATAAATGTGACATTTGATATTCTTTAAATCACTTGCAACCCATCCTTTGATTCATTGTTGTGTTAATAGTTATTTGCTTTCTAATATGCTTGTCCGCGTTGGGACAATTTGGATATTTTAGGCATGCAATATTGACGAGGAGGCTGTTGAAGCTGCTATATCAAAATGTACTATGTTGGAGACTCTTGATGTTCGCTTCTGTCCTAAGGTGAGAGCAAATGCATATAATATTTTGAAATGTTGATTTCGGTTAAAATGAACCTTTATTTTGCATGATTGTTGCTTGTGATGTTCTTCAATCGTTTATGGGATATTTTACGGTTTTTTGCAGATAAGCTCGACGAGTATGGGAAAATTCCGTGCAGCATGTTCTGGTTTGAAGCGTATATACAGCAGCTTGTCAACTTCATCAGCATGATTTATGATCTTTGATGTTTTGTGGTGCTTGTTCACTTGGAGAGAAGGCACACTTGGCAATAAATCGGGTTCTTCCTATTGTATTGTAAATTGTTATCTTTTTTATATTGTTGTGTTTGTTTGGCATATAGAAATGAGGTTATCTTCATGCATTGCCACAATAAGTTTTTGATGTTCTAATTTGTTGTAAATTTTACATTTCAATTTGTTGATGCATATTTTATTCTGAAGTGTTCTGAAGAATAGGTGTTTGTTTTATCCTTTCATATACAGTTTATTCTGTAATATTGACATTTACATTTTGAAGAATAGATGTCTGTTTGAACTTACATTTTTCGATGGATGGATGCGTCGTATTGAGATTTATATTTTGATATTGTCTGTTTCTGTAACATGAATGCATATTTACAATTATATTTTGATGAAATTTTCGTATATGCACAAGATCAAAAGGAACCACTGTGCATTAACTTATTTGAAGAAAACTCCAACATTCGACCTGCCGGTTATTCCCTCGACTTTAAAGTTAGCTCACATTTAGACAACCTTTATTTATGACATTAACATATTACACTTGTAAACATTTTCAGTCCACATTTATTTTGAATAATCTCTTTAGCGTTCTACCTTTTGGGATTGTAGTGACTGATGTGAGTTAGGAAGACCGATTTTTACCAATTTCCTGGTTGTTGTGGTAATGATCACATCATGTCTATCTGCACTTCTATTGAGGTAGAATAATTTTATAATGTTTGGAATGTTTAGTGAACGAAATGGTGTCATCAGAATGCACAAGAAATACCATTTACCTTACTACCAAATGAAGATCAAATGTAGTACTCCTTTTGCTCATCTTTCAGCAAATTATTTATTAATCTGTAATTCAAATTTAACTCGGTGCTCTCATGGTCCTAAATAAAGTCCTTCTCATTACTTTATAATACAACAAAAAAACTTATCTATAAACTCAAGCTTTGATGCAAAGGATAATTACTCGTTCAGCTGATTTAATTCTTTTGGATCCTATATGATAAACGAGAAACGTCAATAGGAAATGAAGCAGAAGAACTGAGGATGGCATTCTGATGGAATTCAAAGAGATAATCTGCTTATAGGTTCTCTTCTAAGGAATGCCACCAACCACTCTCTAAGTCGCGGTTAAGTATCGGAACGTATCTTCCGATGGAATTTATTTTTAATGTTAGTCCATGAACTATCAATTTCTTTTCTATTTTAGAAGTAATTGACTGAGTAACTTGTTAAAGTAAGTATAATTTACAGACTATTTGCTGCGACATTGTCTAATATGCACAAACACATTACTATTGTATCACGAACAAATTTGTTTTTTTACTATTGGATAAATCTTATCACATCTCATTTCATTCAATTATGAAACTTATTGATACAATGAAACAAACTTGTGTTTGATGTAAAACTTGTTTCACTTATGCACCATTTAAATGACATTTATTGATCATATATTTTTCTAGTTTGTGGTCTAAATGGGAGAGACACAACTGTTTAGGGATCAAAGAGAAATTTTCACAAATTTGCTTATTGATTTGTCACGAAGTTGCAGTCTAGCAAAATTAAAACCTTCATCTTTAAACTTAATTTAAAGGGGATGCATTGGATTATGGGAGGGAGAGAGTTTATCGTCTCTAGGTTACGAAAAAGAATATTTCTCTCATTTCTTTTAGCCAAATTTGGTTCTTTTCGCAGTACACTATTTTATGTGCTACTACTTTCTCAATTTTGGTTTTGAATAAAGACATGGTTCTTGTTTCACATATTTTGAATGTCTATTATATTGCTTTTGTTTCATCGTAATCACGTCTAATTTTTTAATTGTGGGATTGTTGATATTTCAAAGATGAATATTCTCACTAATCCAAGTTTTTCCTTTTGTTGTAGGCGTGCTTCTTATTACTTCAGCCTTAGGGTTTACCTTGTTTACAAATGTAATATCATATGTGTGTAGGATCTTAGATATAAAAAATGATTGAAAATAAAGGTTAAACAAGAAAAGTGAATCATTAAAATAATTTTGGTTCAATTGCGATTTGAAAAGATAATTGCTCTTGATAGATTTTGCAAATATTTCAACCATGAAAATATGAAGTTTATTAGCTTAAATACATTATTGTACTATCAAAGAAGACACTAATTGGCTTAAAAACATTGATTATCTTACACAATCACAAAATAGAGAGGATGATTAATCACTCAAAATTAATAGGATTAACATGTTCAAGTATTTTCTTCACAAACAACAGAAAAATAAGTTCATGAATATCTTACAAGTTACCACACACACTGAGCATGCATGCAAGGTTCTTAAATTACAGAGATGCTTTACACTTCAAAACAAGAAAGAGAAGAATAAGAATGAAAACAATACCACCAGAAGAACCACCAACTCTATGAATCCAATTACGATCAAACCTTGTGAAGCTCTTATCCAAAAAAGCTGATAAAGCTATGACTAAAACCAATACAAAAAGAAGCATAGGTAACCATAAAGTAACACTAATTGGTTGTTCATCATCTTCCAACTCACTCTCTGATCTGTGATCAATGTATAGAGGAGAAGCCACAGCTAGAACTACTAAGCTTATGGCTGCTATTCTCTCAAAAGAAGAAAATTTGCTTCCCCTCCTATTTGCTTCAACTTCCATTCAGAAGATTGATTTAGATGATAAAAAATTAAGTAAGGTTCTCAAGGAATTTCTTTTGTGTTGTTAATTAAAGTGTATGTATATATATGGTATGATGGAATTGCAAATGTTGATAAGATGAGTGGAATATTGCTTTTCAAAGTAAGCACTAAAGAAGAGCATCGGATACTCACAACTATATTCTCATTCATTTTAATGTGGGACACGTACGAATAAAATGAATATCAATGTGCGCAATCTTTTTTAACCATTTTCTTTTTTGAAAGAAAGAGAACAATCAACAAAGAACTAGAAACTCCAGAACCATCAGCAACTAACAAGTGATTACTCTAAGCAGGATAGAAAATCAAGAAGAATAAACTATAGAGTACATAGATAGATTTTGTGGAAAGCCCTCAAGAAGAAAGGAGTTAGAATTATTTATATTCAAGCTATCAAGAACATGTATGAGAAGGCTTTAACTTGTGTGAGGACGCATAATGGGGAACGATTTTTCCGTCACAATAGGATTGCATCAAGGATCAACCTTAAATCCATATTTTTTTACTTTAGTTTTGGATGTACTTAAACAACGTATCAGAGTTAGCATTGAGATGTATTTTATTTTATTTTTGCAGATGATGTAATCCTGCTTCAAGAGTCGAGGGAGAAATTAAAGAGGAGGATGGAGACAAGCCTTAGAAACGTACAACTTCCACCTAAGTAGAAGAAAGACAAAGTATATGAAATGTAATTTCAGCATAAGGAGTAGCTTTACCTTAGAGGTGAAAGTCGGAGATCATATCATACTACAAATTACACAATTTAAATATTTTGGGTATAAGTACAAAACGACGAAGAAATAGAAGTAGATGTAAATCATCAAATTCAACATGAGTATGGGCAGTGAAGAACCAACATGAGAATAAAATAAGCTCATTGCAGATGAAGATGTTGCATTGAATGTGTTGTAAGTTTAAACGAGATATGGTTAGAAATAACCATATATTAATCCAACAAACATGCCTTTAGTTCTGAATTCAATTAAATTACATGACAAACTTCACCCACAATTCAAACTCAATTCAAATATTCACACTTTCAATCTCTCACTCTTTCTTTCTTCTTCTTCTATCTGTATATGACATAAAGCTCTAATCATTCAAAATATTTTGTTAATGCCACAATAAAGCTCTAATCGTCCGTGCGTTGCATGGGTGAAAACCCTAGTTACCATACACCCGAGTTGTTCAGAAGAGCTTATTTGTGCCTATCTCGTGTTTAAATACCTATGTTAGTGTTTGCATACGGTTGGAAATATTGTGACATGTCCATAAGTTGTTTTTAGCATATTAAAAATCTATCCTTAAAAAAAACATGATAAAAATCTAAAATTGCTTAATGAGTAAAAGTTGAAATAAAATGTCTATACAAGTGCACTTCTGCTCTCGAAACAATGAAGACGCAGAAATTGACTGGAAAATGGGGATAGAAGGGGACAAAATATTGAGAGGAAAAGTAGGTAAAACTACTAAGATTATTTTGTTTAATGAAATACAATGTTATTATATATACATTGTGGAATATATGTATAACGTTTGCCTTTTTCTGATGGTCACATTCTTGTTTCTCGAAGGTATTAAAGTTACAGGCATGCAAATATCTCACCGACTCATCACTTGAACCTCTTTACAAGGGTTGTGCTTTACCAGCTCTTCAGGAGTTGGACTTGTCTTATGGAACTTTGTGTCAGAAAGCCATAGAAGAGCTTCTTTCTTGTTGCACCCACCTTACACCTGTGAGTTTGAATGGCTGTGTGAATATGCGTGATTTAAATTGGGGGCACAGTCGGGGGGAAGTTTCCTGAGTTACCTAGCATAAGCGTCCTATCCATCGCAGGTTCCTATGAAAACAGCCATATGACAAGTGAGCAACCCACCCGATTACTTGAGAACCTCAACTGTGTGGGTTGTCCAAATATTAGGAAGGTTTTTATTCCATCGACATCACACTGTTCCCATTTATTGTTTTTAAACCTTTCTCAGTCAACTAATTTGAAGGATATTGATGTAGCTTGTCTCAATCTACGCTGGCTTAATCTAAGGTATCGTTTGCCTCTCAAATGAATGTAAATTGGTTTCTGTCCTCGTAACAGATTGTAATGTTTTGACTTATCTCTTCAGCAACTGTTCCTCTTTGGAAGTTTTGAAGCTAGAGTGTCCGAGATTAACCAATCTATTCCTTCAGGTTATTATTCTTATCTGCCAATTTAAACTTATCCATGCACATCATGATTATTGTTCTAGATACCCTTTAAAATTTATTCGGTAATATGTTTTTTCATATTTTCTGCACGAAAAATTCTAGCAACACATATCAGACGCATTCTTTTGTACAGTCTTTGTTATTGGGTGAAATTAATGAGTCCTTCCACTAAGGAAATGGTTCCCAGTTCCAACCTGCATGATTAATGATTTAGTGAGACTCAACAAGTGTGTAAAGAATGTGTTAAGATTGTATTGCTAGAATGTGTTAAGACGCAACCTGTATGTGTGTGATGGAAAGAATGTGTTAAGATTGTATCGCTAGAATTGCTTCTAGCTTTTACTGCATTACAATTTACAATTCACAATTTTCATTGGCTATCATTATCGTTATAGAAAATTATTATTCTTTTGTCTTGGGTTATGTGACTCCTTTCAAGAATGGGCTGCATACATTTTCCTTAAAAAATGATAGGGCATGGAGTTGACCTCTGTCCTTCACTTGAAATAAATGTGACATTTGATATTCCTCAAATGATTTGAGGAATATCGTTTAATTGTATGACTTAAATTTAGTCGTTCTTGCAACACATCCATTGATTCATTGTTATAGTTTGCTTGCTCGAGTTGGGACAATTTGGATATTTTAGGCTTGCAATGTTGACGAGGAAGCTGTTGAAGCTGCCATATCAAAATGTACTATGTTGAAGACACTTGATGTTCGCTTTTGTCCTAAGGTGAGACTATCTTTGCATGATGCAATGCGAGGTTGCTTGAATGTTTGTTTTTATCATGGTCTTCAATCATTTGTGATATTCTACGGTGCTTTGTAGATAAGCTCAACAAGCATGGGAAGATTCGGTGCAGCATGTTCTAGTTTGAAGCGTAAATATAGCAGCTTGTCAACTTCATCGGCATGATTTAGGATATTTGAAGTTTTGTGGTGTTTGTTCACTTGGGGAAAACGCATGCCTGACATTAAATTGAGTTATTCCTAACGTATTGTAGATTTTCAACTTTTGTATTTTTTTTGCTTGTTTGGCATATAGAAATGAGGTTATCTTCTTGCGTTGCCACAATTGTTGTTCTAATTGTTGTAAATTTTACATTTCAATTTGTTGCTGCATATTTTATTTTGAACTGGTCTGGAGAATAGGTGCATGTTTCTTTAACATGAATGCATGTTTACAATTATATTTTGATGAAATTTTCATATATGCACAAGATCAAATGGAACCATTGTGCATTAACTTATTTGAATCAACATTCGATCTGCCAGTTAATCTATTACACCAGGCATCAATTTCAATCTACGTTCATTTGGAATAATCCCTTTTGGGATTGTAGTGGCTCTTGAGTGGGTTAAGATTCTCTCAATTTCTCATATAAATAGAGGACTTTATGAAAGAGATAGACACAATTGAGATATTAGTGGTATTCATTTTAGCAAGTGAGTCGCACTAATTTCTCACTTGTGTATGTCTCTTTCTTAAATGAATTTCAAGAAAGGAAAGGATCTCAACTCACGGTAAGTGTTTGTCGATACTTAAATTATCACACTCTGACCTACCTATTTCATTCCTTAACCATAAACATATAAACAATCCTTAATTTATTTTCAATGTATCTAGTCCATGAACTATTAATTTCTTTCCTATTTTAAAAATAATTGAGAGACTAACTTGATGAAATAAGTATATTTTACCGACTATTTATTGGTAGTATATTTTTATAATTTGTGGCCCAAATAGGAGAGACAACAAATGTTTAGGGATCAAATTGAAGATTTTCCTTTTTTTTTTTATTTTAAAAAACTTGATTTCTAGTCCAAAGACCGATTAATCGAAAGGATCAAACCTACTGTTCACTAACGTAGGGTTCATTGTAAGGACTAGTTCATGGAAATTGACATCAAGATGGTTCAAACTTAAGATCTTGAAATGAACACACTTTGAATTCTCAAACCTACACCATCAATCCAACTTTTGTGGGATAGATTTTTCCAAACTTGTTTATTGATTTGCCCCATAGTTGTAGATTAACAAAATTAAAATCTTCATCTTTAATCTTGATTTTAAGGGATGCATTGGATTATACAAGGAGTCTCTAGGTTAAAAATAAGATATACCTCTCATATCATTTAGCCAAATTTGGTTCTTTTTGCAGTACAATTTTTTTTGTACTAATTTTCTCAATTATATTGCTTCTGTTTTATTGCAATCACAAGAAAATTAAATCATGACAATAGTTTTAGTTCACTTGAGATTGTAAAAGATAATTGTTCTTAATAGATTTTGCTAATATTTCTACCATGAAAATATCAAGTTTATTAACTTCAATACATTGTACTTTGAAAGCAGACAATAATTAGCTTAAAACATTAATTCATCTTAAGTTTAAGATTCAACACTTAGTTTTCTCACAAACCTTCCTTGAGCATGCATGCAAGGTTCTTAAATTACAGAGATGCTTTACACTTCAAAACAAGAAAGAGAAGAATAAGAATGAAAACAATACCACCAGAAGAACCACCAACTCTATGAATCCAATTACGATCAAACCTTGTGAAGCTCTTATCCAAAAAAGCTGATAAAGCTATGACTAAAACCAATACAAAAAGAAGCATAGGTAACCATAAAGTAACACTAATTGGTTGTTCATCATCTTCCAACTCACTCTCTGATCTGTGATCAATGTATAGAGGAGAAGCCACAGCTAGAACTACTAAGCTTATGGCTGCTACTCTCTCATAAGATGAAAATTTGCTTCCCTTCCTATTAGCTTCAACTTCCATTCAGAAGATTTAGGTGATAAAAAATTATGTTAGGATAAATTTTGTGTTGCTAATTAAAATGTATGTATATATGATATGATATGATATGATATGGTAAGTGGAATATTATTGCTTTTCAAAGTAAGCACTAACTAAAGAGCATCGGATTCTCATTCATGTACTAATGTGGGACACCAATGAGACTGAATAGTGCAGTTTCAAAATAAATACATCAATGTGCGCAATCTTTTTAACCTTTTTCCTTTTTTGAAAGAAAGAGAGTGTAAAGCTGGGAAAAAAATTATAAAACAATCGTTTGAAAACTTCAAAATTATCAGCGACTAAAGCATCAATACCTGAGCGTCAGTCCTCTTTTATTACCAAAAAAAAAAGCATCAACATCATTCCAATGAGTCATGCATAAGGGACTAAACTCCCACGACATGACAACATTTATAGTGTGTCTAATTACTTGGCAAAGAAGTTCATTCAGTGTGTTTCTCTTTTTCCATTATATCAACTAAAACTCAAAAGAAAGAAAAAAATAGACATAAAACCTAGACCAAACATTCATAGAACAACAATAAAACACAATAATGAAATTGTATTCACATGCAAATCAATCATAACAACATTCTCAAAACAACAAAAAGAGATAAAAACAAGGCTTAATTACACCTTTGGCCCCCTAAGTTTTCTAAAGTTGTGATTTTGGCCCCCTAAAAAAAACAACTCTTTTTAGGCCCCCGAAGTTTACTTTCTGTTGCAATTTTGATCCCCACGCCAATTTTGACCCAATCAACGGACACGTGGGCTCCACTTGTGTAATTATTTTTTTATATTTTTAAAATTATTTTTTAATTTAAAAAATAAAAAAAAATATTTTTGTAATTAAAAAAAATGTTTTTTCAATTACAAAATTAAAATTAAAATTTAATTTTTTTTAGTTTTTTTATTACAAATGAAAAAAAATTAATTACAATTTTTTTTGTTACAAAAAATAAAAATAAAATTTTTATTTTTTTTTAATTACAAAATAAAAAATATTATTAAAAAATACAAAAATATTAAAGTGGATGCCACGTCAGCGTTGTCTTGGTCAAAATTGGGTTAGGGGGCCAAAATTGCAACAAAAAGTAAACTTAGGGGCCTGAAAATAGTTATTTTTTTTAGAGAGCCAAAATTATAACTTTAAGAAACTTAAGGGACAAAAAGTGTAATTAAGCCTAAAAACAAACTGTGGACAACAACATAAATATAAATAATATTGATAATCAAGAAAGTGACAACTAGTCAATTACATATATGATATATCACAAAAAGAGAACATCATTACTTAATCAATTGTGTAAATCACAAAAATAACAAAATCAGCCTGTATCCCGCACAAATCAGTTTTCCACCGCATATCCCTCACATGTCTCTAATGTATTGAAAAATATCAGATAATTGTTTTTTTAAAAATAAAATTTAATATATGGTATCAAGACATATCAGACAGGTATCATCAACAAAAAACCAATTTTCCCAATCACCAACACCAACAGCAGCAACAACTGTTTGAGTTCAAGAAATGGAACAGAGTGTCATATTCCATTAGAACAGCAGCCCATAAACGAGTACCAGCAGTTGTTGTTAAAAGAGTAACAGTGCAAACTATTAAAGAAATAAAACACCAATATGGAATTTAAAAAAAGGTAGAAGACTTATGTGGTACAAATAAAAGAATGATCATTTAGAAACAACAAACTTATTTTAAAACTCAACTTTCAAGCCTGCAAATTGAATCATGGAAGACCAAGAATGGTTGGTATCAATTATTCCTCCCAAGAGTAAAAATTATTAAGGGTCTTTCCAAATAACTTCAACTTCTCTTGATGCTCTTTTGAACCGAAGTAGTGCTTTCATCAACTCCGGTATAAAGTTTGCATCAGGCTTCACAATCATCTTTTCTAGCACCGGAGAATATAGAAGTAGAAATCTGATCAAATTTAATTCAGACTGGGTACCAGAGATGCCATCTATCGTCATATGTTGCACTCGCAATGGCATGATCGGCCTTGAAAGGATATCTTCCCAACAATAGGTGGCAGATGGCAAAGCGACAGTATCCACATCAGGCCTCATTGTCTACATGCAATTGTTACAAATCCATTGATCAAAGGGGAATATAGAATGAATAAGAGAGATATAAAGCATATTAAAACTCTGAAGGCTACATTGTATTGAGTCATAAAAAATGGAAAATGAGGTACAATAGTCTCTTGTTTTATAGGAATCTATTGCACTGACAATGTACTTGACTATCTAAATTTTTCTTCTTAACTTCTATTAGCAAAATTGCAACTCACATCTACAAGTCTTAGAAACTACTATCAAAGCTAAACCCTAGATAGATACTTAAAGCAAAAAGGTTTTTCAAATTCCAGAGTTTACTAACTCCATAAAAACAAAAACAAGATGTAACCACAAATCAAGAAGCAAAGCTAAACTAAACGAGTACTCACAAATATTTTTAACTTTTGAAGATTAGGTGAGCTTCTAAGCAAACAAAGAGCAGCCGAAATTTCCTCCATGTTATCAAAGTTTATGGTTAAGGAAAGAATACTCAGATCAATACAAGGTGTAGGAAGCTTTAATGGCAAAACACCTGCAGCCAAATACTGAAGCAGGACAAAAAAATGGCTCTAAATTAGAATATAATGTTTTTAATACATACAGATCAGGAGCTGCATACACATGAGAATAATAGGTGAGTCACTCCTAAGTCAAATTCAAAATTCATATGCTCGAGCAGTATACCTTTAAAAAGAAACAAACGATCACTAGGTTCTGTATGTGAGGTCGATTATCGAAAAATCTGAGCAAATTGCTAGAGTATCCAGGCAATCTACTTTGATTGCTTTCAGAGTTAAATTCCAACCATGAGTTGACGAGTATCGTAGTTAATTGGAAAGTGTTGTCAAAGATAATACCCTCAAATTCACCATAGATTTCAAAAAACTTGAGATTTGGTGCATGAATATTAATTTCGGTTAAAGTATCAACATCTCTCACTCTCAACTTTTCAAGCAAGGGGCAGCCAAATATCAACTTTTCTAAAGCATCTTGAGCCACTTCAACAAGTTGTAGATCAAGACTTTTCAAGTTCTTGAAGCCTTCAAACATCGTTGGAAGTTTAAGACAACACCCAGTTAATTTTAAACGATGTAAACTTTGACATGAGAATAAACACCAAGGTATCTTGTAGCATTCCAATACACCAACCTTTCAGCAAAAACTCTTTAGTAGATCTTCCAATTAAATGAAGAATCCATCGATCAACGTCAGTCGCACAACTCTCACCAATTAGTTCAGAATTAGAGAACTTGAACTTGTTGATTGGCCCAGGATGAACTAAAAGTACATGATCAACAATTTTCACAAACTTTCTGACACTAACTGAAGGATCTTCGGAAGTTGCAGCAGACACACATTTTGTATCAAATATAAGATTTGGAATTGTGTACCATTTTTTCTTCCAATAGCTCGACAAAACACTTTTCTCACCGCGTCCCTAATCGGCAAGTAAGACAGAATCTGGTCTGTTACATGACCTGTTAACCAACTAATTCTATCCGGTTTCGCATCAAGAGTATACTTTGTTCGTTTCCTTTCCTTTAGATAGATATATTCATATTCAAACAAAGGTACATACATGCATGAATCAGAAAACAAACTAGGTTAGAGTATATTATATATGTATCTAAGTATGCATACTAGGATCATAACGTTGAAATTCAAACTAATGTAACTTCATTAACTTAAAAATAGTTACTCATGTGATTATTTGTTCTTAAGAATTCAAGTTGTAAAATGGTACAAATATAATGTTAGATATTGAAATTTATGGAATAGAACGCATATTATTATTATTATATTACACAGAAGAAAGCTTTCAGAAATTACCATGTCAAACCACCGATTGATTGAGTAGTTCCAGGAAAAGCACAAAACAATCTTTTGAGTAATAAAAAATCTTCTTACCAAAAAAAGTGGATGATGATAGTCAAGAGAGACTAGGGTTTCTTCCAATTTGAGATCAGAAGGGTTTACGGTTTACATACGGTCAACGTGTAATTCCTCTCTTTTCTGTAATATATAAGAAAAAATTCCACTTTTTATTTATACTAGTATATTTATCCCGACGTTGCTCGTATCAGATATATTCAAGAAGACCAAAAAAATTATGTATGGTATCGGCAAATAAAATTTATCATGGATTGTTACAGGACGAATACCTTAATAGGTACACACGAATAAAATAAAATAAACTATATTATAAATACTCGTGAATTTATAGATGCACATGCAGATAAAATTAACTGAATTTAATAAAAATATTAACATATATAGAATAAAATTAACTTTTTTTAAAGTTTTTTCGAATTCGCATAAATTTGTACCCGTTATTAAATTAATAAAATTATACAAGTCTTGTGTTACTTGAAAAATAATCTTCTCTTCATGAAATAAAATAAAAACAAAAATCAGAGTGATGAAATTTATTGGTTATTTAGAAATCAAAATTGAATGAATGTATTGTAAGCATGCTTGTAAAGATAATTAGAAGTTTTTAAGATGTTGTCTTTAAAAGTAAAAATAACAAATAAACGAAAACATGTTATATTAAAAAGTAGCATTAGAAAGTGGTCGATATATATTATATAAAAATCAAAACATAAGTAAAAGAAATAACAAAAGAATTGGTGTTTGTCCCTTCAAAAAAAAAAAAAGAATTGGTGTTTGCCAAACCTGAAAAAGGAAAAAGGTTAGATCAAAAGAAAGTTTTTGTTTCTCAAAATATGTGAATGTGATTAACAAAAATTCCTTTATTTTAATTTTTTTTAATGAAAAAACTCTTTATCTATAGTTAACATTAGGATATGTTGCTAAAGGATAATATAATAACTAATCGAAGTCTTTTTTTCGTCAAAGAAAAACTCAATGGAGAGAGAGAGCATGAGATTTATCTTGTTCACCAAACCCAACTACCTTATGTCCCCACGCCTCGTGTTAAATTACCCACTATAGTATCATGTTATCAAAAATTTCTAAATATCACTACAAGGTCTTGATCACACCAGATCAATCCATTACAAATTGTATTATCAACATCAACAGACTTATACAATTATTTGCTTTCACAAATAAAAGGTTGGAACAACTTCTTTCTCAAACTATTTAAACCAAATAGACTTGAGAGCTATATTACACTTTTTGTATGAAGATGGTTTTTGTTGGATCGTGGTTACTCAACACGTGTTTGAGATTATATAAAACAAACTCAAAAGATCATGATCCTAAAATATAGTGAGAGATTTGGAGTTTGTTTGTTTTGTGAAGAGCTTGATTGAGAGAATGATTGTTTAGCTTAGAGAGATGGATGCTCTCTATTTCAAACTCTTGCTCTTAACCTTCAATGACTCCCTTTATTTATAGAACCTGAAGACCCTCGGAGGACAAGGAAAAAAGAGTTGTCGGAACTCATTTCAAACTGAAAAGTGCGCTCCACTTGATGCTTGGAGAGGAAGTATGAAAACTGTTCACTGAGAACGTTCTCTCTGTCCAGATCATTCTCAGGAATGATTTCTTTGTTCCAGCCTTATTTGTGCAAAGAAATGACACGTTTTGCTAGTTGTTGTTAGTTGTATCCTCACTGTAATAACTGGTTGGTCACTTGTCAAGATGAGTACATATCACCTTGATGTCATATGATGATGACATATGCTTCATTTTCAAGGAACACTTTGTGATCAATCCTTGAAGATCTTTTCCACTTTATTCCTTAATGGGTCAAAAAAATGCATGAGGCATTTGCTAATTTTATTCCATAAAAAGTTCCAGGGCCCATGTGCAAATAAACTCTTGATTTGTTTTGCTTTTTAATGTTATTTTAAGGAATCTTGATCTCTTATGATTTTGAGTTTTGACCTCAAAATATGGATGGGGAAATGTCCCAACATATAGTCATTTTAATCGTACTATCTTAATTTTATATTTTGAATAAATTTTATGTTTATGTCAGGAAAAAAAGATCGTATATTATTTAGTTTATTTAAAGCGGTTTTGACTCAAAATAATTAACGAATCACAATTGTTAGGAATGAGAATTGTAACATAATTAAGGAAATTCAATGAAGATAAGTTGTCTTTGTGGTATAGTTTTACTTAGACATAACAACATAACTCATACACACGATTAAATGTCCAAACCCACTCTGACATCGACGGAGAAACCCCACTTTGCTTGAGTTTGGATGAAGATTTTCTCCAATTTCAAAATACAAAGCATGGGCATGTAACGAAGACATTGGTATCCAACTTGAACATGTCTCAGTTAGGGATGCAAGTAGTTCGGACAAAACCGATGAAATCAAAAGCCCAAACAAAACCAAATAAAAGAAATTGTGCAACCCTTATAGTTCGGTTCAAAAACTGAATCATAGGAAATAAAATTTGATAGGTTCGACTCTCGGTTTTTAATTTTAAAATTCAATGACTAATAAATTGGTATGTTGACTAAGTTCACTTTGATTTACCTCATAGCCAACGTTTTACCAATACCCTCACACCAAAACCACAAAGTACAAGTTTATTAAGTTTATATAAATTATAGGGTCATGCTAACTTGTGCTCAGAGCACAAATTAAGGATTTAAAAATGGAATTAAAACATAAGTTTTGCATTGAAAAAATAAGTTTTTAAACTTTCAAGACATTAAATGCACAATTTTCAAAATTAAATTTCTACATTTAACTTCTAAACTTGTGTCTTAAGGACACAAGTTAACATTTTTCTATAATCTAACATATCTATCATGATCCACTTGTTTGTTCTTCAATATTTTTTATGTTTTGTTGTAAATATATTTTTTTTTGATTATTTTCCTAAAATTTAAAAGTATTATAGTATTAGAATACCCTTATCTTTATTTATTAATTTTGTTAAGTCTTAACCTAATTTTTCCCCTCCACTTTTGCAACAATTAAATCCTAAAATTTTGGCTCTAAATCTTATTATTATTATTATTATTATTATTATTATTATTATTATTATTATTATTATTATTATTATTATTATTATTATTATTATTATTATTATCTTTATTAGTTAAGTCTTAACCTAATTTTTTCCCTCCACTAATCCCTTATTAGGTTTGCAACAACTCTATCTTAAAATTTTGGTTCTAAATTTCCATCATATATGTTTTTCATTTATCTTTTTAATAATCGTGAATATTTTTTTTCAAAGCAATAATTTAATATATATCTTAATCCTTATCCTTATTATTTATTAATTTTATTAGGCATGCAGCAACTTAACCTATTGTTTCTGTAGATTTTTTTTTGACAAGTTGTTGTACACTTATTTAATACGTTTACAAACAGAATACTCTAATTTTCATGCAAACTCGGCTACCCTAAATAATTTGTTAGGAACCATGAACTGCATTAATTTTTTATGTTTAACTATAAAAGTAATAAATAAAATTTACCCGTACAACAATATAATTTTGTATTCTTTTTATCTTTTTTCTTTGTAATTTTTTTATTATCATTTGATTGTAATATTGTATCTGTAATAATATAATTTGCGTTTATTGATCGACCAATGATCTTACGGGGTAAAGATTATTTATTGGTCTTTATTATAGTCGAAAAGACCCGTGCGTCGCACGGGCCAAAATTCTAGTTTTAATTTGGTTTCCCTTATGAAAACCCTACTTATCAAACTAAACTGAATCAATCAATGAAGATTTGGTCGGATTTAACTTTTTGACCGAAAACCGAACCGATCTGAATCCTTAAACCCTACTCTCTTCTTTTTCACACCTCAGATCAGTTCTCACTCTCTCTCTCTCTCCCTCTTTGCTTTGACAAAGGTATGACGAATCTGAACTCCTTCTTCTACCTTTTCGTTTTATACCTAATTGTTGTTGTTTTGAGTTTCTCTGTTATCGTGGTTTTGTATATCAAGATTTGTATCAAAAAATTACTTCTCAAATTTGTCCATTTAAGAAAAATTAGGAACCTTTTTGCATATTGGTTGCTACTCTATTATGAAGTAACTAGTAACATACTCGTGCTGACGCACGGCTACAGTGACTGTTTGTTGTTTAAAAGAGTCTGATTTTCTTTTTAATGGTTGTTATATATTGTTATTTAAATTTTAAAAATTGAATGTAATATTTTTTTAGGTTTTGAAAATGTTAATATAACTTCGTTACATGTGCTGAACAGTTATTTCTCTGTAATGATTGTTACGTTTTGCAGAATATGATAATGCACATTAAATATAATACAATTTTTACATAGCATAAGTTTATTTAAATTTGTTAAACTTGAAACGAAAACAATGTTATAATATTTGAATATAATGGAAAAAAAAGATATTGTGTGTATATTTTCAGTCTATGTAGATATTAAAAATAATATCAAGTAGTTTATTATAATATTACAACTTGTCATGTAATATTATAAATAGTTCAATATCCTTATATAATTGAATTGAGGTGATGATATTATAAATAGTTTAAATGTTTTAGCAGGAATAGTTTTTATAAAGGATTAATTGCATTGTTGAGTCGGTGTGATGTTAAGATGAGTTGTTGTTGTCGTTCCATTGTAGAGTCGTCATTGCATAATATAATTGATGATCATTTGAGAAGTTGTTGTTGTCGTTGATTATGATGTTGTTGTTGTTGTTGATGTTATTGTTGTTGTTGTTGTTGTTGATGATGTTTGTGTTGTTGTTGTTGATGATGTTGTTGTTGTTGTTGTTGTTGATGATGTTGTTGATGATGTTTTAGCAGGAACAATTTTTATAAAGGACAACTTGTCATGTAAATCAAGGTTAGTTTAGTCAATGATAATTTATCCCGTGTATTTATTTTTTTCTTCTTCTGAAAGTTTAGTCAATGTTCACTTATCTCATGCATTTTAGATTAGGAGGGTTCAATATCATTATAGAATTAAAGTGAGGTGACATTATAAATAACAGGAACATTTTAGCAAGAACAATTTTTTATAAATGTCGTTTATCAAAGTTAGTTTAGTTAGCGACAACTTATCTGGTGCATTTATGTTACTTATGAAATTTTAGTTAACAACCACTTATCCGATGGATTTCAGTTATCTACGAAATTTTATTCAATCTTTGTTTATCCTGTGCATTTTAGTTGTATAGTAAACGTTTGTTATTCGTAAAAGATCATTAAATTTTAATAAGAGTTTTAATATAATTGAATTGTATGTCAATTTAAAGTAAATGTCGAATTATTGGTGTATTATATTTTTGATGGTATAATAAAGTAAAATTACATTGATTAAGTAATTTAAACTTTTTGGAATTAGTACGTAGAAGACACTTAATATTATTTAAAATGTAAAAAAAACAATTGAGATGCAACATTAATGCATTGGTACAATTTTAGGATAAATAGTCATGAAAATAACCTACATAGTCATATTTTATGCTAAATACATGGCAAACATAATAATTATTTATAGAAAATTCTTTTAAAAGATAAAAAATTATTAATAGAAAATTTAAATTTGATAGTTCATTCTGGTAGGAATTCATTAATTTGGAAGAAGTTATTCCACTTTTGTCCAATTTGTGTAGTTAATTTGCGATCATTATTGACAATGATGTTGAAATTTTGGTTTTCTCCATTATCTCCACATAATATGAGGCTGTCACATATGTTGTGCTTTGTAAAATTTGCAAAGTCACACTTGTGAAGACCATTATCCGTAATTAATTTTATAAAAAACAAATAAATTAAATTTTGCAAAATAATCATTATGCACATGAAATCAAGGAGATCACGAGTTTTAATAAGAAGGATTGTGAAATTTTGCTAGACTTCGATTTTTATATATTGTTAGTAGAAGTAGATGTTAGTAGATTTGTATCAGTGACGACTTCGCTCGTGTGTAAAAGTAATTATTAGTAGACGTAAATGTTTGTAGATTTGTATTAGTGACGACTTCGCCCGTGTATAATAATAATTTTTAAAGCCAACAATGACATCTTATTTCGTGTATAATAAATCTTTAAAGTCAACACATGTAATTAAGAAGATAATGAGTTTTAATAAGTACGATTATGAAATTTTGGTGGACTTCGATTTTTATATATTGTTATTATTGTTAGTAGAAGTAGATGTTAATAGATTTGTATCAGTGACGACTTCGTCCGTGTGTAAAAGTAATTATTAGTAGACGTAGATGTTGGTAGATTTGTATTAGTGACGACTTCGCCCGTGTATAATAATAATTTTTAAAGCTAACAGTGACAACTTATTTCGTGTATATTAAATCTTTTATAATATATATCAGTGTGACATGTCACATGGTTAATAATTATCTTGAAATTTATACCGGCCATAACTTGTCTCTTTTGTTATGATTATTTTAAATTTGTACTGATAACATGTCATCTCGCATATAATATTGAGTTTTGTTTAAATGTTTAAGTTAGATTTTCACTATTGCTCAAAAAAAAGAAGTTAGATTTTCACTAATATTTTAAATAGTACAAACTCTTTGTCATGAATGATGTTTTATAAATGACAACTTATCACGTGTATCAAAGTTAGTTTAGTTAGGGACAACTTATCGTGTTTATTTTAGTTAATTCTGAACATTTATCAGTGTAAAATTGTCAACTAGATGATATTGTAATTTAATCAATGTCATCTTCTCTTGTGCATTTTATTATGGATAACTTATCTCGTGCATGACCGTTCTATTTAATCAATGTCAATTTCTCAACTTTCATTTTGGTTATTTATAAAATTTTAGTCAATGTTCACATGTCTCGTGTATATTAGTCGATGAAGGTTCAATATCATTGTAGAATTGAGGAGGGAGGTGATATTATAAATAGCAGAAATGTTTTAGCATATCCATTTTTTTTTATAAATAACGACTTGTCCAGTATATCAAAGTTAGTTTCGTCGATGACAACTTATCTCATGCATTTGAGTTAATTTTGATATTTTATTAGCGAAAACTTGTCAAATGCATGATAATTTAATTTAATCAATGTGAACTTCTCTTGTGCATTTCATTAATGCCAACTTGTCTCTTGCGCCCATTTCAAAAAAAAAAAAAGTATCTTGTGCATGATTTTTTTTTAAGGGGGCATCATATTTCTATTTTTTTTGTTGGTGAGATAGTTCTATTTATCAATGGAAAATCTTTGTCACATGCTTATTTGTACACATCAATGACAAATATTTGTTCCAAATTTTTATATGTTAACGAAAAATATTTATGTGGCATTTTTTAAAATTTATAAGTGACAAATATTTGTCTCTTGCTTTCTTATATCTACCAATCACAAATCTTTGTGTTTTTTCTTGTGACAAATCTTTTTTCCATATTTATTTGTATGTATCACCGACAAATATTTTTATTCTTTTTTTTAAAGAGACAGATATTTATTCCTTTTTTTTTTACAAAAAAATATTTATTCTTGATTTCTATCTATCAATTAAAAATATTTTTCTTATATATTTGTTTTTATATTCAACCGTGATAAATATCACACATATTTTTAAATAGTTATCAATACACATGTCTTTTTGTACATATTAGATGATCAATGTTTTACCGTTAATTTTATTATGTAACAATAAAATTTATTTATTTTATGTTTTTATAAATATAAAAAAACTTTCAATATTAATTAATTAATGTGACAACATGTCGTTAGATATGTGTAAAATAACATTAATTTAACTATTTTTTAGAGATTAATTAAACTACTACTAATATTTTAAATATTTTATAAAAATTATTATTATTATTATTATGTTACACTACTTTGTCAATTTTGCAATTAAAAAAACACATACCCCTTTCTATCTGGTACAAACCTAAGAGTCTTTTTATTATTATTTTTTTCATTTAACTTTATCCCCACGCACTGTACTCATTTCAAACTCTCTCATTCACAAACAAACCCTAGCCGCCGCCTCCCTCCTTCAGCGGCGTTTCATTGTTCCACCATCTTCATCCTATCTTTTCGGCTAGATCTAGTCAACCACATACAAGTTTTTGAAAAACCATCACCTCCATCTTCTCTACAAAACCCATTAAGATCACTTTCGCAGGTTACCACCGTGCCGAAGTTTGCAACCACCGCGCCAGAAAAGAGCTGATCTGGGTCAGAATTTTTACTATCTCTTTTATTTTATTTTTTTTCTTTTCCCATTTTGCTCATCTGTGATCTGGAAAGGATAAACACTATATCAGCTGAAAAGTTTGCAAGACAAACAATTGAGACATTTTCTTATGAAAATATTTGCTTTTTTTGTTGTTGATATAATTGTAAAACTGTGTTTGGATGTGTATGTTTTCTTTAACTTCTCATATGTGATGTTGATGATATATTAAAAGACAAGTATGTTAAAAATAAAATCATTGAGTTTATAAAAAATAAAGTAAATCTAATTGTAGAGTGGAGTTCAGTCCAGTAGTGTTATTTCCTGTTAGATGCACTTTCTCTAATAAGATTGCTCTTTTCCATTTTTGTTTTCTTCATCATTAATGATTAGCTAGTTGTAGAATATAATATATATTCTACAACATCTTCCCTTCTTATATTAAGAGAGATTTGAAATTTGTAATGGGTTGTCTCAATTTTCTTGTGTGTTAAATTCCTTTGAGTGAAATTTTTTCTTGGTGTGTTTGGTTCAGTGGTGACTTAAATTGATTTTGAATGAATTGATTTTGTAAAAATGATTTTGGATAAAAGTGAGTTGAATGTAAAATGATTTATGTCTGATATTTAAGGCTAAAAGCTACAAATTCTAGCTTTTAAGTAGAATCAATTCTCTAAGCAAGATCGATTGTCCCTGAAGGGCCTTATTTTATCTTTTGCTATTGAAATAGCTTATACATAAGCTGCAAATAAGTTGTTTATCCAAAGAGAGCCTAAATCATCCAAACATGATAAAATCAATTCTACAACCTTTAGAATCAATTTTGACCTTTTCAAAATTGAAATCAAACATGTGGTTGATGAAATAGTGAAGAAAGAAAGGATTTCTGTTACTTTTAATGCTAGGGGCGGGTTTGGGACAATTGGGGCAGGGGTCTATTGTTTTTACAAACTACTTCCTCCGTTTTCATAATACTTGTCAAGAATAATTTTGTTTCACAATAGTTGTCACTTTCAAGTTTCAATGCAACATTAATTATTGTCTTGTCAATAATACCCTACATATTTATTGTAGAGAGAGAAAAAATAAAATGAAATAATAAATGTTTAAGGGTATTATAAAAAACACACATAATTTCATAAAAAATAACAAAATTTATTTAGTTTTTTGCTGCAATTTCTCCAAAATGACATGTATTTTGAAACGGAGGGAGTACTGTTTTGCGGGGTGATGGGGCGGGGCAGGGATACCTGAACCCCTGTTGGGTACAGGGATGGGGCTCTGTTTTTCTTTTTCATCCCATCAGGGATCCGGAGGGTTACAAGGAATGATTAGGGACTCGGGTTCGGGGACGGGGGAAGGCGAAAACCATCCCTGCCCTGTTGCCATGCCTAGTTCAGAGGGTCTATCTACAAAATACTTCTTGGCATATTATAAATATGAGAGCTGCAGCCTCATAAACCAATTTCAATTTCTCCCTGTCATTAGGTATCAGTCAGTTTTCTAATTAAACCCACAATTCCTTTTATTACTTTTTAATGTGGAGAGTAATACCCAAATTTATAACATTTTATACGTTTACCCAAGTTTGTAAGAATTAGAACTACTGTGGTAAATTGTGTACAAACTACAAATACCTTGATATACACTAGAACTAGAAATGTTGAGCAAATGAATAGTTCTTTTCGATAAGTAAACATGGTGCAAATTGTGTATTGAAACAATCAAAATTTTCAATGGCGGACTTGAAATTGTTTACATGAAGTCATATAGTTTGAACTTGTAACTCACTAAATAAGTTTGTGTTACTTTTATTTTCATTTTAGTTTCGAAAGCTTTGGACTCAAAAAACCTTGATACTCCTTGGAATTAATAGCTGAGGTGAATTTTGCTAACAGAACTTACGTTGTTGTGATGTCTGAACTTACTTCCTTTTCTATCCTGTTGTTGTTGATATTGTGCTTTATTTGGTTTCAGTATTTATTAATGGGAATTGTGTGATAAGCTGAAGATAGTATATATGAGGGGAACTTCCTTGTTTGTGTTGTTGTGATATCTGAAATTACTTCCCTTTTCGATTTTTGTTATTTTGTATTGTGTTCTTGTTAACTTTTTGAGCTAAGATTTTGATTTATTAGTCATCTAAATTCAATCTTTATTTCTGAATTTTTGTACTGTGACCTTACTCTTTGATTGTTTGAATTTAAGGTTTACGACTTTGATGAAAAAAATTCCTTATTTTTATATTGGGTAAGTTTGAAATTGAAGAGAAAACTAGCGAAGATATATCAATTTAGGTTAGGAGCTCCATTGTGATAGAAATTAGTTTCTTTTGGAATATAACAGTGTGACAGATTATGATTTCTATATATTGTTAAGCTCTTTCTATATATAGCAGAGCTTGTTTGCATTGTGATTTGATCCTTAAATGTTGAGACTTTAGGTGACAGAACAAAGTAATCTTAAGATGTGGTTCATTAAACTTGAACTCTCGGGTTATCAGCCTTTTTAATAACTATATGAAAGCTGTCATTTATGATAGATACTGAATTAGTAATATACTGTGGACCTCAAAATGCACATTGATTTTATATAACTCATTTGTCTTTTTTTCCTTCTAGAGTAAGAAATGGGTAACGCTAAGAAGAAGGCTCAGATGTTTGTGAAACTCGTGTCTGCTGCGGGAACTGGATTCTTCTATGTTAAGAGGAAACCAAGACAGTTTACAGAGAAACTTGAGTTTCGAAAGTATGATCCTCGTGTTAATCGTCATGTGCTGTTTACAGAAGCTAAAATGAAATGATATAGTGTATCTTTCATTGCTTCCTTGTAACAATCTTGTACTTCTTTTTGAGACAATAATCACATTTTATATTACAGGTTGAATAATGCCAATCTTTTAATTGTTTGTTGAGATTGATTGTTAGTATGCAGTATTATTTGGGGTGTTTGTTTGAAATCATCTAAATTCATTTCTAGGAATAAACATTGTAAATCATCTAAATTGACTGTTAGTATGCCAAGAAATATAATGATGAAATCTTATTTCTGGGTATTTTTTAGAAACGGTTGGGAAAACATTGTAAATTATCCCTAATTTTTAAAATTTCAGAAAATTTGTCAGATTGAATAAATGAATTGACAAGTCATTATATTATCAATAAACTTTATAAATAAATTATAGAATAGAATTATTCAAATTTAATCAATAAATTTATTATAAACCGTATGTTGTACACCTTCTTTGGGTGCTGGGACTCGAACCATGTGACTTCTCGGGAGACAGGCTATGTAGTACACCTTCTATGATTCATATATACGGCATATTTCACAATCAATTCATTATTTGAAAAGCTTTTGTTTTGCAATACATCATTTGGAGCTTTATTCGGCATTAATTACCATTGTTCTTATATTCGCTCATGGAAAAACAGACACTAGTATTCCAGTTTTTTATTGTGCTATTTTTTAAGACACACCTATGTATAATTTTTATATGCATGTTGTATATTTTTAAATTAAAATTCGAGGAGGTGCAACAAGTGGGGAGAAATTCACCACATCTCTCTCTTCTCTTCTCCATAAGGATGAAGAAATGGTGCTTGCCAAAGTACAATTTTGCTTGAAATGAAAGAGCAATAATATTTGGGAGAACACTTGCAATGATCTTTCTCCTATATGCATGTGAAGGTATATGGGTTGATGTGAGTTGGTCTCACCACAAAAAAGGGGCTAGTAGACTGAAGAGATTTTAAACCATTTTGCATGGATTTTCGACCTCGACAGATGAATGGTTCAATGATAGGACTCTAGGAGGGCTGATTGTGGTGGTATTTGAAGTAACCCATCTTTTAAATGGCTGCCTTGTCTTATATAGAAGAGATGTAGGGAGCTCTATGTTGAAGGTCTTAAATTGGCTAATCATGATGCTCATTCAGGGTTTGAAAGGAGAATTCAATGGTAGTATTAGAGGAAGAAGTTTGGTTAAGCAAATATTGAAACTTTTTTATGTCAACGATTGCGCTAACGTTTTAGACAATATGGAGTGAGTTGGATTATCAAGAGAGTACGAGAGATCGTCACATTAAACTTTGAGCAATTAAGTTAGTTTAGAAACAATGTGTTGTTTATCTAAAAGAATAAGACAATAGCCATACAAGTCCTCTCATTTATATGTTAACATTTATTTTTCCATGTAATGTAGAATTTTTATTCATACTTGATATACCAACAATTTTTCTCTCAAGTGTAAGTCTATTTATTCATCTAGGAATGTTTTCTCTGAAGCGAAAGCTTTTCATTTGCATACACTTGCTGTTGTTGTTGCTCCATCTACAAGACATGTTGTCTGATAATTATATTGTCTTATAGACTTTTGATACAAGGAATTGGTCGAACTATCAACTATGAAGTGAGTCTTAGAGATGCCCTCGTTAAATTATGAGCAACTGACTTAGCTTGTTGATTAATATTGTTTACCCTAAAGGTGTATTGAAAGAAAGGATGAGCCTGCACTGCAAACATTAAATTACAAATTACAAAGTAGAACATTTGTATTACTCTCTCCGTTTTAAAATGAGTGTCGTTTTAGTCAATTTCACATAAATTAAGAAATGAAATGAAATAATCATTAGACACAACATTTTTACTAAACTACCCAAGAAAAAGACAAACTTAAAGTTGCATTGAAAACTGTGCGAGAGAAAAGTTCGAGTATTTATTGAGGGTAAAGTTAGAAGAAAAAAATTAAAGTTGTATTGGAAATGTAAAGTGACATTCATTTTAAAACAAAGTTTTTTAGCTGAAGTAACACTAATCGGAGGGAGTAGTTGTTACATGCTTTTACTTTGCATGTAGAAAAGGCATAAAATGAAATACTACCTCCATTTCTTTTTAATTGTCCCTTTTTAACATTTTACACAAACCAAGACAATTAATAAAAGTCACTTCTTTTGATATAATAATTTATATTTTTACTATACTAACCTTATTCATTTAATATATCATCTCATATATTTCTCTCTCCGTAATAAATAACTAAGGATAATATTGGTAAAACAATATTTAAGGTTGCATTGAACTTTGAAAGTGACAGTTAAAAAAAAATAAAAAACTTCTTCAAAAGTGACATTTAAAAAGGAACGGAGGGAATACAAAATTACAGATGAACGAGGAAAATACATTTTTTATCCTGGTAACATAAATGAAGGAAAATTCTTCTAAAACTCATACAAAAGTACAACTAAAAAAAGATTTTGTTGAGTAAAAAGTAATTCTTGTATTGTTTTTAAACCCTATAAAATCACAAATTTTTAAGTTTAGTTTCTATAAAATTTTAATAGTAATTTTAGTCCTCCGTAATATTTTAATTTGTAGAAATAATCTCTATTTTAAAAACTTTTTACATAAAATAAAGATTAAAAATAAATAAAAAAATTGTAGGGATTAAACTTAAAACCTTATAATTTTGTAGAGATTAAAAATATATTTAACTATTTTTATTATGTTGTGGAGAACAAAATTCTATTTTATATTATTAGCATAAAAAATGCATAAAACTACAAACTCTCCTGAACTAGGATATTATTCTTTTGGGATTCATTTCCACACTGGGAAAGTAATTTATTATACTAATTTTAAATACATCTGCAGCTGAGAGGTAGAGTTATGGGACCCCGAAAGCCTTAAATGTATACATTCAATAGGCACGTGACTAGGAACAACTGTTTGTTATTGAGAGAGGTCCTCCTTCTAGCTAAAAAAATGCTTTGCATGTGATTCTTGGGCCACATCCACATCCCTCTAATTTTTCTTTTATTTAATTGAGAGGAAATTATGTATAGTGTACTGTACTGTTTAAGGAAAATAAAATAAGTGTAAAAAAAAATTGACATACAAAGGAAAAGTCATATCCGGTTGTTAGATTAAATTTAGAATGATTAATGATATTTGAACAATTATTTGAGACAACTTTTTTTACAATTTTATTTTTCTCTCTTTTAATTGATTAAAAACAATCGAAAAAAAGGAAAAGAGAATAAAAACATAATGTGAATATGCGAGAGATAGTTGTTAAAAAGTTATTATAAAATAATTGTATAAATATTATTTCTCATTTAGTATCCCTAAAACTACGTTGAGAGGAAATTATATATATATATATATATATATATTATATATATATGTGTGTGTGTGTGTGTGTTATATATAATTAGTATGAATAAAAAGCAATAATTTTTCTTGTTGCATTGATTTCCATCTTCTCTTTTAGGAGAGTAATTCTTATTTTGATATGATGTTATCCCTCTTAGATATTTGTTTCTTTTTCAGCATTACTTTCCTCCTGTTTGATGTAGAATTTTGCACTCATCGTGATCATCGAATGTTGGTGATCAATTTTTGTACCAAGGATTCATGGAAGTATCCTACTTTTAACTGGCATTTGTTCTTCATGCATGTGTCTCATGATATTCATATTATAGGTTAACATTCTTAGTTGGGAAAATGACTCTATGTAGTCAAATAGTGATAGTAGAATGATACTAGTCATGCGATCTGATAGAACAGTTTTTATTTCACTTCTGATCATTAAATATTCATAATTCGATTTCAATCGTAAGACCGACAACACTCTGACAGCGTAACTGTATTATCTACCTAACTACAGGGAATCATGGTCCTCTTAGTTGTTGGGTCTAGGAGTCGTTATGAAAAATGCTCTTCTCCCAACAATAAATGCACACTTCTAGCTAAATTAACGAAAATACTCCTGCGTAACTTAAGTCACACTAGATAATTTCTACGTGAATTAACTCACGTTGAATTTACTGTTTTTGTACATATCGAGGGAGAAGAAGAGAATGGAAAAAGGAGAAGATTCAGCCTCGTATTCTTCATAGAATAAAACATCCTAATGCCATTTGTCATACCCCAATTTTTGACCTAAGACACCACTGACACGCGTCCGTTGGTCTGGAATAATCTCCGACTTTTCAGACGAAATTTCGGTAGAGAGGTATTTTAAAATACCTCATTTTTTGTTCCGATTCGGGCCCTCTTCTCTCATTTTTAATTTTTATCTTTTAAAATTTCCATCTTTTATTTAATCTTCTAATTTTAAATTCAATTTTAATTTTAATTTATTTTACCTTTATTATTTTATTTTTGTTTTCTTTTTTAGCCATTATTTGTTTTTATTTTATTTTATTTTTGTCCAAAAATCATGATAAGTCCAAAAATATGCATAGTTATCTTTTTTTTATTATTTATTTTTATTATTAGGTGATAAGTCCATAATCCAAATGCAAGCTGTAAATTTTCTCCCATTCTAATCCAAAGCCACAATTTTGGTGCTGCTTTTAACAAACCCTAGGGTCAAAGCCTGTGACTATAAAGATCATCCTGCAAATCAACAAAAAGGGGGGCCAAAAAATTTCCACAGCCGGAGACACACAAACATTCCAAAAGAACCCAAATTTTCACGTCACACAATTATATAATTTCAAAACCTTTGTGCCACCGCAATTTACAATTCAGTTCTGCATTTTCCTTTGAATTCAATTTTAAATTTTTGCATTGTTTACTTTATTCTCATCGCTACTGTTCAAGGTTTGATTCCATTCATTCAATTTGCAGCCGCCGATTGATATATGAATTGAAGAAACCTTATTTCATGCAATTTTGATGTTTCAATTGTCCTTTGTTTCCTTTGAATTCACGTTGCTTCTTTCATGTTGCTGTTCTCATATTTTGCTGCCATGATTTAATTCTTATGCATATTGTTTTCACTATTACCGTGCCAATTCCAATCCCAACACCTATTACTATTATTCATTGGCTGCTACTGTGTTTCGATTTCCTACTTGCTGCCTAGTCCACTTTTAGATTTCAGCTCTGTATTATAATCCAAAAATAATTTTGTTGCCATGGTTATTTAAATTGCTGCTACGTCTTACGGCCTTTCACTTTCGGATTCCTTTCCTGCCTATTACTACTATGCAACATAGCTTGTTATAGGTGTTTACGGTGGCTGTTCTATTCCATTTCCAATTACAAGGCCGTGGCTGCTCTCCAAAGTTAAAGAAATTTCATCATAAAGAGAGCTGGTAAACCCTTTGCATTTCTTTTTTTAATTTCTTATTCATGCATTTTCATTTTCTATGGCATTTTTATTTTTTTTTCTATTCTCATGCATCTTTATTAGTTTATGTTTATTATTCTGCTACTTATCGTTTTATTCGTGCATATTTATTTTTCTAGTTATTTATCTTTACCGCGTTGAATTTAGTTTGTATATTAGGCTTAAATGTAAATAATTTATTTTTCTTGTTATTTATTTTCCGCAGACTTTAGAATGTATTAATAGGGTTTTTGTAATAGCTTAGGAGCATGTGTGTGTGAGTGTGTGTATGCTTTATTTTCACGCTTCTAGTTTAGGTTAAAGGTTTTTTGTGGTGATCCAACGTCACTACGAAATACCAACGTTTTATTCTTTCTTGCTCCGTTAGCTCTAGTTTTAGTTAGATTATCATTTGAAAAAAAACATAAAACAAAAACATGCAAATAACAAAAATCAAAAAATATTTTCATAAACAAACCTTGATCTTAAATCAAGTGATCGTCTTTATTTCTATTCTTTCATAAATCAAAATTGCAATCAACTTTAAACCACACCTTAAGTCATTTTCTTTTAACATAAAAGACATAAACAAATTCATTTTTCCATTTGGCTTTTCCTTTTAAAACCTTTTTCAAAACTAATAAAAAACACGCAACCAATCAAACGGAAATTTCTACCCCGAACTACGAGGTTCTGATCCCTCACGGGTACGTAGGCAAAGGACTCAGTCCTTCCGAATCAATAAAATGTAGATAATTAGGTTTTTTTTCTTTAATCATTCAAAATTCCATTTTTCTCAAAACAAGCAAGTTTATAGCACAAAAAGTAAAATAAAGTTGAAAGGTTCTCGTAGAGTACTACGAACATAAAGGGTGCTAACACCTTCCCTTTATGTAACCAACCCCCGGACCCCACCTTTAAATAAATTTTTTCAATCAAAAGTCGTAAAATATTTAGTGAGTCAAAAGCTAATCAAATAGCCTTGACCTCCGAAAAATGGCGCGACACCATTACTATATACTAATGTCTCTTTAGACAAACCACGACCAAAACTTTGGCAATAAAGAGATAAAAACTTGTTAACATTTTCTTGAAGAGAATTAATTAAATGGATCTATTGAAATGGTAAGTAAAAATGAGAGAAATAAGAATAATTTTTTAAGGTGAAAAGAGTAAAGGTGAAGTGACAACTTCCTTAGACCATCCCCAATGGTAAGGTTTTCACAATTTAACCGGATACCTAATATGTACCCCATTGTGATTTTTTTTGTATGGAGGTACCTAATATGTACCCATTGTGAATTTTTTGTGTGGAGGTCTTCTAAGATCAACGTCTAATTTAAGACTCTCATTTTAAGTGGACCTTGCACTATTTTTTAGGCTTAAATATGTCTATAGTCCTTGCAAAGGCGAGTTTTAGCATGGGGAAATTGTCAAATTGCCCCATCTTAGATCAATTTTGTTTTATTTGCCATTAGTTGTACACTTTGCATTTTTATATTATAATATTTTGGGTACCCTATTTACCCTATTTAATTATAATATATCAATTTTAATTTAATGGGGACTAAAATATTTTGGAGGGTCAAATTGTCCCTTTTTTTTCTCCTTCCTTAAAAAAAAGTCACTTTTTTAGAAGAACTAAAAAAAAATTCACCGACCAAAAATTTTAGTCCCCATTAAATTAAAATTAAAACTGCATGCCAAATTTTTTGAAAGGGACAAAAACATGTCACTTTTTTTTATAAAAACTAAAAACAAAACTCGGTACATTTTCCTTTAAAAAAAATCGGTACATTTATAGGGACCAAAAATTTATTTAACTCTAATTAATATTACCAAGATTTGTTGAAAAGATTAATATTACAAAGCTAGATACAACTAAATTTATTTATTTATAAATAATGTAGTAAATATATATATTTACGTCAAATTTTTTTAGTCCAGATTTATTAATGTCTATGTTTTCAAATTAAAAATTTTATTGAGAATGGGCTGGACATATTAGATTTTTAAACAGGAGATTAGAAAAATAACGTATTCACAAGGAAATTAATTTGAGTCAAATTATAATTGAATAGGGCTATAAATTGAAATGTAAAATACAGATGTACAAATAATAGCAAATAAAACAAAATTGGTCTAAGATGGGGCAATTTTGACAATTGCCCCATGCTAAAACTCGCCCCCTGCAAATAGGTCTTGGTTGAATTTTAGTCCACGAACTTACTAATTCTCCCATTTTTTCCTGCAAATATTACTCACTTGAAATTTGGTTCTAATTACGTTTTTTTTATGAGGTGGAAGATGATTAGCTACGTGGCGTCTAAATGGCAAGTGGTGATTGGGTATTACTCAAGCCACGTCAGCCAAACATATATCAAAGACATTTTTGCCCTTAATGAACACACACGCAGGTGAAATGACCAAGTTTCATCCTCCGCCGTCAAGCCCCATCATAGGTCGTGTGAGATTGTCGCTCCACTTGAGCAGAACCATGGCACACTCTCAAACCTACTTAACATTGACGTCGAAAAGACGAAGCAGAAGAAGAAACCAGCTTCAAATCAAAATCTCGAAAATGAATCTTGAAAATCAGGTTTGAGGATTATCCATTTCGAAAATCACGCTCTCATTCAATTCTTGTGAATTTTGAGGATTATGGATATGTGAGTTTTGAAGAAGGAGAAACGACTGTGATGAAGAGAGTTCTGGGTTTGGAGAGGGAGATGAAGAGAGTTCTTGGTTTTGGATAAGGTGGAGGAAGAAGAAAGGGGTATAATTGTCATTTCACACTTGTCTAGTTGCATTTAGGACAAAATGGTTATTTCAAGTGGTTTTTGTTGAGTCATTGTTGTCCTCACCCAGTCACCGTGTGCCACATCATTGCCACGTATATAATCATGCGCCACATCAGTAATTAAATGTGTTTAGGACCAAATTTCAAATGATTAATATTTGTAGAGAAAAAATGAGAGAATTAATAAGTATAAAGACTAAAATTCAACCAAGACTTATTTACAGAGACTATAGACATATTTAAACATATTTTTTATTAAAATAATCTATATCTATCTATCTATCTATATATCCTTGAATTAGAAACTTGAGTTATTCTTATGCAAGAGTTGTGATGATGTGGCATGTCTATTTGAACTCCAATTATTCATTCCCAATTGATTGAAACCTTGCCACTTTTCTTAGCTACTTAACTATTACTCTAATAATTCATTTTTTATTATCCACTTAATGTTTGTCTATTCACGTTGAACCTTTCATTAGCTTAGAATTCAATACAACATAAGGTCATTTCTGTTGAAACTTAAGTTATTGTCAAATTCATGAGTTATAGAAGATCAACAACCACAACCAAATAACATAATTAATTTATATTAAAATGAGATACCTTTTTCTACTTATCAAAACATACCTTAACAAGTAAAAGATGAAGAATAAAATCCATCTTAGTCCAAAATAAAGGAAAGAAATTCAAAAAAAAAAAATTAAGGAAGAAAGAAATTCAATTTTAAATGACAAGTAATGTGACATAAGTAGTTGCCCATGAATTTCATGACGTCGTAGCATAATCAACATGTTAATATACAAGTCTTTTTTTTTCTTTCTTTAGAAGTTGTTTTGAGAGGTTTACAAATTTGATATAGAATATCATTCTTCTTTTTTTCCGACCAATACTTGAATCTTTTTTAAAACTATCCACACAAAAAATACATTGAGATTACAACCATACAACTAATAAATTGATTAGTTACACTTATTAATTATATTTTTTAAAACTAACTTTATCACATTGTTCTTTGAACTACTATTTTTTTCTATTCCATAACTCATATTTCTTAACCATTCACTCACTCATTGTGTAAGTTAATGTTTGTTTTGATTGCTATTCTCTAATTCATCATCTTTGTGAGTATAAATGTGTGATTTTTTGCATAATGGTTTTGGAATAAGTTTTGGTTTTTTATTACCATCATTTTCCCCAAACAACTATTTTGTATGGTGATCTTCGTTTCTTTTGTATTGTTTACATAAATATTGACAATTCATTGATTTTTATGGTAGGATAAGGATTCAAAATCATTTTGTTATATATAGTGATAAAATATTTAACCACTCTTTTTTTTTATTGATGTTATATTTGGTAATCTTTATTAACTTTTTTTCTTAATGTAGATATGACTATTTTTCATGTGAATGAGGAGAAGAGGATAAAAGGCTTCTATATTTGCTTTCGTTGCATCCATACTGCTCTCAAAGTTTATGAAATTGCAACTCATGTAAGTGTGTATCTTCAACCACAATTTTTTATATAAATTAAATTAAAAATTATAGAATTTGTATAGCAACTTATATAAAATTTTTAAATATTCACCTGTAAATAAGATATTTAATATAAACAGTTTTAAATACAACCACTAATAACATGATCTCAATATATTTAGTTTCTACTAATGATATTATTTGTCCTATATTGAGAAAGCATTGTGTGTATAAATATGTGAATTTGTGCATCAAATTTTGAATTTTGTTCATCACCACTTCCAAGCAACTGTTGGATTATTCTTCATCTCTTTATTATTCATTGGTTTCTATGACATGATTGGGAGTTAAGTTACTCTTAAAATGACCAAATATTTAAAATCTACATTTTTTATGGATGATGTTTGTTAGTCTATTTTCCCGTCTTTCTTTCATGTTTCTTTTATTCCTTAATGTGTATATGTATTTTTTTTTTATGTGAATTAGGAAAAGAGGATGAAGGAGGCTTCTATTTTCATTTTTGTTTCTTCGTTCTTGCTCAAAAAGTTTATGAAAAATGGTTGTTCATCGTCACTTTCTCCAAGCAACTATTGAATAATATCTCTTCAATTTTGTATTAATAGTTTTTTCTTATTCTGTTTTTTAGGCTTCATCTCTTGGCTATATTCATTGGTTTCTATGACATGATAGAAACTCAAGCTACTTAATTAAGATTGACCAAATAGTTTAACCCTACTTTTTTTCATAAATATAATGTTTGTTACTCTATTTTTTTTAACTTTCTTTTTTAATTCTTTAATGTGGATATGATAATTTTTCATGTGAATCAGGAGAAGAGGATAAAGGAGGCTTCAATTTTCACTTTTATCTTATATCTATTTATATCATTTGTGTATACTTTTGAAAAATATAGAACACTAAAATGTTAAAGATCATGCAATGATATTTTTTAGTCATTAAAGTTTGCAAATAACATATTTTAATATTATATAGAATACAATTATAGAATAACAAAATAGTTTTAGTAGAAAAATGATATAGTCCTACTTTTTAATCTTCATCTTTTGGCTATCTATTGGCTTGACATGATAGAAACTTAAGTTACTCTTAGATTGACCAAATATTATAACCCTACTTTTTTTTATTGATATAATGTTATTAGTCTATTTTACTAACTTTCTTATTTCCTTTTTTTTATTGCTTAATTTGAATATGACAATTTTTTATGTGAATTTGGAGAACATAATAACAAATATTTTTTTTGACAAAGCATAATAACAATATTTATGAATCAAGTCTAATATATTAAAAAAAAATGGAAGACTTTACATAAATTTTAAAATGTCCCTCAAATTCAGTATGCCTACCTTGATAATAAAAATTGAAAAAAATTAATAAAACCCTAGATACGATAATTTACTCACTCATTGTATTAATGAAAAAATTTAATGAATAAATTGGTTAATTAGTTACGAACATACAATTGTTTAGTAATTTTCTATTTTCATTTATAACTCTTAGATTGACCAAGTATTATAGCCCTACTTTTTTTTACTGATATAATGTTTATTAGTCTACTTTTCTAATTTTTCTTATTTCCTTTTGTTACTTGATTTGGATATGATAATATTTTCGTGTGAATTTGGAGAAGGGAATAAAAAAATTGAAGGAAGGAGAAGAGGATAAATGAGACTTCTATTTATGAATTAAGTATAATATATTAAAAAAATGAAAACTACAATATATTTAAGTAGTCTAAACTTAAAGTCTTTCTGTAAATATCAATAACATAGAACATGAAGTAAAAGTTCAATTCATTTTTATTCAAATATTTTCAATTGAATTTGAAAGATTGTATCTTACATAAAAATAATATTTTAGTTTATAAAGATTTTATCGTATAAAAACAATAACAAAGATTTTACAATATAATTAAGACATGATAGAGAGAAGCTAAGACTAAAAGATATGATCCAAGTTACACATTTGTAGCATTTGCTTATGAAAAACACTAAATAAATTTATACAATAAAATTTAAATTTTATTGCACATAAAGTCCCGACTAATGAAGAGATTGTGCTAAAATCATATTTCATATGTTTTTTAAATTTAACATTTTTATTTTAATAAAAAAATTGTTTTGTATTTAGCACCAAAATTTTATATATAATATGCATCCTTGGTATATGTTGAAATTAAATAATGAAACTATAATTATTCAAATTAAATTTTAATAAATAAATTATTTGTAAAACGGTGGAGGAGAAGATGAATAATAATTATTTTTTTATCTAAAAACTATGTTGTGTTTGAATGGTACATATGAAAATGAGTCATTTAATTAATTAATTTATTAAAATTGAGTCCTTTCCTTCTATTTTCTTTAAATAAAATAATTTCATTGACTCAAGTTAGAATATAAATTTGATAATATCTAAAATCCACAAATGTATTAAAATAAAGGTAAACAAAAATAGGAGATATAAGCTAAACCAAGAAAATATATTAAAATGAATTTTTATTGATTTATAATAGAGGTGAATGACACACTATTTATGTCAAAAGTAATTTTTATCTACTCTATACTCGATATTCACTGAACGAGAGAATAATAATTTTAAAAATATTTTAATAGTTACTCCATCCGATCACTATTATAAGGAAAAAACTACTTTTGAGGTTCATTGTTAAAAAATAATTTAATAGAGATCCACCTAATTTATTATTTTCAATAATTTTAATAAATAAACATTATAATCAAACTCGTGCAACGCACGGGTTGAATACCTAGTTATTGTATTGTTAGAATGTAAATGATGAAATATTAGTGTAATGCAACTCATGTTGAGTTGACAACAATCAAAATTATTCTTTTATTTTCTATTATTTTTAATATTATATAAATATATACTCCCTCCGTCCCTTAATATAACCACCTATTGCTTTTTTCACATTTCTTAAGAAATGTTGTTGGTGTAGTTAATGTGTCTCTTTTATAGTACAGTTTTACAAAATTACCCTCATTAAAGAGATAAAGTGAAAAGTCAATTTATTGTACTTTTAGAATTAGTAGTAGTATTAAATAAGGGTATCTATGGAAAAAAATAATTAATGTGTGTTGTAATTTGAAAAGGGGGTTATATTTAGGGACAAAAAAATAAACAAAAGGGGGGTTATATTAAGGGACGGAGGGAGTAGTTTTGATTGGTTCAATAGAGTTAATAGGGTAAACAAGAATTTCCAAAGAATAAATTATCTTTAATTGCTTTCTATTGTTAAGAAGAGCTATGACGTGGAACTAGGGAAAGAAGCTAGATGGGCTAATGATGGAGAGTTTTTGTTCCTAAATAAGGAACATGACTTAATACGGGGAACAGTAGTAGATTAAGAAAGCACTTAAATTATTATCTCAAAATGAAAGCTCTCAAAACATTTCGGTAACAGTAACTAAATTAAAACTAAAGATAAAAAAAGACACAGTGTCATAAAGTATAATAATGAAATGTTTGGTTAAAAAGAAGTTGTCGTGTTGTTTGGATAACGAAATTTGTGAGTATTGGTAAAATCATTGGGTAACAATATTAAAAGAAAGAGAAAAATACATGCAGACGTGAAAACGACCTATTTGGATTATTGATAGGAACGTTAACGGCGTCAAAGAAAGGTGTGTTTAGGGTTGTGGTTGTCAGGCTTTTGGTTATAGGGTGGGGGCCATATAGGAATCATGATCATAATAGAGACCGGACACAAATCACCTTCCCGAGGAGTAATAAGTAAGGGTAGTAGTAACTTTTTTGAGTCATTGATGCAAGTTAATCAAAAGAGAGTCCCTAAAGTTTGTGGTCTTGTGGGTCCTACTTTCATATACTACATAAATATTTTCTCTTATGAACAATAGGTATTCTCTTTTGTTATAGAAAAATGATATTTTTGTGTAATATTTTTTTTATTTTATTTTTTACAGTTTTTGTGATAATTTTTTCTTTTAGACCATTTTTAACGCTGATGTCTTAATCATTTAAGATCTGATACATAATAGTACTTTTATTAAAAAAAAGATTTGGTGGTCTTCTAAGATATATGGTCTCACTTAAGACATCCACTCTTAAGTAGACCTCATACTACTTTTAATTAAAATAATTATTTTATTGTTGAAATGAAAATGATGAAAAGTTATTGATGGAACTTATTTAGAACTTTTGTTATAGGGTCTATATTCGAGATATTATGTATTGTTATTAAAAGATTATAAAATAGTGATTTGTACACGTGAGACCCATTTAAAAACTCTAAATTAAAAGTCTCCGTTGTAGATGTTTTTATACTCGCTTAGTAGTTTATTTATTCCCTTTCTTAATGGCAATGTAACAAGTGCTCTAATCTTAATGTTAATGACACACATTGTGTGTGTATATTTTTCAATACATTATTATTGATTGATCAAAATTGGTCCTATAAAATTTAGATGAGACTCGTTTGATTTTGTTAGTTTATGTTAATTTTGACCAGTAAAAGAAAATGTGTTGTTTGAAATTGTGTGTTAAAAATGTGATTATAGCATTCATCTATATCACTCCTTGCTAAAAAAATGTTGAAATGTAACGAGGAGTGTGAGAAAGAAGGAAAGAAACCATTTCCTTTCAACCAATGAATCCTAGTCCTAGCTGCTAAATACGAACAAGGTCAATATTACTTCCTTTTTCATGTTTCTATGTCATTATTTGGAACTTTAAAAAAAATGTCACTGTTTGGACTTTGGATAATTGCTTGATGGTGGCCTGCAGTAAATTTTGTTCCCTCGTTATCTTCTTTTTCTCATCTTTCCCCACTCACTCTCACAAGTTTACTCTTTTTGATCTACTCATGTTATAAATTTTATCTTAGTCAAAGTATTTTATGAATTTAAATTTTATTACTTCCTCCGTCCCATAATATTTGACACAGTTGACTCTTATACATATCAATGCATAATTTTGAGCTTAAATATCCTGAATAATATATCAGAAAAAATTATAAAAATTTGATATTTTGAAAATACTCATCGAGACAAATCTAACGACATCTTATATGATACTATTTATCTTTGTATATTAGTAGAAAAATATGATCAAAGTAAGTTAGATCAAAATTTCAGATTTTCAAATGTGTCAACTATTGCGGAAGTATTATTTATGTAAAAACATGATACAGCACTCTAATACTACATACGGTTATTAATCAATTAGTAAATTTTAAAACTAATAATTTGTTATACTTATTGCGGAACTAGTTATAATCATAGATGATATTATGCATGTGTAAATATTTCTATTTCTATATAAAAAAAATTGTACAATGTAAATTAAAATTTTATTAAATTTTATTTTAGTTGATATTGACAGCTTGTAGATTTTGAAATTTCAACTATACGGAACTAATTATAGGTTCTAGTGTACTAGTATTAACAAGATCAATTAATTAAAGTTGTATGGTAAACCAAACTTGTGTACGAATTAGGGTTGCATCTAAGAGGGACTAGCAGTACCTAGATGTGGCGAACCATAGTTGAGAGGCATCACATTTATGACTCAAGATGGAGAAATCAAAAAGTGATTTTTATTATTCATAAAGTTTTTTTTTTTTTAAACAGTAAAAAAATAACAAAACTAACATAATATAAGCGACGTGCTTAGAAAAAATACTACAAACAGTCAACGGTCGGAAAGAAAAATAACATCCAACATTATCAATGATTTTATATTCATAAAATTGATTTTAACAAGTTTCAATTATATTGAAATTGATTTTACTAATTAATTTTAATTTAAAGTTTTTTGTTTAACTCTCATACATGTATGAAGTGTATGTTTGATTCTATTTTTGAGGGAATTAAAATTCATTTTAAAGTTGTAGATTTATTGAAATATATTTGTCTCTTCTTCGTTAGAATTGACTTTGTCTTGTTTTTCTAAAGGAATTCTATTTTCAAAATTGATTTTCAAACTCAAATTTTTTTGATAGAATATCAACAGAATATCTGTTAATTAATGTAAATATCATTACTGTTTATTAGGTAGCATTAGTCAATGGTTAGCCTTCATATGCCATGATTAGTTACCATTTATTTAGCTTGTCAATACTTGTATATAATCTTTCAGTAATATCAATAATAGCATCGAACATATTTCTTATAGCCTATCTCTCTGTTAGCCTATTTCTTATATGGTATCAGCTAGGGTTCGATCCAATCTCCCTAATTAGCAGCTGCAAAATACCTCTCTTTCTCCCCTCTCAATGGCCGCTAATTCTGACTCCGGCTCTCTTCAATCTCAAAACCAAACAGAGGCATCCAACAAATTTCACACCGCTTTTTCGATTAATAATGTCAAATCAATCATCCCAGTGACATTAGACAATGACTCTGATCTCTATCTCTCTTGGTCAGCCCTCTTCATGATTCAAGCACGTGTTCACAATTTGCTTGATCACATAATTCCACCGACAGATGAAAAAGATGTCGCCGCTGCCGCAACTGTCAAAAACAATGATATCAATCTCTGGAACCGCCTTGATGCGGTCGTATTGCAATGGATGTATGCTACTGTTACACAAGATATTCTCAATTCTATTCTTGTGGTTAATGACACACCTGAACAGTGTTGGAAACGTATTGCGGCGTTATTTCATGACAACAAACATTCGAGAGCTGTCCAACTCGAAAACCAGTTCAGCAACACCAACTTGGAAGACTTTCCTTCAACAAAGGCTTATTGCAACCGCCTCAAGCTATTGGCCGATCAATTGGCGAATGTCGACTCTCTAGTCACTAATACACGGTTAGTATTGAAAATGATTTCTGGCCTCACTGATGCATACTCCAGTTTTGTGACATACATTCAACAACATGATCCATTGCCAACTTTTGCAACTGCAAAATCAAGACTCGAACTCGAGGAGTCCACTATGATTCAACGCTCTGCCCGTGAATCCAATTCCCTCTCATCCTCGGCAGCACTCCTCACCAAATCCTCAACCCCTGATGTTGCTTCAATCACCCCAAATTCCTCTCCAGGAAACTCACAAGCTCGAAACATCCACATAAATTACCGTGGAAACCGCGGCAAGAAAAACCGTGGCAGGGGCGGCCGGAACAACAACGGCGGTCGTGGACAGCCATGGCAACAATACTATCCTTGGCAACAGTGGACTCCTTGGTCAGCTCCGCCTTGCCCATACCCCTCATACAATTGGGCTAGGCCGAATGGTACTGCTAGACCACAACAACCAGGAGTTTTGGGACCAAAGCCGCAACCAGCAAGTTTCAATGCAAACGGACCCAGTCCAACAGACATAGAAGCTGCCTTACATACTCTCAGCCTTGCTCAACCTGATCCATCATGGTACATGGACATCGGAGCAACATCTCATATGACATCAACATCAGGTAATCTCTCGTCTTATTTTAATTTGAGCACACCTAATGGTATCATTGTAGGAAATGGTCATTCTATTCCAATTCATGGTTTTGGCAGTACAAAACTCTCACCACCTCACCCTCCATTAGTGTTAGAAAATGTACTTCATGCCCCAAAATTAATCAAAAACTTAGTGTCTGTTCGTAAATTTACTACCGATAACCAAGTCACTATTGAATTTGATCCCTTTGGTTTTTCTGTGAAGGATTTTCAGACGGGGATGGCACTAATGAGATGTGAGAGCCAAGGAGAACTCTATCCCATCACCACCACAAATAATCCAGTCAAGTCATCCATTTCCCTTGCAGCATTATCATCCTCACTTTGGCATGACCGTCTAGGACACCCCGGAGCACCAGTTTTAGACTCCTTAGTGAAAAATAAATTGATTGAATGTAATAGAATTAAGTTCAATTCAAACTTTTGTCCTTCGTGTCCTCTCGGTAAACATGTTAAATTACCTTTTGTTGAATCTCATAATTCTACTTATATGCCTTTTGATATCTTACATAGTGACGTATGGACATCTCCCGTATTGAGTTCGTTAGGTCACAAATATTATGTGCTTTTTTTGGATAACTATTCTAATTACTTGTGGACTTTTCCAATCTCACGGAAATCTCAAGTCTATCCCTCCTTTCAAAAATTAAAAGCATATATCAACACTCAATTTCAACGGGAAATTAAAAACATACAGTGTGACAATGGTAAAGAATATGTAAATGGTCAGTTTCAAAACCTTTGTGAAACAAATGGCATTTCCTTTCGTCTATCGTGCCCTTACACATCATCTCAAAATGGTACAGCTGAAAGAAAAATCCGTTCCATAAACAACATCATTCGCACACTATTAGTTCATGCTTCACTACCACCCTCCTTTTGGCACCATGCCCTTCAAATGGCAACATATCTCCTAAACATCCTACCAAACAAAAATCTTAATTTTCAATCACCACTTCAAATACTTTACAAAAAATACCCATCATACTCTCACCTCCGCGTTTTTGGTTGTTTGTGTTATCCTCTTTTCCCTTCAACTACGATACATAAGCTTCAACCTCGCTCCACACCATGTGTATTCTTAGGTTATCCATCACATCATCGTGGTTACAAATGTTATGATTTATCCTCGAATAAAATTATCATTTGCCGCCATGTAATATTTGATGAAACCAAATTCCCTTTTTCTCAAATACACAACCTCGAATCCACAACATATGAGTTTTTAGATAATGACATCTCACCTTACCTCATTCACCATTTACTAGATGATTCCAACTCACAAAATTCGGGCTTGACACAACTAACATCTCCTCCCTCTCCAACTTCCTCTCCCACTCGGCCTTCCTCCCCCACTCGGCCTTCCTCTCATTCTCCACAACCGAGCACTCCTCCATCCACATCTCCATCACAATTGCCGACTACATTCAACCCACACACAACACAATCACAACATCTCCCTCCCATTTACCAACCTACATTGAGTTCAGAAACTAAACCTGTCACGAGAAGCCAACATGGTATATATAAACCAAACCAAAAATACTATGGCCTTCACACAAATATTACCAAATCTCCCATCCCTCGTAACCCAGTTTCTGCACTCAAAGATCCGAATTGGAAAATGGCTATGGATGATGAATATAATGCTCTTATTCAAAATAAGACGTGGGATTTAGTGCCCCGTCCACCTGATGTTAATGTTATTAGATCTATGTGGATTTTTAGACATAAAGAGAAATCTGACGGTTCTTTTGAGAGGCATAAAGCCCGACTTGTAGGTGATGGTGCAGGTCAACAGGTTGGTGTAGATTGCGGAGAAACTTTCAGCCCAGTTGTTAAACCGGCAACTATAAGAACCGTTCTCAGTCTTGCTCTCTCGAAAGCATGGCCTATACATCAGTTAGATGTCAAAAATGCTTTCCTACACGGTGAACTCAAAGAAACAGTCTATATGTACCAACCGTTGGGGTTCAAGGATCCAGATCATCCCAATCATGTCTGTCTATTGCGCAAGTCATTGTATGGACTCAAGCAAGCCCCTAGAGCCTGGTACAAACGATTTGCTGATTACGTTTCATCTATTGGTTTCTCTCAAAGCAAGTCAGACAACTCTCTGTTCATCTATCGAAGAGACACTACCATAGCCTATCTTCTGCTCTATGTCGACGACATCATTCTTACTACTCCTACTGATGTTCTTCGCACATCTATTATATCTCTTCTCAGCTCTGAATTTGCAATGAAGGATTTGGGACCACTTAGTTATTTTTTGGGCATTTTTGTAACTCGACATTCAGGTGGTCTATTCTTATCTCAGAAAAAGTATGCAGAGGAGATCCTTGAACGTGCTGGTATGTCATCTTGTAAGTCATGTCCTACCCCGGTTGACACCAAATCAAAACTTAGCACCACCACCGGTACTCAATATGCGGATCCGTCCGTATATCGCAGCCTTGCGGGTGCTCTTCAATATCTCACCTTTACAAGACCAGATATTTCATATGCGGTCCAACAAATATGCTTATTTATGCACAATCCGATGGAAGTTCACATGCAGGCTCTTAGGCGCATCTTGCGTTACATCAAAGGCACTAGTCAATGTGGACTACACCTGTATTCAACGTCTACTACATCATTGATCTCATACACCGATGCTGATTGGGGCGGCTGCCCAGACACTAGACGCTCCACCTCTGGTTATTGTGTGTTTCTAGGTGACAACTTACTCTCATGGTCCTCGAAACGCCAACCCACATTATCCCGTTCTAGTGCTGAGGCTGAATATCGTGGTGTTGCAAACGTTGTATCTGAGTCTTGCTGGTTACGTAATTTACTCCTTGAACTACATTGCCCAATCCAAAAAGCTACCATAGTTTATTGTGATAATGTCAGTGCAATATATCTATCTGGTAATCCCGTTCAACATCAACGGACCAAACACATTGAAATGGACATTCACTTTGTCCGCGAAAAAGTTGAACGTGGTCAGGTTCGTGTTCTTCATGTCCCCTCGCGTTATCAAATTGCAGATATCTTTACCAAAGGACTTCCCTTGGTACTCTTCCAAGATTTTAGGGACAGTCTCAGCGTAGGATATCCTCCCGCTACGACTGCGGGGGTGTGATAGAATATCAACAGAATATCTGTTAATTAATGTAAATATCATTACTGTTTATTAGGTAGCACTAGTCAATGGTTAGCCTTCATATGCCATGATTAGTTACCATTTATTTAGCTTGTCAATACTTGTATATAATCTTTCAGTAATATCAATAATAGCATCGAACATATTTCTTATAGCCTATCTCTCTGTTAGCCTATTTCTTATATTTTTATTGAATTTATTTTTACATAAATATATTAGAACATAAATCATATTATCTAGACCAATTTTACACAACAGTTTGAATCAAATTTATTTTTTGTCGTAAAATCCATAGACTAATGTTTCTTTTCCTTTCATTTGTTTAATATTAATTGCTATATTTTCTTTCAATTTTTTTTAATTTCTCTATAAAAAATTATTACCATTAATGAAGAACAAATTTAGGCAAAAAAAAAAAGAGAAGATGATTTCGTAAAATAATTAATAGTTATTATTTTTCATACAAAATTAGCTATATTTTTAATTCATATAAAATTGTTAAAAATGATTTATAATTTAGGGTTAATAGTGTTTTTATCCTCTGTAATATAAGTCATTTTCGGTTTTCCACCCTGTAATTTTTTTTTTAATTTTCGTCCTTATAATTTGTTGATTTTTGGTTTTGGACCTTCATGGTAAGTTTCGTCCCGCGTAGTTTGAGCAAATTTCGGTTTACTTCATGTTAATTTAAGCAAATTTTAGTTTACTCTTGTAATATCGTCAATTTTGTACGGTCAAAATTCATAAAGGTCTAAAATTAAAAATCTTCAAATTACAAGGAAAAAAAATACAAGGTGAAAAACCGAAAATAATACGGAGATAGAATCTTCCATCTATGTTGTGTGCTTCTTAATTGTGGCATATTTCGGTAAACTTGATAACATCAGCACTAACAACAGTTGAGTTTTCACATGTAACATATACGGTAGCTTCTAATGACCGATGTGTGTGTTCTTTTTGTTTGCCTATGCTAACATGTCATATTAGCTTTACTCAGCCTCAACTTAGAAGCTAGATCCTTGATGTTTTGTTAAAAAAAAAACTCAGATCTTTGATGATTAAGAAAATTAAAAATAGGAGGACCAATTGATTAAGTGATCTGATAATACCACCACTCATAGTTAAGGAATTCAAATCACCCTTGGAGACACAAATTGCACAATTATATTATCATTAGGACTAAATAAATACTATACTCTTAAACATGTTTTTTATACTCATTCCCTCTAACATGTATTTTGTACCTCTGACATGAATTTTATATTATATATGACATGCTTATAAAAATCCGGTGTGATACAGAATTTGAGTACAAAAAGTTACTGCTTAGAACGTAAACCTTTTTGTGATCAAAGGATACATTTAAGATAAATAATATAAAAGAAATGAAAAATGAATATGTTTTTGATAAAATGTGAATTGTGAACGGTATTCTTGCTATGCAACTATGCTGGGAACTCACTCATTCATTCCAATCATAGGTGGGCCTGTTTAATTTATTGATAGCAAGAGCAAGAGTGCTTAGAGACATAAATTCAATTTCTCATCATGTGAGGTCTATTTGATAGAAATTGAAAAATAAATTATCGATGTCATGTGATATTTGACATATTAGCTCGGATAACTCGAATAATTTGAGGAATAATATTGACAATGCCAGCCTTTGCTTCCTTTGTTTTATTTTTTTCACTTAAACTTTCTTTGCTGAATATGAATTTTTAAACATTAAAAGAATAAAAATTTCATATTTTGTAAAAAAAAATATTTTTTAGAGGAGATTGTCATAATATTATTTCCATTTTTAGAAAATTTCATTAAAATTTTGAAAAATAAATATGAGTTGACTAAAAGTGATGATGAAAAACTTTATGGGGACTAAAAGTTTAACAAAGATTTTAGAGAAACTAAAACAAAAAATTGATATGTTTATAGAGACAACAAACATATTTAACCTTTAATATAAAGTTCAGTAACTTATGATTCTCCACAAATATCCCAAGTCTTACCACCACCTCGGTATGATGGAGATAATGAATTTAGGTCTTGATTGAGATACCGAGAAAGACTTGCATTTTCTGAAGTTTGAGAGTGGAATGAAAGTTAGGATCGTGGGTGAGAAATTATGGAAACCCTAATTTGCCTTGTTTTGCAAATGTGGGCCAAAACTTGTGCTTTAAATTTGAATCAGGGCCAATCAAATTACCACTAGTCCACTACTCGCAATTAACCAAGTATATAAAGCATGAAATACACAATTAATCAAATAAAATTATATATATGAGGTAGGATCTGTTGACATCATGTGTAAGTCATTGAACTTAATCCAAATTTGGACAAATATATTAAATTGATCCTTCAGTTTAAATAACACGGTGTAAAAACTTAATTAAAATTGGGGAGAAGTCGCATGAATGGTTTTTTTCTCTCTACGTTATATCATGATTATTTTACTGCGTAAAATTTTAAATCATTGTTTATTACAACGTTAAATTATGTTATTCTCCACGTTTCATTCATACGAGCAACAATTTATGTCTTTCCTTCGTTATTTCGCTCAATTTGATCAGTTAAGCGAGCTTTTTCTACCCTAAATAGAAATAAGCACTACAAATATATAGCCACGTATAACCTAAATCTACATGATATACCCTCCATTTTTGGGGGTCCATTACTTGTAGTGCTTATTCCTATTTAGGGTAGAAAAAGCTCGCTTAACTAATCAAATATTTAAGGATTAGCCGTATATATAGCCACATTATCTAATTCATGGGCCATCATATTGGATTGCCTTCTAGAGAGATTGACCAACGAGTTTGAACATAAATTTGTAAAACGTAGGAAACAATCTCTAATGATGAAACCAAAAGAAGACAAATCCGAATTTAAGTTGTTGAAACTATCAACCATTTATTTTGCATCAGTATCAAATATAACATTGTTAAGACCCAATTTACCAATCAGTTTGATAGCTTGCAGTAGAGCAAATGCCACCCCATCCTTGACCCGAAGATATGAAGGAAAAGGAATGATTTTAGCTTTGATATTGTTTCCCTCATGATCTCTAACACACATACTAGCACCAACTTTGTTATACATAAAATTTGCAACATTACGTTATCCTTGTTAATTGCAGTATCCACGACATTTAAGTGTCCTTAAAAAAAATAAAAAAATTGCAAAGGCGACGATTGACTGTTGTTGGGGCAACAACAATTAACTACCGGTACCGAGTGGCAGTTAACTGCAGTTGGGGTAAACTCTAGAATTTCGGGGTGAGAATGAGCAATTTTGAAAGGGAGAAGAGCAACTTTGCTCAATCACCCGGGCTCTGAAAAACAAAAAACCAATCGTTCGCGAATAGTAAATGAGATACAACTAGTGCATTTGTGCAAGTAATAGTACCACATATAACATTGCATCGTCCGACTTCACAAATCAAAGTTGAACGTTGTTCGACACACAAAATAAATATATAGAAAAAAGTGGATCTCCTTGCCCTCGACCTCGACCTGGAACAATATGACCCATATACGCCTCATTCACCAACACAAAGCATTCTACAGTCTCAACGCAAAGCATGATCAAATTAACCCATTACGATGTAAATCCCGTTTGCACCATCATATCTCTCAAATACTCCTAATCCTTTCGAGCATACACTTTATTGATATCGAGTTTAAGAGCCACATCACCTTGTTTACCTTTTGATTTAGCCTACATATAATGTACAAATTCAAGGCCACCATAACATTGTCCATAATAGATATTCTCGAAACAAAGACAAACTGATTTAAATAGATACACTTATCCAACACTTGTTTGAGATGATTTGCGAAAACCATAGCCACAATATTGTAGTGCATATTGCATAGAGTGATAATCTACCCATCTTTCATAGAAACTTGAACATCACTTTTCGGAAAAAGCGTAATACTGGTCGAATTAACATGTGGTGGGAAGGCCCCCACGTGCGAGTTACTCACATCCAGCTTGATACAAATCACCCTCACATGTGTCCCGAAATGTTGATAAAAACCTGGATTGAAACCATATGAGCTTGGACATTTGTTTGCTTGCATGGAAAAAGTAGCACTCTTGAACTCATCGTAGAAAAACGGCATTGTCAGTAAGACATCATCCACTGTAATTGACCCAGGGACAAGGTTAATAATTGTCGACCGAACTCCTGACGACCTATGAAATAGAGACGCGAAATAGTCTCTTGCAATATGTTGTAACCCATTAAACAATCGACATTCAACACCAACCTCATCACTGAGCTTTTCAATTCGATTTACCTTCGTTCTTGACGAGCCTAACACATGAAAACAACGAGTGTTAAGGTCCCCAGAACCAATAAGTTTTGGCACGCTGTTTCCAAAAGACATCCTCCTTTGTCAACAATTTATCAAGATGGTTCGTAAACATATTAAAGTATTAGTGCATATCAACCAAATTCTTCTCAACTTTGTATGTTTTTTTTTTGGAATAGGGTCGTTTTTGTTTAATTATTTTGGTTCAAATAAGGTTTTTGTCTCGATCTTCACTTATGTCCCTTTTTTGCAACTATTCTTATATTACTTTTCTTGTTATTAATATTTATTGTGAAATTGTAAATCTTTTGTCGGTTTATCATTTTTTTTTTCTTCTAAACTCATTGGAAAAAAAACGACAAAATTTAAATTTCGTATTAAAACATATACTCGAAAGAAGACCCTTTAAGGATTAATATATTTTTTACAACTTCAAGGATATGTTTGAACAATAATGGAGTTTTTTTTTTTTTTAAGAAAACAATAATAGAGTTGATAAATATAAGAACTCATGATCACCAAACAAAAACGATAAATAGATAAGACGAAGAGAGAGAAATATAGATATAAGTAGGGAAACAAAATTTAATTAAAAGATGAAAAACACATGATATCATAAATAAACAGAAACCTAATGTCCAAGATTGGCAATGGAGTACAAGACGTCCTTGTCATCACAAATGGATTTCATTTACTCATTAGAAAATGACATTTTTCCATTTTCCCCACCCCCACTGTAACATATTAGATATATAAAATGTACATATATTTTCAAATAATTTAATAACTATATTTTTATAATATCATTCAAATATATATTAAACTCTATAAAATAAAAATATTAAACGCAACATCTTTATATATTTCGTAAATTTAAGTTAATTGAATCTCAGAGTTCATTAGAAGTAGACATACTTTTAGGTTAACATAGACCGAAATATTCATAGATTATGCATCATTTTATCGACGAGTACCAAAGTTTAAAGCGATGATTCAACCTACTTTTTCTGTGGGATATGAAATTATGAATCAATTCTTTATCAAGTTGATTGATTTCTATTGACAACTAAACTCAACTTCTAATATCATTTTTTTTGTTACTGCGATGTTGATGCGGAGTTTCAAATGTCGTGGTACAGGATTGATATATCTTGAAGAACCTACATGGCACACAAAAATCATTATCTTCTATAATTGATTTTTTTTTTCTTTCTATGTGTATGTTTCATTCCACTTTTAGAGGAGCTTGAAAAAATTGATGTTGAAGGTGTGTAATTGATTATCACATATTTTGTTGTTGTCTTGTTATGCCTCAAAAACTGATTCTACTTGAAGTTAGGATTTGCAGTTTTTCGTTCTAAAATTGATTTTCACACACAAATTTATAGTTTAACTAGTTTTACATGAATGTATCAAATACAAATAACTTTTTGTCAAAATTACTCTTAATCAAAATCAACTATACGAAATCAATTCTTCCCAATGCACAACCAAACACATGCTAAAGAGTTGAAGCTCAGATCTCAGAACCAATTATTAAAGGGTTCATATCTCTTACCAATTGAACTTGTTGGTTCTAAGGTCATTACTTATTACCTGCTCTCTCTCTCTCTCTCTTTCTTTTTTTATAGCAAATTACCTTCTTCTTTTTTTAAGGAATTTTAGCAAATTACCTATTACTATAAGTTTTTAGTCTCTATAAAAATTTTCAATATAAGATTTTAGTTCATTCTAAATTCAATTTTGTTTAATTAACTTTAGACTTTTAAAAAGTCCTCTATAAAAAACGAATTTAAAACAGGTTTTTAGTCCAAATTTTCATTAATTTTAACTTGAACTTTGAAAGTTTAAAAAATTCATATTATATAAAAAATTCTAATTTTATTTGAATGATTTTTTTATAAGATTCTAAACATACAATCAAAAAGTCATTTAAATATTTAAAAGTTTAAAAATAATTAAACAAATTTGATTTTTAGAGGACTACAAACTTCATGTTGAAAACGTTTATTGAGACATAAACATGCCACTTTTTCCACGTAGTTTAAAAATAAAATTAGATATATTTATAGAAACCAAAAACTTTTATAATCCAAAATCATATATAGCCAACAATGAATTGATAAGTGATAAAAGAATTGGATCTCTTAAACAAATGATTAGAGTTTCAATCTTATACTTTTGTACCACGATAATTCAATTACAAGGAGAGTACCTATCTTCTCTATAGCATATATTCCTCGATAAATATTAGTCATCATTAATCGATGTAAACATCCTATTTATAACATATAAAATAATAATGTGACAACCTATGAAGGACAAACCTCTTTGGATTATATCTGTTTCGGTGTTGAACACGTGTCGTGTCCGACACTAATATCGACACTTATAATTACATTGAATTATGTGATATATTTAAATTATTAACTGTATCGACGTATCAGTGTCCGTACCGTGTCCGACGCCCGTGTCCATATCCGTGCTTTATGACATCATAAACATAAATAGTGTAACTAGTTAGTGTGTATAGATGAGTGTCTTTACTAGTGTATGACCCATTTCCCCACAAACTCACAGATAATGGCATAGTAAAACTGCAAAGAAAGTGACATCTGAGAATCAAAAGTTAAATCTAACGACACACCATACCTTACTGTTCAGTGTGTTATTTACTTCTACCATGTCTCAACAACTCAACCACATTGTCATAGGCACTACCATATACATAACAGTTTAAAGAAAGAGAAAGAAAAAAAAAAAAAACCAAATTGTAAAAAAGAAACTACAAGAGAGAGAAAGAAAGAAAGTGTTTCTGCAGAGTTTGCAGGTTTTTAGCAGAAATGGTGGCAGATGGTTTTTTAACTTTACATGTGAAATTATTTTTTCTCTTTGGTGCTAGCTTAGCTATGTATATGTTTGTGTGGCAGAAACCAACGATGTGATTGAACATCTAAAGCTTATTATTATTACACATTTATAATAGTTTCAGAAACTTTGAAAATCCAACTCTTTCTTCATATTCACATAAAAAGCTATATTATATGGAGAATACACAGAAGAATACTCTTTAACTCACTTCACCTTACCCTTTCAATGGTTCCTAGTGAATGCTACAGTTGAAGAAGTAACATAGTATAAGAAAATAACAACACCCTTTTGTTCTTTCTTGTGTTTGAACAAGTGGTTCTAGAAGGAAAGAGGTTTTTGGTGGTTGTTACTTTGGTTGGAGCTATGACATTTGAATTTGAAGTGGTTTTTGTTCTTGTTTTGCTCAGCTGTTTCAATGTCAATTCAGTGGAATCAGATGATGGTGAGTGTTGTAGTTTTACACTTCCAAGGTTGTTTTTTTTATTGTTCCTTTTTTTGGAATGGAGAGAACACAACAATATTCAAAGTTTGAAGCTTTGTCAACAAGTTGTGATTTTTATGGTTGTCATTGTTACAAAGCTGAAACCTCCATGTGATTTTTTCTTTATTTTTTGATGAAGGGTATTGGACAAAACACTTAAAAGTTTGAATTTTTAATTATTATTTATATTATTTTTTACTTGGTTTCTTAATCCACAACCAAATGGGTTATTTCCTTAACCGTTATTAGTTAGTCCCAATTTTTTAATGTTAAAAAAGTCAGCTTCTTTTCTTTTTCTATTGAATAACATTTAACTTGGTTATAGTTTGGATCTTGTTAATTTTCTTTTAATAATGTTTCCAACTTCAACAATGTTAGCATAGAGTATGTTGCTTCTGCTATTTGTTCCTGTGTATATCATGTATTTGTTTCACATCCTGTCTAAAACTAAAGTTGGAACTATATGGTATCAATAATACTAATATATGATAAGGACTTTCATTTGATTTATATAGTTGTGTGTAGCTATGTTAAGCATAATTAATGTATGCTTGAATATCTCAATTGAAGGGGCAACGTTGTTGGAGATAAAGAAGTCTTTCAGGGATATGGATAATGTTTTATATGATTGGACTGACTCACCAACATCAGATTATTGTGCTTGGAGAGGGATTACATGTGATAATGTCACCTTCAATGTTGTTGCACTGTGAGTTTCCTTGGACACAATCGTTAATTAATCTTCTTCGCCATTTCGAATGTTGGTGAATAACAATCAATTTTCTATGATTTCAGCAATCTTTCTGGTTTGAATCTTGATGGCGAAATTTCGCCTGCAATAGGGAAACTTCAAAGCTTGGTGTCTATGTAAGTAATTTTATGTTATCTTTTACACTATTTTTCATTTCTTTCATTGTTTTTCTTTGCTTATCCTTTTTGTAACTTGTTTGATACAGCGATTTAAAGCAAAATCGGTTATCGGGTCAGATACCGGACGAGATTGGCGACTGCTCTCTGTTGCAAATCTTGTATGTTTTCACTTCACAATCAGAACTAAATTCAGTTTGTACTTATAGACCTCATAGTGATTTAAGAACTTGGCTGTTTCATTGTGTTCTCAGGGACTTTTCGTTTAACGAAATAAGGGGGGATATACCATTTTCAATTTCTAAGCTGAAACAATTGGAAAATCTGTGAGTTTTTCTAAGCATAGTTCAATATGCTTTTGAAATTTTTGTTGACCTATTCTCGGAAGAGATCCTGACAGATCTTTCCTTTTATATAATTGTATCTCAGGATTTTGAGGAATAATCAGTTGATTGGGCCAATTCCTTCAACATTGTCTCAGATTCCTAACTTGAAAATTTTGTAAGTTATTTTTAGTATTTTTTCATTAACCTCCTTAACTTTACTAATTATAGTTTTTGTGACAAACATTCTTATCTCATGACTATATTTTTAGGGACCTTGCACACAATAATCTTAGTGGTGAAATTCCAAGGCTTCTATACTGGAATGAAGTTTTACAATATCTGTAAGTAGTATAAACAAAATATATGAAATTATCATTATCAGTTCTGTGAAGTTTTTTCCTCACATTTTTATCATAAAAATTAGGGGCTTGCGAGGGAATAACTTAGTTGGCTCGCTATCTCCAGACATGTGCCAATTAACTGGGTTGTGGTATTTGTAAGTTACTCACTTACTTTTTTTATTCCAAGTCCTCAAAATGTGCATTTTTTGAAAGATATGATGATATGATTCATTTCTTCCTTATATTTCTGTAGTGATGTGAAAAACAATAGCTTGACAGGAAGTATTCCTGAAAACATAGGCAACTGTACCTCCTTCCAAGTCTTGTATGTAATCCTATACTGTATACTTTGTCTAAGATGCCTTTGTTTATTTTCTTGTTATTTTTATAACATCTTATGTTGATGCCAGGGATTTATCTTCCAACGAGCTAACTGGAGAGATTCCATTCAATATCGGGTTTCTTCAAATAGCAACCTTGTATGAATAATATGTTCTTTTTTCAAGTTATATTTTGTAGGAATGATATTTGGTCATTTCACTTCCCTTCTATAGGAATGCTTTAACAGATATCTTTGTAAAATGTAGGTCATTGCAAGGCAATAATCTTTCTGGACATATTCCACCAGTGCTTGGTCTCATGCAAGCGCTTACTGTGTTGTAAGCACTTTCTTTCAATCGATTATAAATTGTACTTTATGTTTTATATATTATAATATGTGATGAATAACTTTATTCTATTCCAATTTTTTGATGCAGAGACTTGAGTTGCAACATGTTAACTGGATCAATTCCTTCAATTTTGGGTAATTTGACATACACAGCAAAATTGTAAGCATCCATTAGTCTTTTGTGTCCTAATTTGTGCATATCAAGACTTCGGTATAAATAACAAGATTTTTATAAGTTGATCACAATCTATGAAACGTTTGTAGGTACTTGCATGGAAATATGCTGACTGGTTTCATCCCTCCAGAACTTGGAAATATGACACAGCTTAACTATTTGTAAGATGCTTAATCTAGAAGCTACCTCTCAATCCTCAAATAGTTAATGATCATTTCAATTTAAATTTCATGAAAATTTTACTTAAGGTCAGCCTTTTTAATATGCAACCTTTTGTAGGGAACTAAATGATAATCTCCTAAGTGGACATATACCTCCCGAGCTTGGGAAGCTTACCTCTCTATTTGACTTGTAAGTATTGTTTCTTTGAGGTTTCATTTCTAATTGGTGATTGTTGTAGTTTTCACAAGTCATCTATCCTTTTTGCAGAAATGTTGCTAACAACAATCTTGAGGGGCCGATTCCCAGTGACCTTAGCTTGTGTACAAGCCTTACCGGCCTGTAAGCAACAAAACTTAAACTGTTAGTTAGTTATAAGGTTGTTAACAATTCATTCATGTGATGGATTTTTCTCCTCTCTTAGAAATGTGCATGGGAATAAGCTGAATGGAACAATACCTGCTACTTTTCATAGCTTGGAGAGTATGACTTCTCTGTAAGTTTCTCCTTGATTTTTTTTTAACTCGTAATTCTATCATGCATGAAGAGTAACCTTGATTGGATTAATAATTTAATTAAATGTAAGTTATTTCTATTTCAAAAGATAAAAATCAATTGTTTTCCATAGATGATATTAGCTGATTTCATAAGCTTTTCTAGATAGTCTTGTAAGTATTTATGCCAGTAGATAAATTCAAATAAGCCAATTCAAACATGCTTCTTTTGTTCATTCATGTTCTAATTTTTTTAAGAACATTTTGATCTATATACATGCATGCACATCATGCTTGGCCATTTTCAGTTCGAGGTTCAACCATTTAATCGTTTACTCAATTTGTTCAATTTGCTCGTTTTCTTGGTCTTCTGTAGGAATCTTTCGTCAAACAACCTTCAAGGCCCCATTCCAATTGAATTGTCACGGATTGGTAATTTGGATACATTGTAAGTATGAATTATTTTCTAGTTTATCTCCTTAAGCTCATATCTTTGGCTTTATATTAATAGATTATTTCTTCCAGGGATATTTCAAACAACAAAATATCTGGACCAATTCCTTCTTCCCTCGGTGACTTGGAACATCTTCTGAAGCTGTGAGTTATCTGCTTAGTTATTATTTCTTGGAATCTTTACTGTTTCGTGTCACTAATTACGAATTGCTTGTACTCATTTTGTTAGGAATCTGAGCAGAAATAATTTAACAGGATCTATTCCCGCAGAGTTTGGTAATCTCAAGAGTATCATGGAAATGTAAGTTATATATTTTTCTAATGAAAATTTTAAGTATTAGTTTGTTTATTTTATTCCCTTGATTATTCTATTTGCTTCTATGTGGCAGTGATCTTTCCCATAACAAACTCTCTGAGATGATTCCTGTAGAACTTGGTCAGCTTCAGAGCATAGCATCATTGTAAGCTGTTTTTTTATCCTTTGTGTTTATTATGCATTAGTTAGTCATAAATTTGTTGAATTTTCTTTTCCCTTTTTATTTACTTGGTTTGAAATAAAATGTAGGAGACTTGAAAACAATGACTTAACTGGGGATGTGACGTCGCTTGTAAATTGTCTTAGTCTCTCTCTGCTGTGAGTTTAGCATTTTTTTGAACAAATTTTGGCATGATATTTTCTTACTTACCATGTCACCTTTACCTAATATAATTTGACTATCTATTCCAAATTTTTCAGTAATGTCTCCTATAACCAGCTAGTTGGTCTTATTCCCACAAGCAACAACTTCACCAGGTTTTCACCTGACAGGTTAGTGGCATTTATTTTAGAGTATTCTCATTATTGCATTTAAGTTTTAAAACAATGTAATCTAGTCGGTTATCAACGTACACCTATTGTATTGTTTGATTGATACAACCTTTTATATGCAGTTTCATGGGAAACCCAGGTCTTTGTGGTAATTGGCTGAATTCTCCATGTCAAGGTTCTCATCCTACGGAACATGGTAGGCTGAAATTGCATTTGAAGTGATTTTAAAGTGCTTATAAGTATTTTGAAATGCGGCTTCTTGATGTATTTTCTGTAACTTGCAGTTACATTATCTAAGGCAGCTATTCTGGGAATTACTCTTGGTGCCCTTGTAATTCTTCTGATGATACTGCTGGCTGCTTTCCGACCACACCATCCGTCTCCGTTTCCCGATGGATCACTGGAGAAACCAGGTGACAAATCAAGTAATAATTCTTATCCTGCTTGGGTCCAAAAAGTTGTTTTGGTTAGAAGTTGTAATGATAGTTTATTTTTTAGTATTCTATCAATCTCTTTATCAACACTGAAGTTTATAAGCAGCTACTGACGGCATGAACTTGGAAATTGGCAGTTATTTTCTCACCTCCGAAGCTAGTGATTCTTCATATGAACATGGCACTTCATGTGTACGATGATATCATGAGGATGACTGAAAACCTGAGTGAAAAGTATATAGTTGGAAGTGGTGCGTCTAGTACGGTTTATAAATGTGTTCTTAAAAATTGCAAGCCTGTTGCCATAAAGAGGCTCTATTCTCACTATCCGCAATACTTGAAAGAATTTGAGACTGAACTTGCGACAGTCGGCAGCATTAAGCACCGGAATCTGGTCTGTCTCCAAGGCTACTCTTTGTCACCGTATGGCCACCTTCTCTTTTATGACTACATGGAAAATGGTAGTCTATGGGATCTTCTTCATGGTAATTCACTGTTTTTTGAATGTTGTACACATGCATTTGCAATCCATTTAGAAGCATTTGTATTAAACTATCAAGCGCCAAACCAGACACGACATTGACACTGACACATTGATGTTTGTTTAATCAGTTCATTGGTTGACAGCCAGAGTACATTGAAGATTTTTTTATGACTTTGTTATTTTCCTGACTTTCAGGACCAAGCAAAAAGAAAAAACTTGATTGGCATCTGCGTCTGAAAATAGCACTTGGAGCAGCGCAAGGGCTCTCATATTTACACCATGATTGCAGTCCTCGCATCATCCACAGGGATGTGAAGTCTTCAAATATTTTACTAGACTCAGATTTTGAGCCGCATCTCACGGATTTTGGCATTGCCAAAAGCCTATGCCCTACAAAGTCCCATACTTCTACTTACATAATGGGCACAATTGGATACATAGACCCTGAGTATGCCAGAACTTCCCGACTCACTGAGAAATCCGATGTCTACAGCTATGGTATTGTTTTGCTTGAATTGCTAACTGGGAGAAAAGCTGTTGACAATGAGTCCAACCTCCATCATCTAGTAAGTTTGGCTATACTCACCATCAAAGCATTTTTATTGCACTGTTACGCATGCACACACATATAACACTGGTCTTACATTGATCTAGGTGTGTTTTTTTGCTCTATAATCTTTTGTCCGTGGATAGTCTAACCTTAAATGTTCGCTCCTTGGACTTGAAATGATTGGTTGGCTTATGATTTGAGATTGTGTTGGAACGTCACCGGATTCAAAAGTAAACTGATATGAAAAACACAAACAAATAACACACATTCTTAAGGTTTATCAATTAGAATTTGTGCTTAGATACTATGATCCAATTTACTATATCATGAGTGACCTGAACTGTATCATGAGTGACCTGCCTGCTAATCACTATGCCCAACAGGTTGCAATTCCAATATGCTAAAATATCAATCTGTACTTCATTGCATTAGTATTTTGTGTACTTAATGAGGCATTTTGCTATCCGTTGACTTTTGAATTTCTATGAATGAAGCTTTAAAGAATTGCAGACTATATTCAGAGACTGTTGGCTATTTATTTTCTTGCTCCCACATTGTCTATCTGATTTCATTTTCATATGATTACGACTATCTTAATTTTTGCAGATTTTGTCCAAGACAGCTAGCAATGCAGTTATGGAAACGGTTGATCCCGACGTAACTGCCACATGCAAGGACCTAGGAGCAGTAAAGAAAGTTTTTCAGCTTGCTCTATTATGCACGAAGAGGCAGCCAGCCGATAGACCAACGATGCATGAAGTTTCGCGTGTATTAGGAAGTCTTGTGCCGTCAGTCACTCCCGCTAAACAACTAACTCCTCTACAGCCGGCATCTCATCCATCCGCCAAAGTTCCATGCTACATGGATGAGTATGCAAATCTCAAGACACCTCACTTGGTCAACTGTACTTCCATGAGCACTTCAGATGCTCAACTCTTCCTCAAATTTGGAGAAGTAATCTCTCAGAACAGTGAATGAGGATTTTGAAAGAATCAGTTATCAGTTATCAAATTCACGAGTCATGTATATTAATTCCCAAAGAGGAAATTGGGATAAAAAAGTTGATGATGAGGTATTGAAAAATCAAAATGGGGTGTATAAGTTTTTATTAATTAGTTAAAAAAATGTGTATAAAAAATTTAGTATGATTTTAGTATAAGTTTTTAGTGATGATGTTATGGACAAGAAAGATATTATGTATGAGAAACAACTTACAACTTTCAACAATTTGAAAGGTGCAAGTAACCAAATTTGTTGTACTTTTATGTTTGGTAGCACACAAGATTGAAGTAATGAAGTTAAAGGTAATGGGACCATTGAGCAGAGTGGGGTAGATAAGTGTTAATGGTATTAGTGCATAATGTGTGAACAGCAATAATGCACTGAATTTTTTAGCTGGCTTGGATCAGTATTTGTCTGAATACTGGCAGTATTTCAGAAGGGGGTATCAATTGCCTCTTTTACTACACTACCTTGATTCCTTTATATTGACCTGAAGGTGCTATGTGTTATTGGTTTATCAAATTTTGTGTCACTTCACTTGGATCCCACTAGAGTTTATTACTATGTCATTGGTTTTTGTGCCTTATTGACTACAAGTATGTGAAATGTGAAATGTCAAATGATTGATTGTACTAGCTTGTAAATAATGAAAATATTAGTTTATTTTAGAAAGGGGATTTGGAGAGGAGGGTTTAAGTCTTTATTTTGATATATATTTTATACAAACATTATGATTAAGATCATAGAATAGTTCTTTTATACAAATATTTGATAGTGTCTGATTAAAAAAGAAAAGTAACCTTTTCCTTTCTTGTAAATCCTTCATCTAAATATACCCTTAAAATAGTTAGTAACCACTAGTAGTTGTAGTTATGTGCATTTGGACTTTGTTTACTTCAATTAGATAGTGGAATTCTTGAACTGGAAAGTTAACATCTTTTACCTTGATATATAAACCTTGAAAAATGAAATTTTCATCATACATCTATGAATTATTGTACGGATGTTTATAGTAAGTTTATTTTGATTTGTTTCATGACACCAATTATGCAAGGGTTCATATGAGTTTATTAGAAATTTGTATTTTTTTTTAAGAAAAAATCTTGCATATTAACAAGTTGTTTAAATTGTCTCCGAAGTTGTAGCTTAGTGATGTGAGTTGAGACGTAGAAGGAGTATTATGTTTTTCAAAGAGGCCTATGGTTTGTCTGAATTTACATATCCAAAGGACACAAAAAATTATATTTTTTGTCCAAATAATTGAAGCAATTATTACTCCATAGAACCTACGTAAGAAAGTGATACAAAATAAAGTCTTGAAAAATGAAGTTCTAGTTTCATCAAGATAAATGCTACAACCATCAACTCTACAAGAAAACATATTAAATTAAATACAAAATAAAATGAAAAAAAAAAATATAGCAGGCCAAAATAATGAAAAAGAAAAAAAAATACTGAATTTCCATGATTCTGAGTTCAAATTAAGATAATAGGTTTGTGAATAGGTCCTCAACAATAACAACCATACCTTTTATAAAATTTTACTCAAAGTTTGATCTTGAACCTGTTGGAATAAATGTGTTTAACATTACCTCTTGAGAGTTTTGATGATAATAAGGTATTAAAAATTGTCAATTGGATATGTTAATATTTGTTCAAGTGTACATGACCATAGACAAAAAATTTGTGTCTACTTAAAGCTTAGATACTGGAAGAACAAATGAGAGCAATGGAATCAACAAGAAGGAAGCTTTATGCATCTGAAGAAAAGTGCTCTTGAAGTGATGACGTCATAAGAAGCAAGTTCATCAGAAACATCTCATCAGAAGCAAGATCACCAGAAGCTGAAGTTCATCAGGAGATGAGAGACTTAAAGCTTCAAAGGTTGTTCAAAGAATTTAATCACGTCTAGCATGGCAGAAGACCAGAAGAGTAAAGCAACGACCAATTCAAATGGATTTGAAGGCATTGAATGCTTGTTCTTTGAAGAGCGTTGACAAAGTACAATTGTACGAAGTGCACAATCACTACCTCCACTACTCAGTTTGTGTCTCTACTACAGGACAAGAATAACAGCTACGCCTGCAACAATGTTTCTTCAGACTTGGAATGGATTTGAAATTGATTCTTCATAGGACAATAACCATATCAGACAAAAGATCATTAGTGCTTGATCAAAGCTTTAAACGAGTCTTTTTTATGTGTTGGCAATTCAAAACGTTTCTTTCACACCTCTGTATAAAGGAGTCAAGACTTAGAGAATTGTAAAAGACTCAACAACAATTTAAAAGCGCTGAACATCTGCTGAAATTGTTCTGCATCAAAAGTTCACTTAAAATTTCTTATCAAAGTTCATATCTTATAAATTTTAGAGAGAGTCTGTATCTGATTTGTATTGTGAGCACCACTGATTGTATATCAAGTGTTCAATCTCAAACATTTTTCTTTGTAATTCTGTTTGATTAGAAGACTCTTGCAGTTGTGCTTGAGCATAGAAGTATCTTGATTGTGTTCAAGAGCATAGAAAATCTCCTGCAGTTGTGCTTGAGTAATTTGAAGTCTCTTGCTAGTTTTAGCAGTGAGCATTTGTAATCAGATATTACATTTTAGTGAACTCTCCTTGGAAGTGCAAGGGGGACATGACTACTTCCGGTTTGTGGAAGGAACCTGTATAATTGTTGTGTCTTTCTTCTCTCTGTTTTTATCCGGTGCATTTAGAATCTGAACATCACTTCATGAGTTGTAATCTAACTGTTTCTGATCAGTGACTTCAGTACGAGAAAACGAAGTAAAAGACAACACAATTCAACTCCCTTCTTGTATTTTTCTCACATTCAGAACCCAATAAACAAATTTCGATCCCCTTACAATTCTGATCATTTCCCTTAAAATAAAAAATACAATTCTGATAGTTTGTCAAAAAAGGAAACGATATTCTGATAAAATGAGCTTTTCCATTTTGATAGTGTAAGACAGTAACTAAATGGAGAAATTCAATGAAGATAAAGACAAATAACTAGTGAATACGACCACAAAACTTGTTCTCATCTATAGTAGTAGCTCACGGCTCAATATTATTTGTTCATTCAATTTCCAATGAGCAGTGCTATATACTGCAAATCACACGAACTTTTTCCGAACTCTTGTTTTTATCTATTTCTCAAAAGTATTTTTAATAATAGAACCATTACTAATATTGGATTTGAGGCCCTTGATTGATGAACCATTTAGTATTACTCTTAAATATTGAGATATACTTTCCACTTCTCATACACATCAAAGTTTCTTCTCATCAGTAAAACTTGTGGCTATAAAAGATGAAGCGGTGGTTGTGGGCTTGTGGCAGAAGAAAACATAGATAAAAGAGAGAAACTATTGGGAAAATCCCAAGTCTGACTCCCTCCGTCTTAAATTGTATGACGTTTTAGGCATTTCACATATATTAAGAAATGCAATTAATATTGTATAGAAAAGAGATATTATGAGTTGTTTTACAAAATTGTCTTTAATAAATAATATGAGAAAGATAAATGAAAGAATTGAAAGAAGAGAAAGTAATAAATAGTTAATGTTATAATAGGAAAAGTAACATTAATGTTGCATTGGTATTGTAAAGCGACATATAATTTGGGACAATTTTTTTCCCCTAAAGCGACATACAATTTGGGACGGAGGGAGTACATCGCATAGATGAGACTCTTGATGAGAGTTTATATAGAGGAGGCAATCCTCACTTTACAAGCCGGTTTTGTAAGGATGAGTTAGGCCCTAAATTTCAACATGGTATCAGAGCTTGTCGAATTCAAGGGCCACCTGGGAAAAACTCAAGTCCCACATCGCGTAGATGAGACTCTTGATGAGAGTTTATATAGAGGAGACAATCCTTACCTTACAAGCCGGTTTTGTAAGGATGAGTTAGACCCCAAATTTCAACGGAAACCACAATACAACATATGTCATAGGAAAGTAGAAATAAAACATGCAAATTGTCATATCACACAATTCATGATGCTCTCGCGATAATTTCCGTCGCGAGATTGAGCATTTTCCATTTCCAATTAGCTCATTGTGACACATGAAATATGCTATACTTTCTAATGTAAATGGAAACTAGCCTATTATAGCTATAAACCTTTTAGAATTAAATGCATGCATCATATGCCAAAAAGGTAAAGTTTTCCGGATTCTGAAAAGCATTTTATGAACCAAATTTCTTTGAACTTTGAGAGATGATTGTATAGGTTCAATGTGCACATCAGGCTGTATCTCAAACTTGTTTCACAGTTACAACAAAAATTTATTATTGTTGATGTGGCACACTTGTTAATATGTCCTGCACTTTTTGTGTACAATCCTAAATCAACGACTTTAACCATATGAAATTTTGGAATGTGAATTGCTCTAGGAATATGGTGGTACTATGAAACACAGACTCGTACGCAAACACGAAATGGACACGTCAATATCAATAATAATTCGAGAAAATGACATAATGCAATGTAATCATATGTGTTTGTGTCATGTCAGACACCGTATTATCCGACATCGGGACACGCTTAATCAAGGAGTATTTTGCTTAAATTGCAAACCCTTATTCTATATATGGGAAGAAGAAAAAAAATAAGAAATCAAGAAAAGGAATAATATTTAGAAAATACCAATGTTCAAAGGATTGGAGTTCAAATCCTCGTGTAGGGAAAACATACCGACATAACAACTGATATACTAACATTTGTCAATCGAAACAAAAATAAAAATACTAAATAACTCTAGAAAGACTAATATCCCAATCTAAATATGCCATGTCATCACAATATAAAAGCTTGCTTGGAGGGCAATCTCCTGAAGATGTTCTGAGCACTCCAAGGTGTATTGCTTCTAAATCTTGGATGTCTTAGATAAATAAATATGCAAGGGAAGATGATAACTTTAAGAGGAACAAAATATGTAATAGGGAGACAAACAACACAGAACACCAAAAATATCCTTGTAGCTCTTGGATCCCTCCAAGTGATCAGAGATTGTAGCTTTTCTAAAATGGTAGCCAATTGATCAACCCTTTTTTGTCCATTCCTACCAATGACTCTCAACCTATCATACCTCCTTCTCAAAACTTCACCTCCAATTTGAGTTGGAAAGAAATCAAGTTCTTCTTCTAAATCATCAGAATTTGTTGTATCAGCACCAGATAATGTTGCATCTATGTGACAAGGATGCTCATGCTTCTTGAAATTATAATTATCCAAACCAATCTTGAAAAGATAGAAACTCACCAAAGGTATCATTGGCTTTGGATACAAAAGCACACATAAGCAAAAAATATGAAAAAGCACTGTTTCAATTGGATTCTTCCATTGCCTTATGTCCTCTAACCATTTCCAAAAAGCAAAAAAGTAACTAATAAGACTCATGATTCTGTTATAGTTTGATATTCCTTTTCTCATACTCCACATATCTGATCTCATATCAAGCATATAAGACACAACTTCTTCCCTAAGTGCCGGTTCCGCCTTGCTTAAACTCGTTGATATAATACGAAAAGCTTGATTTCTTAAAGTATCAAATTGTGTAGGTGACAATGGTAAGAAGTAGTGTACTGCAGGAAACAAAGGTGCGCCGTATAATGCACACTTATTAAATATAGACTCAAATGGAAAAGTAAATGTAGACTGAGATGTCCAAGTAAACTTCAATGCCAAATGGATTTCACCCATCTTAGTTACACCAGAGGGATGTAAACCTATAAGAGGGTAAGAATGTGCATACACTTTGCCGTTTTCGAGTGTTGATAGACGAATCCTTACCTTAGCCATTATGGTATCTCTTGCTTCTCTAGCTCTACTTCCAGGATCTAACTGATTGTTATCAAAAACTCCAATAGTAATGACTGTGAATGGCTCATAAACTTCCCAAACATATTGCTCATTCCATCTTGCTTCGAGGCTGTCAACATTTGTTCTTGTTCTTACCCATTTTGGTCCATATTTCGCCACACAATACACATCGGTTCTTCCCCCCATCTTCATTGGCATCAAATTAGTTGCTTTTAAGATTCCAAGTTCCAAAACACCAATGCTTGGTGGCCAATGATCTCTTGATGAAGGCCTAAAGTCACTACTATATTCGAGAGGCTCGTCCGACACATGATAACCACCATTCAAAGAAATCCTCAAATGAATCCTACTAGCAAACTTCACCTCCCTTGTATTCTCAATAACTCCAGGCCTATTAAGATCCTTCCATTTATCGTCTGCAGGTACATCATCAAATCTTTTATCCTCATCTTTCAAATTAGTTCTATATTCACCCAAACTCACATTCACATGATCAGCTAATCTTACTTGCATAACGCTCAAGACAAGCTCTTCATCGAAAGGCTCTTGTGCAACAAACATCAAATCCTCATTCCAAAACGGTTTCGCGCTCTTTTTCTTAGAAAAACTAGTTCTCAAACACGAACTCTTTCCTAAACCAACTTGGACAAACAATTCCGAACTCTCAGGAGGAAATTGTAGTAACAAATCGTGTGCTTGAATCACAGTGACCTTTACATACCTAAGGGAAGGTGACATATATACCTTAGAACGAGTATAGCCAACAGAATCAGCATCTATCGTTGTTGTATCTGAACACCATGCTTGAGGAAAATATTCATCTGCTTGAGTTCCAAACCACAAAGACAACATGATAGCCCCTCTAGCAAGGTTCATACCAGCTTGATCCTCTAACGTATACTGTTGAGGTGCCAATGAAGATTCTGGTGGGACCCTTTTTGGAATATCAGCAATAGCAAACTTTACACGACCAATGAACATACCTGACATGTCTGTACCCCACGTCATGTCTTTCAACGTAATATCTACGTCCCCAATACCAAATTTTTCTTTTTCAAAAGCAAAAACTTGGTTCAATGATGAGTTGTTGTTGTCTAAGGCAAGTGCTCTTGCTTCAAAGTTTCTAACTTTGACTTCTACATAGAGATTATGGATATTAGGAAAGTCAATGACCTTTACAACCCTTACAAATAAGAACTCCATTTCTTCAACAAGGTCATATCTCCTTGTAAGCTTATCAGCTTCAAATGCAGCATTATTGTTAACACTAGTCTCCTTTGGTGCACTCTCATTATTCGTCATTTTCTTAACCTGCATTGTACAAATAACTTTATTAGCTTTATTACCTTATCATGCAAGTGTAAAATAATTCTCAGCATGTATTAAGAACAATTAGGGACCATCAGAGAGACTTTAAGATGGCAAGGAATACATATAACACTAGTGCCAGGTTTGGATAAACGGTTTATTTTGCAACATCTAGCATAAACACTAATGAAAATGCTATTTCTGTAACACAAGATAAAATCAGGTCAAATTGTTTTCGTATAATCTATTAGTTGTTTTTATAAGCTATCAGGAAAGTTTACGCAAATAAGCTAAAAACAACTTAATGAACATTTCATAAGTTGTTTTCATAAGTTTTTCAAACAGTGTTACAAGTATTTATGCTAGTAGATAAATTGAAATAAATCAATCCAAACAACATACGGTTGCTACTATAGACAATTAGGAATGAGAAAAAACCATGTTATATATAGGATTTGCTTTTATAATAAACTGTCTAAAGAAACACAAAAATATGACCAGCAAAGAAAATAAATCTAGCAAATTTCATTAAAAAATCTAGCAAAACAAAGTTAATAATATTTCATAAAACAAAAAAGTTAATCATCAAAATTACATGATAACAAAAATACAAAGTCATATGAACCATAATTAAGAAGAAACGTACAAGAGTCGAAATTTTATAATGTATACCGTATTTGATCCCAAAATTGAACGCATGAATCGTCGTTGACTTATGTTTGTATATGAATCTTATATTGAAGTTTGAAAGTCCATAGACAAATGGAGCAAAATGACAAAAATGGCGTGAAATAAAAAAGATAAAAGACAACAATTTATGAAATTATTTCTAAAGACAATGAACTAGCATAATTTTACCAATATTTTTGGTTCAACTTCTTCGGTTAATTATTAATTGTTACCTTTTTCTTTCTCTTCACCAGGGTATGAACCCGACCTTCTTCTTTTTAACCTTTAACTTGGATAATTTGAATTATCCGATTCCATTAAAATAATATCTATTCTTTTTAACCTTTCGCTTGGATCATTTGAATTATCTGATGCCATTAAAAAAAATATCTATAAAAAGAGAAGTATGATGCAAGTGATATCAAATTAAAAGTAAATATAATAAAATGTACACAAACATGAAGCATGACTAAATATTCTAACACGCCTAGGAATAGGATAGCGCCGCATACATACAAGCATCAAACAAAAGAAAAACAAAATTAAAATGTGTCACTGAACAAGCATAATTGAGTTCAAACAATTTTCAGTACGTTCATAGATTAGTATGTGTTCATGATGTTTACAACAATAATAATATAGAGATTTTTTATTTTTATTTTTTGACAAGAAATAATAATATAGAGATGAATTTGGAAAAACATACCTCTTGAAGAAAACCAAAAATAGAGACTTAGAAGAATTTGCTACACTCAGTTTCTCTCTATCATTATCTGTGTTTGACTCAAGGTGGAAACACTAGTATAATTTTCACCAATTTCTTGTTTTGTGTGTGTCATGTCTGGTATTTATAGAATTTTCAAGGTAATAAGTTTTTTTTTTTTTGGGACAAAAGTAATTATAGGGAAAAAGGTGTGAACTGATTGTGAAATCAATCATAATTATATTGATTTTCTTTCCTTTTTTAGTTGATTGTTTCTTCTTCTTTTTTGCTATAAAAATTGTTTCTTGTTTTGACTACAGCTAAATTTAGGATTTTTACTAGACATTGGACCCGTGCCCGCACGGGTTAATTGTTAAGGGAATGACATATGAATAATAAAATGTAATATATAATTGGTAATGGTGAAAAAAATAACAGATGATAATTCATAGTAGACAAAATAAAACGCTTCGTAAAATGTATAAAATCTGAAAATATTATAAAAGAAAATTCGGTAATCATATCAATAATTCGGTAAGAGAAATATGAAATTTTTAGTACATTGACATGTAGTTTCATCACAGATTGCGAAATACTTCCTCATATACGACGTTAGAAGTCACATTGGTATCTTCACCATCAAAAGTAAACAATTAATATACATCAACAAATTTGCGTTTGAAATAAAAAGTACTAACCTGATCGGACCTCTTTGAATATCTCTCCCTTCTTGATCTCCTTTATCAAATGATCGAGCTTCAATTTAAAAATATGGCATGACAGGTCAGGTCGGTCCTTAGGTTTCAAATTGTGCATATTAAGAAATTCCAACACTTCAGGCCATTTATGATTGCATGTAAAGGTTATGAACAAATCGGGATAACCAATCCACCCACATATCGCCATTGCATCTTAATAGTTTTGTATCATATATCGCGGCCTGCCTACAAATGTCGAAGGCAACACAATTCTCCTTCCCGTCGATGCTAGATCTGTTTCACCTCTTAAAACTGCTTTAGTTAAACCCTTGTACATGTCAGCCCTTAATTCCTTCTGATGGTTTTTGGCATAGCTCAACCTAGCGTATTCTACAATGTTGTAAGCGTCCACCAAAAATTGCTGCAATAGTCTCTTAGCAAAGACAATAGTAGACTCGTTTCTTTGTCGGTGTTGTATCCTATAAGCAATCCATTCCAATTGAGTGACAAACAACCTATTTATTGTATTTTTGCTACTTGTTTCTTCATACTCTATTTTCGTTTTATACCCATTTTCGCCTCTAGGGAATAGAAGTGGATACTGCAACAGGAAGTATGATGGCTCAATCGTTGATATGCGCTTCAACAGACCAGAACGTTCTTCAACAATGACATATCTCTCACAATCAGCCGCATCGAAGTCACCAACGATCAATGTCGCGACTTCAGACGCGGTTGGCAAATTATACCTCCTGCCATCGCTATTTCTCTTGCCTAAATTTCTCAGTTTTATCGAGCCAAATTGACAATCAATGAACTTGTCACGAATGGTTCGATATGTCTTGACATATGAATTAGATTCATTGAGCATTTGCCGTAAATCCTTGATAATGGTTGATCTGATGTGGTTACCGTCATCTGACATGCTGCAATGCATGTTTTAAATTCAAGTTTTCATGGAAATTAGGGTATTATATAAGTCTATAAAATATTGTAAAAAAAAAAAGATGCATTTTTTTAGTATTAAATAATTGTACAAAATATTTTGTCAAAAAAAAAGTGTACAACAGAAAATAGGAAAATTAGTTGAAAAAAAACTAAGATTACTAAGAAGAAAAGAAAAAAAAATATATGTAGAAGTTTATGAATCGATATGTTTAACTTTTTTTTAAATTTTTGCTATTTATGAACCGATTTGTTTAGGCTTTTTTTTTAAAAAAATTTGCTATTAATAAAAACATATATGATGCAACTTGAGAGGCAAAATTTTAGGATAGATTGTTGCAAACCTAAAAGCATTATGGAGGGAAAAAATTAGGTTAAAACTTAACAAAATTAATAAATAAGGATGATAAGGATAAGGATTAAGATATCTATTAAATTTTTGCGAGAAATGAAAAACATATATGATGCAGATTTAGAGCCAAAAATGTAGGATAGAGTTGTTGCAAACCTAATAAGGGATTAGTGGA